>BSBN01000669.1:3750000-4375000 GCA_027924645.1 Cunninghamia lanceolata
TATCTATTTCTCTAATATTTGTCACATAACCTCTGATAGAAAAAGCCTTGCAAGATAAACTTTTAACTGGAACTTCTTCTTGCTCTTGGAATGATATACATTTTCCACTTTCAATGTTGACCTACCCAAGATGAGGATGATTTTTCAGTACACAGATCGAATTTCCACCGTGTTTGGAAAAATAAAAATAAAAATTCCAGCAAACAAGAGGACGATGAGAATCTAGAAACATTGAATGTTGAAAACCACACTAAAAAATATTTAAAATAAATTGTTTAGTTTTTTAATTAATACATTTTTTCATATTGTCTCTAGAGAGAAAATAGTTGGGATTAAAGACATATTGTCTCTAGAGAGACAATATGTCTTTAATCCCAACTATTGTCTCTAAAGAGACAAAAGTGAAATTATCTCTAAAGAGACAAAAATACTTTTGTTTCATATTGTCTTTACAGAGACAATTTTTTAAGACAATAATTTGAGACACTCACTTAAAGACGATATTTAAGACAATACACAAGTTTATTTTGTCTCAAGTTAAGACAATTTACTCAAAAATTGTCTCAAAAATTATCTTAAACCCCTCTCTATGTAGTAGTGTCAATACTCACTAAAGATGTTGCAAAATCTTTTTACATAACATCCCAATGAATCCATTCAAGATTATACTACCACAACAACAACATGCTCCTCAAGAAATCAATTGTTAGAGAGATTTCAAAGCCAAAATCAATAACCCAAAAACCAATAACCTGCTCTGATACCAAATGAAGATTTTGAAACCCAACTTTCTTCTTTAAACTAGAAAATTATAACAGCAGAAACAATACTTACAATGAATACTCATTTACAAATCAAAACTTACAGCCATGAAGAAAAAACTGCATACACAGTAGCATAAACACAAAAACTCTCTATGTTAATCTCCACCTTACATCTCTGCTCAAATTGAGCAACCAACACATTTACTCTCAATTTTTCTGGCTTGTTACAAAAGCACAGGGCAGTCCTTTATTAAGACTTTATAGCCCCCAAAATAGACCAGCAATAAAAATAAACTACTAGTCTAAAAATAAGTTGATCATGCACATTGGGGTCATCCCACAATAATGGGTTACACTTTTTGGCCAAACTTGACATTGAAATCAACATTTTGAACTAAATCTTCACTTTCTAACACCTATAGCTACTAAACCATTAGGAATTTAAAGATGATGAAAACTAGTGATTTGTGAGATTTTGTCTATAGATTCTAAATATATATATTTTAAAAAAATTGGAGTTCAATTGTAAAAGTCTTTACGTCTCCTTTGATAACTAGTTTTTAATAGTAAACAACATTTTTTAAAGTGATGTGTATTCTGTCGCACATAACATTTTTTTTACAAAAGATAAAATTTTGATTCTTTTGAATTTAGATTGGTAACACCAATACATAGAGGATGCATTTGGTTTCATAATGTTTTGTTGAATTTTTTTTTAATTAAGTTTTGAAGTCAAACCAATTATAATTTAGACATAGGTGTATTTTGTCCAACATAACTTTTTTTGTATGTATTAGAATTCAATTTTTTTTGTTGGAATAAGGACATCAATACCTAGAGGACATGTATTTTTTACAATTTTTTTCTCTATTTTCCTATTATTTTGTATGTGTGAAACAAAGACCTTGATGTTCATTCAAAAACCTACATTCACAAGAAATAAAAAATAAATATAATAATCAAATTAAATATATTTAAAATTATACTTTCTAGGAAGCTTGCAATAAGGACTACATACTTACAAAACATAAATTTTAAATGAATTCATTTGATCCCTCAAAAGGTAAATCAAAAGTGGTTTTTTATCAGCATTTTGGTAGGTGTAGAGGAGACTCCATTATAGGTATGGTTTAAAACTAGCGAAGTTCTATCCAAGGGGGTTTGAATATAAGGGGGTTTGTTCAAACCCTCTTCAATTAAAATCCTTTAAATGGAACCTTTCAAGGCTTAAATCATTATATTTTCTAAAAATATGTGATTTCAGAAAATATCAGGATGTCCCAGAAAGTGTAACCCATTATTGTGGTAACACCCTATGATAACTATAAACTTTAAAAATAGTTGTACTAAAAATACAATTTATCATGCATTGAACATGCATTCCAAAAAAGATAAAAGTCATCATAAATAAGTCTTCAAAAAAGTCTCACACTCTTGCATGCATGTGAGCATCACTTATCAACTTCGTTTGGGATATGAAATAGTGTCCAAATTGCCCCACAAATCCTTAGCATTGTCTCTTCACTCAAAGATAATAGATCCTCTACACATTTTGGCTTCAATTTCTATCAGATGATCCTTAAAATTTAGATCATTCTCTATATTTGGTGGCAGTTCTATTGTGGGGAAATTGAGCTTGGCTTTGGGTCCTCTGATCTTAAAAGCCTCTCGATCATAAGCCCTCACAGCATCCTCAGCAGTGTTGTAACTGCCTAGCCAAACCCTCATTCCCTTAATTGGGCCTCTAATTTTCGTTGCCCACTTTCCCCCTTGGCATTGCATTATGCATCTTTACTAATGTTGCTTTCTACACTTTCTCTTCTTATTTACCCTTCTTGAAATTTCAACCCTACCATACGTAAAGATCAAACTTGTTAAACAACTCACTCGATTGGAATGAATTGCTATGATTGCAAATAGACTAACAAGGTCATCGCCATGATCATCATTTGTCTGGACTTGTAAGCTTTCAAAGGGCAATTCCATTTCCATTTTGAAATCTATAATTTTTGGATAATGTCATACATCTAAAATCTTAATATCCATCCATGCAATTTCTTCTTGTAAGGCACTAACTACAGATCCATATATCTGTAATCTTTCCAAACGTACCAACAATTCAATAGATTTGATAATATCATGGAGATTTAAGCATTTAAATAGAGTCCATTTTGTTAACTGACCCAAATGATTGAAAGAAGATGGTAAACTTGTGAGTAGTTGGCTCCCTATATATAGATGTTCAAGATTTTCTAGTTGTTACAGATGTTCAGGCAATTGTCAGAGACTGGTATGAAGTAAATGTAAATAACTTAGAGAGGTTTGAACTGTGGTTCCTTTCAGCAAATCCTCCAACAAATAACAACCTTGGAAGATTTTCCCCAAATCTAAGAGAACAAGGTTTCTGTAGTCTCTCAAGGCTAAATATTACAATTACAATAATTCAGTAAAAGAATGTGGCAAAACTCATAGATCACCATAGCCATATAGATCTACATGTCTTAGGGTTCTTGCTTCTTCAAATTTAACTGGGAGTGATACTAAGCCCTTGATATTTTTTAAAGCTAACTTAACCAAAAATTTTAAGTTCAACTTGTTGAAGTTGATAAACCAACTTCACAGATCCCAATGAACACCTGCAAGCAAATAACCTATCACATAAAGGAGATCAAGAGGCACAATAATAGCGGTCTACAACCTTGAAGCAAAATATGCATTAAGAATGAATAATTGCAATAAGATCAATCCTTATAAAAGGAGATCAAAACCCTAAAAGTGAGAACCCTAGGATTAATAATAAATTATTAAAGTGCGTAAGTTTAGATTAAGTGAAATAAAGTAAAGTTGACTTAATTAATTAATCAATATGATTAAATTAATTAAGTAAATAGCCTATTACTCTAACACCCCCTCTTAAGATGAACTTAGGGAGAAGCTAAGAAAAATAAGGATAAATGCATGAAAGCAAAGATGGGTCCCGGCAACTAAGCCTAATGAGGTACCCATGTACAAAAGAGTCTCTCACAAATAGAGAAAAGGAGAAAACCACATGGGAAAAACTCCTCCCCAAAAGAGAGAACAAACCTCCCTACAAGAGAGAGAGAAAGAGTGAAGGACTAAGAAGCCTCCACAAAGGATGTCCCAAAATAATAGGAACATGAAGAACTCCACTAAAACATGAAAAAGTTGTAAACACTGTTGAAGACTGACTGCTATAGTACTGAAAGAAGAACCTGCTCTAAAACAAGATGAAGATCAGGATCAAGAAGACAAGAATCTGCATGAATGCTCCCAATGACACTACTCGAATCAGATGGAAAACAAAGACAAAACATCTAGAACTCGAAGATACAAATGACACAGGTACCGAAAGTCTAAAAAATTGATCAAGTGAAAATAGAAGGTCACCTCCACAAAAGGAATGCAAGATTGTCCATACGCTAAATGCTCCATCTCACCAAAATGCATGGGTAACTAGCCACTGATGTACCACTACATCCGTCTAGTACATAGGAACAAATACTAGATACATAGCTCACTCTAATGTGAAACCAAGGAAGCATTAGCACCAATAGTAGAAACCCCCCATAATATGGACAAGGGAGAGCCATGACAGGTACACTGAAATTGTGTGAAAGCAAGAAGTGCATGTAGAAGAAACAAGAACATCTAAACGTGCAAACATGAAAGTACCAGCAAAAAAAAGGGTATGCAAACCAAGGCACACATGCATGAAAAAGGTGTGATGGAAAAACAAAAGGCAAACATCAACTCCCCCATGGCACTTTATATCATAATGCGAGTACAATAAGGCACAAAATGATGTCCAAGATCTGAATAATATATGTACAATGCTGAGGCACTTTATTTCAGTGCATTTACATATGAGAAGTGATTACAATGGAAGCTCACAATGTCCAAAAAAGGACCACAATCCCTTGGACATGAACAATTTGGTCATATGTGCCTTCTAGATGTGATAATTATGTGGGGTAAGATGGTCAACTGATGAGGTGTCTGCCATGATGTTTGAGTTTTTGAAATGTGTTTAAGGGAATATTTTTCTATTCTCTAATGTGTATATACAAAAAGCAAGAAAAAAATACCCCCCAGAACACAAAAAACCAAACCCCAATGCAAATCTGAAAGCTGGAAAGCAAAAAAAAGAAAAAACTACTTCAGAGAATTCTCTATGTCCCTGGTAAATTTTATGATGAAAAAATCTACAGATTTGGAAAGAGCACTAGAATACCTTTCCAACTCCTATTCGTTTTCGAAAAACGAAGTCCGTATGCAAAAGTTATGTTTTCGGGAGTGCAAAAATAAAGATCTGAATTTGACTGGAAATAAATGCATCAAAACAGAAAATCTAGGAAAACTCACCAACACCATTGGATTGGGCTCGGAACCAGCTTTTCGGTGATATTTTGTTTTCAAAAATCCAAGTTCGGATGCAAAAGTTATGGCCAAAATACCAAAACTGCTCCAAAAAGGTTTGGGGTGAAGCCTGGTGGTTATGCTAGCTGCTAGCATTAACCGCTAGTAGTTAACTGATGGTGGCGCCTGTGCACATTATTTTTTAAAATTTTTTTCTTGGATTTTGTGTCGTAGCAAGCCGTACAGCCCAGAAATGAAAAAAATTGCCTCCCAGAGTCACCATGTCCGGTTTTGATGATTTTATAGTCAATTTTGGGGTTTTTGGGTGCTCTAAACGCAATGGTGAGCTCCGGTTGGGCTAAAAATGCTCCAAAATTGTAGGTACCCTCTGGATCTAGAAACCCTCTCAAACTTCAAACCCTCATAGATCGGGCACCATATAACCAAAATTGATGAAACAAAGGTCAATCTTGACTATTTTGAACCTTTTGGATGCAATGGTGAGGTCTAAATTGACTCAAGATGAACTGAAATGTCATTTTAAGGAAAGATCCCTAAAAAATGAATAGTAAGCTATAGATCTGGAGCTTTGATACCATGTTGAAGTTGATAAACCAACTTCATAGATCCTAATGAACACCTGCAAGCAAATAACATGTCACATAAAGGAGATCAAGAGGCACAATAATGGTGGTCTACAACCTTGAAGCAAAATATGCATTAAGAATGAATAATTACAATAAGATCAATCTTTATAAAAGGAGATCGAAACCCTAAAACTAAGAACCCTAGGATTAATAATAAATTATTAAAGTGTCTAAGTTTAGATTAAGTGAAATAAAGTAAAGGTGACTTAATTAATTAATCAATATGATTAAATTAATTAAGTAAATAACCTATTACTCTAACACAACTTTCCTAACCACTCTTGAAAACTATTTAGGCCTAGAACTGGTGATGATTTATTTTCAAGTTGAGATTTTCCACCCACTCTTCAGATGACCCGCTGCTTGAAGATACACTACTTGAACTTTCAATGAAGATAGAGGTGCCAGAGTTTCCGGTGCATCCAACGATAAATTCACATAGCTTAGGAGGAGGTTGCGGCACAAATAATATGTTAATGGTCAGGAATATTACTTTCAATAGTGGAAGATATGAGCTTTAAAATGTTGGCTAGGAGAGAATCACACCTACCTCAAAATAATTAGATAATCTACACAAGTCCTCAAAGATATTACTAGTAAGTTCCAACACTCTTAAACTTCTTAGTGCAAGTCCACTGGAAAGACACTTATTGTAGTTAAATTTACCCAGGCAAAGCCATAAAAAATCTCCAAATACATGATTAAATTGATGTAGAAGAGTTGAATCTTGAAGAGCGACAAGTTTTAATCCACATATATCTTGACTCTCTAAGAAGATGGGCAATTGAAGCTCCTTGTGATCTTCATTGCCATGAATTCCTTGTATAGAGTAGGGCTTTGATTGCATCTGCCCAGAATAAAAATGTAAATAATCTTAGTTGAAATTAAAAATATAATAGTGTAAAGTGGTATTTGGTTTATTGATTAAGTTGAATGCATCACAAAAAAATTGTCAAGGATCATTTTTTTATTGAGTGTGTAGTCCTTGCACACAAAAAAGAGTATGATGAGGAATAGTGGCCCAATTAATTTTGGTAGTTATGAAGCCCCTTAGACCTTAAATCTTAATCAAAGAGACCTTGAAATAAAGTGAAATCATACGCCAAATAAATTGAATGTTGTGGAGAACCCTTAGACCAAAAGACTTACTCTTAGTAGAAGGAGGTGAATTATTTCATGCACCCTGTGGCCAGAATGTTAAACCTCCAATTGACAAAGAAAAAAAGCATGACATAGGGTCATGAAAAAAATACCTATGAAAAGATCATTTTATTTTTTGAGCAGCAAAGTCAAAGGGCAAACTCTTGTCTACCAATTTGTCTTACCAAGTCCCTGACTAAATCATGCATTTTTATTCTCAAGCTCCCCTTTGGTCTTCTCTAGGATTCTATGTCGAAAGGCTCAAAATAATCTTCCATGAACAAATAATTTTCCAACATTCAAATGAACTAATTCTTACAGATCTTAAAGAGGCTTCATTGAGCTGGCAAAACACTTGGGCTTTGATGTTAATGTTGAAATCAGTGTCTGCATTTTCAAATTGTACAAGGCCTTTGTGATGGAGAGCCTCAAGGCAGTAGAAGCTGCTCTTGTTCAATCCTTCCAAAACCCACACTACCAGATCTCTGGCTTCTCCTACTAAGAAATAGGCAATGTCTAAAAGTGCCACTTTTTCTTTGTCCTTGAGAGAATCATAACTAACTTTGAGTACCTTGTCTAAGATATTATTAGGCAATTGTAGGTGATAATTTTTCAATTGTCGCATCCAGTAGCTTAGATCACCATTACCAAATAGCTTCCCACCTTAAACTTTCAAAGCTAGCAAAAAGTCACCACACATTTTGACCAGCTCCTCCACCACATTGATGCAGTAGAATCTACCACACACATAGCTGCAACTCACACTCAAACCCTCACACTCACAGCATAACACAATATCACATCCACACATGGATTGCAAATATAAAACTCATCATATTTATTATTTTTCAATCAAAATTTGATTACAATAATCGAACAAATCTTACATCTGCAACAAGATACCAAGAAGTCCCTCTCATGGCCTCCTTCCTACAAGAAACATCTCCACTTATTTGCATACTTCAAACAGGTACCCATCCTTCACTACAATCCTGCAACTTTGTACAATAAATTTTGTTCTTCAAAACATCCCTGTTGTACACAAATTCTTCTTAGTTCTACTTCTTCAAATTTGCACCATAGGTCTCTCAAACCTACCCTCTCTACCTTCTATTCTGGCACTTTATCTTCATTAAAAAAAGGTGCTTCAATCTACAAATTCCTCTGCTTTTAGCGCTGCCCCCCAGAGAAGAATAAAAAATATTTTATATGCCTAAAATGAGGTGTTTCATTTGCTTCACTTGGCACTTCCTAGAAGAATGAGAGTATATAAAAAAAAAAAAAATATTAAATGCCGCGAAAGGAGGCATTAAGAGTCCTTTCTATGCGCTTCCTTTTCCTTTCCTTTTAGCGCTACCTTTCTCACCATAAAAGGATTATAAAATGTTTAAATTTGCCTCAGCAAAGGCGTTTCAAATCTGCCATGTTAAAATGAACATTTACTATTTAGAAAGCCTCTTGAAAGAGGCTTTTAAAACCTCTATGAACATTGTTCCAAACCTCATTTGATGCTACATTTACTCTTCCTTTCTAGTTCTTTTAAATAATATTTCTTTTCAAATTTTAGCCTCTTTCTAGGCATTAGAATCTTCTATAAAATTTGGTGCCTCCTATATTTCCTCTTCTAAATTAATTATTATTTAAAATTGTCTCTAAGAGACGTTGAAAACCTCCCATTTTAGGACCACATTGCAATCTTAAAATTTTATTAACTTTTCCATTTTCTAGCACCTCCATTCTGGCCTACCACTAAAATTTTCTCTATTTAGCCTCTAAAAAGGCATTAGAAATTTGGCCTAAAGAGTGGTCTTGAAGTAGATAGAGAAATGAATGCATAATCATGCTGGATGCTCCTACATCAGACACACCAGATAAGAAGTTTATGAGCATAGGATCACAAAAGTGGAGTTGAGTAGTTGAACTACCCTTTCAGGTTGCAACCAACCTGCATCGAACCCCATCGCTAGAATAAGTGCTCAAGATCAATGTTTCTTCCTCTATTTTCAACGCCTCTCTGGCACAAGCATCATCCTCCTCCCACAACTCTATTCACCACTCTAAACTCCACTCATGGATCTGCATCCACCATATACCGACCACCTCCACCAATCTCTCTCTTCTCTTCTTCCAACTACTCACTCTTTTGCTCTCCTCTTTTGTGGGATGCAACCCACCACAAACTGACCACCTCCTCCAGATCTCTCCTGTAGCTTCCTCTACAGCCTCTACCTGCAAGTATACATTTGTATCCCACTCTGCATCTACACAATCCTTTTTCTTCTCTAACTCTTTATTCATTTCAAAATGAAAATTCTTTGCAAGTTCAACATTACAAAACTCATAAAAATCAAAATTTACCTTGATGACTTCTTCTATCAGAACATCCTCTTCCTTACTTCTGAATGGTACTATCTTTGTTGTTGCTCTAAACAACTTCTCTACCTCTACATGATCTCTTCCTCAAGAAACTCTTGGTCTTCATCAAGTTCCTCATCGAACACTTGATCCTCATACGTCACCACATACTTTATTTCAACTGCAACATCCTCAACTGCTACAACTTTACTCACAATTGCTCATGTACTCTGTATAATCTCCTCAATGCTCATTTCTGGAACCCTTCCATCTTCAACCAATGCTGCAACAAATTTCTCTTCTTCTTCTTCCATGCTTTCATCCAAGCATACTATTGCAACTTCTTCAGCTTCCTCATGAATAACCTCTTCATCTTTATATTCCTCACCTACACACAAAGAATCGTCTACAAACAAATTTTTACCAGAAGAAGCATGGGACTCCTTCCTACTCACTTTCTTTTCCACATCGTTCTCTTCAACTTCCTCTTGATCCTTCAACACAAGGATTCTCTCATCTTTCATGCCTTCTACAAGACATGTTGCTGCAACCTTTTCTTCTACTTCATCCTCTTGCATGAGGATCTCATCTTCAATGTCAAATACATGAAATTCTACTGCACCCTCTCTTTTAACTGCAAACAAAACAATGTTAGCATAATCATGAGACTTATCTTCTCCCATTTGCATCTTCTCCATTCTCTTATCACATTCATTTGACATTTTCCCTTCAAATAAGATATCTATCTTTCTCATCTCCTTTTTGAGTAGGTGATCTTCTTCATCTTCCCCAAATTCTTCATCATACATAGGACCCTCAACATCCATTATCTTATTTTCCATATCTTTGGTACCTCTATCACCTTCCATTGCACTATTCAAATCAGCAATACTCGAATTTGTCTCCTCTTCAACATAACTCTCACTTTCCTCATTAGGTTCCTGTAAATTCAACTCTGAACTTCTAGTTTTATTTCTAACTTTTCTTGTCAACATTGCCACCTTGTTCTTGAGATCCATCATCTCATTTTGCACCATCTCTCTCATATCTGCAATCTTATTCTTTCCTCTAATCTTCTTCTCCTCCTTTCTAGCATTATTATTTCTTTCAATTAAAATTCCAAAGGTCTCTTCCATTATCTTATCAACCGTACATGTCAATTCTCTTATCCCTATCATAATTTACTTCTGAAGTCTACAGAAATCAATTGTTTCTTCTAACTAGACAATTCAAACCCTTCGTCTCACATTCATTCCCTTCATTTTCATTTCAATGCTTAGAGACTTCCTCTTCACAACTCAACCCTTAGGTCCTCGCGCAGACTGTCTCAAATTGACGGTTCTGTCCACACACTTAGAAGCTACTTCTCTGATATCTTCCTTCACCTCTACCCCTACCTCATGTGGCCACTCTCAAAGGCACTTTCTCACAATACACAACTCACAGGTCCTGCTACAAGCTGCCTCACATTCAACTATTTGCCTCATGTTCGACGATCTACCTACAAACTTAGGAACAACCCACTCTGATACCACTGATGCAGTGGAAGCTACTACACACATAGCTGCAACTCACACTCATAGCATAACACAATATCACATCCACACATGGATTAAAAATATAAAACTCATCATATTTATTATTTTTCAATCAAAATCTAATTACAATAATAGAGCAAATCTTACATCTACAACAAGATACCAGGAAGTGCCTGTCATGACCTCCTTCCTATAGGAAACATCTCCACTTATTTGAATACTTCAAACAAGCACTAAGCCTTCACTACAAACTTGTAACTTTGTACAATGAATTTTGCTCTTCAAAACATTGATGTTGTACACAAATTCTTCTTAGTTCTACTTCTTCAAATCTACACCACGGGTCTCTCAAATCTACCCTCTCTGCCTTTTGTTCTGGTGCCGCATCTTCATTAAAAAAAGGTGCTTCAATCTGCAAATTCCTCTCCTTTCAATGTTGCACCCAGAGAAGAATAAAAAAATCTTTATATGCCTCAAATGAGGTGTTTCATTTGCTTCACTTGGAACTGCCCAGAAGAATGAAAGTATATAAAAATAAATAATATTAAATGCCTCAAAAGGAGGCATTAAGAGTCCTTTCTATGTGCTTCCTTTTCCTTTCCTTTTAGTGATGCCTTTCTCACCATAAAAGGATTATAAAATGTTTAAATTTGCCTCAAGAAAGGTGTTTCAAATCTACCATGTTAAAATGAACATTTACTATTTAGAAAGCCTCTTGAAAGAAGCATTTAAAACCTCTTTCAACATTGCTCTCAACCTCCTTTGGTACTGCACTTACTCTTCCTTTCTGGCTCTTTTAAATAATATTTCTTTTCTAATTTTAGCCTCTCTCTAGGCCTTAGAATCTTCTATAAAATATGGTGCCTCCTATATTTCCTCTTCTAAATTAATTATTATTTAAAAATGCCTCTAAGAGAGTTGAAAACTTTCCTTTTTAGCACCACATTGCAATATTAAAATTTTATTAACTTCTCCTCGTGCCTCCATTCTGCCCTACCACTGAAATTTTCTCTTTTTAGTCTTTGGAATGTTGGGTATGTGGCTGTCTGAAGCCTAATTGTAATGGCAGAATATTTCAACTTCCCTTTGTAGCATCTCCACGCACTTGTAACCATTGTTTCTCTGACTTCCATTTCTTGGCATGCTCTGGAAAGTCTGGTTGTCGAATCTTTCTTAGCTAAACGGTTGGTATTGGGAGAGTGAGAGGTGTGAGAGAATAAGTTTATTCATCACTATAGCCATAGTAGTTGGCTATTTTGTAAGGTGCAGATTTACATCTGAATAAAAATAGAGAATCTCCTATTCATTGTGGATGTAGCCAGATATTCTGGTGAACAACGTTAAATTTTCTGTGTGTTTGTTTCTGTGAGATGTTCATAATTTTTTTGTTCCATTCTTTTGCATATTACTTTCTATTGTTCTGGGTTTCTTAATCTATAATTGGTATCAAAGCTCTGGTTAGAAGCTCAGTCTAGAAGCTCATCTTGTGAAGCTGATTGAAATCGGTGAAGATTTTCAAAAACATTGATGACACAGACAAATGGAAGATAAAGAAATTCATTAGCCAGAACTTCAAATTGTGGAAGGTACAAATGGAGTCGTTGCTCATCAAGTAGGACCTCTCACTTGCATTGCTGGGGAAAACAAAAGGAAAAGGCTCAATGTCAGATGAAGATTGGGAGAAAATGGACATGAAAGCCAGGGCAACTATATTTCTCTCATTGTCAAGCAATGTGTTATTTAATGTTTCAGCTGAGAATACTATGAAATATCTTTGGGATAAGCTCTCCAACATGTATGAGATTGCTTCAGCTTCGAATAAGGTATTTATTATGAAGAAATTATATAACTTGAAAATGAAAGAAGGTGGGATTATGTCAAATCATCTGAATGAATTTAACACCTTAGTTACCCAATTGACTTCGGTGGGTATAAAGTTAGATGATGAGAATAAGGAAATTTTTTTGTTGTGTTCCTTACTAAGTAGTTGGGAAGGTGCTGTGATGGTTGTGAGCACTTTGGTAGCAGCCAAAAGTAAATTAGTTTTTGATGACGTTGCAGCCACTCTTCTCAGTGAAGACATGAGAAGAAAAAACTAGGAACCCTCTTTTGGCGATGCTCTAACAATAGTAAGTACAAGCAATAGGGGAAGAAGCCAAGAAAGAGAAAGATACAATAACTAACGAAGATCAAAATCTGCTCCAAGATCGAAGTCCAGGGGCAGAAACAATGCATGTTGGTTTTGTGGAAAACCTGGTCACACAAAGAAAAATTGCTGGAACTTCAAGAAAGCCCAAGACAAAGTGAGTAAAAACAATGAAGTAAACATTGCATGTGATGGTGTTTTGGTCTTATCAGCTAGTAACACAAATGCAGATTCGTGGGTCCTTGATTCCGGTGCATCTTTCCATGCTACTTCATGTTGGGAGGCTTTCTCAAATTTCCAAGGAGGTACATTTGGTAAGGTTTTCCTTGGTGATAATAAGGAATGTGAAATTCAAGGTAAGGGTGATGTAATATTGCATTTGAAAAATGGAGAAAAATGGCTCTTAAAGGATGTTAGATATGTTCCCTTGTTGAAATGCAATTTAATATTTGTTAGCCAGCTTATTGCATGTGGGTGTAATGTTAAATTTTCTCTAGATACATGGAAAGTAACAAAGGGGGCTTTAGTGTTGGCCAAAGTAAAGAAGCAAGGTAATCTTTACATTTTAGAATGCCAAGGTGAAGTGGGAGCTGCCTTGCCGGTCATGGATAGTGGCTCTGAAATTTGGCATAAGAGATTCGGGCACATGAGAAAGAAGGGGATCGAAGTTATGCTTTAGCGAGACCAACTTCTAGGCCTAAAATCGGTTGATTTAGAGTTATGCGAGCATTGCCTTTATGGAAAATAGTGCCGGACCAGCTTCTTGGGAATGGGGCATGACAAGAAAACTACTCCTTTGGAGCTTGTTCATTCTGATGTTTTTGGCCCCACTGAGGTAACTTCTTTTGGTGGTGCTAATTATTTTGTTACCTTCCTTGATGATTGTACTCAAAAAGTATGGATTTATATGATGCACAAAAAATCAGAGGTGTTTTCTAAATTTTAAATTTTTAAGGCTCTTGCTGAAAATCAGATTAGGCACAAGATTAAATGCCTTCTAACAGACAATGGTGGAGAATATTGTTCTTCAAAGTTTGATACATTTTGTACAGATCATGGTATTCATCGGATAAAGGTAGTTCCTTATACCACTCAGGAGAACAGAGCAACTAAGAGGTTAAACCATACCATTGTTGAGAGAGCTCGGTGTATGCTCTCCAATGTCGGACTTGGAAAAGAGTTTTGGGTAGAGGCATGTAATACTGCAGTATATCTGATCAATTGTGGTCCTTCGTCTAGGCTAGATTTTGACATTCCAGAGGAGAGATGGCTCAAAAAATGGATTTCATATCATCATTTGTGGGTGTTTGGCTATGAAGCATTTGTACACATTCTGAAAGAGTAGAGAACTAAGTTGGATATCAAATCTAAAAGATGTATTTTTCTTAGTTATGGAGAGGATCAATTTGGTTTCAGGCTGTGGGATCCCATCACCAAAATGATTGTTCGTAGTCAGGATGTCATTTTCAATGAAAAAGTCTTTCCAAGTTTGCAAAAATAGAGTTTACCTTCAAAAGATTATATTGATGTCGATTTGTTTGATAATGGTATAGCCCGCCAAACCACTGTGTCTTTTTCTCAGCCTTTAATACTTCCTCCTTAGCCATATACTATCAACACTCTGCCTTCAACTATTAGCACCCCTGTTTATACTTATATATAGTCTGCACATGTTCCAACACAGACTAATATGGATACTGTAATTCCTATGCAATCTACCTTAACTCCAATCCAGCAAGAAAATACCATGGAGCTGTTTCAAAATTTAGAGTCTTCAGCTAATGCACACTTAAGAATCTCACATTCCAAGCACTCAAATTCAACATAGGCTATACGAGGGAATTCACAATTATTTGATAGTATTGTGATGCCTGAAATAAGTTATACACTGCCTTGTAAGGATATGCCACTTTCCTCAATTCATTTGCTGCCCTTAGTAAATGCCCAGTCATCATTTGACCATTCGCAGCCTTTAGTTGACCAAATGCAGCCTCTAGAACTCTCAATGCAGCCTCAAGCTCACTCATCGCAGCCTCTTTTGGACTATTCGTAGCCTTCATCTTTCACAGTGTTGCCTCTGTTAGAGTCCCTTGTGGATATTCAAAAGTAAAGCTCTGCCAGTAGTGTGCAGAGGTGTATATATAAACAGGGTAGTTTCCCTACATAGAGCAATATTGAAATAGAGAGGTAGGCCACTAGTGAAAATTTCCAATCTAATATAGATGAAGTGCAAAATCTATTACAAAGATTAAATTTGGATACAAATTTGCAACAGGATCATGGTTCTCAGTTAAGACAATCTACCCAGGAGAAGAGGAGACCGACAAAATATGATGACTACGAATTATTGCTTTCAGATCAATTTGAGCCTACAACATTTAAACAAGCTTGCAAGGATGAGAATTCAATCAAATGGATGGAAGCTATGAATGATGAAATGGAGTC
This sequence comes from Cunninghamia lanceolata, assembly GCA_027924645.1. Taxonomy (NCBI): domain Eukaryota; kingdom Viridiplantae; phylum Streptophyta; class Pinopsida; order Cupressales; family Cupressaceae; genus Cunninghamia; species Cunninghamia lanceolata. The sequence goes on from BSBN01000669.1 coordinate 3,765,413, forward strand.
ATTGCGAGTAAATAACACTTGGGATTTGGTTCCTCTTCCTCCAAATCGTAAACCTCTAAAAAATAAATGGGTCTACCAGCTAAAAGAGGAAAATGGGGGTCATAAACGCTATCGGGCCAAGCTAGTTGTGAAGGGATTTGATCAACAGAAAGGAATTGATTTTAATGAAAATTTTTCACCAGTTGTTAAAATGCAAACAATTCGAGTTGTTTTGGGCTTGGCAGCTATTTGAGATCTTGAACTTGAGCAACTCGACGTCAAAACAACATTTCTTCATGGCGATACTAATGAAGAGCTATACATGGAGTAGCCTAAAGGTTTCATCAAACAGGGTCATGGGCATTTTTTTTGCAAATTGAAGCGAGCTTGTATGGGCTGAAGCAAGCCCCAAGGCAATGGTACCTCATGTTCGACTGCTTCATCACTGATAACAAATTCATTTGCTGTGAATCAGACCCTTGTGTTTACTACAAGAGGCTTACTAGTGGTGAGTTTGTCATTCTTTTGCTCTATGTCGATGATATGTTAGTTGCTGGCACTAGTGTTAAAATTATTACTCAGCTGAAGCAACAATTGGCTCAATGTTTTGCCATGAAAGATTTAGGACTAGCAAAATGGATTCTTGGGATGCAAATAATTAGGGATAGAATTAAAAGGCAACTCAGATTATCCCAAGTAAAATATATTGCCAAAATTTTGGATAGATTTAACATGAGCCATGCGAAGCCAGTCACTACTCCATTCGCTGATCATTTTCACTTATCTTTAGCTATGTGTCCAAAAACATCAGAAGAGGAAGAACAAATGAAAGATATTCCATATTCATCCACAGTCGGCAGTCTGATGTATGCAATGGTGTGTACTCATCCAGATATTGCTCATGCAGTGGCAGTTGTGAGCAGATTTATGAGTCATCCGGGGAAATCACATTGCCAGGTAGTTCAATGGATTTTACGGTACCCAAAAGGTACTTCACATTATGTTTTATGTTTTGGTGGTCAGGACACTCAGCTAAGAGGATATGTTGATTTGGATATGGCTGGAGATTTAGATAAATGCTAGTCTACCACTGGGTATGTGTTTACTTTCACTAGGGTTGCCATTATTTGGGTTTCACGCTTGCAACAGGTGGTTGCACTGCCATCTACAGAGGCGGAATACATTGCTCTCACTGAAGGAACAAATGAGATGATATGGCTACAGCATTTGTTGTCTGAACTGGGGTGTCCAAAATTAGTTTTTACTTTGTTTTGTGATAGCAATAGTGCTATTCACTTAGCCAAAAATTCTGCATTTCATAGTCAGAGAAAGCATATTGAGCTGAGATATCATTTTATTCACCATGTTCTTGACGAGGGTAAGCTAAAGGTGGAGAAAATTGACATGAAGGTCAATCTAGAGGATACATTAATGAAGATTATATCATGGGAGAAGTTCGAGCTCTGGAGAGCTTCTCTCGGTATTGTTCCGATGTGACAATGTGCCTGTTGTGGGGGATTTCTCTGTTCAGTCTTTTTGCCGATCCCATTGGTCTTCAAGTGGGAGATTGTTGGGTACGTGGCTATCTGAAGCCCAATTGTAATGGCAGAATATTTCCACTTCCCTTTGCAGCATCTCCACGCACTTGTAACCGTTGCTTCTCTAACTGCCATTTCTTGGCATGCTCTAGAAAGTCTGGTTGTCGAATCATTCTTTAGCTGAATGGTTGGTATTGGAAGAGTGAGAAGTGTGAGAGAATAAGTTTACTCATCACTGTAGCCATAGTAGATGGTTGTTTTGTAAGGTGCAGATTTACATCTGAATAAAAATAGAGAATCCCCTGTTCGTTGTGGATGTAGCCAGATATTCTGGTGAACCACATTAAATTTTCTGTGTGTGTTTGTTTTTGTGAGATGTTTATAATTTTTCTGTTCCATTCTTTTGCATATTACTTTCTGTTGTTCTGTGTTTCTTAATCTACATGGAAAGGTGTTAGAAATTTGCCCTGAAGAGTGGTCTTGAAGCAGACAAAGAAATCAATGCATAATCATGTGGGATGTTCCTGCATCACACATCTTGCAGAATAATTCATGGGCATCTTTTAAATCTAACAGTTGCACATCATACGGTACTTCTATTTGAGAGCGTGCAAGTAAATCTCTATCACGAGAGGTGACTAAAATCAAACTGTCATTTCCAAGGACATCCTTCACTACTAAAAAGAGATTATCTATTTACTCTGTAGCAAGCTCCTCCCTCGGCTGGTATTCTCAATATCCAAATACGGCTGAAACCCCAACAGATCAGTAAGCAATTTTTTTTGCAAACATGGTAAATACTTCTTACTCACTTCAGACATGAAGCAGTGTCTACTGAATTGGGAACACTTCAAATTGTAGAGATGAGTAGCAAGAGTTGATTTTCCCGATCCACCAAGTCCCACAATCCCCACAATAAAGATATCACTCAATCTAGTTTTTTTTTAAAACCTTGGTTTGGAAGTGCTGTGCAGCTTGATGGAGTCCCACAGGGTGTATAGCTACATCCAGTGCTTCCACTGTCACCTCTTTCAAATATACGATGTCCATAATTCTATATAAAAACTTTCGAAGATCACTGTAACATTAAAAAAATGGTCATAACCATGAGGAAAGTCCATTAAAAAGGTACTCCAAACAATACACTTTAGAACTAAGATGTAACAAGTAAAATTGGGTAAAATTTAAATAGCCTGTATGTTGTTTGTTATTTTTTAGGCCTCAACTCCAAAATAACAAACAAATTAAATTATCTAACTGTAGGTTTGAATTTCAATAAATTCTACAAACCAATTACTTTAAAGGACAAGAAAAGTAATAATCATCAGCATACTTTAGCAGGTCATGGGAATGCTTACTCTTTGGCCATGCTGAACACCAGACCAAAAACCTCCGAGGCTTTGATTAGAGCATTTATCTGTTTCTCTACTTCTGAAATGTCAAACCTTGATAGGTTGGAAACACTTGCTCCATAAGGGAATCCAGCCTTGCACAACTGAGACGCCAGATACCTACAACCTATCTAAAGGAATTAACAAGTCAAAGAGCAGATAACTAAAGGAATACCATATTTGCGAAGAGGTAAATTAATTAGAACAAAGTCTAAGAAAACCTGCGCAATTCCATGAATAATTATCCCGAGAGGCGTTTTTACATTCTCAGCACGGATGGAGAACAAGAGCTGAAAGATTCCAAAATCTCTCCGTAAACTTATAAGATTCTTATATAGAATCTTTATAAAAAATAAAATAATACAAATAAATTTCTTCACAACATCATTTAAAAAAATTAAAATATTATAGAATGACGTTACAACAAATAAATGAATTAAAAGTGATTTATAGAGGTGTTTCTACAATGGCAGGAAAAAACTATTCAAAGCATACATTTCAAAGAAACTTCTTGGTTAAACAAAATTAAAAATAAGAACTAAGATTCCTTTCAAACAGATGGACAACAAGCAACAAATGGCATATATATTATCAAATATTTATTATATTTATTATTATAATATATCATATATTTCTATCAATATAATATATAATATATTACATTATAATATTATATTATATTATATTATATTATAATATAATATAGCATATAATATTATATAATATATAATATATTTTTATCATTGAAGATAATGAAGAATATATATATTATGAAATTATGTATATTATCACATATTTGATATATTTTTTTTTTTAAAACAAAGGGGTAAAAACTTTATTAGAAATCAGAAAAGAGCATTACAATAATAACAAGGGGACCCAGCCCCAGAAAACAAGGCGAAAACCCCACAGCATAAGCAACATCAACTATCCTCATGTATCCTCCTATCCTCCTCCAAGAACCAGTCTAAATCCAGATGCAGCTCAGGATTAACCTGATCCCAATCCTCAACTTTCCAACCACTATCATGCTCAGAGGCCCATTTGGCCAAGCAGTCGGCAACTCGATTCCACTCCCTTGGGATGTGAACAAAGGATGCCTCCTCCAACCGAGAACTAACCTGAAGAATCCGCTGAACCACCGAAGCCAACTGCCAATTAATATCAGATATCTTTCGCTCATTCAAGAGATTAATCAAAATCTGTGAATCAGCTTCACATATAACTTTTCTCCAGCCCAAAGCAAGGGCCCTCTCAATAGCATGCAGAATTGCTAGACCCTCCATGAAGTTAACAGTTTTCACTCCCTCATGTATAGAGAACAGAAAAATCACCGACCCAGCTGAGTCCCTACCAACTCCACCAATTCCAGCAGGCCCAGGATTGCCCCTAGAAGAACCGTCAGTATTGATCTTTAAAAATCCATTGGGAGGAAGTAACCACCTTCCAACCCGTTGAACCCTCTTTTTTCCATGCCTACAGTTCCTGGAACTGAAAAAAGAAGAATGAATTTCTTGAAGACCCAGTCTGGCCATCAACTCATCATCACCTCTCTCCAAGGGGAAAACCAAATCACAATTAGCTGAAACTGACTCCTGCACCATTCCTAGCATACGCAGCCAAACTTGCCGATCCACCAACTTCTAATCACGAAAAATTCGGCGGTTCCGCTCCAGCCAAATCTGCCAAAGCAGAAAGGTAGGACCCACGAACCAAACTTCCTGCAAAAAGGAAGCCATAGAAGGAGGTCTTCCCATACTATCCCAGAATTCAACCAAAGAGCACGCATGAATACAAGGAAGCTTCCAAACCTCCCACCACCAATGCCAAAGCTGCACAACAAAGGGGCACCGGAAGAACAAATGCGAAGAATCCTCTTCTGCTCCCCCACACAAAACACAAATTGAAGGTCCGTGAAATCCCCGTTTACGAATGTTATCCCAGGTCAAACACCTATTCCAAGCCAAAGTCCAAACAAAGCAATTGCATTTAGGCCACGAGAGTTTATTCCACACCCTTTTCCACCAATGAACCTCTACCCCAGTTAGCTTCTGAGCCAATAACACCTGATAACCAGAAGCAACAGAGTAAACCCCCTTAGGATTATGGGTCCAAGCAAGAATATCCTCTTCCAGAAGAGAACTACAACTCCTACTATGAAGAATCTTGTGAAGCTCAACACTATCTTCCACAAGTCCCAAATCTGGCCACACTGCAGGATCCTTCCAATGAGCTACCTCCAACTGACCAAAAGAAGCAACAGACTTGAAGTCACTCACCCTAGCCCATCCAGCCTCGAGAAATCTTTGGCACAAAGGAAGAAGGTTGGGGAACTGAGAAGTAAGTGGAGGGAATCCATCCCAAGAATCCGACCAGAAGAGAGCTTCAGTTCCCCGTCTACAAATCCAAAATAAACCTTCCTTGATAAGCTTAGCACCCTTTTGAAGAGTATTCCAAATCACTGAACCTTTCCCCTCAAGAGGGTAACGAGGGAGATCCTGCCGTGGAATCCCCGGGAAATACTTATGAGATAATATCCTGGCCCATGGCTGATCCAGTTCCACACACCATCTCCAAAATAGCTTAGCAGCCACAGCCACTCCAGATAACACAGACTGACGAAGACCAAGACCACCAAATTGCTTTGGGCTACACACAACATCCCACTTGACCAGGCTCCACTTGGAGGATGACAAACTTCCCGCCCATAAGAACTGCCTTGCAAGAGAATCCAACTCCCTCAGAAAACCCATAGGAGCCACCTGAAGCATACATCGGTAGGTAGGGAGAGCCTGCACCACCGACTTGAGAAGCTGAACCCGCCCCGCAAAAGACAACCATCTGTGGGTCCAATGATTAACTTTTGCACGGAGCTCATCAATAATATTCTGCCAAGAACCCTTGGGAAGAGGGCGAACAGAAATTGGGAAACCCAGATAAGTCAAAGGGAGAACCCCTATCTGAAACCTCAAGATATTAGCAATTCTTCTCTGAATGGGGGTCGGTGTATTGAAGAAGAATATGGATGACTTCTCCTCATTAATCATTTGTCCTGAAGCAACAAGATATATGTCCAACACCTGCCTCAAGTTAGTAGCTTCCCTAACAGTAGCCATCCCCATCAAGGTAGTATCATCAACAAACTGTAAATGAGATTGTGGAGGCAAGTCTCCACCCCATCGCCAACCCTGAATGGTACCAAGCTCCACCCTTCTTTTCAACAAACATCCAAGGCCTTCCACAAGAAGCAGAAAAAGATACGGAGAAAGAGGATCCCCTTGGCGCAAGCCCCGTGAGGCACAAAAAAGTTTAGAATGATCTCCATTTATCAAAACTGAGAAGGAAACAGACGTGACACAACTCATGACCCATTGGATCCACTCTTCACCAAAGCCAAAAGAAACAAGGATCTTCTGCAAAAAAGACCATCTAACCCTGTCATAAGCCTTAGCCATATCTAGCTTAATGAACATAGCCTTCTCATGGGAGTTGTCCATGGAGTGGATGGTCTCCGTAGCAATGACAACCCCGTCAAGAATCTGTCGACCTGCCACAAATCCACTCTGTTCCTCTGAAATCAGCACTTTAAGCCACTTCTTCAATCGCTCAGCCAATAACTTAGAAATGATTTTGTAAGCCACATTGCAAAGAGAGATAGGCCGGAACTGAGATAACCTATCAGCCCCTTCACACTTGGGTATGAGAGCAAGGAAGGTGGAATTTAGAGCACGAAGCATCTGCTTATTCCTCTGGGATTCAAGGACAACCGCCAGAAGATCCAACTTTATGATATCCCAAAATTCCTAAAAAAATTCAATTGGGAAACCATCGGGACTAGGAGCTTTACCCTTCTTCATCTGAAACACAATCCCCTCTAGCTCATCAAGAGAGATATCTTTCATCAGATACTCATTTGCCTCCCTGGAGACCAACTGAGGAATACAAGAAAGAACTTGTGCTTCCTCAAGAGAGCCCCCTCGAGAATCCTCCCTAAATAAAGTAGCAAAATATTGAGATGCCTCAGCAGAGATTTCCTGAAACGAGGCAAGACGTTCACCCCTATCATTCACCAAAAAAGGAATGGAATTACCATACCTCCTGTCCTTCACAGAATTGAAGAAGAAGGCGGTGTTTTTATCACCTTCCTGTAACCATTCAACCCGGGCCTTTTGCTTCCAATAGATTTCTTCCCGCAATTCAAATTCCTCAACCACTTTCAAAGTCTTAGCCTCCTCCCTTAGAAGATCCTCAGAGGCCCCATTCTCACGAATCAACTGCGTAATATTATTCAACTCCTCCTGGGCAGCAACCTTAGCATGAAAGATATTACCAAAACATCGCCGATTCCACCTTTTAAGCTGATATTTGACAAACTGAAGAAGCTTAGAGAATGTGTACATTGCCGTACCAAAAGTTGGTCTACCAATCCGCCACCACTCAGCCACAAGTTCATGAAGAGTAGGATCCCGTAACCACATAGTCTGGAACTTGAATGAGGGAGAACGAGGCCTCCGAGCAGAGATAATGCTAAGCTTAATAGGCCAATGATCAGAGCCTCTCCAATCAAGAATTTCAGATCGAGTGGACCATAAGTCTCCAACCCAATAACAGGAAACCAAGAATCGATCAAGCCTCTCAGCAACACAACTCTCACCAATTCTCCTATTATTCCAAGTGAAGCAACCATTACTTGGCAGAACATCAATAAGATTTAATTCAGAAATGCTATCTCTGAATAATAGAGCAGAAGGCTCCAACCTAGGAATACCACCTCTTTTCTCAGACAACTCCACAATAGCATTAAAATCGCCAGCCATAACCCACGGATGGTAAGGAGCTAAGCTTCGAACAAAACGAAGATGGGACCAAAGAAGTTGTTTACCCGGAAACTTAACAGGAGCATACACATTAGAGAGGAGAATACACTCACCAGTCTCATACCAAGAGGCGACTAGGGATATAGAGGATCTAGAGGACATCCACCAGAGAGGGAAAATCTTCCGAGGGTTCCAAAAACAAGCCACCCCTCCAGAAGCACCAAGAGCCCCCATACACTGGCATTCACCATATTTCCATAGCTTAGGAGCCATGGCCAACATATTATCTACAGATAATTTAGTCTCCTGAAGAAAAAGAACATCCGGAGAATGATTCCTAACCAAATCACGAACAGCTTTTTGTCGAGGGCCACTGTTCAAGCCCCTTACATTCCATGAGAGAACAATCATTTCTGGGGGCATGAAAAATGTGAATCCAGAGTCTTGACTGACCCTGACTCCACCAAAGTTTCCCCAGTTAATTTAATCTTCTCCATATCCTTCTTCCTTCCCAACTTGGAAGTCCTGTCACTAATCCCTTTCTTCAGTTCAATTTGCTGAATACCCAAAAGAGGGGAGGCCAACGAGCTCTTCCCCACATTCTTGCTTCCTTTCAGGGGCAATGGGGAACCACCTCCACCACTCTTCGAAGCTCCAATAGAAGATTCTTGTTCAGTCTGGACAATCAATTGTTGATCCGTATCCATCTCCCCAACCCCAATCTCTTGCACAACCTGCATGGCCTCCAATGGTGGCCCATCCTGTCCTGTACCCAAAGTTCCCTGATCCAAGTTCAGCAACCCCGGATTCACTTCCCCCTGGCTGAGATCATCCAGCACCTCAAACCTATTAAAAGTTTCATCAACCTGCCTCTCCCTCAAGGTCCGCTTCTGGCCCCGATTCCTATTGCGAGCCTTGACAGGGACATAGCCATCATCTCCATTACCATCACCCGGAATAGGCTCCTTACCATTATCAGCCCTAGGTGGATTATGGGAAGGCTGAGAAGGTTGGGGCACCATAGGCTTAGCCCTAGGGCACCTACGCTGCAAGTGACCATATTCATGACAAAGACGACACCGAAAAGGTAGGGTTTCGTAATCTAGCTGTTGCACCCAAGTATATGATCCAGCACTCACTTCAATAGAATCTGGTAGTGGCTTGCTTAAATCAATTTCTACACAGATACGAGCAAAAGTCATTACCTTTTTATACTGTGTCTGTTGTGAAGACCCAACAGGTTTACCGAGCATTGAAGCCACCAAATGCAACACGTCATCCCGCCAGCACTCCACTGGAAACCACGGCAACCGAACCCAAACTGGGATTCGACTTGGTAGTGCCTCAGTCGGGTTGAAGCCAGCATGCCATGGCTTTATAAACAAACCCACCTGATTATAAAAATAGGGGCCGCCCTCGAAGACTTTATTCCGATCTGCCATGCAATCAAAAGAGACCATAAAAAAGTTGTTCGCAAGGAGCCTAATCTCCATCTCCCCCTCTGGCATCCAAGTCCGCTGAGCCCAAGATTCCAAAAATTGCAGCGAGACTCTCAAACCCATGAACTTGCAATAAAAAGAGTGCCTTGAATAGTATTCAATATCATCTGCAAGCATTTCCATCGGGATAATCAACTTCGGTCGCTCTTTGCATCTTTCCAAACACCCATTAATCTTTGTTATTCGGGAACCACTAACTGATCCTAGATCATTCATCTCCATCGCTGAAGAAAACAGCGTATTATCAAAAACATTCACTCCATGCGCCGGAGGCTTCGAACCAACTGCTGATCGGAAAACCAATTTGGGGCTAGCCCCAGATGTTTCCCCACCCTGCATAGCAAAAAACAAGAACCCCAGCAGGCATGCAAACCCCCAGGACACGTTTGCAAGAAATTGAAAAAGACAAAACCCCAAGGGAAGGATCAAAACCCTTCCACCCACAAGCCACCCAAACGGCAGCAAGAAGGCCTCCAAAAAAGAAAAAACCCACCACCACCACCCCGAAAGCTTCAAAAAACCCCCCCCACAATGCAGAAGCGAGCAACACACAGAGAACGAGCTAGGGCACGGTCGCCCTAGCTCGGCTTGCAGAGCACGCGAACGCCATTCTTCCCAAAAAAAATAAAGACCACTTTTATGTGGTCGAAGTTTAGAAATACATATTTGATATATTATAATTATTATTTTTGAAAATATAATATATAATATATTATATTATAATATAATATTATAATGTTATAATGTTATTACAAAGTGCTAAAATAGCAACGTCTCATTGCAATAGATTTTTCCATTTTATTTTATTTTTTGAACTTTTGAACTTATTACTATATGCATATTTATATTTTAAAATCTTTCTAAATTATAAAAAGTATTCTAATTTTTTAAAAAGATAGTATAGAGTAAAAATAGTTTAAAAAATCAAACTAATATATTTTAATATATTTAAGAGCTTTTGTTTTTTCTTAAAAGTTTTAAGTGTTTAATTATATTTATATTCTATAATCTTTAAAATCTTTAAGAGTTTTTTTTTTTTTAAAAGATAGCATAGAGTAAAAATAGTTTAAAAATCAAACTAATATATTTAAGAACTTTTATTTTTTCTTTAAATATTTTAATCGTTTAACTATATTGCATATTATTGTATGGTGCTTTTTCTTTAACTATGCTATGGCAGTCCCTCCCCTCTTCCAACTTATTTTTTGTTGTATATAAAATTTAAATTATATATTTGTTAATTTATTAAATCCATTTTAAATCTGTGGCTCATATTTAAATAAACATTGTTTTCAAAATTAAAATAAAAAAATAAAAACTTTATTATTTGTTTTCATCTTTGTGTATCATGCAAATAATAAAAATGACAGATCTATAATAAACTATAAAATAGTTAAAATAATTTGTAAAAAACCTCCAGTGCAAATTCTCTCATTGTGCAACTTGCATGCAAACCAAGAAGAAGAAATTTATGGAGAAAATTAAATGACGAAACTATAATAAACTATAAAATAGTTGAAATATATTTGTAAAACACCTCCATTGCAAATTCTCATTGTGCAACCCTACATGCAAACCAAGAAGAAATTCTCATTGTGCAACCCTACATGCAAACTAAGAAGAAATTTGAGAGCCTCTAGAAAAAAATAATTATGGAGAAAATTAAAATAAGGTAGTGTAAAACTATAGTTTTTATATTTTTTTATATCATTTTGGTAAGTTTTAATATTTACTATAATTAGAACTCCACAACTCCCTATTTTCTAGCTAATGTGATTTAAAATTAAATGAATGTGCATAGTTAAATTAGAATTTTAGTAGAATCTTGTATGATGTTTAAAATAGAAACCTATTTTATAATTACTAAATCATGTGATTTTATTTAAATTATATAACTATATTTTAGGTAACTCACTCCATAACTTATGGTTTATTTTAAATAGGTTTATTTGTGAGATGTGCTTTAAAATTAAATTTTAGTATTTAACTATGGAATCCCTATGTAATGTGACTTTACTAATTTATTTGTTATATGTTACATTTATTCCAATTAGAAGAATATAAATTAGCAAGGCAAGTTTTATTTATTAAAAAATACAAAAACAAAAGTAAGTGCAAATTAGAAGAATATAAATTAGCATAAATCATTAAAAAATATATATTGTTGATTAACTTTATTCATTATTTTCAAAAAAAGTTGTATTTTATTTATTTTAGAAGAAAACTTATATAAGTTAAATTTTATAGTTATTAGATTAAAATTGGGATTAGGTTTAGGGTTAGGATTATAATCAGGGTTGGGGTTAGGGTTAATGTTAGAATTGGAGTTAGGGTTAGGGTCAAGTTTAGTATTAAGGTTAGGGTTTCAATTAGGATCAGGCTTAGGGTTAGAGTTAGAATTGAAATTAGGGTTAGAATTAGAATTAGGGTTACTAAATTAAGGTAAGCATTAGAGTTATAGTTAGGGTTAGGATTAGGGTTACAGTTAGGGGTAAAATTCAAGTTAGGATTAGGGTTAAAATTAGAGCTATGTTTAGGATTGGAATAAGGGTTAGGGTTAGGGTTAGGGTTAGAGTTAGGTTTAAAATTAGGATTAGGGTTAGGTTTAGAATTAGAATTAGGATTACAATTGGCAACGTGGTTAGGGTTAGGGTTGAAATTAGGGTTAGGGTTAGAATTAGGGTTAAGGTTGGAATTGAGGTTAGGGTTAAAGTTAGAATTAGGATTACTAAATTAGAGTAAGCATTAGAGTTACAGTTAGGGTTAAGGTTAGGGATAGAGTTAGGGTTAGAATTTAGGTTAGGGTTAGGGTTAAAATCATAGTTAGAATTAGGATTAGGGTTAGAATTAAGGTTATTGTTATATTTAAAATTAGGGTTATAGTTGGGGTAGAATTAGGGTTATGATTAGAATTAGGGTTAGGGTTAGGGTTAGGGTTAGAGTTAGGATTAGGGTTCCAATTACAATTAGTCTTAGAATTAAGGTGGGTTACTATTAGAATTAGGGTAAGAATTAGAGTTAGGGCAAGCATTAGAGTTACAGTTAGGGTTAGGGTTAGGGTTAGGGATAGAGTTAGGGTTAGAATTAGGGTTATTGTTAGATTTAAAATTAACATTATAGTTAAAGTAGAATCATGGTTATGATTAGAATTAGGGTTAGGGTTAGGGTTTCCATTAGAATCATTAAATAATATAATATATAATTTTAATAATTATATATATTATAATTATAATTATTGTATATAATATATCTAATCTATATGATAATATTATATTATCTAATTATAATAATTCATATAATTATATAATATAGTTAGAATTAGGCTTGCCACTCTGGTTGCTATAATTAGGGTTATAAATAGGGTTAGGGGTAGGGTTAAAATTAGGGTTAAGGTATGATTAGGGTTACATTTAGTGTTGGTATTAGAATTATATTTACAATTAGGTTTAGGATTACGGATAGAGTTAGGGATAACGAAAGAAACAGGGTTTGGGATAAAATGACAGTTAGGGTTATGATTATAATAAGGTTTACAACTAGGGAAAATATTTATAACAAAACAAATTGTTAGGGTTGGAGTTAGAATTAGGCTTAGGGTTAGAGTTAGAATTATGGCTAGGGTTAGGGATAGACTTATGACCAAGTTCAAAATTAGGGTTATGAACATAATTAGGGTAGGGGTTATAAATTTAGTTAGAGTTAGGGTTAGAATTAGGATTAGGGTTGGGGATAGTCTTACGAGCAGAATTAGGGTTAGGGCTAGGATTAGATTTAGAGATAAAATTAGGGTTAGGGTTAGGTTTAGGGATAGAATTAGGGTTATGGGTTTAGTTATAATTAGGGCAAATATATAAGTAAAAACAATAGAACTAGAACTAGAACTAGGATTAGGGTTAAGGATAAAATTAAGGTTCTCGATAGAATGAGGTTTACAGTTACAGTTCAAATTAGGGCTACATTCAGGACATATATATAACCAAAGGTTTGGGTTTACAATTAGGTTTAGGGATAGAATTAGGGTTAGAATTTGGGTTGCCAGGGTTAGAATTAGAGTTAGGGTTAGAATTAAGGTTGGGGTTAGGGTTAGGGTTAAAATGATAAAGTTAGTGTTAGGGTTAGGGTTAGGGATAGGGATAGAATTAGAGTTATGGTTATTGGTTTGATTATAATTAGGGCAAATATATAAGCCAAAAACACCAGAATTAGAACTAGGGTTAGAATTAAATTATGGTTAGGGTCAGAATTAGGGTTAGGGCTAGGATTAGGGTTAGAGATAAAATTAGGATTAGGGTTAGGTTTAGGGATATAATTAGGGTTATGGGTTTAGTTATAATTAGTGCAAATATATAAGTAAAAACAATAGAACTAGAACTAGGGTTAGAGTTAAATTAGGGTTAGGGTTAAGGATAAGATTAAGGTTCTTGATAGAATGAGGTTTAGGGTTATAGTTCAAATTAGGGTTACAATCAAGGCATATATATAACCAAAGGGTTGGGTTTACAATTCTAGGGTTAGGGATAGAATTAGGGTTGGGGATAGAATTATATTGTATAATTAATATAATATAGGTATATTATATATTTTTCATATAATATAATATATAATTATAATTATTATTTAATATATTATAATATTATATAGTTTGAATTAGGCTTGCTGCTGTAGATGCTACTAGCATACCTATATTTAAAAAATATATCTAAAGTACGCTGAGAGATATCCTTCTTGAGGCGCCTATTTTTTAATCAATTTACCTCACATAGGTAGAAATAGGTGCCTCGAGAAGGATATCTCTCGGCATACTTTAGATATAGTTTTTAAATATAGGTATGCTAGTGATACTTTCTTCCTCAAAGAAAAAAATAAAATCTATTCATCCCTCCTCTGTATGTCAACATTAATTATTTTTTCTTAAAAAAGAAAATAATACTGTGTGGAAGGGATTCATGGAGTACCACTTTATCATTCATATGATGATGATATTATTGTCAATCAAGATATTTATCATGTTTCACATGATAGTCAATGAAAACTAATGAAATCAAATTTTTGTACAATTTTTTGTACAATTGGGAAAATCTTATTGTTAGATTTTCCTCTGACTCTGGAGGATATTCCACTTTCTCATTAACTTAAATTACATCTAAACTTTACATAGGTTCTTCACTTGTTTTTACATACAATGGTTTCATCTTTTAAAAGTAGGTTCTACACTTGTTTTTACAAACAGTGTTTTCATCTTTAAAAAGTAGTGGATGTTTATTTTTTTACTATTCAATAATTTAATAGCTTCAATAAAAATTTTCAGTTGGCCTTCGAGTTCAAAGGCCACATTTAAGGGAAAACAATATTTTCTACCTCATTGTACTTTCATAGCTACTCTTCATGAAAATTGATACACAGGGGGATAAGGTTTTTTCATCTACACACCTGAAAGCTACATGTTGGAATCCTTAAGCTTCATAAGGTTACACATGGTGGCTCTTCTTTCCCACCCTAACGTAGATGTTCTAGACTTCCTTGTTGAAGATTTTCTCACTTTTTTTTATATCTTTAGCCATAAACCATTAAAACATGTTTGTAGCAAACCACTTCTATCCGTTATTTGAATTCATTCTTCGGTGTTTCAAGCAATTCATATTGATTTCAATTTTACATATCCTCTATCTAAAATGTGTCATTTTAGGTTAAATCTTTTGGGATGTGTAATTTATTTTTCAATCGTCTACACTTGCTTTTGGTGCCTTATTTTGTTAGGCCAAAATATCTTTTGAGAGAGTATTTGCAAACAAATTAGTGAAGTTCGCTTGCAATAGCTAGAAGCTAGAAAGAAGTTTTATATAATGTTTTACAATTGTGCACCTCATTTTTATTTTAAGATTAATATAGATTAAAAATCTTAAATTCTATGATAGGTAAACTTTGTAATATTTATTGAATAAATTTTCATCTTTTCCTATAAAATCATTGTAACGTCTTCTAGGTAGATTCAACAAAGTAGTCTATCCACATGCATGCAATTACGTTGGATTTAGAATGTTATTTGTAGAACAATCACAAGCAATGAAATTAGGTGCCAACATATTATTTCAAGGTATTTATTGGAGATCAATTCCTTGTTAGTCTCTATCATAGGCAGGAGACTATAGTTTTTCATGCCACTAAATCTGTATTTCTTATGTTCGAGAATCATGTTGAGCAAAAATTAAAGGTTTTAACTATAGTCTGGCTTTGTTATTTGAGGGTTGCAGGCTAAGCTTAACTCTAAGCTTCTTGAAAATCACATCTATAGAATATGGAATATGCCATTTTTAAGGTTGGATGCTATTGTTGAAATTGGCATCTGCATTTTCAAATTGCACAAGGCCTTTGTGATGGAGAGCCTCAAGGTAGTTGAAACTGCTCTTGTCCAATCCTTCCAAAACCCACACCGCCAGATCTCTGTCTTCTCCTACTAAGAAATGAGAAAAATCTAAAAGTGCCACTTTCTCTTTGTCCTTGAGAGAATCATAGCTAACTCTGAGTACCTTGTCTAAGATATTATCAGGAAATTATTGGCAATAATTTTCCGATTGCTGCATCCAGTAGCTTAGATGACCATTACCAGATAGCTGCCCACCTAAAACTTTCAAAGCCAGTGGAAAGCCACTGCACATTCTGACCAGCTGACCAAACAGAACTCTAATCTTCTTGAAAATCACATCTATATAATATGCCATTTTTAAGGTTAGAGGATTCTAATGCTTATAACCCTTAACTTTATCACCATGACTAACCAAAATACATTTATTATCTTTGAAATCCAAATTAGATTATTTTTTGGCTTGTGAACAAAAGCCTCACAATCAAATACTCTAACCTCACAATCAAATACTCTAATATCTGAAATAGAGGGTTTCTTACCTATCCACACTTCATACAATATTTTACAAACTAAAGTAGAACATGATGATTTATTAATCAAATAAAAAATAGTAGTTATAGCCTCAACCCAAAGACAGTGATCCAACTAACAACTAATTAACATACTTTTGGCTTTATTCATTAATGTCATATTCATCCTCTTTGTGGTGTCATTTTATTATAATGTATATAAAGTTATTGTATGCATGTCGATACCTATATGTCCATAAAATTTATTAAATTATCTAGCACAATAAATTCCCATCCATTATTTAACCTTAAAACTTTTATTTTTTGATCCATCTAATTTCAACAAGAAGTTTACAATATTTAAACTTCTAAAAACTTTAGATTTGTGCCTCAAAAAATAAATCCAAGTATAATGTGTGTAGTCATTGATAAAGGATATATAATAGAAAGATTTTCCACTAGAAGCAACATCTATAAGATCAAATAAACTATTATGAATTACTTTGATTAATCTTTTTTCTCTAATGCTACAATAATTAAACTTTACTTTGTTAACAAACACATAGTGCTCCCAAAACTCAAAATCTATAAAATAACTAGACAAACCATTCACCATTTTTTTTATTAACAAGGGTGTTAAGCCCTTTTTTAATCAATGTAACCCATCTTGCAATGCCACAACATACATGAATCTAAATTTCCAGTTACATATTAAGATTTAGAATAAGTAGATGCATCTAGATTAAACAAAGTCCCATATTGAGTTCCCTTATCTATCACTAGATTCCCTCTTGCCAACCTATAACCACAATTGTGAAATGTGACATGCACTATAACATCATTCATTTTAGAAACTAAAAGTGAAATTCATGCTAATCTATAAATGTGCAACACATACATGAGAGATCTAACTCTCCTACCACTAAACACAAGTTTAACATTCCATTTAACAACAATTTGATGCAAACTATTGTTGCCAAAGAACACCTTACCACCATCATATGCTTTGTATGAAAAAACTACTCATGAGGAGCATGTTATATGAGAAACTTAGATCAACAAACCACAA
The DNA here is from genome assembly GCA_027924645.1 of Cunninghamia lanceolata. NCBI lineage: Eukaryota > Viridiplantae > Streptophyta > Pinopsida > Cupressales > Cupressaceae > Cunninghamia > Cunninghamia lanceolata. The sequence goes on from BSBN01000669.1 coordinate 3,782,579, forward strand.
TTCATCACTAGAAATTTTAGCACAAAAAATTAAAGCATCATTATCATTATCAAATGATTTACCATTAGAGGAATCATTACAAAGCTTATTGTTTCTATAGGAACTATAGAATCACATAGACAAATAAGCAAGCATGAAAGATTGCAAATCAATACATACAAAAATCAAGTGAAGCCGACCATTTGATGCAGAGGTAAGGTAGAGAGGTTGTAGAAGTTCACTCAATGAACTTACATCACTTCCCCAAAGAGGTTTACAATGGTGTTTGTGAAGACAAAGCCTACACAAGGCTATTCCTGAGATTTATCTAGCCTAGGACCACTATCTAGTGTCCTCCTCATAGGTTGCCCAGCCCTCACCTTGGAGAGTTACTACTCAGTCCCACCTATCTACACAATCCACCTAGTTTGACTCACAACTTCCTACCCACACCTCTACCAACAATACTCACATACATACTTGTCATGACTGTCATGAATCTATGACCTAAAGATTGATTTCTGCCTTCTATATGGCAATGGACAGCAATCACAGTAGGACTGTTCTAGGATAGAGTTTGGAGTAAGGCTTAAACCTTATAGAATTGGTTCAAACCACAACAACATATCAAAGCCTCAAAAGACCAATAATACTCCATGCATATTAAACACTAAATGTGAAAAAAGCAGTCATTTACCCACATGTATCAGGACAACAAAAGGTAGAAAGACTATTTTATGACTATCATAGGAAGACAACACTTCAAGGATGTATGGACCTTGACAAACCAATACTATCCTTTTTAACTCCAAAAGACCTTTATCTTTGAATGCACAATAGACATGCAATGAGATCAAACCACCATTTACTCACAAACACTAGACATACTTTGTTTTGCAAGATAGAGGACAATGAATACAGTTTGTTGTCCTATGACAGTGTTGTGGTGACATCATTTAAAGAGGGCTAATCCTTGAGGTTGGAGGAATGTTTACAACCCACAACTGCTTATGACTCCATATGATCACCCCTACTAGGTGTATGATCAAAAACTCAACATGAAAATGCAAACTAATCCCCACAAGCAGAACCGTATGGGCTGTTGGAGGACAAAGACAGCAACTTGTCTTTTTCTTGAAGTAAAGCCTAAATTGATAGCAATGTGAAGGAGAATGCATACAATGTGCATGTCTGATGTCCACCAATGTCCTGCACTAATTCATTCCCACCTGCAAACATGAATTCCATTCTACCTTGTTAAAGCAAACTTGGCTGTTTTGACTGTCCTAACACAGTCCACCATTGATTCCCTTAACTAGTCTCTAGTAAGACTAGCTAAATGCATACCAAAACACCTAGAGACTGGAGTGCAGGCCTAAACCACAGTAAAAACATGAAATGATCTCCTTCCATCCTACTGAAGCATCAAGGTATCTTTCAGAGGACAAAGGAGAAGATGCACATTTTTTACAAAACCTAGCTTTTGGATGGTTTTATAACAGTTTTCAGAAAATGATTTGATGCTCTCTCTACAGGAAATGTCAAGAGGACAAACCAAACTCCAAAGAAAGGTTATTCATAGCATTAATGAATTTCCCAACTTTCAACCCTTGTGCTGACTGTACAATGTCGTACCAGGAGACTGTCTTCAACAAAAAATAGAAAAAAATATTGTTTGCACTCCAAAAAAACTATTTTTTTTTTATTCCTTTGGCATGTTTATATAAAGCAAAGTTTATAGGAAGTTTTACAAATCTTTCCTCTTCCAAACAAACCATACAACTGCCCAGGAAAGGTAGTGAACTAGTGGAAAAGGTAGCTTTTTTTCAAAAAAAAAAATTTCTAAAGAAAACCTCCTAAAAAATAGGTCATGTCAACATCCTCATGGACTAGTCAACCTAGATGACTAAGTCTTTATTACAAAGCATTGAAAATGGATTTCAAAGCCTTAGGGAAAACAAATTAACATAAAAATCAACTAGAAAAACAATACAATGATTTAAACTGTGGAGCTCCGGCACCATACTCCCCCTGTGGGAAAAACTCAAGTCCCTTGAGTTGCCAATTGTTGAAGTGTCATGCCATGCTTCAGAATATCTGCTTCAGTCATCCAGGTGGCCTTTGAGTCAAGGAGATCCTTTCATTTCACCAAGTAGTCCTTATAGACACCTCTCTGAGTCTTCTTGATAACTTTGGAATCCAGAATGCACTCCAACTATAAAGGTTTGCTTGGAGGCAAATCCTTGATCCAATCAGCATCTTCAGCCACCACATCTGATCCACTTTCATCAGGTAATGGAGGTCTAAAAGGAAAAAGATCACAAACATTGAAAATTGGAGAGATACCCAGGCCATTCGGTAGCTCAATCTCATATGCATTTGGACTGAATTTGTGCACTATTCTCCATGGCCCAATCTTCTTCATCAGGAGTTTAGTTGGATGACCCTTTGCAAACCTCTCTTTCCTCATATATGCCATGACTAAGTCACCAACTTTGAACTGTACTTCTCTTTTCTTCAAATCTACCTTTTCTTTGTACTTTGTGACTGATTTTTCTAGTTGCAACTTGACTTGATCATGAACCATTTTCATGGAGGCAACAAGCTCTTCACCAAGTGCACTCCTTCTATCCCAACCTTGGAGATCCTTCAGCTCAAGTGGTCCTCTTGGATGAAATCCATAAACTATCTCAAAAGGACTTTTACTAGTGCTCCTATTCCTTGAATCATTGTAGGCATATTCAGCCTGACTGATAACCAAGTCCCATGCCAAACCATGCTGCTTTGTAAGGCACCTTAAAAGATTTCCAAGTGAGCTATTAACCACCTCAGTCTGACCATCAGTTTGTGGATGGTAGGCTGATGAAAAGGACAACTGTGTGCCCAGCTTCTTCCACAAGGTCCTCCAGAAGTGACCTACAAACTTAGAATCTCTGTCAGTTACAATGGACAATGGTAAACCATGTATCCTTAGGACCTCTCTGAAAAATAGACCTACAACATGAGATGCATCATTTGTACATTTACATGGCACAAAATGAGCCATCTTGCTGAACCTAACAATAATGACAAACACACTATCCACCCCTCTAGCTGTCCTGGGTAACCCAAGCACAAAATCCATGCGGATACTTTCCCAAGGTCTATTGGGAATGGGAAGGGGCTGGTATAGACTTGCATTTGAAGACACACCTTTGGCTCTCTGACAGATTGCACAACTAGCTACATATTTTCTCACATCTGATTGCACCTTTGGCCAAAAATAGAACCTTGTGACTTGTTCTAGTGTCTTGTCCAAGCCAAAATGTCCTCCTAAAGAACCATTATGCTTCTCCTTGATGATGTTGTCCCACATAGAGCACTTAGGGACACACATCAAATTGCCCTTAAACAAGAGGCCTTCCTGCAAAACAAAATCTGCATACTCTCCATGGAATGTGTTAGCCAAGTTCACACAAACATCATAAGCTTCTTTAAAATCATAATCTTCTTTATATAGCTCTTTTAAATAGTCAATACCCATGCTTTCTAACTAAATTTCATGAACAATAAGCAACCTCCTACTCAATGCATTAGCCACCTTATTAGAGACACCTCTTTTGTGCTTAATTGTGAAGGTATAAACTTGTAGCTGTTCCATCCATTTAACATGTCTATGGTTCAGTTTTTCTTGACTGTTAAGAAAGCTTAAAGCATGATTGTCAGTAAACACAATAAATTCCTTGGGCAGCAAATAATGTCTCCATTTCTTAAGAGCTTGCACCATTGCATAGAGTTCTAAGTCATAGGTAGAATACCTTTGCTTGGCTTCATTCAACTTTTCTGAAAAGAATGCCACTGGATGTCCTTCTTGGCTAAGAACAACACCAATAGCTTGCTGACTTGCATCACACTCAACAACAAATACCTTATCAAAATCAGGGAGTACTAAGGTAGGTAACTTAGCCACCTTTGTTTTCAACAACTCAAAACTATCATTAGCTTCCTTTGTCCACTGGAATCTACATTTGACTCCACCCTTGATGGTGTTGAGGATGGGAGTGCTAATGTGACTGAAACCTCTGATAAACTTCCTATAGAAAATCACCAATCCATGGAAACTTCTCACATCTCCCACTGTTCTTGGGGTAGGCCAACTGAGAATAGCCTCAACCTTAGAGGGATCCATCTTCAAATAGCCCTTAGAAATGACAAATCCCAGGTATACAAGTTTAGTTTTCATGAACTCACATTTGTCTAAGTTGATCATCAACTTGTGCTCATGCAGCTTCTCCAACACCTGACCAACATACTTCACATGGTCTTCCCTTGTCCTGCTGAAGATTAGTATGTCATCAAGATAAACAATAACAAATTTACCAATGAATTCAACTAATACCTCATTCATCAGGCACATTAATGTACTTGGCACATTGCTAAGACCAAATGGCATAACAAGCCATTCATAAAGACCTTCATTGGTCTTGAAAGTAGTCTTCCATTCATCTCCCTGTTTGATCCGGATTTGATGATATCCAGATTTCAAATCAATCTTAGAGTAATAGCAAGATCCTCCTAGGTAATCCAAGAGATCTTCAATCCTTGGCATTGGAAATCTATATCTTATGGTGATCTTGTTTATGGCCCTGGAATCTGTGCATAGCCTCCACTTTCCATCCTTCTTAGGAGCCAGTACACTTGGAACTGCACAAGGACTTAGACTCTTCCTAATTAGCCCTTTCTCCAGGAGATCTTGAATTTACCTTGCCACCTCTTCATTTTGTTGTGGAGTCAGCTTGTATGCAGCCTTGTTAGGCAATGTAGCACCAGGTATTAAGTCAATTTGATGACTAATATCCCTCATGGGTGGTAAGGAGTTGGGAACTTCCTCTACCACAAGGTCTTGATACTTATCCAGAAGTTGTTGTACTTCCAATGGAATCTCCTTCTATTTTTGATCTTGCTGATCTGATCCACTCTTGGGCTTCATGACCAAGCCATACCCCTGGTTGTCATTCTCCTTCAAGATGTTCAGGAACTCATTTCCATTCACCAACATGACACTGCTGTTATTTTCCTTTCCCCTGGGCTGCTCCAACAAAGGATCCATTTTGAATGGCCTTCCATTCTTGGTGATGACATAAGTGTTCTTCTCACCATCATGCTGAGCTTTAACATCATACTACCATGGACAGCCAAGAAGCAGGTGACATGTGTCCCTAGGGATGATTTCACATAGCACTTTGTCCTTGTAGTTACCAATTGCAAATTCAACCCAAGCTTGTTCCTCCACCATGAAACTTTGGTTCTTGTTCAACCAAGAAATCTTGTGAGGACTGATATGAGGCAGCCTCTTCAACTTACACTTCTCAACCATCTCAGTGGATACCACATTCTCAGTAGACCCTAAATCCACTATGATTTTGCAAAGTTTCCCATAGGCTAGGCCTTGGGTTCTGAAAAGATTCTTTCTCTGAGGAGGTTCTTGCTTCAATGGCATCTTCAACATAGACCTTTTTATCATCATACTCTCTCCATCTAGAACAGGTGCAGCACTTCCCATTGGTGAATTCACACTTTCACAGTCACCATCTTTCACTAACTGATTTCTCTTCCCACTGTCATGAGAGCTGCTGGCTTTCCCTGGACATTTGTTCATTGTATGGCCAACTTGGTTGCAACCATAACATCTTCCAGTGAAGACTCCTGGTCCTCTACCTCCTCCACCATTTCTACCTCTACCATTATGACTTCTACCACCTCTAAAACCTCCTCTATGCTCTGTTGTTGATTGTGTTTCTTGCTGACTGTTATTTTCAGTTTTGTTGAACTATCCACGGCCAAAATTGCCTCTGCCTCTTTGATTTCTGCCACCTCTACCTCTGGCACTTTGTTCACCCTTCCTTCTCAGCTTTTCCTCTACTCTGGAGGCCAATAAGAAACATTCATCTACTGTCTTTGGTAACACCAAACTTATCTCATCTTGTAGATTGTATTTCAGTCCATTCAGGTATCTAGCCACCATCCCTTTTTCATCTTCATTATGATTGGCCCTCATACTGAGTCTATGAAATTCTTCTGTGTAGGCAGCCACATCCATGTCTTTTTGTGTCAAATTCTAAAATCTCCTTATGATTTGAATCTCATAGTCAGGTGGGATGAACTTGCTTCTGAGCATAGCCACCATTCTGCTCCATTTAGTGATGGGACTCTTCCCAATCTTCTCCCTCTCACTCTGCATATAGTTCCACCATACAAGTGCAGAACCTCTTAGCCTTGTCTTGGCAAACTTAACCTTTTTACTACCATTAAACTCCTTGTAATCAAAGAAGTTGCACATAGCTTCTATCCAGTCGGTGAGAACATCTCCATCCAACTTGCCATGGAAGGTAGGCACCTCCATCTTGGGATCATCACTGTCTCCATGAGCACCCTTAAGTGCATTCAAGAAGGCTTTCTGACTTACAGACATATCCTGCTCCTGAGAATCCTCTTCTACCTCTATTTCTTCATTTGTGTTTGAAGAACTTCCTTCTTCTTTGGTCTTGCCCTTAGACTTCTTCTCTTCCTGCAATTTTGCTTCTTGAAGTCTTGCTTCAACCATCTCTTCCACCAACTTCTTGATGGCATCTTGACTCATTGTCTTGGGAGGCATTGTACTAACCTCTGTTTTAATTTCCTCTTCTAACATACACTTGCTTCCAATCAGAATATTGGCTCTGATACCAATATGATGCAGAGGTAAGGTAGAGAGGTTGTAGAAGTTCACTCAATGAACTTAGATCACTTCCCCAAAGAGGTTTACAATGGTGTTTGTGAAGACAAAGCTTACACAAGGCTATTCTTGAGATTTATCTAGCCTAGGACCACTATCTAGTGTCCTCCTCATAGGCTGCCCAACCCTCACCTTGGAGAGTTACTACTCAGTCCCACCTATCTGCACAATCCACCTGGTTTGACTCACAACTTCCTACCCACACCTCTACCAATAATACTCACATACATACTTGTCATGACTGTCATGAATCTATGACCTAAAGACTGATTTCTGCCTTCTATATGGCAATGGACAACAATCACAGTAGGACTGTTCTAGGATAGAGTTTGGAGTAAGGCTTAAACCTTATAGAATTGGTTCAACCCACAACAACATCTCAAAGCCTCAAAAGACCAATAATACTCCATGCATATTAAACACTAAATATGAAAAAAGTAGTCATTTACCCACATGTATCAGGACAACAAAAGGTAGAAAGACTGTTTTATGACTGTCATAGGAAGATAGCATTTCAAGGATGTATGGACCTTGACAAACCAATACTATCCTTCTTAACTCCAAAAGACCTTTATCTTTGAATGCACAATAGACATGCAATGAGATCAAACCACCATTTACTCACAAACACCAGACATACTTTGTTCTGCAGGACAGAGGACAATGAATACAATTTGTTGTCCTATGACAGTGTTGTGGTGACAGCATTTAAAGAGGGCTAATCCTTGAGGTTGGAGGAATGTTTAACAACCCACAACTGCTTATGACTCCATATGATCACCCCTACTGGGTGTATGATCAAAAACTCAACATGAAAATGCAAACTAATCCCCATAAGCAGAACCGTACGGGTTGTTGGAGGACAAAGACAGCAACTTGTCTTTTTCTTGAAGTAAAGCCTAAATTGATAGCAATGTGAAGGAGAATGCATACAATGTGCATGTCTGATGTCCACCAATGTCCTGCACTAATTCATTCCTACCTGCAAACATGAATTCCATTCTACTTTGTTAAAGCAAACTTGGTTGTTTTGACTGTCCTAACACGGTCCACCATTGATTCCCTTAACTAGTCTCTAGTAAGACTAGCTAAATGCATACAAAAACACCTAGAGACTGGAGTGTAGGCCTAAACCACAATAAAAACATGAAATGAAAGTACTCTCCTTCCATCCTACTGAAGCATCAAGGTATCTTTCAAAAGACAGAGGAGAAGATGCCCATTTTTTACAAAACCTAGCTTTTGGAGGGTTTTATAACAGTTTTCAGAAAATGATTTGATGCTCTCTCTACAGGAATGTCAAGAGGACAAACCAGACTCCAAAGAAAGGTTATTCACAGCATTAATGAATTTCCCAACTTTCAACCCTTGCGCTGACCGTACAATGCCGTACCAGGAGACTGTCTTCAACAAAAAATAGAAAAAAATATTGTTTGCACTCCAAAAAAACTATTTTTTCTTATTCCTTTGGCATGTTTATACAAAGCAAAGTTTATAGGAAGTTTTACAAACCTTTCCTCTTCCAAACAGTCCGTACAACTACCCAGGAAAGGCAGTGAAACGGTGGAAAAGGCAGCTTTTTTTCAAAAAAACAAATTTCTAAAGAAAACCTCCTAAAAAATAGGTCGTGTCAACATCCTCATGGACTAGTCAACCTAGATGACTAAGTCTTTATTACAAATCATTGAAAATGGCTTTCAAAGCCTTAGGGAAAACAAATTAACATAAAAATCAACTAGAAAAACAATACAATGATTAAAACTGTGGAGCTCCTGCACCACCATTCAATAACTTGAAGAAGTCGAGTACATATGGGTGAGGAGAGGAAGTTAGTTGAGGAAATGATTCCTCAACTATGAGTTGTGGAGAGTTGTCTCCCTAAAAACTAGTTTGAGTGGCTAGTTAGTAGGCAACTTGGTGACACCTCTCCTAACCACTCAACAACCTTGACACCTCAATGTTGCATATGTCAATATTGTATAAAGGCACACCTAAGTAGGCATAAGACTAAGTGTAGGAAACATATGAAATATATATACACTAACACCCCCCTTAAGCATAGTGTTGATGTTTAATTTTGCAAGAAATCACCAACGATGGGAAATTTCAAGAATGTTGAACTTGATTCTTGAAATCACCAACAGATTTTAATGAAGCTAGCTCTTCTCTATTGTTTTGAGGTAAAGGGAAGAAAAAACAAGATTATAAATGAATGCTTAAAACTGCTAAGGCAATGCGCCAAAATCATTATCTAACTCCAATAGCATAGTGATTAAACTTAACAGAGTCTATTGGTAAAGTTAAAGAACATAAAACATGATTATTATTTCTAGTATATATCAGATCAACCAAAGCCTCATAACAAAAAGTTAGAAACAAGAATCAGAAATAGATTACAATTTGCACAGAATACCACTCTCTCTTCATTGATTGATATAAGAACAAAGTACAAGAGGCAAAGATTTGCACAAAAATACAATATTTGATCCCTTAGGAGAGGCACCTGTTATAGCAGTAAAATGTTTCTACTCTAGTTTGCTCATAAAAAACTCTTTGATCATCTCCCCCTTTTGGTGTCTCTGATCCACACTATTTAAAGCGCAAAACTCCCTTGAAGATCCTCTATAAATGACAAAATATTCTAATTGTAACTCCTGCAAATATCATCTCTGATTCCTCCAGCTAACTAACTCTTTTTTGTTTCAACTCCCATGTTGCATGTTTACTATATTGGGAGTCTAACTATAGCTTTCTCCTATTTTATAGACGTGAGAAAATAAAGCATCACCTTATTTTGTCATTCCTATAGCTTTATGTTTTCATAAATAAAGTTTCCTTTATTAATGAAATTTGTTTCCCCGTGAGCTTTTAAAAGCTTTAAAACAGATAAAGTTTTGCTTTAGCTAATGAGGGCCCACCATAATTTTAATATGACTTAGTCATAACCTTTACTCACGTGATTGATTCCTCCAGCTAACTAACTCTTTTTTGTTTCGGATCCCAATTCCCATGTTGCATGTTTACTATATTAGGAGTCTAACTATAGCTTTCTCCTATTTTACAGACCTGAGAAAATAAAAACATCACCTTATTTTGTCGTTCCTATAGCTTTATGTTTTCATAAATAAAGTTTCCTTTATTAATGAAATTTGTTTTCCAGTGAGCTTTTAAAAGCTTCAGAACATGTTTCTAAAAAAAAGCCTAGCTTTATAGATAAAGGCGGCGGAAAGCTTTGCTTTAGCTAGTGAGGGCCCACCATAATTTTAATATGACTTACTCATAACCTTTACTCACGCGACTCATTTGACTCACTTAATCTTTTAGGAAATAAAAGATAAACAAAATTTGCCGTGAGGTTTTATGAAATAATGAAAGCAATTGAAACTTTTCCCTGCAGCCACGTGGATAGAAAGCACTCCTCCGGGAGTAAAATTTCTCTGCCAACCCTCCTCTGTTGCGCCATCGGTTCACTGGGACATGTGGAGTGCAAGCGCTCCATTTCCTCTCACATTCATGTTTGCCCCTTTCCTGATGCGCGAGCCGTTAGATTTCATTTCGATCGACGGTTGTTGTGCTATTGCAGAGTCTTCATACTGACATGCCTTCATATTGTATGGCTGAACCATTTTTAATGATTATCTTCAATGCTTATTCATTATACGTTGGTCGCACTGGGTTCTAAGAGGCCGAACTATACCACTTGAGCCTTTGTTTTGATGCTATGTCATATTTTATATGGACCACACTTTGCTTGGATAGCCAGCAATATAAATATTAGTGGCTATGTTGAAGACTCTTCATGTGCCCGTACATCTTGAAGTCGCACCATGTCTTTTAACTATGGCATTCTTTATCTGTGACTTTCTTTCAAGTGTCTGCCATGGTCTTTTGATATGGCTGTGTTTTCCTTTATATAACGACGTAATCACTTTATAGGTAGTTCCATCAATTACTTGTATTGAGGAACCATTTCCTTTTTGAATGCTCCATTGAGTTTGAAAACTGGCCTTTTACCATTTAAAAGTTGAGCCTTTGCGCCTTGATCATTCATACCTGAGCCTTTATATATTTATGTGGCTTGTTTTAGACTCTTAAGGGGCTGCAAATTTCTCTTGGTGCAATTATCCTATCCTCAGGTCGTGCCATTGTAGATGGCAGCATGCTTGGTATTTGAATACTTGTGCGCCACTTTCTATTATATGCTTCACCATTTTTATCTGAGTGGTGCTTTAGAACTAAAGGTTGCATTGCCTTGTCTTTAGATCGAGTTGCATTCTCTTATGCTTTATTTAGAGTGGCAGCGCCACTATCAATAGTTTGCACACCATTTTGAACTGTGCGTCCTTTTATAATGGGCGCACCTCTTTGTAAGGTAGCATGCTTTGTGACTTTGGCAGCACCTCTTACTTAAATGTGCTGGGACTCATTACTACACTATGTGCTTTATAATGCTTATGCTGCTCATCATAAAGGTTGTCTCATCTTTAAAGTGTGCACCACCTCTCGATATGACTGTGCCTTCCATTGTTATGCTGTGGTTGTTTCTTTATAGAGGCCGCACTATACCACTTGAGTCGCACTTTGACTGATAAGCTGAGTCTCGTTGTATATAGCAACGCGCCTCATAAGAGGTCGTGCCAATGCTTCAGATGCCTATGCTTGGTTTAGAAGACGGTTCCTTGTATCGATAAGTGGTTGCGTTCTTTTAATTCTATTACCTGTGCACTTTGAAACTCAGTGGCAACGTGATCTGTATGTGGCTTGGGCTGTGCTTTGAATGATTGCCTGAGTATTAGTATAGCCACGCCTTATTAGGTGGCAAGCCTTTTATATGGCTGTGACTGAATCCTTCAGTATGAACTCTATCATATAGCTGAGGCTCTATACTAAATCTTTTGAATCTTCATCTGAAACTTCCTTGAAACTTCATTGAAACTATCTGCCACTGAGGGATCCCTAAATCTTGCCAACTAACCAATATGATATTGAAAAGTTTTGAAATGGTGTGCGAAAATTGCACAACAGTTCTGAGCGACTCACGAGGGAAAGTGAGCCTACTCATGCTGAACCCAAAAGAAAAGGCCTTGAATCCATTGGGCACGTGGTAAAAAAGATGCTGAAACAAACGAACCAACTGAAAACATCTGTAACCCAAAACCTGTGCAATGCCAAAACTAATACCAAACCACCAAGTAAACATACCGAATCTGAGATTGAAACACTGCCCAAACTAAACTGAATTTTTGCAACCGAGACTAACTGATGACTTCTTCTACCGACCTTTATTGCAACTGGACCTTATTGAAATCAAACAAAACTGAAACTGAAACTAACTATTGCGGTTGCAACTTATTTCAAAGTACTGAGACTAAATTACTGGCATGTGGAATGCATAGTAACATGCCCATTCACAGGAATGGATAAATAACTCCCAGGTCTGATTATTCTTCCCCATTTGATCCATAATGAACTGACAATAGACCAAATAAACCACATGAAGAAATAGAGCAAAAACTTGCACCTCTGTGCTTTTCGGCATTCCAAAGATCCCGTTGTGGCATTGGAAAACCATTCAAGCTGATCTACATACTATTCTTCATCCAGTCGAGGGTGGGACAGGAATACTAAGCATTGGAGCTCATGCCTTTTCTTGCATGCAAAAGCATCTTTTGACTGTATCTTATTAGTGTTCTCTTGCATGTTCTTCAAGATCATGAACCAAGGTAGCATCAAAACTAGGCTTGCAAGTGACGGAGCTGCCAATAACAGTCTTGAATCTAATAGGAATCTCTCATTGAATGGAGAATAGAGTATGATGAAACTCTTCATGCGACTCTTCACTACTTCTGTCTCTTAATGCATCATTATAATGGAGCTTACTCATACTTAAGTTATGATCATATAAACTTCAACAAAAAACTTTCTAGATCATCCCAAAAAGAATTATTTTTAGACTTATCTTCACCATTTTGCACAAGAGGACTTACCTTTTGTTCTTTTACAAGCTGAGGTAGATATTTTGTATATGTAATGCCCAGTACTTTTCATCTTCTAGATTCTTTTACAAGTACTTTTCAACTTCAAAGAGAATCAAGCCATTATCATCAGTCACATTCTCTTCCTCATGTGACTGCATTTGCATATCAATGTTTGCCATAGGTACATGATGCTTTGAAACAATTGAAGGCATTGGATAAATAGGGACAACCTCTTTTCTTGCATTTTGATTGAATTCCTCTTTGATATGAAAGTGGAAAAACACTCGATCTGTCACTTCCATGGGCTGAAAGTTTGGATCTAGAATCATAGAAGTGCAAAGCACAATTTTCAATATAAATTAGTACCTTTTGTGCTTGAGAAAGGATCTCTTCTACAAATGGATTGCATGCATCTGGCTTTTGATAAGGGTTTTGAGGCGTAACAAATGGATTATCCTTATACATGTTCTGGTCTCATAACTCATTGAGCTGATGGGAAAAGGATTTTAGAAGCTCTTTTATTTCACTCATCTCTTTATGATTTTTTAAATTAGTAGGGAGGGTAGGTGGATTAGAACAACTATGCATTTGGCTAAATGCGAGAGCTTGAGATGGGATACTTGCATGAGGAAGCAATTGTTTCAAAGGTAAAGGAGGCAATTTATTAGCTTCTATGAGGTTTATTTCATCCCTAATGGGAAGATCATAGGCTTAGGGCAAGGTTTCTCCTCTTAAAGCTTGTATCATAACAAAAATCTCAGGATCTAAAGCCTGTAAATAATATAAAAATGAAAAACCTAGAGGAGGTCTCACATCTACTGGAAAAGCTTTCTGTACCATTCTTGTGCTTTGCCTCTGAGATAAGATGATAGTAATAGAAGAGCTACAATTTCATCTATCACATAATGAATAGTGCACAAATTTGTAGCATCTTGAATGTTATGCGTAGGATGAATAGAGCCATCTCCATGAAAGTGAAATAATGCTTTCCACCCTACTCCAAGAACCTAACCTTCTTGCTATAGAAGAAGACTTGAATCCCAAGTCATAAATGGTAAATCTCTTACTAGAATATTGAGATGTACATAAATATTTGGGGTTGTCATGATCTGTAGAAGTCAAGATCTAAGATAAAGTCACCACCGTGGTCGCCAAATGGAAGATGCATGCTCCTATGAGAAAATATTTTTGTGATTTTCCACCAAAATCACAAAATGTAAAACAAAGTTTCAATGAAAAAAAGACTGAAATCTCTTATTTGACTTCCATCGGGCGTGCCAAAAACTGTTGATGTTTAATTTTGCAAGAAATAACCAACAATGAGAAATTTCAAGAATGTGGGACTTGATTCTTGAAATGACCTCTAGATTTTAAAGAAGTTGGCTCTTCTCTATTGTTTTGAGGTAAAGGGAAGAAAAAATAGGATTATAAGTGAATGCTTAAAACTGCTAACATGATGCACCAAAATCATTATCTAACTCCAATAGCACAATGATTAAACTTAATAGAGTCTACTAGTAAAGTTAAAGAGCATAAATCATGATTAATATTTCCATTATATATCAGATCAACCAAAGACTCATAACAAAAAGTAAGAAACAAGAATTAGAAAAAAATTACAATTTGCATAGAACACTACTCTCTCTTCATTGATTGATAGGAGAACAAAGTACAAGAGGAAAGGATTTGCACAAAAAAACAATATTCGATCCCTCAAGAGAGGCACCTATTAAAGCAGTAAAATGCTTCTACTCTAGTTTTCTAATGAAAAACTCTCTAATCATTCCCCCCTCTTTCGGTGTCTCTGATCCTCCTTTGAAGATCCTTTGTAATTGACAAAATCTTCTAACTATAACTCTTGCAAATATCAGCTCTGATTGCTCCAGCTAACTGACTCTTTTATGTTTCGGCTCCCATGTTGAATGTTTACTATATTGAAAGTCTAACTGTAGCTTTCTTCTCTTTGATAGGCATGAGAAAATAAAGAATTGCCTTATTTTGTCGTTCTTCTAGCTTTATGTTTTCATAAATAATGTTTCCTTTTTTAATCAAATTCGTTTCCTCTTGAGCTTTTAAAAGATTTAAAATATGTTTCTAAAACTAAAGCCTAGCTTTATAAATAAAGCTTTCCTTTAACTAGTGAGGGCCCACCATAATTTTAATATGACTTACTCATAACCTTTAGTATGACTTATTTGACTCACTTAATCTTTTAGGAAATAAAAGATAAATAAACTTTGCCGTGAGGTTTTATGAAATAATGAAAGCAATTGAAGCTTCTCCCTATAGCCACATGAAAAGCAAGCACTCCTCTAAGAGTAAAATTTCTCTACCAACCCTCTTTTGTTGCACCATTGGTTAGTTGGGACATTTGGAGTGCAAGCACTCCATTTCTGATGAGGAGCACATAGTGAAAGTGCACAACTGATCAAAATTGTTTGGTCAGAGTCTGATCTTCTGTCTCAGCGATCTATTCTTCTTCTTTTGTTATCGGCCAAACATACCCCGTTAGCCACTTCAAAAACTGTCTCGGCGATACACCGACAACTCTTCCTTTGGTATAACTTAGTGTTGTCAATGTAACCTTGTTCTCATTAGGCCGACGCAGTGATGAGACCAACTCTTGACGTCGGTGAGACTTACTTCTATCGGTGAAGTCTTCTACCCTTCAACCGATGCCCCGATGATGGTTAAGTCCCCTTCATCTTAATCGTGATGGATTCAACAACGGTTAGACATGACTTAATCAGTAAGCTCCTTTCATGTGCTTCTGATATACTGATGGTATTTGTTTTCGGTGAGACTCTTCTTGTTGGCGAGCACTTACAAACTCTGATCGATGCATTGATAGACCAACTCCCTCGGTGAGACTTGTCTTGTCGGAGGGACTTACTCCAGAGTTGCCGATACACCAATGCACAATTTTCTCTCTCCCTCTTCAACTGAACCCTAGCACATAGAGATGCTAGGTCAACCTACTATGCAAAAATATTTTGTCTAGATCCTCTGCACCGTCGAACACAAAAACAAAACAAGAAAACAAAAACAAATACTGTACAACGAAGCCATCACACTAATTTTGACAGGAATCGTACCAGTGGAATGCTTCACATCGACATACTGGAACAATGGAAAGCACATAAAGAATAGAAATTTACAGTTATACGAATTGCAGTTATAGGGAACAAAAATCAAATTAACGGAACATAATAGTGTTACTTCTCCTTAGCACAATACACAATCACTTTCACACACTTCTCCTTCTTCTCTCTGATGGTTCCTTCCTCGGATTTTTATCAACTCAACCTGCCAGCAGTTGGAAAACCAACCGATGCAAACAGTTGGAAGACCAACCGATCTAAAACTGCTTCAAACTGTCCTACTACCCTGTTTTGGCACTATGTAATTACAATATGACAAAAGTGTGTTTTAAGTCACTTTGAACTTACAAAATGGGTTCTAGGTCCTGAAATACCTAGAGACAAACATAAATGAAAATGTATTGGTCAAATAGACCTTATTACAAAAGAAAACAGGATTTTCTAGGTGCTCCTGCACCAATTTCCTCTGACATTCATGGTTTCCCCTTTCCTGATGCGTGAGCTATTAGATTTCATTTTGATCGATGGTTGCTATGCTATTGCAATGTCTTCATGCTAATGCACCTTCATATTGTATGGCTGAACCATTTTTAATGATGATCTTCAATGCTTGTTCATTATACGTTGGTTGTGTTGGGTTTTGCGAGGCCGAACTATACCACTTGATCCTTTGTTATGATGTTGTGTCATATGTTATATGACCCACACTTTGCTCGGATAGCTAGCAATATAAATCTTAGTGGCTATGTTGAAGACTCTTCATGTGCCCGTACACCTTGAAGTCGCGCCTTGTCTTTTAACTGTGACATTCCTTATCTATGACTTTCTTTCAAGTGGCTGCCATGGTCCTTTGATATGGTTGTGTTTTCCTTTATATACTGGTGAAATCACTTTATAGGTAGTGTCATCAATTGCTTGTATTGAGGAACCATTTCCTTTTTCAATGTGCGATTGAGTTTGAAAACTAGCCTTTTACCATTTAAAAGCCGAGCCTTTGCTCCTTGATCATTCATACCTGAGCCTTTATATATTATATGGCTTGTTTTAGACTCTTAATGGACTTCTAATTTCTCTTGGTGCAATTATCCTATCCTTAGGTCACGCCATTGTAGATGGTAGCTTGTTTGGTATTTGAATACTTGTGCACCACTTTATATTATATGCTTCACCATCTTTATCTAAGTGGCGCTTTAGAACTAAAGGTTACATTGCCTTGTCTTTAGACCAAGCCACATTCTCTTATGCTTTATTTAGAGTGGCTGCGCCATTATCAATAGTTTTTGCACCATTTTGAACTATGCATCCTTTTATAATGGTCACGCCTCTTTGTAAGGCAACGTGCTTTGTGACTTTGGCAGCGCCTCTTACTTGCATATGTTGGGACTCATTACTACACTATGCACTTTATAATGCTTATGCTACTTCTTCATAAAGGTTGTCTTGTCTTTAAAGTGTGCACCACCTTTCGATATGACTGTTCGCTCCATTGTTATGATGTGGCTGTTTCTTTATAGAGGCCGCACTATACCACTTGAGCCGCACTATGACTAATCAGGTGAGTTGCGCTGTATATAGTAGCATGCCTCATAAGAGGCCATGTCAATGCTTCAGATGCCTGCACTTGGTTTAGAAGTGAGTGCCCTGTATTGATAAGTGGTTTCATTCTTTTAATTCTATTACCTGCGCACTTTGAAACTTTGTAGTAGCGTGATGTATGTGTCTTGGGCTATGCTTTGAAAGATTTCCTGAGTATTAGTATAGCCTCACCTTATTAGATGCCAAGCCTTTTATATGGATGTGACTGAATCCTTCATTATGAACTCTGTCATATAGCTGAGGCTCTATACTAAATCTTTTGAATCTTCATCTAAAACTTTCTTGAAACTTTATTGAAACTATCTGCCACTAAGGGATCCCTGAATCCTACCAACTAACCAATATGATATTGAAAAGTTTTGAAATGGTGTGCAAAAATTACACACCACATAGCTTAGGTGGGCATGAATGAAATGGGTCCTAGTTACAAGGTCTAGTGAGGTACCCATGTACAATGTAAATATGAAATTGGATCCCAACAACTAGGCCTGAGGAGGTACCAAGAACAATACAATCTCTCATAAACAAAGAAAGGTAGAAAACCTAATGGGAAAAAAAGTACCCTCCAAAAGAGAGATAAGAAAGTGAAGAAGGCTAGAAAGCCCCTGAAAGATGATGTTGTAGTTGATGTAGACCACACCCCAAGAAGAGCTTGTAAATGAATAAACTTGCTCTCAGTAAATGGTTTGGTGAAAATGTCAGCAACCTGCTCTGAAGATTGGAAAAATACTAAGTCAATGATCTAACCATGAATAAGCTCTTGGACAAAATGCATATGAATTTCTATGTGTTTGGTTTGCTGATACTGAACCAGATTCTTATATATCTGAATGGTGCTCTAGTTTTCACAATAAATTACTGTGGGTTGCCAAAAAGAAATACCAAACTCAGTAAGAATACCCTAAAACCATATAGCTTCAGTAGCTGCATTAATAGCTCCCCTATACTCTGTCTCTATGGATGATAAATCAATAGCATTTTGATTCTTGTTAGACCAACTAATAGGAGATGAAGCAAGTGAAAAATTGTACCCTAAAGTGGACTTACAATTCTCAATATCACTAGCCCAATCTGAATCTGTAAAACTAACCAAGTCAACCTCTGAACCAACTCTGTAGTGAACCCCAATCCCAAGAGTACCATGAAGGTAGCAAAGGATCCTCTTAGCTGATTTCTAATGCATCTCATGAGGTTCCTACATGAATCTCAAAAAGATGCCAACTACATATGAAATGTCTGTCCTGGTATGACCCTCTTCATATCAAGCGTGGACATGTGGAGATCAATCCACATTGATCCTCTTTGCTTCCACACTTGGTATCCGTCAAACCTCCAAATGGGGTGAGTCCCTATGTGAGGGTGCTGGCAGTAAGTGCTCTGCAGTTTGCCTAGAGAGAAGAGGGGGCAATCTCGATATTCAAATCTATCCCAAACTTTGCATACTTCTTTCTCTTCATTGTTGCCTTTCTCTATTGGAGATTTTGAGCAACTGCATCTTTCCCCAAATGAATACTTTTCTATTTACATATGAGTTTGTGAATGAGGGACACCTAGACAAGCCATGTGACTAAATTTTTTATGCAAAGCAATGCCAGCAAGTTCATTGCTCCTCTGTCAAGGTGGACGGTATAACAAGATCTTGCCTGTAGTAAGATCACGGGATTGAAGCCCTGCATGCAAGACACTGGCTCAGAGACCTTTGAGCCTTCCTCAAATTGTCTCCTCACTTCTGTGAAAGCCTCTATGAAATCAAATAAACAAAGAATACAGGAAAAAGAAAAACACATAGAATGCAAATAGAAACACAGGTGATTTCAATGCAAAAACAAACTTATAGGCTTGATTTCATCTCCTCGCTCTGATACCATATAGTAACTATATAATCACAGAGACGAATAAGCAATCATGAAAGATTGCAAATCAATACACAGAAATAAAATGAAGTCGACCATTCAATAACTTGAATAAGTCAAGTACATATAGATGAGGAGAGGAAGTTAGTTGAGAAAAGGATTCCTCAACTATGAGTAGTGGTGAGATGCCTCCCTAAAAACTAGTGTGAGTGGCTAATTAGTAGGCAACTTGGTGACACCACTCCTAACTACCCAACAACTGTGACACCTCAATAAGACATGTGTCAAGACTATATAAAGGCACACCTAAGTAGGCATAAGCCTAAGTGTACGAAATATATAAAATATATATATTCACTAATAGTTTCTACATTGCTTCTTTAAATGCCCTTGTTTCCCATAGTTCTAACACTTAACTTTATTTTTACCAAGGGCTTTAGACCATCCTTTTGACATAGACCCTTCCTTATTGCCTTATTCTTACTACATATTCCTTAGCTCTACCCCATACATGTAGTGCATCCTTGGAACCCTCATCCATGGATTTTGTTATCATTTCTTCACTAATTAAAGTTGCAACAAGGTTATGTATCTTAGGATCTATACTACAACTACTCAATGCAATGATTAGATTCTCTCAAGATTCATGTAAAGAGAAAAGTAAAATAATATACTTATTCTCCTCAAGTATATATCTTAACATTAATACTACCTAGCTAACTCAAAATAACAAATTAAAAGCATTTCAATGTTCTACTATAGAGTAGTCTTCCTTCATTTTTAAGGAATACATTCTTTTTAAATAAATCTTATTTACTAGACTTTTTTTTTGTAGATCTCACCAACTTTCTTCGATAAATTTAAAGTAATAGCCTACTCTAAGATGTTTGTGGGGCCTTTTTATCTAACTTTTTCCAATTTTCATTTGATATCTCTATAGTCTTTTCCTTCTCTATCACATATTTCCATAGATCTCTCTCCTATAAGAGATCCTCCATTTTTAGTTTCAACAACTTGAATTTGGAGCCATTGAACTTCTCAATCATTGATCATGATGTGCTTGTAATGGCTTCTTTAACCACACTCAAATCTATAAAATTACTAAAACAATACTCCAATTATAACCACAAAAACCAACAATACTATAAGAAAGTGTTGGTGTAATTAATTAATTGCACCTTTTATTAAGTTTACTTAGGTAAAATATTTTATTATTTATTTACTTGAATAGAATAATAAATAAGAGCACATGTAATCTCCTTGATTGATGGGAGCACATGCAAATATCTCATGCAATATCTCCCACCTCACGATGAGTTCACTAGACATCTCTACTCATGCAATTGAGTTATATTCTCTAGTTCACTACTCTTCTCAAGAACACTTGTCACATTGGCTTGTGCATGCTTGAGCTTATTTATACTTCATCCATTCATTTGATGGTTGATTTGGTTGAGTAATTCAGTTCCTCTATTTTGGAATAGCTTGTATTATTACATATTACATTATTTGTTTTGTGCATATAGCTATTGTAACTTTCTTCTTTCACCTAGATTCAAGATTGTGTAATTGGATTCTCATTGAATCTTACATTGTATCAGAGCGTTGTTGGTGTTTAAAGTTTGTTCATGTCCATTGAGGAAAGAAGGGTTTCATTTGGAGCTTCACAATTAAATGCTTCACATCGGTAATTCCTGCATCAGATCAGAGGCTACCATCATTTCCAGAGCAGCTGAAAAATAAAGGTTTGTCTTTCATTTTGTCCAAATTGGACACTTGGAAGTCATTTCATTCAAGTTTTTGGTTGCATATATTCTAGTGTTTTTTTCTTTAGATCTGATAGAGAGCTCATTTTTGGATCAGTTTGGCACAAAACAAACTATGCCATGTTGTGTTTGGAGCAGCAAGTAACCTAAAGATCCATATAAAATTTGTCTTTTTTGAACAAGTTAGAAGAAAAGGCAATTTTTTTTTGCCCAAGAGAGATCTATGGCCTCCCTGAGTTGTGCATGGACATAAAAAAAAAATTATTTTCTTTTATTTTTTGAATTAAAAAAAACAAAACAAATACAAGCAAAAAATTTTTATAAAAAAAAGCAATAAAAAAATTATTATAAGTGCTTATGCGCTAGTGTGCGAGGGGTACCCAGTACCCTGCCATAGTAGCATACGACCCTACCATGTGCAGGGGGGTCCTTTCCCCTGCTTCCCTTTAAAGGGGGCGGTAGGAAACCTTAAGCCCTGCACCACCCATATGGGGTGGTGGTGTGTGCCTTTGGCCCCGCCCCTTCCCACATTTTTTTAAAGTTTTTTTCATATTAAAAAACAATAAAAAATTTTCCCCTATTTTTTAAATTAAAAAAACAATCTTTTTTTAATAGTTTTTTCAATTAAAAAATAAAATAACCTACACCACCCAGCAGCCACCTCCATTGGCGGCTCAACCAGTCAGCCACCTAGTACCAAGGATAGATCCTCCTCTCACTACAGTTTTCATTTTTGGAGGGAAACTTTGGGAGGCCATATCTTGGTCATACGGAGGCTTTTTTCAAAACAAATTTTGTTTTGAGATAGGCTATTTTTCCATCCTCTTCACATTGATGTAATCATTTTCTGCTCATGATTCCCATATTTTTCTAGAATTGAGTTTTCTCTCAGAATTTGTTGTATAGTCACAGTTTTTAGACTTTGAAGACTCATAACTTTCAAAAAAGGACTCATATTTGGGTCTCATTTTTCTAAAAGTGGATGGTTTTCTAAGCACTACATCATGGTGCTATATATTTGTTCTTAATATATTAATTGGTTGTACTTTCATCTTATTCATCTAGATTGGGCATTGTAAAACTCTGAAAAATCATCTATTTGTTGTGATCACACTCATCTATAAGTGCCAATCATTGTAATATGCTAAGGGTTTCTCGATTGAGCTATTTGGGGGGGGGGGGATAGGGTATTTATGTAAATGCACTCAATTTATAAAGTTCCATCATATCATATACTTTTCTTTTAAGGGGATTCATGCATATGCTTCTAGTGTTTTCACACAGTAGAACATAATAAGGGATGTCAGTGTAGTCAAATGTCATGCACTTGATCCCACCTTCATCATCACGAAAACTCGCATTGAGTTGCATCTAGATTCTCTAGTTCTCTCTTCATCCCATCATACTTGTGACTTGACACATCTTGATTCACACTGGTTCACATCTCAAATTGAGAGCCTATGGTAAATGATCTTGAATCTTGCATCTAATTCACATCAGTTCACATCTTAGATTGAGAGCCTATGGTAAATGAACCAAGTTCTTGCAACTGATTCACATCAAATCACATTTCAGTTTGATAGTCATTCATTATGGTTAATGTTCCCGAATCTTCATGGTACTTTCTCCTATGGATTGGTTTGAGTCACAGTTTAGCATCAACATTGAGGTACACAAGCAGCTTCTAGATTCATTCAATTTTCTCTCTTTTGGAGAGAATTTTTTCTCATTTCCTTTTCTCCTTTTCTCTATTTTGTGAGAGATTTTCATTGTACATGGGTACCTAATCAGGCCTAGATGTCGTGACCCATTTCTCTTTTCACATTTCTCCCTAAGTTGCACTTAAGGGGGGGTTTTGGTGTAATTAATTAATTACACCTTTTATTAAGTTTACTTAGTTAATTATCATTTATTTACTTGAGTAAAATAATAAATAAGAGCACATGTAATCTCCTTGATTGATGGGAGCACATGCAAATATCTCATGCAATATCTCCCACATCAAAATGAGTTCACTAGACATCTCTACTCATGCAATTGAGTTAGTATCTAGTTCACTAATCTCCTCAAGGACACTTGTCACATTGACTTGTGCATGCTTGAGCTTATTTATATGTACTTCATCCCTTCATTTGATTGTTGATTTGGTGAGTAATTCATTTCCTCTATTTTGGAATAGCTTGTATTACTGCATATTACGTTATTTCTTTTGTGCTTATATCTATTGTAACTTTCTTCTTGCACCTAGATTCAAGCTTGTGTAATAGGATTCTTATTGAATCTTACATGGTTACACAAGCCTGAATCTAGGTGCAAGAAGAAAGTTACAATAGCTATAAGCACAAAACAAATAATGTAATATGCAATAACACAAGCTATTCCAAAATAGAGGAAATGATTATTCAACCAAATGAACCATCAAATAAATGGATGAAGTATATTTAAATAAGCTAAAGCATTCACAAGTCAATGTGACAAGTGTCCTTGAGGAGAGCAGTGAACTAGAGACTAACTCAATTCCATGAGTAGAGATGTCTAGTGAACTCATCTTGATGTGGGAGATATTGCATGAGACATTTTCATGTGCTTAATCCATTCATTTAATAGTTGATTTGGTTGAGTAATTCATTTCCTCTATTTTGGAATAGCTTGTATTATTGCATATTACATTATTTGTTTTGTCCTTATAGCTATTGTAACTTTCTTCTTGCACCTAGATTTAGGTGTAAGAGTCAATGTGACTCAAAAAGCCAGGATCCCTGCAATCAAGACAACCTTCCACACAAAGATAACATAGAAGAATATGCTAAAACAATGGAGCAAGATTCTATACAACTAAGTGTATGAAACTGTCATGTAGTACAATGATAGATAGCCTTTCCTATAAAGGCAAGGATGACAACCAAGGAGTTGTAGTCATGTGACAAGTGTCACATTCCTATCACATATGACAACTAGAGGATAGGATGCCAACTAGAGTACATGCATAGGATAAGACAACTCACTACAACTGTCAACAACTATTAACAACTAGTGACATCTAGAAGACTCACTAAGTCAAATTAACATGTGAATTATGTGTGATTTGTAAATATTATTTAACTAGTAAATAGTTAAATAATATGAATTATCCACACAAGGGTAAACCAGTTGGGTGATAACCATGTTCACACCAACACCCCCTTAAGTGCAACTTAGGGAGTAGTTGACTAAAAACAAAGTTGCAATGATGGATGGGTCCCAGCTACTAGGCCATGTTAGGTACCCATGTACAACAAATCTCAAGTCAAGAAAATGAGAAAACCTCATGGGACAAAACTCCTCTCCAAAAGTGAGAATGTAGAAAATAAATGGAATGAAGGATGTGATGGAACGAGGACTCAAGACCCCCAAAGGACTACATCCAACACATATGTACAATCAATTACCCCTCATAGGAGAGCAAGTGTGAGACTATAGGTCCCCCCCACAATGAAGTAGCTCATGTGTCGATGGTGAACGCTTGAAGAAGAATGCTGAAGAGAATCCAAAGTGTGCAAACAAGATTCGTCCCCTTAAGAAGAAACAGGTCCAAAGGTTGATGTCAAAGAAACTCCATCTCAAGGTATGAGGAAAAAAGCCTCATGATGTATGATGTCTCTACAAACTGCTCAAGTGTCCATGTGTCACAACCAAAAGATGTCACATAATTAGGTGTTGCATGCCTAATCAAAGAATGTGACAATCCAAGACAAGATGAAAACTCAAGATCATCAATCTCTAAAGACAAAGAATCCTCCAAATGATGCTCAAGATACTCCAACTCAATGCCAAACTGTGACAAGTGAAGAGGAGAATATGGTGCCTGCACATCTAAAGTAGAAGAATCAACTCCTTCAAAAAGGAGATGAATGTCATCAATGATGTCCTCCAAGTCATCAAGATAGGACTCACGAAACAAGTCTGAAATACCTGTCAAGTACTCATCCCAAAAACATATATCTAGAAGACAAACAATATCCTACTCAACTAAAGTGGATGAAACTATGCCAATGCCAATGCCAATCTCCAAAGACAAAGAATCCTCCAAATGATGCTCAAGATACTCCAACTCAATGCCAAACTGTGACAAGTGAATAGGAGAATATGGTGCCTGCACATCTAAAGTAGAAGAATCAACTCCTTCAAAAAGGAGATGAATGTCATCAATGATGTCCTCCAAGTCATCAAGATAGGACTCACGAAACAAGTCTGAAATACCTGTCAAGTACTCATCCCAAAAACATATATCTGGAAGACAAACAATATCCTACTCAACTAAAGTGGATGAAACTATGCCAATGCCAATCTCTGTAGAAGCAAGAGGAGGAAGCTCAAAACTAGTCTCAGGAACCGAAGTACATCCAAGAACACCAAGGTTTAAGTGACCAAACTTCTCCTTACAAACATGATTCACACTTGACATGCATGAGTGTGAATATCAATTAATGGATCTACATCATCATCAGAAACAAAATGGGAGAAAGTATACAAGTGAGATGCATGATCAGCCATCCCAACAACAATGATATATGTGCTCTCCAAGTCCTGCATGATCACAGAATCAAGAGTGAACTCAACTGTCTTCCCTACACCACAATGAGTAATCTAGTAGATGGAAAGGAGATTGATTGTCAAGGAAGCTACACACAACATATTGTTGAATGTATTCTCACCAACATCAATATTTCCTTTACCAATTGCATGCATGTATGTATTGTTACCCATCAAAATAGGTGGTGAAGTGCATGACTGAAATGAAGAGAACATCCCTTGTGAAGATGCCATATGATGAGAAGCTCCTGAATCAAGAAGCCATCTCTCTGACAGTAGACTTGTTGAAGAAAAGAGTGTCTGTCCTTTTCCTTTGTATGACCCATTAGCAATGTCTGTTGTCCCTATAGATGTAGATGATGATGGTGGCGAAGAAGAAGACTTGGGTAATATTGTTGTTGATGAAGAATACTCAATGTTATGTTTTTGAAGAAGTTGTGACATCTCATTAATTTTTTTCTCATAACATTTAGTTTCATCATGACCCAATTTCTTGCAATAAGAAGACTTTGGCTTCTTCTTCTTATTGGACTCCTCTTTGGAAGAAGAGTTAGGGGTTTTCTTTGATTCTTTCTCTTTCTCATTAGACTTTGAATCCTTTTGTTTCTTTCCCTTGTTATGTGAAGCCTTAGGATCTTTTGTGCTTTGTGTTGCAACTAGACCCTGTTTTCTAGGAGACTTCAATGTGCCCATGTGTAGTAGATTGGCTTGTTCTCTTGTGAGTTGTGCAGGTCAAGTGTAGGCATTGTAAACTTACTACCAAAAGCATCTATTATAGTATAAAAGGTAGAAACATAAACTGAATATGCAGGACCCAATTTTACAAGAATAGAGAGAATCAATTGTTCATCTTCTTTCTCAAGACTACACTGTTTGAGATGCAACTTGAGAGACTTAAACTTGGTGAAGAAATCTTTGATTTGATCAAAATCTTGAGGATTAAGTAAAATTAGCTCATTCTCCAATTTGAACCTTCTTATTTTATCTTGCTTGCCAAAGAGATTGTCTAATGTTGTCCATATCTCATTTGAAGTAGTACAAGACTCAACATGAAATCTAAGATCTGGAGAAACAACAAGACAAAGTGTGCCATAAGCCTCATCTCTTCTATCTAACCATTTTCTTCTCTCAGTAGCACCTATGGGTTTAGGATCTATGCCTAAAGTTATTCTATGTAACTTTTGTTTATACAATACATACTACATGTTTTTCTTCCATTCAAGATAATTATATGGAGTTAAAAGTGGAAATTGTGGCACATCCATGATGAAAAAGAGAGAGACAACAAGACAACAACACCCCTTTACTATGTAAGATATCCCCCCCAATTTGTTGTGGCACTTTATATTTAGTGTGATTTACAACTATCCTCAAGGGACCAAAATTGGGAAAAAAATTGAAATCTCTTAAAAAAGAGATCCAAGTGAGATTACAATCATTCACAATGATGTATTATAGCAAACAAATCCTCTGAAAATAAATTTTACCTTCTCAAGTATCAAAATGCCCAAGTTATCACTCAAATGCCAAAAAATTGACAAATTAAATAAAATGCACCTCGAGAAAAAATTGAGAAAAGTGCATGAATGGCTGTGTAGAGCTCCTCAATACCTTTCTGATGCCGTAATAATTGTAAAAATCAGAGATCATGAAAAAATGTTAGCTCAGGAGCCAAAAAGAGAGATCTGTCTTCAACCTACAATAAATGTTATGAAATAGAAAAATATGTGAAAATGACTAATACCACTGTGAAGTGCTCTCTGTCAGATTTCCGTTGATATCTTGTTTACCTGATTTTGACACCTTAGACAAAAGTTATACAAAAAGGAAAAAAACCCTACTTTAGGGCTTTGAGGGGAAAAATAGGTCCCCTAGAGGTGGAATATTATGTTTTTGGGCAGACTATTCCCTACTAGGAAACCACCAATCTGGGCAAAAAATTGCTTTTGTTTGCTCCTGAAACCGCCTTTTCTTTCTTGTGAAACTACCTTGAATTTGAGCGGAAAAACAACTCAACTTTGATAATAGTTTTTTTTCTGAAATGTTAAAATACTATTAAAAATGAAGGCGATTAAAAAATATTTATACTGGGCCAAAGCCCTCACTTTGGCCAGCGGGGCCCAAGCCACAAGGCTCCTGCCTAAACCTACAGTTAAAACAAGATCCAACTAAGACCGCAAAAGGAAGATCGTCGTGACAGACACAGAATGATAAGTCGATTGTAGATGCCGATTGTAAACTATAAACTGTGAAACTTAAGCCGCTGGAAGAAATGTAGCCATTGAAACTATTTATAACTGCCGATGAAAACTGTCGCTGCAGATTTGCAGTTGAAACCACCACTGAAGGCTTCAAGGAATACGTGGATAGAAACAATCGACGAGTATAGAAAAATTTTCAGTGTGAAACTTCAAATGGCATTAGACTTCGAACTTGATGGTCAACGATGAAATGTAAGTCAGCCAAAATGATTTGATATATACCGACTGCCAATGTTTGATAAAACTGTCGAAGAAAATGGATGACTTGTAGATAAAACAAAATACCTAATGGTGGTCATATGACTTGTTTTATGAAGACTGCCAGGTATAGAATACAAAGCCGCTAGGTATGGGCCGCCAGAGGAATTGAAAACTTTGTCGTCGATAGAACAAGCCGATGGTTTGGAAAACCAACGATGAAACCGCTGATTGGAAACTTCAAAGGCCACTAATTGTGAGATTTACCAAGGGTGGACCTGCTAATTATTACAAAGCTAAAGATTTTTGAAAATTTTGCAACCTAAATTTTTAAGCAGCATGAGACAAATCTGTCCAAATGACAGGCCGTCAGGATGGTACGAAGATGCCAGTGATACAAAGTGTAGACCAAAAATTGACTCCCCCCACCAAAGATTGGAAGACTGACATTGTTTTTGTCGACGACCGCTTAGAATATCCGATGAGTGTCGATATAAGACCGCGGGCATATACAAGGAATACATCGATCAAAACAAACCGACGAGTTTAGTGAATGTATGCTAACAGAAAGATAATATCCGGTCATGAGACCCTGCGCCAGAAGATTTCGATGAGGCCACCGATATTTAGAATGGGGCTGGAAAGGGTCCACACTGGTTTGTGGGTACCTGCCGGTACCTTGTTACCTACAGGTGATGCAGACAAGATACATCTGTACCCTGTCGCTATATTTTTTTTTATGAAAAGAAAATTGCAGACAATTAAAACTAACCAGCCAATATTAAAAAATACTCGACGATGATTATGTAGATATAATGTAGATGATGGTACGATGTTGAGCTGACTGAAGGTATGCCTACACAGATCCGTATGGTTTTCACCGCTGATGCTAACCAGGGTAAAAAAAAATTGCCAAAATTTTTCTGATGTCAAAATTTAACAATTTGATAGTCCTTCTATACTAATTTGGGCCTCTTGATCCCAACAGTGATGTCTGTTTCACTCCAGGACACTCCTAAAACATAGCTCCTAGCAAAACATCTCCAATGAGGGAAGAAAATTGCAGATCAGGCTCTGTTACCATGTAAGAGTCAATGTGACTCAACAAACTAGGATCCCTGCAATCAAGACACCCTTCCACACAAAGATAACAAAGAAGAATATGCTAAAACAATGGAGTAAGATTATATACAACTAAGTGTATGAAACTCTCATGTAATACAATGATATATAGCCTTACTTATAAAGGTAAGGATGACAACCAAGGGGTTGTAGTCATGTGACAAGTGTCACATTCCTATCACATATGACAACTAGAAGATAGGATGCCAACTAGAGTACATGTGTAGGATAAGACAACTCACTACAACTATCAACAACTAGAAACAACTAGTGACATCTAGAAGACTCACTAAGTCAACTTAACATGTGAATTATGTGTGATGTGAATATTATTTAACTAGTAAATAGTTAAATAATATGAATTATCCACACAAGGGTCAGGCTTGTGTAATTAGATTCTCATTGAATCTTACAGAAAGGTGCCCCCTTATAAATCAAGATGCAACTTTGATTTAGTCAAGGTAGGATGGTCCAATGAAGGACTATCCAGCCTTGCAGCCTTAAACAAACAACATCATGATCATAACAGAGGTGTAGCATAAACATACAGTCAAGGTAGGAGGGTCCAATGAAGGACTGTCTAGCCTTACAACCTTAAACAAAAACCATCATGATCATAACATAGGTGCTACATAAACATACATCTAATAGCAAAATGATAAGAGATATTCATAAACATGACACTAGATTTATCCTGGGAAAACCCTCAAAGGGAAAAACCTAGCCTTCATAGGTCACTTCTCATTATATTAGAAATCCAAATCACATTACATATGCCTCTAGGGATTTTCAGATGTTAGCCTGCAACCTAGGCTTACCAAAGATTCATACAACATCATTCTTCCATACCTTATTTTCCTTTCTCCTTCTCTATTCATTGCTTTGTATCTTCTTCTACTCTCTGTTCTGTCTTCTTCTTCTTCTCTACTGCCTTCCAAGATCAAAATAATTCATCTTCTTGCATCCTACATTGTATTGTTTCTTCTCATACTTCATCACTCTTCATCACTTCTTTCAAACAATCTTCTATCCTTCATTTATATCCTCCACAAGCCTGAAGCAAAACATTATCTTGTCGACCTAATTGTAACATGTAATATGAAACATGTAGGAAACAAGTAGGTCGGCGTCCAACACTCAGCAATACTCTGGAAATGATGAAAACTTGATGTGGTTCTTCATGAGGGTCAGATAGGTACCAAATTACCTTGAATGATGTTTCATTAGGCTCCGCAAGTCATGGAATTGCTTTGCAAACCCATTAGGCTTCGACTGAACACTGATTTCTCTACTCTAAGAAAAGTGATCTTCTGATAGCGATAACTTTTAGCAGACAAATCGAAATAACCTAAAATTTGAGTATGATGTAGATGATGATATGTAGATGCTAATTCCTTCTCTGCACGCTCTAATGTGAAAATGTGGTAAAGTACAGTAATCACCAATATCTCTTCGTGGCACTATGTAACTCAACGGTAACTATCCCAATTCACTAAATGACTTCCAAATACTCTTACATCAGACTCTTAGGGTTAATTGAAAAGTGAGCCTCTTCACTTCAGTCTATATTCTATCAGAATCCATGTTGCCTCTTAGCATATGTTTGGTGATCTGTTCACAGGTACTTGCAACTGCCTCAAGGTTGGCAGTCTATTCAAGTCATCCCAGTAACTGCCTCAAGTTCGGTGATCTGTTCACAAATCACTGCACTGGCTCATGGTCGGCGGTCTATACATGTCCTCCATGTAAATAGCCTCAAGATTCTTCTCACTTCTGGTGATCTAAATTTGGTGCTCTACTCAGAAGTCGTTGCACTACCTCAATGGTCAGTGTTCTGAGCAAGTCTCCTTCGCAAGTTGCCTCAAATTCTTTATTTTTATGGTGGTCTAGGTTATGTGGTCTGGCTACAAGTTGTAATTGTCTCTTAGTTCGGTGTTCTGTTGTCAAACACTTGTAGGTTGCCTCAAATCAATACCAAATTTAATCAATTTAGAGCCAAATAATATTAGCATCCTCTGGAACAATCATTTTCTTCCTTGATTTAGTCAATACATCCTTGAATTCCCCCTGCGGTACTTTCTAACCTGTGGTTCTAGATACAATTCCTTCCACACACATCAAAGTCTTCCAGTTTCTTCTCCGTATACACTGCTCCTATACTTCTCTTTATTTCTTTATCCATATTTCCTTTACTCCGGTACACATACTTTTCTCTTCCATTAGAATTTCTTGTCATCCCTTCCTTCTCTACAATATGAACTTCCTTGCACATGGTTACACAAACTTTCTCTTGCACTGGTTCCTCACTTCTACAACACAACTCTCCTTAAGATCAATGATTCTCCCTCTTCCGATTTCTTTGTTGAACTTAGTGATTTAGTAGGTTCTTCTTTCTCCACATAAGTTATCTCAACATTATTTATTGTTCCTCTGGTAATAGACACTTGGTGACATTCAACACTCGATGCTTTTCGCATCAAAAAATGAAAACAGGTTCCTCTGAATGCTCTCCTATTAAATCACCTTTCATCCTTCTGGTATCCTTCATTGCAGTAAGCATTATATGACTTCCTCTGTTACTGTGGTAGAGACTCTAGTCACCTCTCCCTCTGTGGTATGAATTTATGTCTTTGTCCTTCTCTGCATGTGGTCTTCTCTCTCTGCATCTTGATCCATATCCTTCTTTTCCTCCAATACATGAAGACTTTAGTCTATACAACCTTTTGAACATACAAGTAACAGATTTCCAATTTGATCCATCAATCCATCCATAATCCATCAGCATGCAACCTATCATAGACTTTATCCTCCACACTTTATCCCAACACATCTTTTCAGAGTGATTCCTTAATCCATAGAACTAACAAGGTTATAGATTCCAACACAATTCCTTTTCATGTCCATGTCTATTACAATAAGAAAAATTCATACATTTTCTTCCTTGAGTTGATTTGTTTGAACTTGTGATAAGATCCTTATCCTCTTTACCTTTGATATATTTGTTGATGTATAAAATTACGCAGGTTGCAACACCATGGGAAGTTTCAAGAATGTGAGACTTGACACTTGAAACAACCTCCAGATTTTACAGAAGTTGGCTCTTCCTTTTTCAATGGGGTTTTGGGTAAAGGGAAGAAAAAATAAGATTGCAGATACAATAAACAAAACTTCTAGTTCTATGACGATGTGCTTGATTTAAATGTATTTCAGTAACTTAGCATAGTGATCAAATTCTCAAGATTCAACTATATTAAAGAGCAAATGTTGCATGATTAACATAGACAGATTGTAAATGAATTCAAAATCAAAGGCCAAACTCAAAAGATTTATGCAAAGACATAGGAAATATCACTAATGGCACAGAACAAAGCTTCTTTCATTAACAATTCAGCAAAGTACAAAAGGCACAGAAACATGCACAGATATATTAGCTCCCTTCTCAGAAACAGTTAAACTACAATAAAATGATATAATCTGATCACAATACAATCTCTGAATTCTTAATCAATAATGTATATTTGTGTTACAAAATCAGCCACAAAATTTGACTCAAGATCACCTCTAATTGTTAGGATCTTAATGGCCTGAACAAAACTAGGACTCAACTGGGACTCAAACTAACACTAAGAATCTCCTTGAATCTGTAACCATCTTTCCCTATGTGCTCATTGGTTGAGTGATAAAATATGTGGCACTATAACTCATAGTTCTATTGCTACACGTGGCACACCCATGAGTTCTCAAATGGCTCCAAAAAATTGTTACGCGACATCCTCTGGTAAATGCTTAGATTCTTTTCCATTCAAAAGGGACATACAGAATACTGCCACTTGTCGCCATCCACCATACTTGAAACTTGATATGTGGCAGCACCCGAGAAACAATACTGGGACACTTGGCACTCTTTGCCCATGCTCTGAAAGCTACTTCACTTTATGCCTTAAACACCTACGGTAATGATGCATGTCACTCACCATATCATTTATAAACTGTAGCTTTTACCTCATGGGACCCACCATATGTTTTTTTACCTTTATAGCTTATCATAAACAAGTGACACGCGGCACCATCTGCCTGAAGCAATAATAGGAATGTGGTACCCTCCGACTATTTCTAAAGCTTATCAAAAGAGACTCTTGAAGCCCCGCAGAGATGACACTTGTCACACTCCACATACAACTAAAACATATAAGAGGAACATACATGGCAACCTCCACAACATCAATAGCTTCTTTTGTTCTACCTTCTGCACGTAGCATGTGGCATCCTTCGCTGCATCCAAAAACTGTGTCGTAATATCTTGGGCTCACCATATGTTTCTTAGTGCCTTAAAATCTATCAAAAAAAGAATACATGTGGCACTATCTGCTGCAACAACAAAAGGACACTTGGCACTGCCTGCACAGAAGATGTAGAAAAAGAAACTATTTACCAAGGCCCATCGTAGCAACACGTGGCGCAGTCCACATGAAGAAAGAAACTTCATAAAAAGATACACGGCCAAGGATATGTGGTGCCTTTCATACATGGGAATTATGAAGCATAAAAGAAACACACGGCATTCTCCATCCAACACTGGATCTTACACATTGTAGCCTCGTGGGTAATTTAGCATTTTCCTTAGAGGTCCTCCATATCAACACATGGTGTGTTTTGCGTACAAGAAACATATAGCAACACGAATATCAATAGAAATTGTAGAAAAATCAAGCCACAACCAAGGAAAAACAAAATGTAGAGTTTGGCTCTATAATATCCAAGACCTTCCTTTCTTGATCTCATTACCGACTCAACATGCTCTATAATTCCTTGCTGATACTTTCCCAATCCTTTTCCTTCATATCCCATTCTTTCCATGATTTTGTAACCAACATTGTCAACACCATCGCTAACAATTACAAATTCAGTTACATTGTTATCTTCAATCTCACTTTCTAAAGACACTTTTGTAGTATCCCACAAGTCAATAGTATCACAAGAAACATCACAGAGTTCAGGCTTAGATCGTAGACTTTAATTCTCTTTCCCGCATTCTACAAGTGACTACTCTAACTGATTAACGTGTTCTTTCAATCCAGATATTTCACTCCCTTGTAAACTATTTTCCTTTTTGAACTCTTCCAAATTTTCCTCTAGATCTCCATTCCTCTTTTCCACCTTCCTAAACAACTTGAATCCTTCCTCCAATTCTTCAAAACTCCTTTTGACATAATCAAACAACTTTAACTCTTCTTCTAATTCTTCATTCCTCCTTTTTACATTTTCCAATTCTTCTTCAAGAGTATCCTTCTTGCATATTAGGTTTTCATTTTCTTTCTTCATCCTTTTTCCAATCTTCCCCATTGAAACAATTATACAAACAACTTAATGTGAAAATCTTACCCAGATTTTTCCTGCCTTGATCTCTCTTCCATTGTGATTCTTCTACTTCCAGTAGTACTTACTGTACTGTAGGGTTTCACACTTTCTTGCAATGCTTTCTATCTTCCCAACAGATCCACAACCATCCCAACAAAATCACAACCAACTCTGATACCAATTGATGTAGTCAAGGTAGGAGGATCCAATGAAGGTCTATCTAGCTTTGTAGCCTTAAACAAATGACATCATGATCATAACAAAGGTACAACATAAACATACATCTAACAGAAAAATGATAAGAGATATTCATAAACACATGACACTAAATTTATCATGGGAAAATCCTCAAAGGGAAAAACCTAGCTTTCATAGATCACTTCTCATTATATTAGAATTTGAAATCACATTACATATGCCTCTAGGGCTTTTTAGATGCTAGGCCGCAACCTAGGATTACAAAAGATTCATACAACACCATTCTTCCATGCCTTCTTTTCCTTTCTCCTTCTCTATTCGTTGCTCTGTATCTTCTTCTACTCTCTCCTCTGTCTTTTGCTTCTACTCTATTGCCTTCCAGGATCAAAACAATTCATCTTCTCACATCATATATTTACACTCTTTATTCTAATACTTCATCACTCTTCGTCACTCTTCATCACTGCTTTGAAACAATCTTCTATCCTTCATTTATATCCTCCACAAGCCATCAAAACATTATCTTGTCATCCTAATTCTAAAGTGTAATATGAAACATGTAGGAAACAAGTAGGTTGGCATCCAACACTCAGCAATGCTCCACACATGATGGAAACTTGATGAGGTTCTTCATGAAGGTCGGCTAGATCCCAAATTACCTTGAATGATGTTTCATTAGGCTCCACAAGTCACAGAATTGCTCCGCAAACCCATTAGGCTTCAACTAAACATTGACTGCTCTGCTTTGAGAAAATTGATGATCTTCTGATAGCGATAAATTTTAGCAAACAAATCCAAATGACTTGAAATTTGAATATGATTTAGACGATGATATGTAGATGCTAATTCTTGCTCTGCACACTCTGATGTGAAAATGCACTAAAATGTGGTAATCTCCAATGTCCCTTTGTGGCACTCTGTAACTCAACAGTAACTATCCCAATTCACTGAATGACTTCCAGATGCTCCTGCATCAAACTTTCAGACTAAATATTGAATAACAAAGTAGATGACATAATGAAAATATTATGACAATAGAGATTTAATCTAATTAAGATGTGATTAAATTAATAATCTTTAATCAATGAAACGATGGAGAAGTAAAATAGAAAATCAATAAACTCATAAAATGTAAACCATAACACTAGGTATTGTGGAGAAACCCTTGCAAGAAAAATTTCCTCCACCAAAGAGACCCAAGGTCGTATCAATCTCAAAAGAGTATCACCAATACAACCACTTATCCCACTAATAACAAATTGGTGGCATAGGAGTAGGGTAAATGCAAGAAGATGAGTCCAGTTTTTGTGGAAGACATGTGGGTAAAAAATACTGACAGAAATAGGCAACCATGTTGAAAATAATGGGTACCCATTTAGGAATGGTCACCCGAGGCTAAAATAAAATGGGTACCATTTAAATTTATGCTACCATTCCTAAACGGGTGCCCATTAGTAATGGGCACCCATTTAGGATCATGCACCTGCTCCAAAAAGTTAAAATTGGCCAACAATAGATGTAGTTGAAACAAGTACCCATTTTGAAATAGGCAACTATTCTATTTTAAAATGGGTGCCCATTTCAAAATAGGTACCCATTTTTTAAAAAAATGAGTACCCATTTAAAAAAGGGTTACCCATTTTGAAACAAAATGGTTACCAATTTCTTTTTAGTATGTGTTCCATTTTTTTAGAAGGGGCACCCATTTCTTATGCATTCCACAAAATTTAAATTTTTAAACCTGGGACTTTGATTTAGTTTTAGGCTTGGGAAAGACTTGGAATCCCAACCCTTAGCCTTGGACCTACAAATACAAGGCCATGTTAGTAGAAAGAGAAGAAATGACTTTGCCAATATAGATGACGACTTTTTTCTTAGAATTTTTAGACCAAATAAAAACCTATTACAAATCATAATGTCTAGGTTTCAAATATGTTATTTTTTACTATTTGGCATATTTTATATTTTTTAATTAAGTTTCAAACAAAGAGACTCATAAACTTAAAACGACATTACTATTTTTGAATAACATTTCGTTTTGAAAGTTTCCTAAAAAGATTATCCCTGACTAATCTAAACATCATTCTCTACATGATGAAAAAAAGATTATTGTTAAGATTAGTTTAACTCAAATTATGTTGGCCATACATGAGGGGTTTTAAAAAATACAAATTAGGGCTAGGAAAAAATTAATAAAAAAAATATTTATCAAAAAATTGCAAAAATATATGTTTACCAAACTTCAACATCATATGCATCTTTACACAAAATGAATTATAAAAATACCTTCATTTAGGTCAAATTATGTTGTCTATACATGTGCATGCTTTGGCAAAAAATAGGGGACTTTTAAAAAGCCACTTTTTGTACATCCTACATAAAACCAACATTTATCATCTAGGTATTAGAATAAAATACATATTTGAAAACTAGAAACTAAATCCTACATTTCATATTTTTACATCATATTAATAATCTATGGGTAAGTGATTCAAAATTTTACTCCAACTATGACAAACAGGAAAAATGCTTCCACTTTTTTGCCAAAAAAGTGGACCTAACTTCTTGCACTCACCCAATACCTGTAAAAGAACCTTACAATTGACTATCCCATGCCTTCAATATATAGAAATATTGGAAATTAGAAACTATTGAGTGGTATCCAAAATCATAAGACAAAACCATGAGCCATAGAAAAAAATTAACACCCCTATGGTCATGGTCAATCATCTAGGAATAAAAAATTGTAACTCCTCTTACACCTCTTACAACATTCTTACATATCATAGATGTCATAGGTTCTATAATAATAGGCAAATTGACCAAGATCCCAATCCTAGGCTCTTCATGAGGGCATTTAGTGTTTGTGTGATGACTATCAAATCATAAAGATGCTATATAACTCTTAATTTTGATATTTTCAATGTAACTTTTCTATTCAATGTTTTTTCACAAAATAATTCGAGTATTATAGACAATAAATAATAGATATATAATGTCCCTAATGACACATGGGCATCTCATTTGCCCACCTCAACATGTTTGGAGATAATACATTATTTATTGTCTAAATAGCTAAATACAATGAATCAAGACTTAGCATTACAAGATGAATAGCACCCCTTATCCTAACACCCTGCACAACAAATTCTAATGATATATGTAAACACTACCCAATTTCCAATTGTAGTTTCAAATAGCTTATGTAAATGGGTTAATGAAGATCAAAAGTATCTAGATTAAATCTATGACCCCAAAATCACATTCATAGACACAAAGATCATTTTTACTATAAAAATAAATTTTTAAAAAAAGCACAAAAAATTTATTTCTCCTAACATAATAATAAATCATCATTGAATTCTAAAGATAATTTTGTTTATTTATTTATTTTTAATTTCAAAAACTATTAATGAAACTGTATTTAACTTTTTAATCATGATTCTTAAATCTAAAGTATTTGATTTTTTTTTTCCATTTATATACTCCAAATGTCAGGTGATTTGATTGCTTTGTAATCATACATGGTAGCCTTATATCTACCAAATAGAGGGGGGAACCCAAGTTTGGTAGCTTGTTAGGTTAATGGCTTGCACTATTTTATCATGAGATGCCTATGCATTTGAGGGTTGATGAGTCCCTTTCCTTCCAACTAAAAATGTTTTTTGTAATTTTATTTATTTGTTTCACAACTATTTTCATTAGATTAATGTATTTTTGATAATCTAATAAAAATATGATATAGTATAAAAAAGGTTTGTTAGATGGAAAAGTGCTAAAATTTAGATTTAGATTTAAAGTTGAATTCCTTTAGGCAAGTAAGAGTTTCAAAACACATTAAAAACCTATAAAATCACATGAACATAAGTATCATCCAAAAAAATTCACTTCACCTTCAAAGTTTGTAATGCCCCAGCTTTTGCACTAGGACAATAACGGACACAAACA
The DNA here is from genome assembly GCA_027924645.1 of Cunninghamia lanceolata. Taxonomy (NCBI): domain Eukaryota; kingdom Viridiplantae; phylum Streptophyta; class Pinopsida; order Cupressales; family Cupressaceae; genus Cunninghamia; species Cunninghamia lanceolata. The sequence continues at coordinate 3,821,263 of BSBN01000669.1, forward strand.
AGAAGAACAATTTTTTTTGCAATGCAATTGTAACACTCACATGTCACAACTACACACTCAAGCACAAAAACCACCACACAGAAACTCTAAGACACAAGGAGAAGGTGGAAACAAGAACACACGCACACTTCTCTACTTGATAATAACAACCGACATCAACCAATGGCCAAAAAGCCAAGCAATGTCGACAAAATCCATCAAGCCAAAAGGAGGATTGATCACAAAGCCTCACAAGGATAAAATTTACAATAGGGATCCAAACACAAAGCATCCAATTACCAACCATGAACCAACATGCTAACTAACCCAAAGGATGAAAACAATTCAAATAAAGGTAAACATACAATTTCCAATCATTTTAACATACATTCCAAATATGAGAAATATCACATGAAATGTTATGCCCATTCAACACCAATGTTCAAGATGGGATAAAAAAATAATGGTAATCTCAACCATAATGTGGGAACATTACAACCCAAATCATAAACATAGCATAAGATATCATTACAACAATTAACAGAGGATTGTAACGTCCTAATTTAACCATTTCCATCAAAATAAACTATGCTAGAGCATGATAAATTCCTTTCTAAACAAGGTTCATTTTCTAACCAAATGAAATCATAATACAATTACATGATGGAAGCTACTTCCCAAACACGGAAGGGTCACACTCTAATAATTAAATTACATAAATAATAATATTACAACATTAATAAATCACCTCCAAAGTGGTCCAATAGGCACAAGATACAATATGATCATAAAGTAAACAATACACAAGGAACTCTTCTAGCTCCCAAGAGATCTTGTTGTAGGAAAAAGGGGGAAATATTACTCACCACCCTATTGTATTTCCATCATTGAGAAAAATAGATGTCTATGCCACTCTAGGCAACCCTCAAGCTATGGAGAAGAAGATCATGGCAACACCGCTATCAAGCCCTCTCACACAAACAAGGGTCTCAACAAAACTCCAAGGTAATCCACACAAGGTTGAACATGGGTTACACACAAACCCAAAACAACACCAAGGGGATAAAATAACTAGTAGAATTCAATGCACACCCACACATGAATACACACATATCATGGTCCAATGCATGATTCACCATAAGGTTACTCATGACCCAACCAAGCAATAGAAGGGAGAGATTAACACAAGAGCATCAATAGTTTTAAATTCATACACATCCTTCTTTAATACATCATAACTAACATACCATTTCGTTTTAGTGGAGAAGATAAGGAAAAACACTTCAAATCCATAATACAATTCATCCAATAATGCATACCAAACATCATTTTCTCAAAATAGAAATAGCATGCAAAACAAGGTATGACATCATCACATCAATAAACATACATACAATCATCAAGATCAAACAATGATGCAAGGGGATTATGTCAATCACATAACACTCATATCCGCATAACTAGAAGTATACAATTCTAACATAAGGCCTATAAAAAGGTCAACTTCGACCAAAAGTCAACTATGACAAAAAAAGGTCAAAACATAGGGAAATGAGGTCAAAACACATAACACCCATATCCATGTGCTTAGAAGTATAGAATTCAAACATACGACCTATAAAAAGGCCAACTTTGACCAAAAATTCAAAGCACAGAAAATGAGGTCAAAATCTCTAACACTCATATCCAATAAGCAGAGAATCCTATTTCCATGATGAGACTTTTTGTCTCACAAAATAATACTAGAAACTAAAGTTTAAAACATAATTTTCATTTTTCAATAAGAGGGATAAAAATCCATAAACCCCCAAATTCACCATTTGGAGACCTCCCTCAAGAACACCCAAATTTCTAACTTCTATAATACATAAAATTTCAAAAATTAGAAAGTACCCTTACAGTTCTAATATGGACAATAACATGCTCTTCAACTCAAATAAATTATTTCTACTCACAATCCATTCTAGGAAAACTTTTCCATAACTTGGCCTCTTTTCATGCATTTTCAAAATAAAATTTGAATGCAATTCAAAAATAAATCCAATCTAACTCTTATTTGCATCATTAATCTATATTCATTGCTACAATGAAGAGACCATAAACCTCCACCTATTATGGGCATGGTAAATACGAAATTTAAATTAAAAAATAATCAAACAACAATAAAAATAGCTCCTTCGAAGCAAGCTTACAAATGGAAAAATATCTTTTTGAGATGCATGAATCCAATATGAATATCTTCCTACACCGAAACAATTCCAAGACCATTCCAATGCACTCCCACCCACAAGCAGAATCCAATTGTAGCCACCTCCATGATTTTTTCTTTGAAAAGAGAAGAAGAAGGAGAGAGGGAGAAGAAGAAGGAGAGAGGGAGAAAAATACAATAAAACACATTAAAAAAATAGAACTCTATTTTTTTTATATGCTCTCAAAACCCTTTTTATTTTCTCATTTCTTTTATTTCCTTTATTTCCCATTCCCAAATATCTATTCTAAAATACATTTGAAATAATAGGAAAGTAACTAATTAAATTAATGCAATTATTTCTACAAGGTAATTGCAATATAATTTAACAGCATTCCATAAAATCCAAACACTCACATAATTAAATTTAATTTTCTTTATAAAACTATTCTACGTAAGACAAAAGTCTACAATAAGCACATAATAATGAAATATTTCTAACTTACAAAAAATAACTCTAATAATTAAATTAGAATGCATTTCACGTTAAAGCATAATTTCTAAAACATAAATAAATAAAATACAAAGCCTTCCCTAAGGCACACAATAATTAAAATTAAAACTAGTAAATCAAATTAGATAAACCCTTTTCTTGTTTCTAACCATTTAAATATTTTGAAAACATGGAAAACATATTTTTAAAAATAAATTAAAATATAATGTGAAAAGCTAGAAGAAACACGCAAAGGACTCATTCACACTTTACAGGTTTAATCACAACACAAGGGTCCAAAATCACAATAGATTCAAATGAGAGGCAAACTGCATAGACATGAAAAACATCCTTCAATTCACAACTGAATAGGATGGGTTAAGCAACCAACCTACCACAAAAAACACAGGGTCAACAACTCGACCACTAGGACTAGGTAAGGAGAGACGATTAAGTTTCCCATGTCAACTTCTCCATATCCAACACATTGGTCAAGCACCTATAAAAAATATCTTGCACACTCAAGGCAAATCATCAAATCCAACAATGGAGATCATAGCCCAAGCAACATATAATGACCAATGAGGATGCATAATCTAGAAAGGCACATATCTACATATAATAATCAACTCAATATATTGTTTAATCTAACCATAGAAATAATAGAACATGATAAGAGATGCACATGGGTGGGCACTACAAAGTTAATCAACATTTTTTTAACTAAATTTAATAAAAATAAATAAATTTGTAGATGAAACACTCACAATTCTAGAAATGTAGTTTATTCCTCATTACAACTTTAATACTTAATTATTATTTATTTTGTACATACATTGTGTCTGAATAGCTGATTGATATATATTGAAAAGACTCATAACTTTCAAACTATGTATCATTTTTTAAATGGATTTATTGTCTATAGATTTTTCAACTATAATTTTTACCATGTTATGCTAGCAGGAAAATAATTTTTTAACATTTTTGAAAAGTTGCATTAATTATTTTATAAACAATTATTTAAAATTTCACAAAAAATGTCTCATATCCACCCATGTATCTTATATTTATATAAAAAGTTTGATGAAAATTATTATTATTAAGTTAGCAAGAATGAAACTTTTTTTCTCAATTTTTTTAAGTACCTTTTTGAAATATTTAATTTTCATCAAAATTAATTTAAAATTATTCAAAAAATAAAATTTCATAAACTAAATTCAATTTCTTACAACTTTTATTATTACCTTTTAAAATAATTTGTAGATTTAAGTCATTTGATTTGTTATGTGAAGTTACTTAAGTCTTCTTTTTAACATTTTCATTCCTACTTAAAGGTGTTAACCATCTTGCACTAATCCTTGTAAGTATATTTTTCTACAATTTCACATTATTATGGAAAACATATACTAAAAGATAAACTTACACAATGACATTTCACATGATCCATTACTTTATATGAACCCCCATGACTTCAATTTATATTTGAATATTTACTTTACATGAATGTTTGTGAGTATTACACACATTTTCATTCTAGGATTCATATGCACCTTAAAGTTTAGGCAAAACGTAATTGTGAAATTTGCATACCCATGTCAATTCCCATTTAGTTTATTTACTTTACATGAATGTTTGTGAGTATTACACACATTTTCATTCTAGGATTCATATGCACCTTAAAGTTTAGGCAAAACATAATGGTGAAATTTGCATACCCATGTCAATTCCCATTTAGTTTTCTCCCCATTTTGAGATAATGACTTAATACATTTACATAGTGACAAATGACACAATCTTATGCAAAGTTGGGCTCCTTCCCCTAGCTTTCACCTATCCCCATATATTTGTCTACATTTTACCCATATGCATACACATCTTCATATAGTCACTTATATTACACATTTATTGCACATATTCAGACACCTATCCATATGCATTATGTTATCCATTTGACTATATTCTTTTGATGTCCCAAGTCATTTATGTTAATGCAACATCAACCTGACAATCACTATGTGACACCTGATGTTCTAAATTCAAATTCTATCTATCACCCATGCACTAGAACAAACCTAGATCTACACATTCATCCTAGAAGCATTTGCATAGTTTAAGATTCTTTCTTCGATCCTTTCACCAAGGTTTTCTACGGTTGACCTATGAGGACATGTCCCTGAGTGACATATCAACAACCCTCCAAAGATATTTTTAAATATCGCCAATTTTTAAAAGAGAGAAAGAAAAAGAAGCTATAGACAAATTAGGCAAGCCTAAAAGCAAAAGGGTAAATTTAGTAGGGTTAGATCTATGCAACAAAAGATGAATCCACAAATGCAAAAAAGACCTACACTTGCAACAAAGCACAAGCCTTGCATTAAATCCAAAAAGTTACACATGTAGAAAAGTGTCATTTTTATATAAAAACGATCCAAATTCCAGAATCAACATTAAAATTATACATCTTCCAATATAGAGCTATATACTTTCATTTAACATATTTAGTTTTCTACACTTTAATATTTAATATTTTAATTTCATAATATGTCCATAACTGCCAAGTAATTAATTAAAATAAATTTATTTTACATTATAAATAAATTTATTTTTCTTTACACTAATATAAAAAATAATAATAATATGTAACAATAGTTATTATTATTATTATTTTAGATTGCCATGGTTTCATGATTTTAAGCTATTATCAAATAAAACATCAAAATTTAAGAAATTTTTAATAGAAAGAAAGTTATGATAAGCCTGCCTCAATATGAATGTGAATTCAAACTAAATTATTGGCTGCCAAATACTGTGCCTCTTTTCAACGTCTTGTCTTCCCCACTAAAACTTGTGATCCTTTCCGTCAGGTCCACAAAAAAAAAAAGGTTAAGAAGTTTTTACGAAACTCTGTATTTTTTGCGATCACCACCCAACCCCTCTTCAGTCCGGGAGGTGTCTGGTTCAATGGATAGAGTAGCTTGATGTTGCAATATACTGCCTTGAGGCTGCAGATTTTTAAATCTTTAAACACCGTTGAATATTTTGTCCACATGAACATATGCACTCCATACGCGTTACTCTGATCCATTATATAGGTCGTCCTGCAATCTTGACCAAGTAATGTTACTTGAAAAGTACAACTCTTGTCTGCTATCAGGCATACCAGAATTGTGCCTTTTAAGCTTTCCTCTTCTAACTGTGCTCTGCGTATTTCACAAATTTTAGTAAATAATAAATATACAAATATGAGTTAAAAGTTTATTATAGTTGAAATTACACACCCACCATTTTATCAAAGTCCTCCCTATTGAGGGTGGTTCGGCAAAAGATAGATGATATATTGGAAGGACACGTCTGCACACATTCCAACGATTGAGTGTTACAAACCTTGTTGGATATATGTTTTACCAAACTGTTTTTAAAAAAATTGTTGCCTGGTAAAAATGTTAGGAGCTTCTGCGTTTGCTTCAATGATACCAGAAACAACAGCAATGCAAGGGCAATAAGATCTAAAAAGGTTGCGTATATAAAATAGAAATAAAACATAAAAAATAAATTAGAAGTGGCGATTTCTGATTTGGTGGTGTCCAATCTCATGCATTCAAAATCCAGCCAATCAGTGTGGACAAAATGGGATGCGCAATAATGCCACACTAGCCTTCAATTAGTAAATTGGGTTTTGGCGGCTTCTCAGGGGTCCCTAAGTTTATTTCCAAAAGAGACCAAATTAAATGGATTTCACCCTCTTCCCTTTTTTACAAGTTAAACTTTGATGGAGCATGTCGAGGCAATCCGGGACCCTCTGGCACAGGCTGTGTTATTAGAAAAGAGGATGGCTCTTTGATAGCAGCTAAATCATCCAAACATCCTACAGGAACTAATAATGAGGCTAAAGCATGGGCTTTAGTGCATAGTTTGCAATTGGCAATTGCGAAAGACAGATTGAGGGTGATTCACTGATAGTGATTAATGCTTTTAAAATAAAAGGCTTAGACAACTGGAAACTTAACTATATTCTTCAACAGGCCATCACCCTCCTTAACAGGCTTGATAACTATCTCATTTCTCACACTTTAAGGGAAGGTAACAAGGTGGCGGATCTTCTAGCTAATCTAGCCGTTGGGCAAGAAAGTGTAGTCGTTCTTTTCCTACTTGGAGATCCAGATCAGCCAACCATTTTGGCCAAACTTCTGTTAGATGAGTTGGGAGAAGCGGCAGAACCTCTCTCGGTTTGAAATTTTATAGTACAGAAATGTCCCTCTGGCATGCCCAGATCAGTCTCATTTATTGTGTTATTATTCTTTCCCACCAACTCCTGACAAACTCGTTGAAGAGGATTTGCTGGCATTCATGAAGTTTAATGATCCAAGACAAGTACATGTCACTTCATTTGGTTTGGTGGGTAGATTGGGATTGCGAATCCTTTATCTTAACACTCTACCTTAAGTGGAGGTGAGAAGTGTTTATTGCCCATATTTAACGGGCGTTCTTTTGAATGATGACGGCTTCATTTCATTTGTTGAGAAGTGTCTGAAGTGGACCACGTTGCAATTCCCAATTGATTTCTATCCTTCCGTGGCATCCTTACAAATCTAGCCTTTGTTTATTCCAATCTCATGATGTCAGCTTAGCCTCTTGCTAGATTTTCTTGGGCTTCACATTTTATGGAGACTTATTAAATGTTGATAGAAAGAGCTTGTCCATTTGATCTTTTAGCTACCTCTTTCCTTTTTTCTAGATCATTCTTCTGCCTTATTACCTGCTCCCGTGCTCCCCTTTCTAAGTTTCTCACATTTATCTCAGCTATAGGCTATCATGGCAGATACTTGTCTGAACAAAAGACTGTTCTTTCCAGCCCTCGATTGGGAACCAGAGATTAGGGGCAGGGTTAAATCTGCAGATCTGATGACACTTCTTGACTGGGACTGTACTCTCATGCAATTTGCAGTCAGGAATGTTGTTGGACATGCTTGGATAAGAGGATATGAGGGTCGCATATTAAACTATTCAGATATAGTGTCTCATCTTCTCTCTAACATCATGGATCTTCTCACGGATGGCGAGTATGTGCATGCTTTAGCCTCAAGTCTGTTTTATAAAAATATTTATACTGTTGACAAGTGGGAAATGACGATGGTTGCTTATAATATGGAGTAGGGGGAGGCACTAATCGGTGATCTGTTCAACCTCTCTTCTCTACGAGCTTCTTTCTCACAGCAAGCAATCTATTGAGCCTTGCAATCCAGCCTTAAATCCCTGAGCAGCTATGAAATTGATAATCAATTATGTTCCTATAGCTTTCTGATCTCTAAGAAAAAAACCCAAAGGATCAAGGATGTCTTCATGGCTATTAGGTTCTTAAGGGTTCATGCCCCGACATGGTGCCACGCATGCCTCGATATGCTTTGGAGGATCCTGATGAAGGAGCTCAACCAATTGCGGCTGTGGACTTCGACGTGCAGAATCTTCCTGCAGCTCCTGCAGCAGCGTGATGTGGAGGTGGCGGGATGTGTTTCCGCTGTGTTTTGGTCATCGGCGGAGGTCTGGGCTGGTATGGTGTTTCTTCTGACAGCGGTTAGCGGTGGTGGGATGATGTTTCTTTTTTGGATGGTTCCCAATGGTGATGTTCTGGCTGATATTCCGTTTGAAGGTCCTCTTCCTGCCTGGTGTCCGATGGCATGGGTGTCTGGTCTATTTTTTGTTTTCTGTTAATTTTGCTGAATATGGTTGATTAGACCTTTTGGAGGTTTACTTGAGACTTTCTCAAAAAATGGTTTATATTCTGTAAAATCTTTTTGATACATTTGGGCTGATGCCTCTCAGACTTCTGTATATGTTTGACTCTTTTATTAATAGATCCTCTATGGGTGCCCCGTCACCTTTTTCTGGGTAAAAATAAAATAAAAATAAAAAATATCTTTCTGGCAGACGGGTTGCAGAGCAAAAAATGCAAAACGCCGCCCATCAGTTATGTCTCTTGCAACAGAGGTCTGCTTTGATAAAAAAAATAGAATTCCAAGTTTCAGGCCTCTATACTAAATCTGTCATCAGTGCTGAAAGTAAACATGATACAGCTTACTCTGTTATGCACTAAATGATACAGCTTACTCTGTTATGCACTAAAACTTTTAGTTACCACTAGAGACAGTGAGCAATAAGAAGTAAATACAGTAGAAAATAAACTTTTTGAGGAAATCTGTTCATTTCTGCGCTGAACTACCACTTTCTTTCTTTTTTCTCTGAAATCTGTTTATTTTCTGCTGCTCACTGTCTATAGTGATGACTAAAAGTTTTCACTGCAGAATAGAGTAAACTACATCAAAACTGCAGAAGTTGTGTTTTACACGAGCCCCTTTCCCCACTTAAACAACTACAACGTGCTGATTGTTCAAATTCTTAGTATCTTCAACCAAATTCAAGCTCCTAATCGCAGGGAACAAACCATTCTTAAAGCATGAGTTATGAATAGTTATTTATGATACCTACCAGAATGGCTGTGAAAATAGATCTAAAGACCATATTCAGAGTTGTAATCCGAATATGAGATAGCTTTTGCAACTGCTGTAGTCCTTGAATTCTCTGCAATTTCCAACATTCGTCCGCTTCAATTACTTCTACTGAGCTCAGAGCTTCGATATTCAGCATTCGTAGCCTATCACATCCAGTTATATTCAGAAACTTAAGACTTGCCAGATTAGAAAGGCATCTCACTGTCCTTAATGCTCGACAATTCTTGAGATCCAGTCTTATCAAATTGGCTGGTAAGCCTTCAATCTCTCTCAAAAATATATTATTGGACAGATCAACAATTTCAAGATTGGGACAGAGACTTTTAGCCTGACGAATGTATACCTTAGACACCATGTTGTTCCTAATGATCAAACTTGTTAAACAGCTTACACGATTGGGATGAGTTGCTCTGATTGCCAACGGACCAACAGGGTCAGCGCCATGATCATCACTTGTCTGCACCTATAATCTTAGTTGAAATTAAAAATACAATAGTGTAAAGTGGTCTTAAATTTATTGATTAAGTTGATCGGATAACAAAGAAATTAAGTTGATGGGATCACAAAGAAGAATTTATGAGAACAAAGAAATTAAGTTGATGGGATCACAAAGAAGAATTTATGAGCGATCATTTTTTTTTTTGAGTGCATAGAAATAGAAAATAGAATAGCTGCATTACTCATTGATTCAAAAAATGAAGGTTATAATTTATAGAGATTATAAATACATAATATAAATATTAAAAAGGTACATCTACATTTGACACCTAACTAAACTAATTGACAACACATTAACAACTATTGAGACAACTACGACTCTTATTAACAGTGGGGAAACTAACTACAAGCATTCACACTCATTCAGTTATTAATTACTTTTGAAACCTCAATGATACAAAGGGAACCCTCCTCGTAGAAAACTCACAATTCGCAACTCACACAAAAAGATTGTAAGAAAACAATTTAACTCACAATTTTATTAAGCTTCTTTATTCAAAAATAGGAATACAAAATGCAACTCAATTTACACATTGGTCTTATTAGCATTCTCCTCGGCTCGATCTCTCTCTGGTGCTCTCCACACCAAAATGGGTGCGCTCTCTCCCTATTTAATCTACCTTGCTTAGCGCTACTTTTTTTTTTCTGCCCCAAGCACCTTTTTTTGTCATGTAACAAATGCCTATAAGAATGTGGCGCTCGGTGTTGTTGATAGCTGATTGTCTAGTTTGTTTCCCCATGTTGCATGCGCCTTCTCCACCATGCACAATTTAGAGAATCAAGATTTAATTATAGTTTTCTATGTTAAGTTTAAGTTTCAGTTGCATTATAGTTTGCTTTAAATTATTCTTATGGATCTGCCAGTAATGCATGACAAATGAATGTTTAGTATTTTTAGGTTTTCAATCCTTTTTTAAGGCACAATGATCAGTGCTATAATGTATGTCCTTTTTTTATATAAGTATGAATAAAAAACAAACTGTTTTTACAGTTTGCAAAATACGGAACTATGTATGCTGTGTTTTTTTCTTCGAGTTAATTGTTTTTATTCTTTCTGCTGTTATGATTATTTGAATTCAATCAGCTGGTTAAGGGGATAGGGCTACTTCAGAATCTACATTTGGTATCAGAGTAGGTATTTTCTTTTGAGTTAAAGATTTAGTGGTTGGAATTTTGCCAAAGGTTTATTATGTCAAACTCTAACTCCTTACCCATTCCAGAATTTGATGGAAATGAGTATGATTATTTGTGCATCAAAATGATGACTTTTTTGATAGGAAAAGATTTGTGAGAGATTGTTGAATCAAGTTATGTAGAGCCAACTGATTGGAATGCCCTCACAACCAATGATAAAATAGCTAAGAAGCAGGCTAAAAAGATGAATGCTCAAGCATTATGCTACATTCAAATAGCTCTAGATAAGAGATTATTTCCAAGAATTACAAGTGCAAAGACAACCAAGGATGTTTGGAAGACTCTACAAGAAGCTTACCAAGGCAGTGATCAAGTCAAAGTTGTTAAGCTACAAACATTGAAAAGAGAATTTGAGAATTTGAAGATAGAAGAAGCTGAAAGTGTGAGTAGTTATTGTGTAAGAGTAAAGGATGTGGTCAATAAGATGGCTACTCTTGGAGAAATTGTGGACAAAGAGGTTTTGGTTAAAAAGGTGTTAATGTCTCTAACACCAAGGTGGAATAATGTTGCAATAATCACATAGGAGAGTAAAAATTTGTCTACTCTCGAGTTTGCTCACTTAGTTGGATCTCTTATGTCTCATGAAGAGAAGTTTAGGGACACATTTGGAGAAAGTGATAAGAAGGCTTTTTCTTCAAAATTACAGATGGCACATAAAGATGGTGCTAGTAGTAAAAGTAACCAAGGACAAGGCCAAGAATGGAATCCGAATTATTCAAGAGGATACAGAGGAAGAGGTAGAGTAGATTTGATAAAAGAAATGACCAATGTTATCATTGTAATAGGTATGGCTACTTTGAAAGGGAATGCAAATTAAAAGAAGGTAATAGCAATATAAATGCTAATTATGCTAATGAGAATGAGAAGTCTTCTCCTAGTAATTTATTCTTATCATATGACAAAGCTGAAAATAGTCCTAAAGAGGTTTGGTATTTAGATTCAGTTTGTTCAAACCACATGTGAATAATGAGCTTTTTTCTACAATGGATGAAAATTTCAAATCTAAAATTAAGCTTGGTGATGACAAGTCCTGGGAGGTTGCAGTGAAAGGAGCTATGGAGGTGAATACCAAAGAAGGTAAGAAATGTGTGACTAATATTTATTACACTCCACAGTTGAAACATAATTTATTGAGTGTTGGACAATTGGGTGAAATGAACTACAAAGTGGTGTTTGATAATAAGTAATGTATCATCTATGACAAGAATCAAGGAAATAGGGTTGTTACAATTGTGCCTATGACAAAGAATAGGATGTTTCCATTAAAGTTTGGAGAATATAGCAACAATCTTGCTAATATGGAATATGAGGACACAAGTTGGTTGTGGCATCTCAGGTATGGGCATTTAAATTTTCATAGTTTGAAGATTCTAACATCAAAAGCATTAGTTTCTGGTTTGCCTAAGGTTGAAGAGCATAAAGAATTTTGTGAAGGATGTGCTAAAGGAAAACATGCAAGAGAGAAATTTTCAAAGGGCAATGCATGGAGGGCCCATCATCCACTTTAGCTTGTTCACTCAGATATTTGTGGTTTTATGCAAACAAAGAGTTTGGGTAAGTCATCATATTTTATCACTTTTATTCATGATTACTCACGAAAGTTTTGGGTTTGTTTTTTGAAGACCAAGGACGAAGCCCTTGATACATTCAAGAGGTTTAAAGCCCTTGTGGAAAATGAAAAAGGGTGCAAAATCAAATGCTTAATGACTAATTGTGGAGGAGATCTTTTTTCAAGATCCTTTCGAGATTATTGTGATATGCATCGCATTAAAAGGCAACTCTACATTACCTACACACCTCAACAAAATGGTGTAGCTGAAAGGAAGAATCGTACATTGGTATAGATGGCATGGAGTATGCTACAAATAAAGGGATTAAACAATTCTTTTTGGGAAGATGTAGTTGCTACAACAATATATATTCTCAATCAGAGTCCCACTAGTGCACTTGACATGATGACTCTGTATGAAGGCTAGTATGAAAAAAAGCCAAATGCTAATCATTTCAAAGTTTTTGGTTGTTTATCCTATGTTCATGTTCCTGATCAAAAAAGACAAAAGTTAGATCCCAAAAGTGAGTCATGTATTTTTGTTGGATGTAGTGAGGAAAGTAAGGCTTATGGGTTATATAATCCTCTCACTAATAGGCTTATTGTGTCAAGAGATGTGATTTTTGATGAAGGGGGAGTTTATGGTCATCAAAAAGGCCATATGGAGAAGTCAAAATCTATTTTAAATGATGTTATTATTGATGATATTGATCATGAGCAGCCCACTAATGTTTCTGTTCCAAGTGCTACAAGTTGACCAAGTAGCCCCTCATCTAGTTGTTCAATTCCAAGTGCAAGTCAAACTTCAAGTCCTAGTTCTACAAGGAAGGTAAGAAGATTGAGTGACATCTATCAGAGGTGTACACAAACACATGAAGAGAATCCTCTTAGCAAGATTGTAAATTTTGCTTTATATTCACAAGTAGTTTTTGAACCTTCGGAGTTTACAAAGCATCCACATGACAAGGAAAAGAATTCTACTAAATGGGTCTACAAGACAAAGTACAACAGTGATGGTAGTCTTCAAAGACAGACAACAAAGTTAGTTTGAAAAAGCTTCACTCAGAATGATTATCTTGTGAGTCCACTAAGCATCAAGGGGGATTATGTTGATAACTGATGATGATCGTTCAGTTTGTTTCCCATGCTACATGTGTGTTCTCCACCATGCACAATTTAGAGAATCAAGATTTAATTATAGTTTTCTATGTTTGGTTTAAGTTTCAGTTGCATTATAGTTTGTTTTTTTATTCTTATGGGTCTACCAATAATGCATGACAAATGCATTTTTTGTATTTTTATGTTTTCAATCCTTTCTTAAGGCACAATGATCTGTGCTATAATGTAAGTCCTTTTTTATATAAGTATGAATAAAAAACCAACTATTTTTACAATCTGCAAAATATCGAACTGTGTATGTTGTGCTTTTTTCTCTGATTTAATTATTCTTATTCTTTTTGCTGTGTTCATTATTTGAATTCAATCAGTTGGTTAAGGGGATAGGGCTGTTTAAGAATCTACAGGTGTTCCATTTCTCACTGTGCCTCCAACCGATTCATTTTCTATTAAAAAAGTATTCCACTCTAAATGTATCGTTCAGTATTATATTTGGTGGTTACATCTGTGGACCAATAGGGATGCCATCTTTTTTCATTTGTGATAGTGGTTCTTTTTTCAGGGTTGGGTGAATTTAGAAGGTTGGAAGCATCGAGGCCATAGCGTGATCCATAGTAATTTAGACCAATGAAATAAAATGAACCACATAGTTGGTGGCGCAAGTCTTCTGTGATAGAAGGCAGTCATACCAAGGTACCGAGCTGAAGATAACCATAACCTTTTGTTCGCAAGGACATAAGCATTCTTGCCTGGCCTAAGGCTGTCAAAAGACTAGCGTGTAAATCTTGCATTTTAGAATATTTAACACATCTACAATGGTGTATGCATCATAAAGCCTCCCTCACTTCGTTCTATGTTATCGATTGTTTTTTTTTAAGATTATCGAATTCCACCCAAATAAGTTGAGCCAAAACGAGTTTTGTTACTCCTCTCATCGACTGTGACATATCCTGCATGTTGTTTGAGGGAAATTTCAGTAGTTTTGTTAGTCACTCCAATGATGTGCAAGCTCTGTGAGACTATACTATAAAATTTAAATTTCAAAGGCCATTTTATCCTACTTAAAATATTATTTCCCCATACTTTTGTTATGCTTAACTACAAGAATCCAAGAATCCGCATTCTTGATGAAATAATCTGATGTAACCTTTCTTCCAAAATACTCTACAAAGAAAACTTTGATTATGTATACCCAAGATAAGTGCAAATGCTCCAATTTTCTTCACCAAAGAGACTATTGTTGGACCTTCATTGCTTTCTATCACAACTATATCTACATTTACATCTAGTACCTAGTCACAGAGATCTTTAAAAGAAAGAGCTAGATGAGAGCCCTTAAGCCGAGATAGCCTCTAATTTGATTTCTTTGTGTTGGAATTTCTTACTTTCCTACGACATTTGAAAACCTGTGTGACCCTCCATAGATGTTTGAACTTAGGTTCGGCAAGGTGAAAGTCTTAAGAACTTCTTCAAGCATTCATACTTGACTAAATCAATCCTAAAATCAACTCGAATCTCTTTCGGAAGCAAAACCAACTGAAAACTGAAACAAAATAAAAAAACTCAAGCACCTCTCCTCTTCCAAAACCTAGATAGAAACATGTCATGGAACCTATATTTCCTTTGAAAAACTTTTTAAATGTGCTTTGATAATCCCAACATTTCTATCATATCAGCAAATGTTATATCACTCAAAAACAAATTCAATTTTTTATATTTTTGGTTTCTCTCACACTAACTTTGGCAGATTTCTCTTTCTCACAGAAGGGACTCTCTCCTTTTCACAAAAAAAAAAACAAACACTTTCACAAATCAAATTGAAATAATCTACAATGGATAATATAAAAATATAATTTTGCCATTGCAAAACAATTTGACCAATATATTTTTGACTAAAATAGATTTCTGAACAAAGTTGCCTTCGCTGTATGTTGATAACTCATGCTGGATCAGACATTCAAAGGCAAGATGAATTCAAGATTTAGAAACACATTCAGTCCTTATGGTTACAAATCACGAGACCTTATGAAGGCATGCATGATCATTCAATGGATTTGCATGATTGATATTCAGAATTGTATTGACATTTTCTTTATTTTATCCTTTCTTATCCATGTAGCCAGTTCAACAGTTTTTTCAAATGTATTTTATAGTGAAAATAAATGCATGTAACTATTTTTTTAGTTCTTTTTCGTTAAGTCTAATTTAATCTTAGGATTTTTGCATGTAAAGGCTACAACCTATAATTATGTTTGATGTTATATATTTTGACAGTTGCAGTCAATTATGATGAATAAAGAAATAGTTATATATCCTGCAAAATACAGAACTATGTATGTTGTGTTCTCTTTGTTTTGGAGTTAATTGTTTTTATTCTTTCTATTGTTATGATTATTTGAATTCAATTAGCTGGTTAAGGGCACAGGGCTATTTCAGAATCTACATTTGGTATTAGAGAAGGTATTTTCTTTAGGGTTAAAGATTTAGTGGTTGGAATTTTGCCAAAGGTTTATCATGTCGAATTCTAACTCCTTGCCCATTCCAAAATTTGAGGGAAATGAGTATGATTATTGGTGCATCAAAATGATGACATTTTTGATAGGAAAAGATTTGTGGGAGATTGTTGAATCAGGTTATGCAGAGTCAATTGATTGGAATGCCCTCACAACCAATAATAAAACAACTAAGAAGGAGGCTAAGAAGAAGAATGCTCAAGCCTTATTTCATATTCAAATAGCTCTAGATAAGAGCCTATTTCTAAGAATTGCAAGAGCAAAGACAACTAAGGATGCCTAGAAGACTCTAAAAGAAGCTTACTAAGGTAGTGATCATATCAAAGTTTTCAAGTTACAAACATTGAAGAGAGAATTCGAGAATTTGAAGATGCAAGAAGCTAAAAGTGTGAGTACCTATTGTGTCAGAGTAAAATATGTGGTCAATAAAATGGCTACACTTTGTGAAATTATGAACAATGAGGTTGTGATCAAAAAGGTGTTGTGGACTCTCACACCAAGGTGGAACAATGCTACCATAATCATAGAAGAAAGCAAGAATTTGACTACCCTTCAATTTGGTCACTTAGTTGGATCTTTGATGTCTCATGAAGAAAGATTGAGAGATTCATTTGGAGACAGTGATGAGAAATCCTTTTCCTCCAAATTACAAATCACAAAGAATGAAGATGCCAACAGTAGCACCAAAATCAATTAAGGCCAAGGTAGAGGTCAAAATTAGAATCATTCAAGAGGAAATAAAGCCAGAGGTGGTTCTAGAGGAAGAGGTAGAGGCTGATTTGATAAAAGAAATGTTCAATGTCACCATTATAACAGGTATGGCCACTATGAAAGGGATTGCAAACTAAAAGAAGGTAAAAGTGTTCATTATGCTCAAGAAGGTGATGAGAGTCCTCTAGATCATTTATTTTTATCCTATGCCAAAGCTGAAAATAATAGTAAAGATGTTTGGTATTTAGATTCTAGATGTTCTAAACATATGTCAGGAAATGAGAAGTTGTTTTCAACAATGGATGAAAGTTTAAAATCCAAGATCTAGCTTGGTGATGACAAATCATAGGAGGTTTCTGCAAAAGGAGCTATGGAATTCCATACAAAAGAAGGTATGAAGAGTGTTAAATACATTTATTACACTCCACAATTAAAGCATAATTTGTTGAGTGTTGGACAATTGTGTGAGAAGAATTATAAAGTTGTATTTGAAAATCAGCAATGTATAATTTATGATAAGAATCTGGGCAATGGAGTCATTACAGTTGTGCCTATGACAAAGAATATGATGTTCCTATTGAAGTTTGGTGAACATAACAACAACCTTGCGAATATGGCATATGAGGATACAAGTTGGTTGTGGCATCTCAGGTATGGGCATTTAAATTTTTATAGTTTGAAGATTCTAAAATCAAATGCATTAGTTTATAGTTTGCCTAAGGTTGAAGAGCACAAGGAAATTTCTGAAGGTTGTGCTAAAGGAAAGCATGCAAGGGAGAAATTTTCAACTTGGGCAATGCACGGAGGGCCCATCATCCACTTCAACATGTTCACTTAGATATTTGTGGTCCTATGCAAACAAAGAGTTTGGGTAAGTCATCATATTTTATCACTTTTATTGATAATTACTCATGAAAGTGTTGGGTTTATTTTTTGAAGACCAAGGATAAAGCCCTTGATACATTCAAGAGGTTTAAAGACCTTGTGGAAAATAAAAAATGGTGCAAAATCAAATGCTTAAGGATTGATCGTGGAGGAGAATTTTGTTCAAAAGTCTTTCAAGATTATTGTGATATGCATGGCATCAGAAGGCAACTCACCACTACCTACACACCTCAGTAATATGGTGTAGCTAAAAGGAAGAATCATACAGTGGTGGAGATGGCATGGAGTATGCTACAAACAAAGGGATTATGCAATTCTTTTTGGGAAGATGCAGTTGCTATAGCAGTATATATTCTCAATCGGAGTCCCACTAGTGCACTTGACATGATGACTTTGTATGAAGCTTGGTATGAGAAAAAGCCTAATGTTAATCATTTCAATATTTTTGGTTTTTTAGCCTATGTTCATGTTCCTAATCAAAATAGACAAAAGTTAGATCCCAAAAGTGAGTCATGTATTTTTGTTGGATATAGTGAGGAAAGTAAGGTTTACATGTTATATAATCCTTTCACTAATAGGCTTATTGTGTCAAGACATGTGATTTTTGATGAAGGGGGAGTTTATGGTCATCAAAAAGGCCATATGGAGAAGTCAAAATATGTTTTAAATGATGTTATTATTGATGATATTGATCATGAGCAGCCCACTAATGTTTTTGTTCCAAGTGCTACAAATCCACCAAGTAGCCCCTCATCTAATTGTTGAATTCCAAGTGCAAGTCTTGCTTCACGTCCTAGTTCTACAAGGAAGGTAAGAAGATTGAGTGACATCTATCAAAGGAGTATAGATCAAGCACATGAAGAAAATCCAAGAGGTGAGACAATATATTTTGCTTTACTTATCAAGGCTAATTTTGAACCATCATGTTTTGAAGATGCATGTACTAATGAGGTTTGGATGCAAGCAATACAATAAGAGATGGATTCTATTCACAAGAATGACACTTGGGAGCTTACAAAGCTTCCACATGACAAGAAGAAGATTGGCACCAAATGGGTCTACAAGACTAAGTATAATGATGGAAGTGTTGAAAGACATAAGGCAAGATTAGTTGCTAAAGGCTTCACACAAAAGTATGGCATTGATTATAAAAAGACATTTGCACCAGTAGCAAGACAAGAGACCATTAGAATGTTGATTTCATTAGGAGCTCAAAATGATTGGAGCATCCATCATATGGACATGAAAAGTGCCTTCTTGAATGGGTACTTAGAAGAGGAAGTATATGTGGAGCAGCTACAAGGTTTTGAAGTGCAAGGAAAATAAAATCATGTTTACAAGTTGAACAAGGCTTTGTTATGGCCTCAAGCAAGCACCAAGAGCATGGTATGCTAGGATTGATAGATATTTTTAGGAGAATGAATTTCAAAGAAGTAAGAGTGAACCTACCCTTTACTACAAACAAGAAGGTAATGATATTCTTATTGTAAGTGTGTATGTTGATGGTTTGTTGTATATGGGTAGAGTTCTAAGATGAAGGATGAATTCAAAGTTGCTATGATGAATGAATTTGAGATGAAAGATTTAGGTCTCATGAAATATTTTCTAGGAAAGGAGGTCTATCAAAGTGAGAATGAAATTTTCATTTGTCAAAAAAATTATGCCAAAGATATGCTGAAGAAATTTGATATGGTTGATTGTAAACTAGTCCCCACTCTAGTTACTCATGGATTTGTGTTGTATAGAGATGAGGGTGCTAAAATAGTTGATGAGACAACTTATAGGAGCATTGTTGGAAGCTTGATGTTTCTATCTCACATAAGACCTTATATTGCTTATTCAGTTTCACTTGTTTCAAGGTACATGATAGAGCCATCTGAAATACATATGAAGGCAACCAAGAGAATTTTGAGGTATGTGAGAGGCACTCTAGATTTGATATTCATTACTACACTTCTAAAAGGTTCAATCTTGTTGGTTTTGGCGATTATGAATGGGGAGGTAGTTTGGATGATTGAAAGTCTACATCTGGTAATTGCTTTTATTTTGGTTTTGGGTTGATTACTTGGAGCTCAAAAAAACAAAGTATAGTTGCCCTTTCTTCTATAGAAGTAGAGTATGTTGTTGTCACTTCAGTAGATACACAAGCATTATGTCTTAGAAACCTTCTTGAAGAAATTGGAGAGATACAAATCTAGCCCACAATGATTTTTTGTGACAACATTACTGCCATCAAATTGGCCAAGAATCTAGTCCATCACAACATGACAAAAATTTTTGATTTAAAGCATCATTTTATCCAAGATTTAGTGCAGAAGAAGGTAGTAGAATTGAAATACATCAGCACTAAAGAACAGTTAGCAGATATCTTCATTAAGGCAGTTGCAAAGGATCAGTTTTTGATACTTAGAGATCAAATTGTGAGCCCTTTTAGCATCAAGGGGGAGTATGTTGATAATTGATGTTGGATCAAACATACTAAGGCAAGATGAATTCAAGATCTAACAAGACATTCAGTCCTTATGGTTACAAATCACGAGACCTTATGAAGGCATGCATGATCATTCAATGGAGTGACATGATTGATATTCACAATTGCATTTTGACATTTTCTTTATTTTATCCTTTCTTATCCATGCAGCCAAGTCGCATGAGGACAATTATTTTTAACTGTTTTTTCAGATTTATTTTATAGTGAAAATAAATGCATGTAACTATTTTTTCAGTTCTTTTTAGTTAAGTCTAATTTAATCTTAGGATTTTTGCATGTAAAGGCTGCAACCTATAATTCTATTTGTTGTTATATGTTTTGACAGCAGCAGTCAATTATGATGAATAAAGAAATAGTTATATAGCCTGCAAAATACAGAACTGTGTATGCTGTGCTCTCTTTTTTTTTGGAGTTAATTGTTTTTATTCTTTCTACTGTTATGATTATTTGAATTCAATCAGCTGGTTAAGAGGATAGGGTTGTTTCAGAATCTACGATGTCAGCAGTGATTCTAATCCATGGCACAGCTACAGTGTAGACCAAGTGGAGGATAGCAGAGCCTTTTTAAGAATCCTGCCAATCTTTGGTAGCATCATCGTGATGAACTGTGCACTAGCACAGCTGCAAACTTTCTTAGTGCAGCAGGGACACATCAACTTGCACACAACATATGGCCATGGCTAGTCCTATCATTGTTTTGGCATGATCAAGTCACACCCAATCTAGTTCTGATACCAAAATAAAAAATACAATAGTTGTATTTCTCATTGATTCAAAAAATTGGGGTTACAATTTATAAAGATTACAAACTCATAACAAAGTCCTAAAAAAGTGGATCTACATTTGACACCTAACTAAAACTAATTGACAAAACATTAACGATTATGGACACAACTACAACTCTTATTAACAGCATGTCACAACTCAATTTTTGAATTCTAAATTTGAAAACTAAACATGAAATGTATATTCATTTAAAAATACAAATAATAAACAATTTAACAATGGATTACACTTAAAAAAAATTGAGGATAAGATTTGCAAATCCACTAAAAAGTGGAGGATGCATTATCATTAAAATAAAAGAGTGGAGGATGCATTATCATTAAAATAAAAGAGTGGAGGATGCATTAGCTTTAAAAAAAAAAAGAGTGGAGGATGCATTATCATTAAAAAAAAGAGAGTGGAGGATGGATTTTTCTATAAATTGCCTAGAATTATGAGGAAGAAGACCACTCATCTTTGGTTTGGAAGTGCTGGAGAAACCTGTAAGTCTCCTCTTCATCATTCTGCCTTGTCTCTCTTGACAGACTAGTTCTTGAGGTTTTGTTAATAAATCAATTTGGTATGATGAATTATCTTAGGCTAGTTACGAATTTGAAATCATCCAATAATGAATTTGTGCATGGAGTTTGTTTAAATATTCTTAGTCAAATTTGCATGCAGCAGTTAACAAAAATCCACCTTCAATTATGTTTTGTTGGATGTCCATACTCTGTCTGAAAGGCCCACTGTGGAACACAGAGCGATCTACGCAACTATCAAGAAATAGAATTCATTGAAACAAATGCAGCTATTATTTAAACTTGAATGAAGTTTCATAGAATTACTTCCATGATGATTAGATTATGTTTGAACTCTGTATGTGAATGGATTAACTGTAGCAACTGCCATCTAATGCATTTTGTCAGTCTCCCTGTGTTTGCAATTTGAAAGAAAATGAAGAGGAAAGCCTATAGAGACATAGTTGTGAGC
Source organism: Cunninghamia lanceolata (assembly GCA_027924645.1). NCBI lineage: Eukaryota > Viridiplantae > Streptophyta > Pinopsida > Cupressales > Cupressaceae > Cunninghamia > Cunninghamia lanceolata. Next base: position 3,843,141 of record BSBN01000669.1, read on the forward strand.
ACAGATGTGTCCAACTTCAGCCACACTAAACATCAATTAATAGGATTGGGAAAGAATAAAGTGTCCATTGCAACTAGGTTCTGTTGTTGAAGCCTTAACCCAAACGCATGTGTGCTACTACCAGCAATGATTGCTCTTGGATATCATGCATCCTCACCCCTTCTGCTGTTCCTTTACCCCACACTATTTCTTTAAGGGAGGACGACAATACAGGATGACAATACTCACTTCATCTCTTTCTTATTTCCTCACCAATTCACCAACGACGATGATGTGAGATTGGATTTTGATAGGGAGGAAGCTAACGAAGGTTGAGAAGTCTAGATTACATTCACCTGTGCATTTGCTAAAAAGTTTCTAAGGCCTCTTCAACAAAGCCATTTAGAATGCCCCTGCTGTCATGGTAATCTATGAGATCACATTTCTTTGAGTCGTTTTGTCAAACAATTGGCGTGCCTTGTCTACGCTTCCACAATTTGCATACCTGTTAAACAGGGAATTCTTAACTACGACATCTAACAAGAATCCCCTTTCCATTATGCTTTGATGAATGTCAATATCCTATTCCAAAGCTCCCACGCTGGCACTGGCAGAGAGGACGCTGGCAGAGGTTGTGGAATTTGGTTTTACACCTACCAATTTCATTTTCTTGAAAGTTTTGATTTTAAAGCCTTTTCATCAAATCCGTTCTGTGCACATCCTGAATTCGTTGCAAGAAAACTTTTCTTTGAGGCATTTTGACAACAGTTCACTTGCCTTGACTGTGTTTCCTCATTTTGCAGAGTATTTCCAATTATAATACTCGACAAAAAAACCCCCCCTGTTCTACTTTGGTGGATGTCCTTACCCTGTTAGGAAGCTTCTCATAAATTAGGGATTTCATTGTATCATTACTACCGTTGAAAATAGTTAGATGATTTAATGGGCATCGTAATATGTGAAATGTTAAAATATAACACAAATATATTCTTTAGAAGGAAACAAATGAAAACCAATGTTTTGAAACAATTTCCCCTAATCTCAAAATGTGATCAAGAATTCTCATTTGACCTAGAAGCCAACAGTATTTACCATGGTTAGGAATTGTTAATTCTCAAAGAAGTTGAGTTAAATTTGTGTTGGATAACTTATCCTGTTATGATTACAAGCCTTAATTTGGATTTAATAGTACATATACGATTGAAATAATTCTGCAATGAAATGATTTAGTATCCTACTCTTAGAACAAAGATTAATTTGATATGTGACTATACATCATTGTTTTACCTTGAATAAAGATCACTTGATGTATGGAAAATTAACTATCATATCACCTTGGAAATTGAATGATTAAGTATCTTTTCTAATTTATGTTTAACGTAAGTGAATTAATATCTTCTGAAAATATGTTTACAATTGTTTGAATGTCGTTACTTTACTCTTCCTTATGTATATATGAATGGATCAAACATCTAGCCGTTTTCTTTACATGTAAGCAAAGAAGTTTAATTCTTCTCATTTCCTTATAAGCTATCATATATATTTTCTTTTCATCTAGATAGGTAAACCTTGTAATTAAACGTCCAAACTCAAACATTCACAGTGTTCAGTATTTACGGTACCTCTAGGTCACGTTTACGGGTAATGCCGTCGTGTTGAACCAAGTATCTCGTGCCTAACATAGCTGCAACAATGACATCTGGGCACCGTCCCTCTAAATCGTCAGGGTGTAATAAGGAACATCTCTAAGTTAAATCCGTAGGAAGGGAAAATCTCCTTGGATACCTGACTAAAAAGATTAAGAAAAAGAAAAAGGTGAGACTATAAAAAAATTGTTGTAGGACGATCAACGGGAAGACCTCATCAGGGAAATATGCGTGATAGGTAAATTATTCACACTTGAAAACTTAAATGCCAAACACTCCCGGGAGGTGTGTTTGCAATACTAGTTTCTTAGGAATTCCGTCTCTGTATCACTTGAGTGAATGGATAGTTGGTGAAGAACTATGTACCAACCATAATTACATAAAACATAGTGCAAGACATAACTACATGTTCGCATTTGTCGTGTAGATTGCATCCGTAGAGGGCCTTGATCCCATGGATACAGGGTATGTAGGCAGTCTGGACAATGAAGGATGCCCCCAGTACTTAGGTCCCTCAGATATAGGTTAACTCTTTAATAATCAACTTCATAATCTTGATCTTTAGTTTAAAGGTTAACTAGGTAACTTAAGAAACTCTCCTAGTACTCAGAAGAATCCCTGGGGTGGATTACTTGTACCTGACATTGCCATAAACTGAGGTGAGTACAAGTTGATGTTATGTGTTCCCTAGTCGACATCCTCAGTACAGTGTCTAGGCAGACTGTGGTCCCCAGGAAGTGACTCATGAACCTATATTGGTCTTGAGGGAGTCAGAAGTCTCTGGCCAGAGCATAATGATTCTTGTCCTATTTAGCCCGGTTGGCTGTTGTGTTTATTTATCCCGTATTGGATAGAGACTTGGTCCGTTTGACCACTAGGCCTTTTGGCCACTGTTTGTTCTACACAAATTAGGTAGCGATAAGGTCCGTTTGACCTGGTTCCGTATGAACCTATTTGCCCAAAGGATAGAAGAGCCCAGGTTGGCTTAAGAATGTTTCGTTTTGAACATATGACCTGTTTTGGCCAAAATTAATGTTTCATTTTTAACATATGGCCTGTTTTGGCCGAAGTTTTTCCTGTGTACTCAATGAAAGTCTTGATATATCTCATAAGAACTTGTTAATAAAGTAAATTTTTTGAAAATTCAAGTTTGGATCAAGCGGGTCCTTACATGTGGTATCAGAGCATGGTTCAAACACTCGGCCTTGAGGCCTACAAACTCAAAATTGATAATAATTAGCATTCAAGATAAGAATTGTGATAGATTTAATTATAGTCAATTTGCATGTTGTAAACCAAAAATTATAGCAAGTGGTAAATCACCTCTTTTCTTGTTTCAGAATTAAATGGCGAGAACCTGAAATTTGTGAGATTTGCATGGAAAGGAACCAGTCAGCCAAGAACCAGTTGTAAACCAAGAACCAGTTGTAAACCAAGGACCAGTTGAAAACCCACCTGAGAACTCAAATGTTGGTATTGAAGCAATTATTCAGTTGTTGACAGAACAGAAAGAAAAGTTGGAAAACCTTGAGAAAACTGTACAAGACCTGAAGACTAGACAGGGGACTATAGAAAACATTTTGGAACCGAAAAATAAACATCAAGGTGCAGAAGTACACATAGCTCAAACAACTAATGAGCTAGAGGTTCCTAGGGCTCGGCGGGATACTACCACTCTAGATATCTCACAAGACCTCAAAAAGATAACTCCTCCTAAGTTTGACGGTAAACATGTGGGGGATGCTACAGAAGGATGGTTAATCAAAATGGAGAAATATTTTGAACTAAGAAACTACTCAGAGAACATCAAGGCAACCTGGGGAGCCTATCAATTGGGAGGAGAAGATGCTAGTTGGTGGATAAACATAAAAGAACAATATTGTTATTCAAAAGAAAACCTGACTTGGAGGCAGTTTATGAGCCACTTCCATGAGAGATGGCTTCCACAAATATTTTATGGTGAGAAGATGACTGAGTTTCTAAATCTTAGACAAGGAAATCTCACAGTCCAACAATATTGGGATAGATTTGCGAAACTACTGAAATATGTTCCTATCTATCAGAAGGATGAAAGGTCTCAGGCAAGGAAGTTTCTTTTGGGGTTGAATACTGATATTGGGGCAGAAGTGGATATGTTTGCCCCTGACAACATGAATCAAGTCTTGGAGAAGGCACTCAAACAGAAAAAGAAATTACAGGCACTATCGGTAGCAAAGCAAAACTTTTGGGACAAACAATTTGTCTTCAAAAGGAAACTAGACAATAAGGACAATAGAGGAGCTCAGAAGAACAAGAGGAGAGACTGGGGTAGAATAGAATCTACTGGTAATCAGGATCACAGGAATAATTACAATAGTAATGTCAGGAGGAATGATGGGAATGCACCACCCCGAATTTTTATTGGACCCCCTGGTGGATGCTTTATGTGTGGAGGCAATCATTATGCAAGGGATTGTTCAAAAAGGAATGGGTACAATCAACCACAGCAACCTCGGCAACATCAAATACATGTTGCCGTCAGAAATCAACAAACTCATCATCAAAATGTACCTATGGAGACAAGAGGTATGCTTTTTGGTAAATCCATAACTATTTTGATAGATACTAGTTCCTCTAAGAATTTTATTTCCCCGGAATTGGTAAGAAAAATGTCTTTGCAAACTAAGAATATGGAATCATCATGGACAGTTCAGTATGGGGACAAGGCTATATGGAAAGTGAAAAAGTACATAAGAGGAGCCCTCATTAAGTTTCCTGAATTAGAAACCAAAGCTGACTTATATGTTGCACCCCTAGGAGCCTATGATGTCATAATCAGAATAAGTTGGCTAACGAGTCATAAGGCTAACATAGATTTCTATAACAAAGTGGTGGAGTGTGTAGATGATAAGGGGTGTAGAGTTATGATCCAAGAAATTTACAAACCTATATCAGTGGGGACCATTTTTGCTATGCAACTAAAGAGGGCAAGATGAAAACAAGGAAATCAGATATTCTTAATATCTTTAGATGAGAAGGGAGAAGAGAAAGAAGCCCCTACCTTTGAAAATAGTTCGTTCCTTTGGGAATACAAGGATGTGTTTCCTGAAGAGCTACCTGGATTACCTCCTAAAAGGGAATTTGATTTTTCAATTGATATACTTCCTGGAACCGCACCTATATCTAAAGCCCCATATAGGATGAACACCACAGAACTCCAAGAATTGAAAATACAGTTGCAAGAATTGCTAGAGAAAGGGTTGATAAGGCCTAGTGTATCACCTTGGGGAGCACTAGTCATATTTGTAAATAAGAAGGATGGGACACTAAGGTTGTGCATTGACTACAGAATGTTGAATAAGGCCACTGTGAAGAACAGATATCCCTTGCCTCGTATTGATGATCTATTTGACCAAATGAGAGGAGCCTCAGTGTTCTCCAAAATTGATATTCACTCGGTCTATCACCAATTAAGGATAAAAGAAGAGGACATCCCAAAGATAGCATTTAGGACTAGGTATGGACACTATGAATTCACTGTAGTTCCATTTGGGCTAACAAATGCTCCAGCTGCCTTTATGAATCTAATGAATAGTGTGTTCCATGATTTTTTGGATAAGTTTGTGATTGTGTTTCTGGATGACATTTTAATATATTCCAAGGATGAAAAGGAACACTTAACCCACCTCCAGGCAGTCTTACAAAGGTTGCGGAAGCATAAGTTGTTTGGGAAGTTATCTAAATGTTCCTTCTTTGAAAGGAGGGTTCACTATTTAGGGCATATCATTTCAGCCGAGGGTATAGCGGTAGATCCTGATAAAGTAAAAGCCATCACTGAATGGCCTATCCCTACAAATGTGACCGAAGTAAGAAGTTTTATGGGATTGGCAGGGTACTACAGAAGGTTTGTGAAAGACTTTTTAAGGATAGCCAATCCAATCACATCCTTACAAAAGAAGAATAAAAAGTTCATTTGGACTGAGCAGTGTGATAAGGCTTTTCAAGTACTGAAGGAAAGGCTAACATCACCTCCAATTCTAAAAGTGCCTGACCCTAATGGTAACTTCACAGTAATAATAGATGCATCCATAGAAGGACTAGGAGGAGTTCTTTTCCAAGAGGAAGGAATAGTGGCTTATGAATCACGAAAACTGAAAATCCATGAAGTCAATTATGCCCCTCATGACCTTGAACTTGCAGCCATAGTTCATGCCTTGCAAAAATGGAGACATTTCTTGTTGGGAAAACTATTTGAGCTTAAAACAGACCATCAAGGACTAAAGTATATCTTCACTCAACCTCATTTGAATGCAAGACAGAGAAGGTGGTTAGAGTTTCTAAGTGATTATGATTTTGATATTCAATATATCAAAGGGGAAAGAAAATAGGGTGGCCGATGCTCTTAGTAGGAGGAGGCATATAATGGCCATATCCAACTTGCACATAGACCTAAAGCAACAAATACTCTCTGAGCAAAAACATAACCCATGGAACGCTCAGGTTAAGACATCTCTAGCTAACACCTTTGTGGAACCTAAGTATTTGGACTATGCTTTTGATTATGATGGACTAATGATGTACCAGGGAAGAATATGCGTTCCTGATAATGCAGAACTAAGGGGTATGATCTTGACAGAGGCACATAAGGCTCCCTATTTAGGACATCTAGGAGTGAATAAGATGTATGCAGACCTCAAAAGAATATATTTTTGGCCAAGAATGAAGAAGGATGTGGTAGACACAGTTGCTAGATGCCTAGAATGTCAAAGGGTTAAGGCAGAACATGTGCACCCAACAGGACTTCTTTATCCACATGATGTACCTTTCTATAAATGGCAAGTCATAAGTATGGATTTTGTCCAAGGGCTACCAATGACATCTCATAGGCACAATTGCATTTTGGTGGTAGTGGATAAACTCACTAAGGTTGCCCACTTCATACCAGGAAACCTAACAGATGATGCACCTGCAGTAGCAAAAAGGTTCATAAAGAAAATTTTTAGGTTGCATGGAATTCCTGAGAAAATCATCTCTAATAGAGATGTGAAGTTCACTTCTAGATTTTGGACCACATTGCAGGCTACCTTAGGAACACAGTTGAATTTCAGCACAGCTTATCATCCTGAGACAGATGGACAAACAGAAAGAACCAACCAAATTCTGGAAGACCTCCTTCATATGTATTGTATGGATCAACAAACTAAATGAGAGGAATATTTGCCATTAGTTGAGTTCGCCTATAACAATTCCTTCCAAGCAGCAATAGGTATGGCACCCTTTGAAGCTTTTTATGGGAGACCTTGTCGAACACCATTAAGTTGGGATAAATTGGAACATAGGTTATTGGTTGGCCCTGAAATGTTGAAAGATATGGACAACCAAGTGTAAACAGAGGTTGAAGGAAGCCTCAGAAAGCCAGAAAAGTTATGCAGATAAGAATAGGACACCTAGAAGATTTCAAGTTGGTGAAAAGGTGTTCCTAAGAGTTCGTCCTCATAAAAGTTTCATCTCTTTTGGAAGGAAGTCAAAGCTAGCTCCTCGCTATGTTGGGCCTTTTGAAGTACTTGAGGAAATCAATCCTGTAGCTTACCGCTTGGCCTTACCTCCGGCACTGAGCCGCATTCATGACGTGTTCCATGTATCCTTGTTAAAAAAGTATATACCTGACCCTAAGCATATTCTTAATTGGAATGCCCTGCAGGTGGAAGAACCAGGTACAATAACAATAGAGCCATGCAAAATCATCGAGAGGAGCTAGTTCCAGCTCCGCAACAGGACAGTGGACCAATCTAAAGTCTAGTGGGACCAGTACTCACTTGAGAATGCTACATGGGAAGACACTGTGGAAATGCAATAGCTCTATCCGCATTTATTTTGAATAACTCTAGTTATTTATAAACTTGACAAACTTCAAATTTTTCTTAAAGACAATGATGTTGAGATGATACAGACAGTTATGCTTAGATAATACTCCTTGTTATCTTTATCTATGTTAAACTATTTTTAAAATATAGACTTTAAAAGTAGATATTCTGATATGGATTTATATGTATATGTTTTGATCTTATTTCTAACATGCATCGGGACGATGCATAAATTTAGGGGAGAAGGATGTCACAACTCAATTTTTGAATTCTAAATTTGAAAACTAAATATGAAATGTATATTCATTTAAAAATACAAATAATAAACAATTTAACAATGGATTACACTTAAAAAAAAATTGAGGATAAGATTTGCAAATCCACTAAAAAGTGGAGGATGAATTATTATTAAAATAAAAGAGTGGAGGATGCATTATCATTAAAATAAAAGAGTGGAGGGAGTGGAGGATGCATTAGCTTTAAAAAAAAGAGAGAGTGGAGGATGCATTATCATTAAAAAAAAAGAGAGTGGAGAATGGATTTTTCTATAAATTGCCTAGAATTGTGAGGAAGAAGACCACTCATCTTTGGTTTGGAAGTACTGGAGAAACCTGTAAGTCTCCTCTTCATCATTCTGCCTTGTCTCTCTTGACAGTCTAGTTCTTGAGGTTTTGTTAATAAATCAATTTGGTATGATGAATTATCTTAGGCTAGTTATGAATTTGAAATCATCCAATAATGAATTTGTGCATGGAGTTTGTTTAAATATTCATAGTCAAATTTGCATACAACAGTTAACAAAAATCCACCTTTAATTATGTTTTGTTGGATGTCCATACTCTATCTGAAAGGCCCATTGTGGAACACAGAGTGATCTACGCAACTATCAAGAAATAGAATTCATTGAAACAAGTGCAACTATTATTTAAACTTGAACGAAGTTTCATAGAATTACTTCCATGATGATTAGATTATGTTTGAACTATGTATGTGAATGGATTAACTGTAGCAACTGCCCATCTGATGCATTTTGTCAGTCTCCCTGTGTTTGCAATTTGAAAGAAAATGAAGAGGAAAGCCTATAGAGACATAGTTGTGAGCACAGATGTGTCCAACTTCAGCCACACTAAATAGCAATTAATAGGATTGGGAAAGAATAAAGTGTCCATTGCAACTAGATTGTGTTGTTGAAGCCTTAACCCAAACGCATGTGTGCTACTACCAGCAACGATTTCTCTTGGATATCATGCATTCTCACCCTTTCTGCTATTCCTTTACCCCACACTATTTCTTTAAGGGAGGACGACAATACAAGATGACAATACAGGACGACAATACTCACATCATCTCTTTCTTATTTCCTCACCAATTCACCAATGACGATGATGTGAGATTGGATTTCAATAGGGAGGAAGCTAGTGAAGGTTGAGAAGTCTGGATTACATTCGCCTGTGCATTTGCTTAAAAGTTTCTAAGGCCTCTTCAACAAAGCCATTTAGAATGCCCTTGCTATCATGGCAATCCATTAGATCACATTTCTTTGAGTTGTTTTGTCAAACAATTGGCGTGCCTTGTCTACGCTTCCACAATTTGCATACCTGTTAAATAGGGAATTCTTAACTACAACATCTAACAAGAATCCCCTTTCCATTATGCTTTGATGAATGTCAATATCCTGTTCCAAAGCTCCCACGTTGGCACTGGCAGAGAGGACGCTGGCAGAGGTTGTGGAATTTGGTTTTACACCTGCCAATTTCATTTGCTTGAAAGTTTTGATTTTAAAGCCTTTTCATCAAATCCGTTCTGTGCACATCCTGAATTCATTGCAAGAAAACTTTTCTTTGAGGCATTTTGACAATAGTTCATGTGCCTTGACTATGTTTCCTCATTTTGTAGAGTATTTCCAATTATAATACCCGACAAAAAAACCCCCCTGTTCTGCTTTGGTGGATGTCGTTACCCTGTTAGGAAGCTTCTCATAAATTAGGGATTTCATTGTATCATTACTACCATTGAAAATAGTTAGATGATTTAATGGACATCGTAATATGTGAAATGTTAAAATATAACACAAATATATTCTTTAGAAGGAAACAAATGAAAACTAGTGTTTTGAAACAATTTCCCCTAATCTCAAAATGTGATCAAGAATTCTCATTTGACCTAGAAGCCAACATTATTTACCATGGTTAGTAATTGTTAATTCTCAAAGAAGTTGAGTTAAATTTGTGTTGGATAACTTAACCTGTTATGATTACAAGCCTTAATTTGGATTTAATTGTACATATATGATTGAAATAATTATGCAATGAAATGATTGAGTATCCTACTCTTAGAACAAAAATTAATTTGATATGTGACTATACATCATTGTTTTACCTTGAATAAAGATCACTTGATGTACGGCAAATTAACTATCATATCACCTTGGAAACTGAATGATTAAGTATCTTTTCTAATTTTTGTTTAATGTAAGTGAATTAATATCTTCTGAAAATATGTTTACAATTGTTTGAATGTCATTACTTTACTCTTCCTTATGTATATATGAATGGATCAAACATCTAGCCATTTTCTTTACATGCAAGCAAAGAAGTTTAATTCTTCTCATTTCCTTATAAGCTATCATATATATTTTCTTTTCATCTAGATAGGTAAACCTTGTAATTAAACGTCCAAACTCAAACATTCATAGTGTTCGGTATTTACGGTACCTCTGGGTCACGTTTACGGGTAATGCCGTCGCGTTGAACCAAGTACCTCATGCCTAACATAGCTGCAACAACGACGTCTGGGCACCGTCCCTCTAAATCATTGGGGAGTAATAAGGAACATCTCTAAGTTAAATCCATAGGAAGGGAAAATCTCCTTGGATACCTGACTAAAAAGATTAAGAAAAAAAAAAGGTGAAACTATCAAAAAATTGTTGTAGGACGATCAACGAGAAGACCTCATCGGGGAGATATGTGTGATAGGTAAATTATTCACACTTGAAAACTTAAACGCCAAACACTCCCGGGAGGTATGTTTGCAATACTAGTTTCTTAGGAATTCCGTCTCTGCATCACTTGAGTGAATGGGCAGTTGGCGAAGAACTGTGTACCAACCATAGTTACATAAAACATAGTGCAAGATAGAACTACATGTTCGCATTCGTCATGTAGATCGCATCCATAGAGGGCCTTGATCCCATGGATACAGGGTATGTAGGCAGTCTGGATGGCGAAGGATGCCCCCAGTACTCGGGTCCCTCGGATATAGGGTAACTCTTTAATAATCAACTTCATAATCTCAATCTTTAGTTTAAAGGTTAACTAGGTAACTTAAGAAACTCTCCTAGTACTCTGAAGAATCCTCGGGGTGGATTACTTGTACCCGGCGTTGCCGTTAACTGAGGTGAGTACAAGTCGATGTTATGTGTTCCCTGGTCAACATCCTCAGTACAGTGTCTGGGCAGAATGTGGTCCCCAGGAAGTGACTCATGAACCTATATTAGTCCTGAGGGAGTCAGAAGTCTCTGGCCAGAGCATAATGATTCCTGTCCTATTTAGCCCGGTTGGCTATTGTGTTTACTTATCCCGTATTGGATAGAGACTTGGTCTGTTTAACCACTAGGCCTTTTGGCCACTGTTTGTTCTATCCAAATCAGGTAGCGATAAGGTCTGTTTGACCTGGTTCCGTATGAACCTATTTGCCCAAAGGATAGAAGAGCCCAGGTTGGCTTAAGAATGTTCCGTTTTGAACATATGGCCCGTTTTGGCTGAAGTTTTTCCTGGGTACTCAATGAAAGTCTTGATATATCTCATAAGAACTTGTTAATAAAGTAAATTTTTTGAAAATTCAAGTTTGGATCAAGCGAGTCCTTACACAGCACGAAAACTAACTGTCAGCACTCACACTCATTCAATTATTAATTACTTTTAACACATAATCCCTACACACAAAAAGAGGATGAGGAGGGATAGTGACCTAGGTAATTTTCACAGTTGTGAAGCCCTTCAGACCTTGACTCTTAACCAAATTATAAATTTGATGGTGTGGAGAACCCTTAGACCTAAAAGACTTTTAATTCTTAGTGGAAGGAGGTGAATAATTTCATATACCCTGTGGCCAGAACATTAGACCTACAATTGACCAAATAAAAACGTAACACAGTGGATCGAGAAAAAATATCTGTGCAACGATCATTCTATCGTTTGAGCAGCAAAGCCAAAGGGGAGACTCTTGTCTGCCAATTTGTCTTGCCAAGTCCCTGACTAAATCGTGCCTTTTTATTCTCAAGCTCCCCTTTGGTCTTCTCCAGCATTCTATGTCGAAAGGCTCAAAATAACTTTCGTCGAAGAAATACCTTTCCATCTGGCAATAAATTCATTCGTTAGGATTAGGTATTATAAAACAGTTGGAGAAATTATTCTAGGGCTAGAGGTGTTAGCAATGCCAACATTCAGATTAACTAATTCTTACAGGTGTTAAAGCAGCTCCCTTGAGCACGGGACCCATTCGGTGTTGGATTCTATTGTTGAAATTGGCGTCTGCATTTTCAAATTGCACAAGCCCTTTGTGATTGAGAGCCTCAAGGCAGTCGAAGCCGCTCTTGTCCAATCCTTCCAAAACCCGCACCGCCAGATCTCTCTCTTCTCCTACTAAGAAATGGGCAATGTCTAAAAGTGCCACTTTCTCTTTGTCCTTGAGAGAATCATAGCTAACTCTGAGTACCTTGTCTAAGATATTATCAGGGAATTGTTGGCGATAATTTTCCAATTACCACATCCACTAGCTTAGATCACCATTACCAGATAGCTACCCCCCTAGAACTTTCAAAGCCAGCGGAAAGCCACCACACATTTTGACCAGCTCCTCCACCACATCTTGCAAATCGGGGGGTGGCTCGAGCCCATGGAATGCGTGCCAGCAGAATAATTCATGGGCATCTTTTAAATCTAACAGTTGCGCATCATACAGTACTTCAATTTGAGAACGTGCAAGTAAATCACTGTCACGAGAGGTGACTAAAATCAGACTGCCATTTCCAAGGACATCCTTCACTACTAATAATAGATTCTCTATCTGCTCTGTATCATCCACGTCATCTAAAACAATCAGAACTTTTAATCCTCGGAGAAGATCTCTAAGCAAGCTCCTCCCTCAACTGGTATTCTCAATATCCAAACACAGCTGAAGCTCCAACAGATCAGTAAGCAATCTTTTCTGCAAAGATGGTAAATCCTTCTTACTCACCTCAGACAAGAAACAACGTCTACTGAATTGGGAACACTTTAAATTGTAGAGATGAGTAACTAGAGTTGACTTCCCCGATCGACCAAGTCCCACAATCCCCACAATAACGATATCACTCAATCTAGTTTGATTCAAAACCTTGTATTGGAAGTGTTGTGCAGCTTGAGGGAGTCCCACAGGGTGTATAGCTACATCCAGTGATTCCACTGTCACCTCTTTCAATACAATGTCCACAATTCTATATAAAAACTGTCCAAGATCACTGGAATATGAAAAAAAATGGTCATAACCATGAGGAAAGTCCATTAAAAAGGTACTCCAAACAATACACTCTAGAACCAAGATGTAAGTAGTAAAATTTGTTGGCAGAAACAGGGGGACAGAACAGGGGAGGCAGAAAACTAACCACCAAGAAAAAACAAATGCAGAAACACACATACACAGAGGAGAGAGAGACAAATAAAAAAAAATGACAGCAATATATCTTTATACATATTTTCCTCTTTTCTAGATTACATTCAAACTTCAATGCACATTACAAATTCAGAGCTGCTGCTCTGTTTTCCTTACTCTGCCCCAATCTCTGAAGCTACACACTATATATCCAGAGCTGCCTGTGCAAACTCCGTAGCTATTTTACTGTTGCTGCTGCAACATTCCTCTTTGTTGTTCTCCTTCTACTGTTCTCTCATGGAACCTTCTCATTCCTTTGCTGCTGCAGGTTCTTCTCTTCCGTCCTCTCTTCCATCCTCTCTGTCTTCTTGCATTTTCCCTCTCTTTTAACATACCCAGCAAAATGGGCGCTCAAACACACTTGAATTTCAAACTTACCTACCGGAATTGAATGTGGCAGGCCAACGGTGCTGGAGTCTGACGCGGGGGCAGAGGCAAATAAATGCACACTGACGAGGATTAAATTTCCAACAAAATTGGGTAACATAATAAATTTAAAAAACCTGTATGCTGTTTGTTATTTTAAGGCCTCAATTCCAAAATAACAAACAAATAAAATTGTATAATTGTAGGTTTGAATTTCAATAAATTCTACAAACCAATTACTCTGAAGGACAAGAAAAGGAATAATCATCAGCATACATTTGCAGGTCATGGGAATGCTTACTCTTTGGCCGTGCTGAACACCAGACCAGAGACCTCTGAGACTTTGATTAGAGCATTTATCCATTTCTCTACTTCTGAAATGTCAAACCTGCCCTTGTTTCTATGGTTGTTGAAGGCTTGGGCATATGGTCCCTTGTGAATATGACAAAGGTCAGAAGGTTGGATGTCATAAAAGATTGGGATAAGCTTGCAACCATGACAATCCAACATCCACAAAAGCTCATTCAAGCACCACGGAGATTCCACGTATGTTTCAGAGAAAATAGCAACATGAACAGTTGCATTACTAATGGTAGTTTTTATTGCAAGAGTTAAATAATCTCCCGCTTGCAGTTCCTGCTCATCAAGAAATACTCTTAGTCCAGACCTCTTAAGAGTGTGGTAGACGAGGCTGCCCAATGTTTTCTTAACATCAGGTCCCCTGTGATTTATAAAGACATGATATGTGGGAGAAACTTGCTCCATAAGAAAATCCAACCTTTCACAACTGAGACGCCAGATACCTACAACATATTGTTAGATTTTCCTCTGACTCGTGGAGGATATTCCACTTTCTCTTAACTTAAATTACATCTGACAAATCGTGACCAAAAAATGAGCATCTTTTAGATAGGTCCATTTGCTTTCACTTACAGTGTTTTCATCTTTAAAAAGGAGTGGATGTTTATTTTTTGAATATTCAATAATTTAGTAGCTTTCATAAAAATTTTCAATTGGCCTTCCCGTTCAAAGGCTATATAGAAGGGAAAACAATATTTTGTTATGTTTCATCTAAGTATATAAATAATTGGTTTCTTTGGCCTATGTAGGTATGGGTTGTATGCATAATAGTTTTCAATGTCATTTCAAACGTATATGATATGGTGGAATATCATAACAACTCTATAAATTTTGTAGTTGAGAAAAAAATAAAGTCATATGATTAATCTTTGAAAAAATGAATTGAAAATAAATGAAAAATAGATGGAAGAGAAGACACTAAATAGTCTTTTCATTCAACATAGGCCTTTAAAGTATGCAAGAAATAACTCATTTTGCTATTTTTTAGACTATTAGTATTATAAGATATTGTCAAAACTTTAGAATAAGAAAAGTACAATGATGCAATTGTCTAGTTGACTTTAGTTTTCATTTCGATTGATTACTAGAGAATCCCTACCCTAGTAGGGACTAATAAAGGGATAAATTATTATTTTTTTGCAAATAATTTAATAATATATTAGGTAAATATTTATTTTAGTTATTAGTCCTTGTTACAGTTGGAATTTTATAGTAATGGATATAACTTTTAATTAAAATCAACAAGCCAATGACATTATTATATATTTTTTTCTTTAAACTTTGATAATATTTTCTAATATTAATATTTTGAAAAATAACAATATTTGGTATTTCTCTGGTATGTTATTGGTTTATCTTACAATTTTATTTCTTCTCTTAGATCTATTTTTCCTCAAATTTTACTTCATTATTTTAAAATATTGGTCATAACTTTTCTTTTCTCAACTATGAAACTTATATAATTGTTATAATTTTCTACCATATCATATCTTTCAAAATGATAATGGAAATTGTTATTGTTTTCCTCATAATCCTTTTGTCATATAAGGTGGTGAACTAAATTAATATGAAAATTATTTCTACCATCAAAATAATCATCTTTTATAAAAATTATCAATGTGTAAGATGCAAATTCATTAGGTAATAGTCCCTCAAGAGCATTTATTACAAGAACAAATAAATTGACTGTATACGCTCCACAATGTCATTTTTTATGAGTTTAATTGGAATGTGGTTAGGCATAGGCACTCAGAAATGAGGATTAATTAATTTCTAATGCAATGCAAGTTTTTTTTTTTAAATAGAGAAAATAGAAAGAAAATATGGGTGTTGTTGAGGTTAATGTGCATGCTACTGTGAAAATTGATATTTCATCCACTCCCCTCAAAGCTACATGTTGGAAACCCTAAGCTTCATAGGCTACACACATGTTGGCTCTTCGTTCCCACCCTAACGTAGATGCTCTCGACTTCCTTGATGAAGATTTTCTCACTGTTTGTTATATCTTTAGCCATAAACCATTAAAACATGTTTGTAGGAAACTACTATTTTTTATGTGAATTCATTCTTGGGTGTCTCTAGCAATTCATATTTATTTCAATTTTACATATCCTCTTAGTTAAATCTTTTGGGATGTGTAATTTATTTTTCAATCGTCTAGCGTTATTTGGTTAGGCCAAAACATCTTTTGGGAGTGTATCTTTTGAGAGTGTATTTACAAACAAATTAGTGAAGAGTGTATCTTTTGAGAGTGTATTTACAAACAAATTAGTAAAGTTAGCTTGCAATAGCTAGAAGGTAGAAAGAAGTTTTATGCTCTAATTAGTAAAAGAATGAATTTTGTTGTATTTGGCATTTAATACCATATTTTTTTCTCACTTTTTCTCACTTGTTAAAATGTTTTAGAACTGTGCACCTCTTTTTTATTTTAAGATTTATATAGATAAAAAAGCTTAACTTCTATGATATGTTAAACTTTGGTTTTTTTTGTTTTCTCCCCTGTGCAGATGGAATAGTTGGAATCACAATGATCTCTTAAAATTTGTTTTCATTCATGGGCTTGTTTTCTGCAGCTTATTAATTGGTTTCAAGTGGGTTATCTAAGCTGGGATACAAATATGTAAATATAGGTGGGCATTCTCTGACACCCCAGCTTTGTTTTTTCTACAGCAGATGCATTCTTTGGATTTGATTTTCTTGTTGGTTTTTGTGAATGTAGATGACTGTTGGGCAGAGCCCAATCGTGACAATAATGTAAGGCACCTAGCATGTTTCAGAAAATTTATCTATTTATTAGTTAATTGGCAAACTTGTTTGATCTTTTTATTATTATCTTTCCTATAAATAGGGAAGACTAGGTCGTAGTTGTTCAAAATTTCCCTATGGAATCAAGGCTCTGGTCGATTATGTCCACAGCAAAGGACTGAAACTTTGGATATATTTAGATGTAGGGATGTATGACTGTCTCTGTTCCCAAATGGGATTTTCTTGTTATTTTTCTTTTGGTGTCTCTCTTTACCTAAGTTCTAGTGTTCAGTTTTTTTCTTTTTCGGGTTAGGTATTATACATGCCAAAAGTAACCAGGCTCACTGGGACATGAACAAGTAGATGCGGACATATTTGCTGCATGGGTATTTTTACTTTCTTCTCTAGATACAACTGTGTAGATTTTGACATAAGTAATTGATATTGGGCCCTAGTAATCGGTTCCTTCATGTTTTAGCTCTTTTTAGGGCGTGGATTATCTTAAATATGATAATTGTTAAAACGGTGGCTCTAAGCCTAAAGCTCGGTAACTTCTTGTTGGAAAGCTATATTTTAGTTTCTGGGGTATTCTGTATTGAACTAAGGCCTCCTCCATTGTCACAATTTTACAGGCATCCAAAGATACGTGATGTACTTTTGAAGATTGGGAGGCGTATATTCTATTCGCTGTGTGAAGGGTAGTGTATTCGAAACCTAGAAATCTATTAGAATCTGGATTCTTAGAAGTTGGTGATGAAATGTTTGGTGTTGTGATTGTGGTTCAGGGGATATTGCAAGGATATTTAATCTAAGTAGTTTTCCTTGTGATAGTGTTTGAACAATGCATCACCATATGACGAGAATGGTAATTTCCTGGCTAGAACATGTGTCATGAGGTATTCCAGTAAGGACAGTTACATGTTTAGTTCTCAGTATACTTGCAGTTATACACCAGTTAACAATGGATGCCAAAAGAGTTCAAAAGAAGTAATGAAGCGGCATTTTACAGCCTGTAACATATAATTTTTCTCTGTTTTTCCTGCTTTAAGAGCTAAATATATAGACAATCTGTGTTTTGACTTGTTCTAAGGTTTATGAAGATGCAATGCATAGAAGTATTGTATTTTAACATTACACAATCAAAAGTAGCTTTGCATTGACATTTTGCTGTTGACTTTGCAGGATTTCTGAAGAAACCCATATGTGTCCAATATGTAGGAAGAAGATTAGGAAGGTCAAAAAAATATTTGCTGTCTGACATGATGTATCTTTATCCATTCAGTTTTGTATATTGATCTTATTCGCTTTTTGAAGTAATTTAATTTCTTTCCACCTATGAGGTTATTTAATGTGCCCAACATCCCGAGGGTTATTTGATGTGTTCAACATAAGAGGCTTTCTTTTTACTGCTGTTCATTTGGTAATTCTTTTAGATCATTTCATGTGTCAAAAAGGATTCTCGAAAGACTACATATTATATTATTCATTATCTACTATCAATTTTGGTAATGTAGCTATGCTTTAAGAGAATGCATAACTAGAGCATGCAGGGCAACCTTGTAAAATTTTAAATATCTTTATCAGATAGTAAAGTGTACAACAAATAAAGAATCCATGAAAATAAGAGTTGTGAGACTGCATATTTTCTTCAATTATTTGAATTCCCTCTTAAAAAGAAATAGCACATACAAATTGTGCGTGCATGATTGTATAATCTACTCAATTTTCTTATAAATTTTATAAATAAGTCTGTCCAACTAATTCAATTTTCCATCTTCTACCCACTTTGTATATGATGTAATCTATTCTAATAAAATACATTTTAATAAAAAGTGCTTCAGTTAGAAGAGATGAGGCCTATTGATACTTTCTAATATAGTTGGCTAGAACCTGGAATATGCACTTGCTCAGATATTTTATTCCATGCGATTGATATTGTTGCTGTTTAGAAGTAAAGAGTTGTACTGTAACAATGCTCCCCATGGATTTTAGAGAAGGTTGGTAAAGAATTAATGCAGCAAAATATCTTGTAGAGGGGAGGAAATCTGATATGCAGTGGAAGTCGTGGCATGGTGAGGTGGCAGAGAGTTATTGCTGGTGTGAAATATCTCCCAAGGTAGATGCAAAGAGGACATGGTCTCTGGGAAGAGGCAACACGTTTTGTGTAGGATGGTAACCAGTGAATGCAAAAAATATCTATGGAAGGATAGGAATGAAGAGAGGTGAGTCAACGCATATGTGGAGGCGGCTTTTAAAAAATAAAAAATAAAAAAATCAGAGAACAAAGAGATGGAAGTTGTGCCATGAGGTGGGTAAAAATGTTAAATGCTGTAGAAATATCTTGGTGATATAGTTGAATGATTTGATTGTTGTGCAGGAGATGATTTTGGCGTGAAAATTTGGTGAAGGGAAGAGGCGTGGTTGGAGGGAAGAATATGCCGATGGTTCATTTCCAGTAGTTATTCAGGTATTCCCTGTTTTATAAGGAAAGATTTGGTGTGAATTGGAAAAAGTTGGTTGATAGATAAATTTGAAATGAATGAGGGATGGATATGGCAATGAGAATATAGAGCATTGTAATGATGGCTCCTTACAATAACATTGTGAGAGATGTGTTTCTGGTGCTTCTCACCATGATAACCATTGGAATTCTGCTGTTTGGCACTCTAAGCAAGGCCACTGTGACTTTTAATCCATTTTTCCCAGAGCATGAGAATCATGTTCATTCAAGCCCTTACATGAGTTACCAGTGTAGCTCGTTGGGGAGATATACTGGCCGTTCAGTTTTGGTGAAGGGTCGCCCTTCTTCTAGAGGGTCAAATGCCTCTTTCAAAGGCTCTTAAGAACTCAGAACAAAAAAAAAAAAGAAACTGAGAGGGAAATGAAGTGCTGGAAGGAAAAGATATCCTAGGCAAGCATATCAATTTGCAAGGTTGAGGTGCTTTGAAGGGTAGCACGGCGAGATCTGAGGTATTTACCTCAGTCTTTTGTTTTCCCAGCAAAAAAAACTAAACTATGCTTTCTGCTATTCCGTTAAACACAGAAAAACTAAAACCCCATCGCTGCCATTTAAAAGTAGCTATGCCAGAAATATTTTTAGATGCAAGATTTTTATATTGCCTCTTACCTAGAATGGATGGTTAAAATATATATCTATTTTATTATTCTTTAGATTAAAAGGGGTCTTAGGAAAAAAAACACAGGCAATTTCTGGTTTCTGAGTTAGAGAAAATAGACAGGTCAATTTTTATAGTGAAATAATGTGCAACCATACCATAAGGTTGAGATTACAGAGATCTAAGCCCCATATAACCCTTTTGTTAAATGATGACTTCTTTGTTTTATTATCCATTTCAACTCTTCTTAAAAGAAACTTGGATGACCTCTGTTTTGATCATTATGGTCATTCCTCGCTAATTGCAAGCCTTGCGGAAACCACCGTCTTTGTGTTAAAGAATGAAATGGCACTAAAAATTCCTTAGAAACAACAATCTATGTTCTATGAACATCAATATGTGTAGGTGGAAAAACAATTCAGAATTCCTTTTTGTAAGTCTTTTTAACTCGTTGTTTAGCTATGATATCTATGGTAGACAATATGTATTTCTATGTTGTGAGTAGACTCGCAATGTCATTTTCCATGCTTTTCTTATGATATCCTTGCTATCCCTTATGAAGAGTGACCAAATTGGGGTCACTAGAGTTATTACAAAAAAATGATCTAACTGGCAAAAATGTTGTTTTCAACAAATTATACTGTTCACGAGAGTTTGGGTCTTGTAGATCATATTTTCATCTTTACTAGCTTAAATTATAACTCAATGTTTTTAGTCATTTTGGATTCCTCGTTGGCTACACGAAATGAACTAGGTCTAGGCATTAGAGTGGTCATCTGGAGTGGCTCTCTATGGGCCCGGGGCCTGTAAGTGGCTGCCAGGGGAACTAGTAGTAGAGTTACAGTAACAAGTGATAACTTAAACTAAAACATTGGGGTGAAAACACTAATAAGATAATTAGACCTCGTGCATGGCCTTGAGTGCTTGTAAAGGCTAAGGATGCAATGAGAAAGCCTATCCATCTACGGGGTGTTGAGTCATCCATCTGCGGGATGTGGATTCAGGCACGATTGAGTCTCCTCATCTTTATGAGAGGTACTTGGTCCCGTGTGGTGCCATCCCTTCAAGCACACATGATGACACTCCATATGATTACACTCTAGTATCTACCACTTTAGCAGTTGTGAGTAGTACCTAACTTATGACTTAGATGAGTACACCTATGTTATGACTTTGGTTGTATGCACTATTCTCCGTTTCTACTCTGTGATTGATGTGAGTGTTAGCCATCTTGTATTCCCTTGTTGTTCTTCTTCCGTTGGGGCCTTGTGACTATCTCTGAGCACGGTGGGGTGGTGTCTTAGGAGTCCACATGGTTGGGAGGCATTACCACCACCATTGGGGACCGGCGAACAGGTTTTGGAGCACTAGTTGGAGATGATCTCTCTCTCCATAACTTCATTCAGTTGTTGTACTTATTTAGTCCTTGTATCATACTCAGGACTATGTTATGTACTTGTATCATATTTTGGAATATATCATTGTAATTGTATATGCAGTTATGTAATTGTACTCTCTTAGGAGAGAAGTTGTAATCATTGTATTTAATGAAAAGAAATGTGATGTTCCTTAAATGTTTTAAGGATTCTGGTGTGTGTATCGGATCCACTTGTACTTTATGCTTATGGATTCATTTTTATATCATATGGGATTAGGAACATTTGTTTTGGTGTTTAAAATGAATGTTATTGACCTATCATATTGGCAACTGAATATGTGTATGTTGTCCACTTATGTCAAAAAAAAATTATCTTGTTCCCTTTTAGCTCTTACCCTTCGGGGTTACATAGCGGGATGTTACATGTACATTCAAAGCTAAAAATATTTAAAAATCACTGTCCCACTTCACCCACAACACTCCCACTCCCACTCCTTGAACCCTCGAATTGAAACTCTTCTTTATTCCATTTTAGGTCTAACATTTTCATCTTCACCACTAACCTCACTTCTGCTCATTTTGTTATATTTTGAAAAATAAAATAAAGTGGAAACTGCAAACTGAAAATAAAGAAACAAAATGAAATTAAAAAGAACTTCCTTAGGTCCTTGAGTTTAAGTTTTTAACTCTTTTATTTTTGAAAGATTAAAACAAAAAACTAAAAATCAAACACTTACCTAGTACTCATCTTTAGCTACAAACTGTTGCTGAAAGGTGAAACACTGAAACGTTAGCTACCCACTGTTGCTGACTGATGCTAGCTACATGAATGTAGACTATTATCAATGATTTAAACTTGCAATAGTAAACTGTTATCAATTATGGAAACTGGCAATAGTATAAGTCCTCTCTAGTTGGTTCACGTTCCAACCTGGCTATTCAATTTTTTTGTTTCAAACAATATGGTCAATCCATTAGTTTTTAGGGTTTTGAGAGGGTAATGGGGCCTTGCGGGCCCCTCACCCATCTTTTGATGCAGGGGCATCCACATAGTTGGTATCCTAAATCTTGGCGACAGTTTCTTTTCTTTTATGTTGGTTCCTAATTTAAGGTGATAGCTATTGAGGAGGCAACAGACTCATCAAATATTTATTTCCACTCCTTGCTTGCACTATACCTGATCAAAATAGGCAATTGTAATCTATGGAGACTGAGGCATTAATAGTTAGTGGAGGCTATTGTTGGACTGATGTTTCTTTTGGTGTTGTGGCAACTTTTGGTTTTCGAGCACTTTTCTATTTTGGGATGGCGGCTAAGGAGGCAACGACAATTGCTCACCCTCCATATTTTCTTTTACTATTCTCATGAATGAAGGGATAGCAGGTTGGGGGTAAAGGTACCTCTCTTCTTTATCTTTTCTCCTTTCTCCCAATGCAGGTTTGATTGGGATGTGACTATGCAAGCAGATTTGTTGGAGAGAGGCAGTTTGCACCAAGATTAAGCTTGTGGGTATTGAGAAAAATGTGTGCAAGAGGAGCCTCGCATGGTTGGGGTAGAGCTAGAGCTAGAAATGGAGGTAGAAATCTTTGAGGCATTGATCGTGATGATGATTTCAAAGCCTTGAGAAGATAGGTTAAAGCATTATAGGAAGAAATTAGAAGAGGTTTTGCACAAAGGAGAGAACTTGTGAGTGAAGAGGATGAAACTATAAATGCTAATGACTCAAGTAGTAAAGAAGATGAAGCACCAGCAGCGGCTATGAATGATCCTTTGGTGAAGGCATTGACAAAAATTGGAAAGAGACCAAAAATTGATGTTCCTACATATAGTGGGAATTTGAATCCTGAAGAGTTAGTGGATTGGATCAATGACATGGAAAAGCATTTTAAATTTGAAGAGGTTGAAGACTCGATAGAGTAAAATTTACAAAATCTAGATTAAAGGGATATGCCTCAATTTGGTGGAGAGATGTTCAATTGGAAAGAGGAAGGAGAGGCAAGGAGAAAATTACCAAGTGAGATAGAATGGTGGAGAAGATGAAGAGACATTCATCCTCGCAGTGGATTATGAATTAGATTTGCTCAAGAAAATGCAAGGTTTAAAACAAGGAACCAAAACAATGGAGTATACAAAGGAGTTTGATATGATCCTAATTAGAGCATGACATGTCAAAGCTACTAAGGAGAAGGTTGCAAGGTACATTAATGGTATGAGGCCAAGCATACGAGAAGAGATGGCTTTGGTGAGAGTTTACACAATGGAGGGGGCATATCAATTTGCCTTAAAATTTGAGGAAAGAATGAACAAAAGATATGAAAGTAAGCAAAGAGGAAGAGGTCGTGATGGAAGGACTAGAGGAAGATTTTACAAAAATGATGATGTAACTCAGAAAAATAAAAAAAAATACATACCAAGGCAACAACAAAACTTAGAGGTATGATGAAAAGGTGATATGGTTATTTTTTGATTTGATTGTTGATGGTTTACAATGCTAGTGTTTTGACATCAATGCCAAAGCCAAAGGGGGAGTTTGTTATGTTTGGCATCTTTGTTGTCTTGCCATTGATGTCAAAATAGTGGATCTTGAGATGTAATGAAGACTTCTTCATGGGTGTTCATGGTGTTCATCTTTATCATATTTTGGTCATGACAAGATATATAGAGTATTGATCTTCATGGTTGATAAGTGATCATCATGCTTGGTTATGTAGTGTGCTTGATGTTCATGGTTTGTGACAAAGTGTTCTATAGGATAGAGTTGGTTGGCTAGATCTCAGGAGTTTGTTTCTTCATGATCATCAGGAGTTGCAGATGACAAAGGAATCATGTCTTTCTAAGATCTTGTCTTTCAGGTCTTCATGTTTCATGTAATGGTGTTCAATGTTGTGATGGGATATTGGTCTTGATGTAGTTGTAATTCATGGCATAGAACTTCATTATGGGATTGCATCAATGTCATACAAGACATCAAGGTCATGGTATGTGATGCAAATTAAAGTCATCTTGTTTGTATGTGATTACATGTTATTGTGCAGAGAAAGAAAGCTCATACTTGTGATTAATCAGTTATCTGATACTTCAAGCATTTATTGTTTTAGAGAGAAACATGTTGCATGTATTGTAGAGTCATCTGAGTTAGGGTTTAGGGTTTCCTAAAAGACATATATTCAAAACTCTAGGTTCCCTTGACAAAGTCTCTCTTCCATAATCAAGCATCCTATATACTTTCATCCTCTGCCATACAAGCAGGGTTTGTATATCTCCCTGGGTCAAATGGCTTTGTTACCTAATGTCTAAAATCCTCAAATCCTAATATATCTCTAAAACTCTATCCTTTCAAATAAAACCCTAAACTTAAGTTCTTAAAACATACTTTATAATCCTGAGTTCCCCGTCAATAGCTTTATTTCTATTTTTGCTTTGACTGGCTGATCCGGTCACACATAACTTAATTGATGATTAAAGGGATGCCTTGTCATCAGGTGACCGGCCCCAACTTCTTAGGGCTACCAGTAGGCATAGGTTATAAATGTGTTATGAGCGGCAACTGAAATCTAGCGGAAAAGATTAAAAAGGATGATGGCACGAAAAGCTATATCGATGGTCACCTTTTAAAACTTTTTGGAAGCCCAATGGTCATTGCTATTCGGTGAAATTTGATGGGCACAGAACTATAAAAGGGTAAAATAAATATTTTTCTAAGTCTATTGAACTGTAGCGTGCTAGGGAAATTAATCCAGAGATCAGTATGTTGAATTTGAAGACTGTGATTATTGAATTGAGTTTGTGAGATGATTATGTCGCAAGTATGTGCCTAATCGGTGTTGTCATTGATGTCAACATATCCTTGTTGTCATTAGTGTCAATTGTATCTTGTTTAGAAGACTTGTATGTTGAGGATATTGAGAAAATTAGCCTCTCTGAAAGAAATAAGTGAGTTATAGAGAAGTGCAGTACAGACAGTGAGTTGTATGCTGAAGAACAGTCCAGTAAACTACTCTGTATTTATTTCTTCTTGAAGATCACAATCTGTGGATTGGAAGTAAGTTAGAGGTATGTCTGAGGATGCTACATTTAGGGTTTGATCCATCCGCATGAAGATTTGAGTGAATTGTGTTCACCAGAGTGAAACCTACTTTTTCTGTAAGTTTAGTTGGGGCAGAAAGAAAGAATTCTACTTTGCATACCTCCGCAATAAATTATTTGGCTCTGTGGTTCTAGAGGGAAGTTTGGATGATGATAAGTGCCTATAGTTTCAATGGTTCGTGGTTTGGTGGTCCGCAATCTATCTTTCTTTTATGAGAGTTGAAGACAGTAAAGTTCATGTGTTCTGGTGAGAAGATTCCTACAGATAAAGTGGTTACAGTTCATGTGGTTGCTCCTGATGATTATAGTGTGCTTGTAGATGCCTCTTGATCATGTTCCTATCTAGACTTTGGTCTACACTAAGAAATTGAGATGGTGTGTGAAGATTGTTCCCAGATAATGTAGCGTGTAACCAGTGTTGGCCGACCTGGTTGATCCCAATGATTGCAGAGATCTTTGGAAGATTGTGGAAGTGTGTTATGGCATGGAAGATCATGTTTGAGTCCCAGGTAAGGCATGGCATGATCTACATTTCATTCCCTTTGCATAAAGTTGTAATAGGTCAGGACTTGTTTTGTAAATGTTTGTAATACTGACCTTGGAGATTGCTCCAATGGTTGATGATTGTGATGCCGACCTTGATGATCATTCCAGGGTTGATGTAGTATATAAATACTTGTAGTTGAGTCATGGAAAAGGTGTCCTTGAATGGAAATGAAAAGATATTAAGAAAGGTCCAAAAGGCAGAGCAGAGAGGAGGCATAGGAAAGAAGAGGAAGAGTAGAGCAGAGGAAGAGTAGAGCAGGGGAATTATTGTACTTTAGTTGCAAATATAGAAAGGTGTTGATCATGGCAGTGAGTCTAGCAGTAAGCCGTTAGTAGGGTTTAATAGCCCTCAGGGTTTAACAGCCCTTATTGTAATCTTGCTAGGTTTAGGGTTGAGGTATTGAGCCTGCTA
Source organism: Cunninghamia lanceolata (assembly GCA_027924645.1). NCBI lineage: Eukaryota > Viridiplantae > Streptophyta > Pinopsida > Cupressales > Cupressaceae > Cunninghamia > Cunninghamia lanceolata. The sequence goes on from BSBN01000669.1 coordinate 3,869,309, forward strand.
GACCTAGTTATTCTTCTTGGCAGTAAGCCAGTATATTTAGGCTTGTGGACTAACAAAGCCTGAACATCATTTTTTCAAGATTACAATATTTATTGAGAGCTAATCCTCTCCGTGGTTTTTCCCCACCTTGGGGTTTTCCACGTAAATCTGGTACCTATTGTGTTTGATGTTATATCTGTGGTTAAGTTTTTGATTTCATGTAGTCATTGTTAAACTATAATAATTGTGGAAAGTGATGTATGTTTTAATTGCAGAAAGTGTTTAAGTTTGTGTGACAACCGATTCACCCTCCCCCCTCTCAGTTGTCTGGCACATATCAACAATTGGTATCAGAGCCAAGTCCCTTTTGGAAAGAGTCTAACAACTTGAGGGAGACCCTAATGGAGACAAAAGGAAAACAAATACTCTCTAATACACCCAAATTCTCATCAAGAGATATCAAGAGCAGATTGTCCAAGGAAGCGATTCATGAAGAATAAAATGACAACCATCGAAGATGGTCTAGAACTTGTACCAGTGATGAAGACTGTTGGGTTATTGATAGTAGCTGCTCAAACCATATGACTAGTGACAGGAGTAAGTTCATTAGTCTGGAAGAATACAATGAAGGTCTAGTCAGGTTTGGAGATGATTGCACTACTAAGGTCTATGGAATAGGATCGACAAATTTTGGAAACAGACCAATTTCTGAAGATGTTCTTTATGTAAAAGGTTTGAAACAAAATCTCTTAAGCCTCAGATAGTTATGCAGGAAGGGATTCAAGTTTGTATTTGAGAATGACTCTCTTGAAATCAAAGTAAAATCTGGAGCTACAATAGCAATTGCAAAAAGAACTGAAAAGAATCTCTATTATCTCAAAAAAAGTGACTTTCTTGGATACACACCTCAGACCAATGAAAGATGGGTTTGGCATAAAAGGATTTTCCATACAAATCTTGTTGATTTAACAAACTCAGTTTAGATTGTGAAGGACCTACCAGAGATTGATTACTCAAGCAACATCAGTTGCAGGAAGTGTTAAAGATTGTCAAGAAAAGCATGTCAAGATAAAGAAAGATTCTCCACTGAATGGTTGGAATTAATTCATTCAAACTTTTGTGGTCCTACAAAAATACAAAGCCTCCATGGTCAAAGGTACTTTATGTTTTTTATTGATGACTTTTCTATAATGACTTGGGTCAGTTTTTTAAAACATAAATCAGAGATTCTGGAGGCACTCAAAATTTTTAAAGAAACCCTTGAAAATGAGCTAAGCATGAACATCGAAGGCCTAAGAATTGGCAAAGAAGAAGAACTTATCTCCAATGATTTCAATATATTTTGTGAAACCCATGGGATAGAAAAACAACTCTCTGCAAAAAAAAGATAATAGAAGAAGCAAGTAGATCTATTTAGGAGAATGCAAAATTAATAATGGAAGAAGAAAATTTACCAGATATATTTTGGAAGGAGACAATTGAAACCACTGTTTATACTTTAAACAGAGGTCGGATAACAACTAAAGAAGGAAAGACCCCTGCTGAGCTATGGTGTGGATCAATACCCACTCTAAAATATTTTAAAATTTTTGGGAGCAAATGCCTCATCAAAATGGAAAAGGACTACCAAGTATGAGGAATGGATTTTTCTTGGATACTCATCCTGGACCAAACCCTACCAGTGCTACAACAATAGATTGGGAAGGATTGTTGAAAGTACAAATGTTAGAGTCATTGAGAACATCCAGGTGAATTCAATCTCAATGATGAAGGTGGTAAATCATAAAACACACAACAACAGAAATGGCACCCAGAAAATAGAATATTTCTTTATTGATATGGACAACTCATTACATTACAGAAGCTCAATTACAATCAGAGAAATCAATCCTCCATAGGCTACAACCCACTACAGCTACACATCACCAAGCTCTAGAATCTTCTACCTTCTGTAACCCCAAATCAGTTAGGATTTCTATTTTCCCACCTATTCTTGACTCTACACTTTCCCCCTTAACTCTACTACTACCCAGGGTTCCCAAAATAGTCATAAATAGCACTTTTTTGGCAGCCTCCGTCTAAATTTTTTTGCAACTCCATCCAAAAGGAGGTCAACTTCCGGGAAGCATAACTTTTGATTCAGGTGTCCGATTGACGAATTGTTTTAAGCGATAGAAAGTGCGTGATGTGAACTATCATACCAAAAATTCATAAATGGATTTCTGTCAACTTTTAGGGACATAATGGGATGTTTTAGTGCCTCATATCTCATTTCAGAAATTTTTAGGGGCTTTTTGAAAAATAAAAAACTTTAATATCATTCAGTTCACAAATTATCTTTGCTGTATTCCTTTGCCAAAGGTCTTATATATCAGTTATGAAGCTTTCTGTAACTTTTCATTTCAATCCATGCCCAAATGCAAACTTTCCTAAAATGGCAGTTAAACTTTCCAAAACTAGCAGTTTGCTATTTTTGGCAGTTTAGAAAAATTGAAAGTCCTACATCATTATTCAGGAGATTATGGAACCAGAAACACTAATTATGGAAAGAAATGAAAACAAATGCAATGATTTTGAATTAACTTCTTTTTAGGTGATGCAAGATTGCCCTTACACCACTGAATGCTCCTGCATCAGACATCGAGGGTAATTTGAGAAGTGATCCTGTCACGTCTCAGGTGTTTTTTTGAGGAAAACCCAAATGGTCAACCTCTACCTTAGACAACCAAGAAGAATCTTCATCCTTTCCATTTCACTAGATATTCTTCATATTGCCTATTCTGAGTACTTCTTCCCACACGGTTATCCAAGATCTCTTCTATCTCCTTTGTTAAAGTAGATGCTAGAATACTCCATTGTTCTTCTATTGGTCCATCTTCTGTGCCACCTTCATGATATTTTGTTACATCAGTAATGTTGAACATAGGGAAAATATTGATCCCACTCGGCAACTCTATCTCATATGCATTTTCTGAATCATGCTTCTTTAGGATTTTGCATGGTCCAAATTTTTTCATTTGCAGCTTATTGGATGTTCCAATTGGGAACCTTTCTTTTCTCAAGTGAACCATGACTTCATCTCCTACCTAGAACTCCTTATATCTCCTCTTCTGATCTACCTTAGCCTTTTACTCAATATTCATCTTATTAATGTGCTTTCTCACCTCTTCATGCAAATTTTTCAGATGTTCTGCAAAGTCTTCAGCTTCAACACTTGTCTTTTCTCCTTTGTCTAGCTTCCTTAACTCAGAAGCATTTCTTGGGCTATTGCCATATACAATTTGGAATGGTGATTTACCAGTACTCCTATTGACAGAATTGTTGTAAGAAAATTCTACCTGTGGTAAAATCAAATCCCATCCTTGGACTTATCTCCTACTAAGCATTGTAGTAGGTTACCCAAACTCCTATTCTCCACTTCTGTCTATCCATTAATCTGTGGATGGTGTGCAGAACTGAACTTCAAACCTGTCTTCAACTTCTTCCACAATGTCCTCTAGAAATAACCAACAAACTGTTGATAACTGAGAGGGGGGGTGAATCAGTTATCTTGATTAATTTAACTTTCTGTTCTTCTTTAACAACTAGTGCAACATCAAAGCAAATAAGCATTCATTAACATGAACAAAGTCAATACACATAACACAATGATTTTGACGTGGAAAGCCCTGTTAAGGGAAAAACCATGGGGTGACTAACCCAAGAATGTATTCTCTGTTAGAAGAATAGAAGTACAAAATGGCACTTGCCAATTAGGGCTCACTGCCTGAGCACACTGCTCACAAGAGGCTCACTGCCTACAAGAGACTCACTGTCTACAAGTTATAAAGAGAGTAACAAGATACTTGAATTGATGAGAAGCATCCACATATGCTAGAGTTCAATTCCGGTTAGGCTTAGTATACTGATCTACTGCACTTCATCATTTCTCTTCTTTAGAGCTGCTGTCCTTTCACATACCAGACCTGCCTTACTACTTCCACACTGCTCTTATGCTTTTCGTCGCACTTCACAATTACACCACACACACCTTCTCATTGAAATCCATTTGGTATATATATCCGCACAAAGGATTTCATCCTCTTTCTAGTCAGCATCTGGAATAGTCAGTATTTCCCAAACTCTAGTCTGTCAGCTAAATCCTTGCTTACCAAGTGATGTGGATCAAATAGATACTTATAAAAGTCATCTAACAAGTCAGCCAATCATGAATGATACCTTAAGAATCTTGATCACCATCAACATCTCATCCGGAATAATGTCTGAGGCTCTGTTGGTAAGTTCTTCCTCTGTCTGCTCTGCCAAACAGGACCCCAATACTTGAACGCTCATATCTCTTCATTCTTTCATCACCAGAGCCTCAATTCCTGGAATCTATCAGTCAAGGTACTCCTCTTGACTTCCCTAAGTCCACACTTTCCAAAGATACTTCCTCTAAGAGATCTGGACCTGACTGTTGGACCTTGCCACATGCTCTATTCTTGCTTACCGGACCACAACATTCTTCAATCTGACTTTCGGTATAGGCACACCATGTCCTGCGGATGTGTGGGATGAACTTTGTTTCCATCAGTGACGACAAGCATGAATCTACAATGTGTCTCTTGCCAACAATCTCCCCCTTTGGCATTGATGGCAACACTTAGTGAAAAATGACTAAGTGTTATACTATACTCCCCCTTGGCTGATGCTCTGTTCTAAAGTACACTTTACCGGAGCTCCCCCTTAGCTGGATTCCACATTTTTCACTATTCCTCACTCCCCCTTTGACATCAATGGCAAAGGGTAGGGTCCGCACACCAAAATTCCCAAAAATTCAACTATACTTAGCCACATAATTATATATACATGTTATACATACATATACTATAGTATAACTGCAAAAGTTGTCTTCAACTGGACAAGTTCTGTTGCCCAACTTTGCTTCATCCTGTCCAAAATTGAGATGTGACCACTCAACAGAAATGCAAAGGCTTCTGCCCTCTTAAGGTCTATCGGATCACTGGTCTGGGCTGTGGTCTAGGCATCTGTGAGGGCCTCATGCATGGCCTCTAATTTGGGGATAATCATCCCTCTAAGCTCACCCATCTGATTTATTATGTTCTTCCTCTCCTTTTCAAGCTTCTTAATCTCATTCATGAGTGCAATAGTCTGACACTCTTGATTTATTATAGAAGAGGTGAGTGGATCAAAATTCTGAGATATATTTGAAAGTTTTCCCTCTTGTTCTTTCACTTTCTTCTCAACATTCATCGTCACTTTAAACCAAGAAAGACAAAATTTATATAAATTTCTGCCATCTTTAAGAGCATTTTCTAAACTTTTTGTTCCAATATCCATATTTCTCCTATCATTACTTATAAGACCTTATAAGTCAGAAAATCTTTTATCCAAAAACTCCTTTCGGACCTTTTCTTCTGTTGACTTCTTCAAGGAATCAAAATGCATATGAACAGAATTTACAAGAGACTTTAGATTACCAGATGTGGAGGCTAAAGAATCCTTTTGGAAGGATGGCATAATCTTCTCTAAAACACCGGATGCAACTTCTATGAGCTCACAGTCTTCCATGTGAGACTTTAGAAGTTTTTCTTTTGCCTTTGCTTGGGTCAAGGATGCTAGCTTCATGGTTTGAATCGGAGAGAGGGAATCAAAATTGAACTGTCCTTGAAGCAGTTCTGGTTCATCAAAATCCATCATCTCTTTGGTTAAGAAATCCTTGACTACTTATGCTGTGTCTCTTGCCAGAGATAGAGTTTTCTCCCCTTCTGCACTCTTACCACTATCATCTTTGGCCTTCTCAGTTGGAGTTTTCTTTCCTTCTGTAGCCTTACTATTGTCATCTTCTTTTTCTTTCTCCTCTATTTCTTGACTGATCTTCTCTTTTACTCTTTCTTTTTCTTTGGATTTGGAGTTTGCAAGAGAAACTGAAGGAGAGATGTTTGCTTGATCATGGACCTCCTCTTCCAGAGTAGAGGAATCTAAGTCCTTACCTTTTTCTTCACCTGTCTCCTTTACCTCTTTTGCCACTGTCTCAGTAGATTCTTCTTCAACATCTGTAGCTGAGGGTTCATCACCTAAGTCCTCTATAATGGGAATGTTGAATCTTTTGTAAGCATTCTGGAGAATCTCTTCTATCTCTTTTCCTATTTTGTCAGTTTCACTGAGCATAAGCTGATTCATTCTAGCTTTGCTTCGAAACTCATCCTTGCAATCTTTGAAGATCATATTCATTTTCTTCAGAGTGATTGAAGGAAAGAGCTGAATGGCTATCTGTTCCTGGATCTCAAGATCCTTTACCCTAGCATTATTCTTTCTTATCTCTAATTCCTTCTCTAGGATTTTGGGAATGACAGATATGATTTCAATAAAAGCCTTATTGTATATGTTTAAATACTTAACTGTGGCTTCCTCTAGAATCTTTTTATCTGCATCATTGTATGCACCATAGAATTCTATTATTGGTTGTAGGTTCCCATACATAGTGACTGCTTTAACTACATCATCTAAGGACGGAGTGGGTCTTTCAACAAACTCTTTTGCCTCTGCCTTCTTATCTTCACCAGATACTTTCTTCTTCTTCTTCATCTTCTTGATCTGTTCATTAGATTCTATCTCTTCTTCAACCTTCTGACTAATATAAGACCTTGTGGCCTTTGTCTTAATTCTTTTCTCTGCTTTACCGGATGATTTTGCTTCCAGTTTTGATGTCTTTGAGCTCTTGTCAGTGCTAGGTGCAGATCTCTTAGAGGATCTGCTCCAGGAGGGCACTTCCACCAGAGCACCTTCTTTCTCTGCTTTTGCTTTATCTTTCTCTTCCCTTTCTTTCTTTTCTCTATTTGCATCAAGTGCCTCCTTGGATATTCCAAATTTCTTAGCGACTTCTTCAACTTCCCTTCTCACTTTCCTCTTTATCTTCGATTGTCTAAGTTCCACATGAATCTTTACACTCAACTCTTCAAAGGTTCCAAACCTTTCTGCCTTGGGATCCTTGGGTTGACTAAGCATATGTTGAACATGTAGCTCTACAATTTTCTCATCTACTTCATACCCCATTGGCATGATCCAGACTATCCTTGGCTCCACAGCCTCCATTAGGCACTGATCAGTTTCTACCATAAAGCAAACTGTATCCTTATACTTTTCAACTAGAGATTTAGAAATTCTCTCCCTTGCTTGCATCATACTCTAAAAGTTCTTGAAATAACCCCACAGAGCTATATTTCTTTCCTTAGTATTCCCAAGCCCATGCAGGTAGTCTCTGATTTGAATGGCAACAGGTCTGTCATTCTACCATACCCAACCACTGGATCTGGGCAGCTCATTCATAAAGTAGAAAAACAAACACAATATCAGTCCACCACACTTAAAAGAGTTCTTCTTGTCCTTCTTGATCTTCTGTAAGTTTTCCATCAGTTGGCTTAGAAGGAGTTCACAGAGATCATAATCTGCATTCTTTCTCAACATTTCATAAGCAGTATACACAGCAGTTCTAGGTACTAAATTCTCCCTGCTGGAGTGATATATCTTATAACCAATTATCATAGATGCAAACTTGATATCTGGATCAGAGATATCTTCTATGGTCATTGCTCTCTTATCAAATTTTGATCTGGTAGCCTCACTCACAGTTTGGTTTTTGATAGATTTGAGAACTGGTATCCCTCCAGAAGAGTGCAAATCGGTTACTACCCTAATCACATCCTTAGTGATCTTAAATCGTCTATTCAACCGTAAGAAGTTATCTTGTACTCTGCTCAACACATACCGGACCCATTCATCCTCTTCAAAATAGGGGAAATAAATGTACTGACCAAAATGTTTATCCCGGATGGCTTGGTACTATGGTTTGAGTTCAAAAGCATCATCTATTAACTGATTGTGATAGATATTTGCCAGCTTGGATTCCCCAAAATCTTCAATGTTTGCATGAATGTAAACCCTAACATCTTCTACATGCAAAATACCATGCGGAATGCTAGAAAATGCACTTGAGGGATCCACTTCTAGAGATTTGTATAGGTGCTTCTTAAATTTAAGGCATGGCCTATCAGAAATCTTCACCACATTTAGAGTAGCCATCTTTCAAAGATTTATAGAGAGATATTCAAGAATGGAGAATACCTTTTACGCTTCTAGGTTTCACAGAGTGAGCCGGATTGATTGTTGGATGAATCAACTTCTGCAGATGATCTTTGATGGGCTTGAGGAGATTTGTTGCAGAGCTCTTTTTTGCTTCTTCTTGAATGCAGAATGAACAAGTGTTTGATAAGAAAACCCTTATATTATTCCGCAAACCCTAATACCAAGTTGCAATAAATGCTCAACTTAAGTCATTCTGGTTTGCCTTGTTTTCCTTATTCGGATGAGTTGATGAACCTAATCAATCTTGGTAAATTAACTTGTTCTAAACTTCTTGTGGATCTTCCATATCTTAACCACAGATTATTTAGATGTTTTCTCTGAGAACCCTTTAATCTGCAACTCTCCTTGTGCTAATTTCGGCACCAATTAATTGACTGGGGGAAAAATGTCTTTCCCTGTGTCTCCCCCTGAGCCAGAGCTCACTTTTTAATTTTTGAAAGGAATATCAGCACTAGATTCTGGTGCGGATCCATCCCCTACATTTTCTGTACTTCTCTTCACCCAAATCTTGTTCATCTCACTTTGAACTTCATCCACATTCACTTTTCTTTTTCCTTTGTCTTGATTTTGGTTATGATGTACCGGACCCCTTTTGTCCTGATTCTTGCTTCTACAGAATTTGGCAATATGACCGGATCTATTGCAATTGTGGCAAACAATATTTCTTTGCATATTTGATGGATGTCCTCTTGATCTGCATTGATTAGCCATATGACCCATTCTATTGCATGCAAAGCACCTACCATTGAATGAGTTGTTCATTTGCATATTTCTACATTCGTGAGATTTGTGACCAGACATTTTGTAGTTAAAACACTGTCTGGAGAAGGATGTATTAGTCTGATTCATTCTTTTTCTGCACTAATTAGCTTTGTGACCAAAGTTATTGCAGTTGTGGCAGTATCCATTGGAGGATGGATATCTTTGAGCATTAGGTTGCCTTACCGGAGGTCTTCTAGGCCTATTCCTTGAATTTTCTGATCCAAACTTCTTCTGACCGGATCCAGAGCTTTAACCTTTCTCATATCCCAAACCACACTTGTCATCTACCCTCTTTTGGCTTTCAAGAAGAACTTCAAGTTGAGTAGAGCTTATCTTGAATTTCTCTTTGTATTCATTTGCTGTTTGAAGATCCCTTTTAAGAAGGACAATTTGATCCTCAAGTTTTTCTTCATTAGCTTTAGCATCTTCAAGATTAGATTCAAGATGTCTGATTATTCTATCCATCTTGTGGCAGTCTTCTGATTTCTCCTTGAGAGATTGTCTTAGATCATCTTCAATTTTTCTTTTCTCTTCAATTTCTTGAGTAAATTTCATAACTCCTGATTCCATTTCATGTCTTACCATAATGATCTCTTTTGATAACTTTTCACATAACTTGGTTTTCTCCTTGAGATCTCCATTTGTATCATTTGCTTCACTTTGACTTGCCAATTGCTGAAGTAGATCCTTTCTCTTTTTCATAGAGAGACTTAGTTTCCCTTTTAGTTCATTTATGAAATCATCATCCTGTTTGAGTCTTTCCTTTAATTCATTGACTTTAGAAGTAGATTGCTCAAGATCATCTAGGGTAGAATGAAGTTGCTCCCTCATACCATACACATCTATTTTAATTCCCAGATCTTCCTCAAACTGTTAGGCTCTGTTTGGAAGAACTTGGCTCTGATACCAATTGTTGATAACTAAGAGGGGGGGTGAATCAGTTATCTTGATTAATTTAACTTTCTGTTCTTCTTTAACAACTAGTGCAACATCAAAGCAAATAAGCATTCATAAACATGAAAACAGAAACAAAGTCAATACACATAACACAATGATTTTGATGTGGAAAGCCCTGTTAAGGGAAAAACCACAGGGTGACTAACCCAAGAATGTATTCTCTGTTAGAAGAATAGAAGTACAAAATGGCACTTGCCAATTAGGGCTCACTGCCTGAGCACACTGCTCACAAGAGGCTCACTGCCTACAAGAGACTCACTATCTACAAGTTATAAAGAGAGTAACAAGATACTTGAACTGATGAGAAGCATCCACATATGCTAGAGTTTAGTTCTGATTAGGCTCAGTATACTGATCTATTGCACTTCATCATTTCTCTTCTTTAGAGCTGCTGTTCTTTCACATACCGAACTTGCCTTACTGCTTCCACACTGCTCTTTTATTTTCTTTACATTTCAGAATTACACCACACACACGTTCTCATCAAAATCCATTTGGTATATATATCCGCACAAAGGATTTTATCCTCTTTCTAGTCAGCATCTGGAATAGTCAGTATTTCCCAAACTCTAGTCTGTCGGCTGAATCCTTGCTTACCAAGTGATGCAGATCAAATAGATACTTATAAAAGTCATCTAACAAGTCGGCCAATCACAAATGATACCCTAAGAATCTTGATCACCATCAACATCTCATTCGGAATAATGTCTGAAGCTTTGCTGGTAAGTTCTTCCTCTATCTGCTCTGCCAAACAGGACCCCAATACTTGAATGCTCATATCTCTTCATTCTTTCATCACCGGAGCCTCAATTCCTGGAATCTATTGTCAAGGTACTCCACTTGACTTCCCTAAGTCTGTACTTTCCAAAGATACTTCCTTTGAGAGATCCAGACTTAACTACCAGACCTTGCCACATGCTCTGTTCTTGCTTACCAGACCACAACATTCTTCAATCTGACTTGCGGTATAGGCACACCATGTCCTGCGGATGTGTGGGATGAACTTTGTTGCCATCAATGACAACAATCATGAAGCTACAATGTGTCTCTTGCCAACACAAACTTCATATCTTGATTTGAAACTATGCTCTTTGGTAGACCGTGTAATCTCACCACCTCCCTGAAAAATAATTCAGCAATATGAACAACATCATTAGTCTTCTTGCAAGGAATGAAATGTGTCATCTTCGAGAATCTATCCACCAGCACAAAAATGGAGTAATGCCCTCTCTGTGTCCTTGGTAAACCAAGAATAAAATCCATACTAATATCATCCCATGGATTCTCTGGTATAGGTAGTGGCTGATATAGACTTGTATTCTGACTTGCTCCTTTTGCCATCTGACATACTCTGCAACTTTGCACAAATTTCCTCACATCCTGCTGCAATTGTGGCCAATAATAATTTTCACCAACAATAGAAATGGTCTTATCTCGACCAAAGTGTCTGGCTAATCCTCCACTATGCTTCTCCTTAATGAAGTTCTCTCTCATGGAACTCCTTGGAATGCACAACTGGCTTCCTTTAAACAACATGGCACCTTGGATTATGAAATCCAACCATTGTGTCCTATCCAAAGTAATAGGTTCTAGACAAGCTTTCCAAACCTCTGCAAAATTTGGATCTTTAGGATACAAAATTTTGAGCTCATCGAACCCATCAACCTCTATCTTCATTTATGTCAACAAATTTTGCCTTCTGCTCAAGGCATTTGCAACTCTGTTGGACTTCCCACTCCTGTGCTTCAAAACAAAAGTATAACTCTGCAAAAACTCAACCCATTTTAAGTGCCTCTGGTTCAACTTTCCTTGACTATTAAGATATTGCAAAGCCTGATGATCAGTATATAAAATAAACTCTTTTGGCAAAAATAATGTCTCCATTTCTTCAAAGCTTGAACTATTGGATAAAATTCCTAATCATAAACAAAATACTTTTTCTTGGCATCATTAAGCTTCTCACTAAAATAGTCAATGGACTTACCTTCTTGACTCAAAACAACTCCTATAGCACTGCCACTAGCATCACAATCTACCTGAAACACCTTATTGAAATCTGGAAGTGCCAAAATAGGTTGCTCTATGACTTTCTGCTTCAATGTATCAAAGCTTTATCTGCTCCTTTAGTCCATCTAAACTCTTTTCTATCCTCTCTCATTATCTCATTTATGGGTGCATAAATGCTACTAAAATTCTTGATAAACTTTCTGTAAAAACTTGCCAAACCATGAAAAGATCTTACCTTTGTAGTACTCCTCGGTGTAGGCCATTCAATGATAGCCCTTACTTTTTCTGGGTCCATCTTAAGACCTTCCTCTGAGACAAAAAATCTCAAGTATACCAACTCCTTTGCAAAACTACATTTCTTCAAATTAATCAGCAACTTCTCCTCCCTCGTCTTCTCTAGAACCCTTCTAATATGCATCAGATGCTTATCCCAAGTCTTACTGAAAATTAAAATATCATCCAAATAAATAATAACAAAATTTCCCAAGAATTCTTTCAGTACATCATTCATGAGCTGCATGAATGTTTTCAGAGCATTGGTTAGCCCAAATGGCATGACTAACCACTCATACAAACCCTCCTTTGTCTTTAAGGATGTCTTCCATTCATCTCCTTCTTTGATTTGGATATGGTGATACCCACTCTTTATGTCAATCTTCATGAAGTACTTGGCTCCACTCAAACAATCCATTATGTCATCCATTCTTGGCAATGAAAATATGTACTTGATTGTGATCTTATTTATGGCTAGAGAATCTGTACACATTCTCCACTCTCTATCTTTCTTTAGTGCTAGTACTATAGGTACCGTACATGGACTTAGGCTCTCCCTTATCAGCCCCTTCTTTAACAACTCATGAACTTGTTTGTTCAACTCTTCATTCTCTGCTGGAGTCATTCTGTGGGCTACCTTATTTGGCAAACTAGCTCCTGGTATCAAATCCATTTGATGACTTATCTTCCTCACTAGTGGTAAACCTTCTGGTACATTATTAGAGATAATGTCCTAAAATTCTTCCAACATACCTGAAACTTCTACTAGTACATATTCACATTTCTCTTGACTAATCTTAGGAATCAATGCAAAGCAATGACACTCATGCTTCATACCTTCCAAAAGTTTCTTACCATCTACCAAGCAAATTGTGCTAGTACTACATACCTTTTCTTCCACCTCCTTTAAGGGCTTCAACTTATGATGAACTACATCCTTTGTTAGGGAATATGTGTTTGCACGACCATCATGGATAACACTCCTATCTTACTTCCACGGCCTCCCCAACAGCATATGACATGCATCCATCGGTATGATATCACACAACACCTCATCATGGTAGTCCCCAATCTTGAACTTCATTAAACACTACTCATTGACCAAAGCTCTGCGGTCCTTCTGCAACCATGCAATCTGATATGGATGTGGATGCTTTCTTCTTGTCAACTTCAACTTGTCAACCATCTCCTTTGAAACAAGATTGTTAGTGCTTCCACTGTCAATATTAATATCACAACACTTACCTTCACATTTGCACCTTGTGCAAAATAAACTTTTCCTCTGATTGGGTTCTTTCTCCTCATTCAACAAAGTTCTTCTGACAACTAGGGTTTTTCCCCTTTTAGCATCTTCAAAACGCTCAAACTACGCATCTTCATCTACATGTGCAACATGTGTGCGTCTTTGGTTTGTCCTTCCTTGATGTTGTAGACACTCGTATGCTCGATACCCTTCTGCACATTGGAAACAAGTTCGTATGAAACCTCCTCTTCCAGGTCCTTGCCCAGGTTGGCCCCTTGCTCTTCCTCTTTGCTCACCATTGTTCTGGTCATGAGGGCGGTAGGCATTATCCCCTCTCTAATTTCAACTAGTGCCAGCTTCTTCACTTTTCTTTTGATCTTCATTACGGCCTCCATAGGGTCTTCCACCAATCCTTACTTTGACCTCTTCCCCTTTTCTTTCTATCAAATCTTTTATTTAGCTTCTCTTCCACCTTCAAGAAAAATTGGTACGCATCTTCTATGGTGGTCATTCTGACAAGGCTCAGCTCCTCTTGAATACTTGGCCTCAACCCATTAATGTAATGGGCTACCTTCTCCTTATTGGCCTTTGCATGGCCTGTCCTAATAGTAATCTTATAAAACTCTTATGTATACTCCTTAATAGACTTGTTACCTTGCTTCAATCCTTGCAGCTTCTTCAACAACTCCATCTCATAGTCCACAAGAATGAATTGCTTCTTCAGTTTCTCCACCATCTGATCCCATCTGGTGATCTTTCCTTTTCCTCTTTTGTTCCTCTCTACTTGGACCTCCTTCCACCAAATACTAGAGTGGCCCTTCAACTTTGTTTTTGCAAACTTGACCTGATTTGGCTCCTCCACACCTTCATACTCAAAATACTCCTCCATGTCATTGATCCAATCAATAAGCTATTCTAGATTCAAATCTCTAGAATATGTAGAAACTTTGATCCTGGGTCTCTTTCTGATCTTCGAAATGGCCCTCAACAACCTAACTTCTGCAGGATCTCTTGCAGCTTCTTGCTCTTCCTCCGATAGCTCTTCTTCAGCTTCATCTTCACTTTCTTCTCTTATTCTCAGCTCAAACCCTCTTCATAGCTCCTCTTGCAATGCATCGATTTGCCTTTGCATGTCTCCAAAACCCTCTTCCATCAAAGCATTTCTCCTAATATGATTTCTTTGTGGAGGCATCTTGATCTCCATAGCAAACCCACAACCTCAGGTCCTGGTGCAAACAGCCTCATGGTCAGTGATCTATCTACACACTCAGGAATTCTTTCTCTGATACCACTTGATGAAGGGGGTAAATCATAAAACACACAACAACAAAAATGGCACCCAGAAAATAGAATATTTCTTTATTGATTTGGACAACTCATTACATTAGAAAATCTCAATTACAATCAAAGAAATCAATCCTCCATAGGCTGCAACCCACTACAGCTACACATCACCAGGCTCTGGAATCTTCTACCTTATGTAACCCTAAATTAGCTAGGGTTTCTATTTTCCCACCTATTCTTGACTCTACACTTTCCCCCTTAACTCTAATACTACCCAGGGTTCCCAAAATAGTCATAAATAGCACTTTTTTGGTGACCTCCATCTAAATTTCAAAATTTGCAACTCCCTCCAAAAGTAGGTCAACTTCCGAGAAGCATAACTTTTAATCCGGGTGCCTGATTGACGAATCATTTTAAGCGATGGAAATCTTGCGATGTGAACTATCACACTAGAAATCTATTAATGGATTTATGTCAACTTTTTAGGATGTTATGGGATGTTTTAGTGCCTCATATCTCATTTCAGAAATTTTTAGGGGCTTTTCAGAAAAGAAAAACTTTAATATCTTTCAACTCACAAATGATCTTTGATTGATTCCTTCGCCAAAGGTCTTATATTTCAGTTATGAAGATTTCTGTAACTTCTCTCTTCAATTCATGCCCAAATGCAAACTTACCTAAAATGGTAGTTAAACTTTCCAAAACTAGCAGTTTACTATTTTTAGCAGTTTGGAAAAATTGAAAGTCGTACATCATTATTAAGGAGATTATGGAACTAGAAACACTAATTATAAAAATAAATGAAAACAAATGCAATGGTTTTGAATTAACTTCTTTTTGGGTGATGCAAGATTGCCCTTACACCACTGTATGCTCTTGCATCACTCAACCAATAAGGGTTTGCAAGTTGAAGAATAATAAGGTTCCCAAACCACAAAAAGTGTTGTGGAAGATCATGAAGCTGTTTTGACTCAAATGAATATGTGCTTGATTTCCAACATTGACAATGATAACTCAAGAACTACAGATGAAGATATGGATCTGAAAGAAGATTTAAGAAAGCAAATCAGACAATAATAGAAAACTCTAAAAGAGAACAATGAAGAAAAGGCAAAAATTGAGAACTGTCTGAAAGACAAAATTAAAGTCTGCATAAAGCTTGAGGAAGAAGTTGAAGACTTGAAAGCTAATCTAAAACATGTGTGGGCTCAAAGAGATATATTTAGTGTGAATGCTGCAGATATGATGGGTTAATAGCAGAACAGAAAAATGATGATGACAAAGAAGGCATAAAATTTGGAGAAAACAAAAGATTCAATGCAAGTTAGGGAGAGGACAAAAATAGACAGATTCAGAAGAAAAGAAGCAAAAGACCATCAATTAGGCAGCCAAACACTCAAAGGTATTCTTCTTTCAATGGTTACTATAATTTATGTAACAAATTTGGTCACAAGGCTAATTGGTGTACAAATAGGATAAATCAAAATACCCCATCATCCTCCAGTCAAAATGCCATTAGATGTTATGCTTGCCACAGAATGGGACACAGGGCAAATGAATGTAAAAGTCAAGTGAGAAATGGCTATGGTAAGATTAGAGTAATTGAATCCTTTAGTGTTTACTGTTATATATGCAATAAATTTAGGTATAAAGCTAACCTATGTAGGTCAAGGACGGATGAAAGGAACAATAGTTAGAAAAATACTATGTGCTTCAATTGCAACAAGCCTAGACATATTGCAATATTTTGCAGAAGTAAGAGCATGAAGAAGGATGATCAAGAAGAATTGAAGAAATCAATGGAAAAGGTTGATTTGGTAGAAGTCAAGAAGGAGATGAACAAGGTATGGGTCAAGAGAGAATTAAATAAAGTCAGAGATGAGTCTGCACATGATTCTAGAGTAGATACCTCCTCCGAGAAGTAAGCTGGAAACTCTGGCTCAAGGGGAGCTATATTGAAAATTCTAAATCCCCTAGCCAAATAGGCAGTGCTAAGATTCGACACAAAGATATGATATGAAGATTTATATGGTAGATTGCTTGAAAGGAACTCTGTAGATCAAGGCATAAAAGGATTCTAGTCTGGAAGCCCAAAATGACTAAAGTATAAGCAGTATATAAAGTAAGTAGCAGAGATTGGATCAGTATGCCTACGCAGTTAAAGATCATTATATGTGGTTCAGAAGTACCACATTGAAGACCATTTCTTGGGTAAAAAGAGCAAAGGTGCATTGGCAAAGAAAAGGAATTGCAGATGAGCAGATCAGAGATTAAATTGAGTTAGAATAGAAAAGTGGTGAGAAATAAGGCAAGGCCATGGGTAAAAGGTTAAAGAAGACATTGTTTCAACTAGATTGAT
The DNA here is from genome assembly GCA_027924645.1 of Cunninghamia lanceolata. Classification (NCBI taxonomy): domain Eukaryota; kingdom Viridiplantae; phylum Streptophyta; class Pinopsida; order Cupressales; family Cupressaceae; genus Cunninghamia; species Cunninghamia lanceolata. Next base: position 3,886,318 of record BSBN01000669.1, read on the forward strand.
GATAAGGGAAGCCTGTAGAAGAAAATCTATAGACAGAGTCATATCTAAAGCTTTGAGAAGACAATATATGTTACTCCAGAAGTGATAGCATGTGAAGATTATAGATACGGTCCGATGTGTGCTCCTAAGAGGGAGTAGTCAAATCAATAAAAAGAAAAAGGTGTAGCAGTGCAGGTAGTAATTAGAGATGGTTGTTGAAGTCAAGAATATTATGAAGTTATCTCCCAAGGAAAGCAGGTAAATGATGCTAATATGAATTTCTGATAAAAAGTAGTAAGTATTGCAGTGATTGCTGATAGAGAAAATAGGGTAGTAGCAGCAAGATCCTAAGGTGAGAATTGACAAGCCAAGAAGGAGAGAACTTCACATGAAGAACCATAGTTGCAGTTAGGAAAGCATCAAGCAACTGGGAGCAGTCAGTTGAAGAAAGTTCAGAAGAGAGATTAGATCAGAGCAGAAGAGTGCAAGTATGTGCCCTTTGCCATTGATGTCAAAGGAGGAGAGAAGTCATGTGAAAAAATTAGAGTACAGATGTGTAAAAGAAAGCAGGAGAATTTTGGAGAAAGAAAGACGTGTAGATGTGTAAAGAGAAAGGGGGAGAATCTTGTCTTGATGGCTGTTGAAGTTTTTCACATCATATGTTGCCATCAATGACAAAGGGGGAGATTGTTACAAGTATGTGCCTAATCAGTGTTGTCATTGATGTAAACATATCCTTGTTATCATTAGTGTCAACTGTATCTAGTTTAGAAGACATGTATGTTGAGGATATTGAGAAAATTAGCCTCTCTGGAAGAAACAAGTGAGTTACAGAGAAGTGCAGTAAAGATAGTGAGTTGTATGCTAAAGAACAGTCCGGTAAACTGCTCCACATTTATTTCTGCTTGAAGATCGTGATCTGCGGATTGGAAGTAAGTAAAGGTATATCTGAGGATGCTACATTCAGGGTTTGAGCCATCTGCATGAAGATTTGAGTGAGTTGTGTTCACCAAAGTGAAACCTACTTTTTTTGTAAGTTTAGTTGGGATAGGAAGAAAGTATTCTGCTCTACATACCTCCGCAATAAAGTATTTGGCTCTACGGTTCTAGAGGGAAGTCTGGGATGATAATAAGTGCCTACAGTTACATTGGTTCATGGTTTGGTGGTCTGCAAGTTATATTTCTTTTATGACAGTTGAAGACAGTGAAGTTCATGTGTTTCAGTGAGAAGATTCCTATGGATAAAGTGGTTAAAATTCATGCAATTTCTCTTGATGATTATAGCATGCTTGTGGATCTCTCTTGATCATGTTCCTATCTGTACTTTGGTCCGCGCTAAGAAATTGGGATGTTGTGTGAAGAGTGTTCCCAAATAATGTAGTGTGTAACTAGTCTTGGCTGACTTGGTTGATCCCAGTGATTACGGAAATCTCTGGAAGATTGTGGAAGCATGTTGTGGTGTGGGAGATCGTGTTTGAGTCTCAACTAAGGTATGGCATGATCCGCATTTCATTCCCTCTACATAAAGTTGTAATAGGTCAGGACCTATTTTGTAAATGTTTGTAATACTGACCTTGGAGATCATTCCAATGGTTGATGATTGTGATGCTGACCTTGATGATCATTCCAAGGTTGATGTAGTATATAAATACTTGTAGTTGAGTCGTGTAAAAGGTGTCCTTGAGTGGAAATGAAAATATATTAAGAAAGGTCCAAAAGGCAGAGCAGAGAGGAGGCAGAGGAAAGAAGAGGAAGAGCAGAGCAGAGGAAGAGCAGAGTAGGGGAATTATTATACTTCAGTTGCAAATACAGAAAGGTGTTGATCATGGTAGTGAGTTTGGCAGTAAGCCGCAAGTAGGGTTTAACAACCCTTATTGTAATCTTGCGAGGTTTAGGGTTGAGGTAGTGAGCCTGCTAGACCTAGTTGTTCTTCATGGCAGTAAGCCAGGATGTTTAGGCACGTGGAGTGACCAAGCCTGAACATCATTATTTCAAGATTACAATATATATTGAGAGCTAATCCTCTCTATGGATTTTCCCCACCTTGGAGTTTTCCACATAAATCTGGTGTCTATTGTGTTTGATGTTGTATCTGTGGTTAAGTTTCTGATTTCATGCAGTCACTATTAAACTATAATAATTGTGGATAAGTGACGAATGTTTTAATTGCAGAAAGTGTTTAATTTTTTATGACAACTGATTCACTCCCCCTCTCAGTTGTCTAGTGCATATCAATAGATTATTTAGATGTCTATATTAAAAAATTGATAAGTTTTGTGTAGTATGGTGATAGTAGAATGGTGTTTGCATAATGATGTTTGTAGAATGTGTTCATAATAGGATTGAATAGCTTGCAGTATGGAGTTTACAGAATGATGTGTGAAAGAAGATTGTTGAGTGGGCAAGGAAAACTGCAGCAGTACTCTTGACATAATAGTATCAATTTCTAAAGGTATGAGTTTTGTATTACAAAGAGTAACTACATAATGTCATGGTGTTCATAATCACTGAATGTAAGAAGATTCAAACAAAGTGTAGAAGGTGTAATACTGTTTGTATTGATATTGTTTAAGAAGGATGATATATTGTGCAGAGTGATGGTTGCAATATATGGTCATAACATGTTTCAGAGAATTATTCACGTGTTTCAAAGATTGAAGCTTGTCAAATGTGTAATTGCAGGAAATTTTGTAAAGTGAGACAAAATGAGATATAAGGTTTTGTGGTGTATTGAAGAGAATCAGGGCAACCCCCTGAATTGGTTTTTTCTTTCATATGTTCATCTGATTGCCAGTGAGGCACATTGTAGCTAGTGACGCTTGCTTGGTCAGTAAAAAATTAGGGGTTGGTGCTCCTTGACGTAGGTGCTTCTAAACTAAGTGGTCAATGAGGCATTGAGTGATTGGAGTGGGTGCTTCAATATCTAATTGGGAGTGGGTGCTCCTATACTTGTAACCAGTGAGGTTTTTGGTTAAGCCAGTGAGGTAGTTCCAAGTGGTTTTTCTTCCCCTTGAGGATTTTCCACTCATGAAATTTATTGTGTCATGGTCTCAATTGATGTGTGATCCATTTATCTTTCATGCTTGAACATTCAGTCTTATTTGTTGTTTAGTATTTGATTTCTTAGTTTGGTAAAGTACATTGTTAACATCATTACTTTCTATTTTAAAGTTTGAAAAGAAGTAAATGAATTGTTTTTGTTTACAACACTGATTCAACCCCCCTCTAAGTGTTGTTTGTACTCCAACATATGAAGACTCATATGGCCCTAGAGATAAAAATTGGAGAGGTAGAGGAAGATTGGGTAGAGGCTTTGGAAGAGGAACCTATTATAAATGTGGGGAAGAGGGTCACCGAGCTTACGAATGCCCTCATGAGGAGGAAAGACCAAGAAGGAGAGCAGAGAACTAGAATAGAGTGGCAAACATTAATGAAGAAGATACACACTCAACACCTTTCAAAGAGGCAGAAAGAGGTGAAGTCCTGATGATAAGAAGAACACTATTGAATGAAGAGAATGGAGTAGCTCAAAGGAAGGGATTATTCAAGACAAGATGCAAGTGTGAAGGGAAGGCTTGTAATGTCATCATATATAGTAGAAGCACTAACAACCTTGTATTAGAAGAGATGGTGAGAAAATTGAAGCTAGAGAAGAGGAGGCACCCAAACCCATAGAGGAAAGCATGGGTACAAGATGATCAAAAACTTATGGTCAACGAAGAATGCTTGGTAAAATTTAAGATAGGAGGTTATTTTGATAAAATCTTATGTGATATTATTCCTATGGATGCATGACATATTTTGTTAGGAAGGCCTTGGCAATATGATAGAATGAGTGCATAATGGTTCTGCTAACACATATACAATCACTAAGGATAGAATAAGAAATAAATTAAAACCTTTGAAAGAGGATTTGGTTCAAGTTTGTGGTAATGTAAGTGTTTGTTTAGTTGATTCTAGGAAGTTTTTAGATGGCCTAAAGCATGAGAAAGTTTGTTTTCGTTTGATTCCTAAGACTAACTATGAAAATGAGGAGGATGTTCTTGTGGAGATCATAGATTTGTTACAAGAGTTTAAATATATTGTTTCAGATAATGTACCAAAGGGACTGCCACCAATGAGGAAGATCAACTATCAAATTGATTTGATACCAAGAGAAAATTTGCCTAACAAGGCAGCCCATACAATGTCTCCTACAGAGAGTGAAGATTTGAATAGACATGTGCATGAGTAGTTGCAGAAGGGTTTGATCGGAGAGAGCATGAGTCCATGTGTAGTACCAACAATTTTAGCACCAAAGAAGAGTTGAGAATGGAGGATGTGCATGGATTCAAGAGCCATTAAAAAGATCACTATCAAGTACAGTTTTCCATTTCCTAGAATGGATGATATCATGGATTACCTAAGTGAAGTGGAGTACTTCACCAAGATTGATTTGAAGAGTTACTACTATCTGTTATGTCATAAAATGTCCCCCTAGGACTTTTACCTCCTAAGTTTAGCTCCCAGGTCCCTTAATTTTCATCATGCATGTTAGAAATGAATCCCAAGACAAAATGCCCCTGAAACCCATGATAAATGGGACATAGGGGACATTACAGAGCTTAACCCCGTCCCAAATAGGTCCCAAGACAAGGGTACCTGTGCCTTGCCCTATTTTAGCAGGGTCCCAAATTTGAATGTTGGTAAAGTTACTGTTAAAGGTGTTCCTTGCCGACATCTTAAGTTTGAATTACAAAATTAAAGCGAGAATGCATAAATAAGCATGTTTAGGGCTTCATTTGCAAACTAGAAGATGATTATGATATTTTGGTGAACTTATGATTTTAGAGCATTCAATACATTCGTCGTGTTGTAGAGAAGACTTGTGTTGTTGTGTTTATTATTGCAGATTTTGCTTCATCTTCTCATTTTGTGAAAGATCTTCATCTATTTGTGAGCTACACCTCCTTGAGGTGATATCTTTTTGTGATTCAATCAATCATTTATCAATTTGTCTTTACCTCTATCTTGCAAGGACACACACTCTCTATCTAACAATGGTGTTAGAAGGATTGAATACCATTCTAGGGCTTGACTGAGGTAATCTCCTGAACACCACAACCCCCAACCACTCTTCTTGTGATTGTAGGTGATAGGTGTCGGATCTCGAAGAGTGGATTTGCAGAGGACTGTGGTAGAGTATAAGGAATCAGGATCTAAAGGAAAAAGTGGGAAATAGCTTAGGAAGGGCTTGGGTGCTCGCTCTTTTGCACCTCAGTTTCATGTTACAAAGAATCTTTGAAGTGGTGCAGTTAGTGTTGGAGCCCTTAGAAAAAGTAGTACCTTGGGCTTGGGTGCCTGCTCTTTAGCCCCCAACTTTTTCATATTCTGAAACTCAAAATATGGTATGTATCTGATATGTGTTTTGTCTATTTCTGTATAAGCATTTATTAGGTTTCGTCTATTTTTTTATATTTTGCATAATTATGGTTTTAAGCTAAATCGAATTAAAATCAATACATTAATGAATCAATTCCAAATTTCCCTATCATTACAAGTGGCAACCAACCTATAGATGAATCCTCTTGTAGGAGTTGTGATTCAACTTGGTTAAATGTCCTTGAATGTGTGTAGTGAAAGGAGGATCTAGCTAAATCATCCATCAATTCATCAACCCCGTATTTTTTCTACATAACGTTTTGGTGAACCCGTGTTTTATTACATTTTTTACCTTAATAAGTGTTGTACTTCAGATTTGCATTTGTTCATTTCATTGTCATCATATTGCATTTGAAAATCTATAAAAAAGAATTGAAAATTTTGAAAAAATCAAGCATTTTAGGCTTGCATTTTGACATCGTTTACATTATTTTAATTGCATTTCATTTAAATGATTTAAATCTCTGATATTTGAATCAGATTTGATATAAATTACAGCATTAAATCATTTTATAATCATTCACCTTTCATTTTCATGCTTTATTTGTTAGAATTTGCTTGAAATTGTGCATTTTTCATATAACCTAGTCTTTGCAAAAGCTAGGGTTTGTGGTTAAAATCTTATTTCAAATTTTACTACTCTTTTAGACACTCTTTTAAATTTGATTTTGGACTGTAGTGTTGGTTCATTGTATTTATTTGCATCTTACTTTTGCATTTTAGAACATTTACATTGAAAAAAGCGAAAAAAATAAGCATTTTAGGTCATAAACAAGCATAATTTTGCATCTATTTCCTTGCATAGGTGTTGAGAATATTTTGAAATCTGATATTGCATTAGAACAAATACATACATTTCTCATTTAAAAATTTGGCATGATTTCACACTCTTGCTTGAAAACATGCATGTCTTTAATTACACATTGTGTATTTCAACGCTAAATGGTGTATACACTTTCTTTAAACAAACTTGCAAACCATTCATATTGCCTTGGTGTGTTGCATTATTTCATTCTACTCATTTGGTTTTCTATGGATTCAGTGTGTCTTTCATGACCTTCATCCCTCAAATCAGTGTTTAAAGGGTGAAATAATCTCACATTACATGGCTTCTCATCGTAACAATAATGCTAGGGTTCCTCCTAGGCCTTATTTGAAAAGAAAGACACCCAAACCTGAAATAACATTCACACCTCATGATAGAACAATGGGATATATTGAAGGACCTTTCTATATTACAGTGAATGTAATGGAGGTTCCTATGCATGGAACACTTATAGATCCTAATTGCATGACTAATGTGGCTACGGAAGAGCTTCTTTTTTCACATGAGTTGATACAAGAATCTTATGAACCTATGAATACAATGATTAAGACACATACTGGAGCCTTTATTCCTACCTATGGGAAGATATCCTTAATGGTTAGGGTATATGATAAATCTATGGAACAATTATTTGATGTCATCCCTTCATCTGACCTCTTCCGCATAAAATTAGGACATCCATGGATTATGGCTATGAAGTCTATCCCCTCAACAATTCACAAATGCATAAAATTCCCTTTGCATGGACATGTACACACTATTCATCATAATACATGGCAGCCCATAGTTACTCAAAAGAACTTTACTCTTGATTACTTTTTGCCACGACCTGATAGAGAACCCAAGCCACGGAGAGATCAACTTTTCTTAGCATATAGATGATACAAAACAAAACTACTATCCAGAGTGGCTAGGCCTCCTATTTAAACAAGAGAAGAACAACCCTCATTAGAAAAACTTCCTAGATTGAAAGGTAAGGGACTCTTGTTAGATTTAGGACAGACAACTGAGAGGGGGGGTGAATCAGTTGTCCAAAACTTTCATACAATTAAACACTTAAATCCACTTTGTAATTCAACAGCATAATAATAAATCAATCATGGAAATACAATGCATTAAATCAAAAGTAGAAACACATTAAAACATGAGACACCAACATTTTGACGTGGAAAACCCAGTTAAGGGAAAAACCATGGGGTGACTAACCCAAGATTGTATTCTCTATTAGAAGAATAAAAAGAACCAAATGGCACATGCCAATTAGGGTTCACTACCCAAGCACACTGCTCACAAGAGGCTCACTGCCTATAGGAGACACACTATCTACAAAATAATAAGTATTACATACTCAAACTAAAGAATAGCATCTTCACCATGCTTGAGTCAGTTCCATTTAAGCCCAATACTTCTGCTCTGTCTTTCGCTCTCCTCCTCACTACCACACTCTCATCTCCACAAGATACACTTTGAATTAACTTTACAACTCCTTATTTATACAAGACATCGACTTAGGAATTATCATCCAAGTCGGCATACATAACAAAGCAAGTACATAAATACAACATGACTTATTACAAAAAGACTTCATGTGGATCAACACATTGTTGCCTACATAGATCTGAGACTTCAATCTTTCTTTGGGAACATGCCATTCTTCACAGGACACCTTCTAGATCATCCGCAGGATGTGTAACTCATCCGGTCAGCCAGACTTAAGAAGAACATCATCATCCGGAAGTAAATCTTTAATTACAAGTTTGATCTTCAATGCGGACCACCAACACGAACTGGACATGATCCAAAGAGCTCCACAAGCTTTCCTGAATCACCAAGAACATCCACATTACATAATATGCTTACTGAAATCCTTATCTCCTTCATCCAAAACCTCAAGAACATAATCTGTCATCACTGTCACAATGGAATAGATGCTTCCGGACCTCCAGACCACAAACCAATTGAGTTGTCACTTCACATGGACTTCCTAAACACTCCACCAAATCCACAGAACAGGATATTGCATTTCCAGATCTCACCAGACCTATTTGTATCACTCTATCACCTTTGAACATCTGTTAGAACTAGTTTTACTTGAGTGGCCACAACTTCTTCAGATCTTCATGCAGACCTCTCAAATCTTTACTGGATCATCTTAAGACACATATCTACAAACCCTTTGATGCACATCCTCTAATCTTCATCTTAGGTAGGATCTTTAGCTCACTGTCTTCACTGTTCTTCTTTGTTCCTAATTAGGACTAATTTTCTCAATATCCTCAACACACAACTCATCCAATCCTTATCATTAATGCAACAAGAGTATGTTGACATCAATGACAACACCGGTTAGGTCCATACTTGCAACAATCTCCCCCTTTGTCATTGATGGCAACATATGATGTGAAAAATTGTTTTGACCATCAAGACAATAACTTTTTCTTACTGACACAACTCCCCCTATCAACAAAAACCATTCACATGTCTTCTCTTCCTTTACTGCTCCCCCTTTGATTAGCAACCACTTGTTTTTCACATGCCTTCTCTCCCCCTTTGACATCAATGGCAAAGGGCACATACTTGCACCTCCACCACTTCAGGATCATACCAGCTACTCCCCCTGAGTAGGAACTCCCCATCATCAATCCAAACCACAAGATATAACTATGATATCCACCGGATTGATGTACATCAGTGCACCTTAATTCAGAATCGAAGGGGTAATAACCCCTAACTTCTCCCTGAGATACTCAAAAGAATCCTTAGGAAGAGGTTTATTAAAGATATCTGCAATATGATCCCTGGAAGGTACAAACTCCAATCTAACTTCATTCTTGTTCACTTTCTCTCTCAAAAAGTGAAACTTGATGGATATATGTTTAGTCTTTGAATGCAACACTAGATTCTTAGATATATTTATTGCACTTGAATTATTACATAAGATTGTGATAGGCTGCTCATACTCCACTCCCATGTCTCTTAGCATTTACTTCATCTACAAAACTTAAGTGCAACTACCTACTGCTACAATATATTCTACTTCTGCAGTGGACAAAGATATTGCCTCTTGTTTCTTGCTCAGCCAAGAAACCAATCTCTTTCTCAAGAAGAATGCTCCACCACTGGTACTCTTCCAGTCATCCACATCTCCTTCCCAATCCGCATCTGTATATGCATGAAGGGAGAAATCATGCTCTCTAGGATACCACAAACCATACTCAACTGTCCCTTTTAGATATCTAAAAATCCTCTTGATTGCCATGACATGAGATTCTCTAGGATCAGCTTGGAATCTAGCAACAAGACCAACAACATTCATAATGTCAGGTCTAGTTTGAGTGAGATACAACAATCCTCCAATCATTGACCTATACTTTTTCTGATCAGCCTTAGGAGAGTCATCATCTTTTCTCAATTTACATCTGGTTACCATGGGAGTACTCATTGGTTTTGATTCTTCCATCCCAAATTTCTTCAACAATTCTTTCACATATTTGGTCTGAGAAATGAAGATTCCTTTCTTAGTTTGAATGATTTGTAGACCCAAGAAGAAATTCATTTCCCCAAGCATGGACATCTCAAATTCACTTTTCATTTGATTTGCAAAAGTTTTGGACATACTATCTCTTCCTCCAAAAATGATATCATCAACAAATATTTCAACAATCAAGATATTTTCATGATTAATTTTGAACTACAAATTACTGTCAGCAGTACCTTTGTTGAAACCAATCTTTAAAAGATGCTTATCCAATCTTTCATACCAGGCTCTTGGGGCTTGCTTGAGTCCATACAACGCTTTTTGCAAATTGCAGACCATATCACCATGATCAGACAATTAAAATCCATCATGTTGCTCAATGTATACTTCTTCTTTCAAGTCACCATTCAGGAAGGCAGACTTGACATCCATCTGATATACTTTAAAATCCTTGAAGGAAGCAAAAGAAAGAAATAATCTGACTACTTCAATTCTTGCCACCGGAGCAAAAGTTTCTTCAAAATCAACTCCTTCTATTTGAGAGTAACCCTTGCAGACCAATCTGGCTTTATTTCTGATTGCTTCACCAACTTCATTCAGTTTGTTCCGAAAGACCCATTTGGTTCCAATCACATTCTTGTTTTTAGGTCTGGGAACAAGATGCCATGTGTGATTCTTCTCAATTTGCATTAGCTATTCCTCCATTGCTTTAGTCCTTTTTTTCATCATTGCAAGCTTCATTCACTATCTTAGGTTCAATTTTTGAAATCAAACAATATTCTTCAGAATCTTGAGCAATCCTTCTCCTTGTTTGTACACCTTTGCTTTTATCACCTATGATCTGAACTTCAAAGTGATTAAGTCTTACATACCTAGGAACTTTGGGAGTTTCTTGCACTCCTGATTCTTGAATAGGTTCATTCAAACTTATCTCTTCTTCCTGATTTACCGGATTAGTCTAGATCTGAATCTCAGAAGGGGCTTGGGCTCCTTGAATCAGAACATCATTCTAATCATCTTCATCATATTCATAAAATCTTGAGGGTTTTTCAATTCCTTCATCAACCTTCACATTTGTACTTTCTATAATCTTTCTCAGTCTCTTGTTATAACACCGGTATGCTTTGCTTTGAGTAGAATAACCCAAGAATTTTCCTTCATCACTTCTAGCATCAAATTTGCCTAGATCTTCATCTCTTTTAATGTAAAATTTGCTACCAAAGACTCTAAAATACTTCACAGTAGGAGTGATGCCAAACCAGAGTTCATAAGGAGTCTTACTAGTATTGCTTTTGATTTGTACTTGATTGAGAGTATAGACTGCAGTGCTTACAACTTCTCTCCAATAGATCTGAGGAACATTTGCTTCCACAATCATGGTTCTAGATGCTTCCTGGATGGTCCGGTTCTTTCTTTCCACTATTCCATTCTACTGTGGAGTCCTAGGAGAAGACAATTGTCTTCTTATTCCATGTTTCTCACAGAATTCTATGAACTCACCAGATGTGAATTCTCCACCTCTATTAGACCTTAGACATTTTATGTTCAATCCGGTTTCATTCTCCACCATAGCCTTGAATATTTTGAATTTCTCAAGAGCCTCTGATTTCTCCTTCAAAAAAGTTACCCACATCATCCAGGAGTAGTCATTAATTAATAGCATGAAGTATCTTCACCTTGTACACTTTTGATTCTTGCTGGACCGCATAAATCAGTATGAACTAAGTCTAATAATCTGGTAGAAGACTATTCCTTACTTTTGAATGTAACCCTACTCTGTTTGCCTAACTGGCATTCTTTACACAAGCTATTAGAAGGTTTCATCAATCTTAGAAGATCCCTCACAGCCTGAGTTTTGCTTATCTTGATGATGTTATCAAAATTTACATGACACATTCTTTTATGCCACAACCAACTCTGATCAATTTGAACAAATAAACAACTTTTACCAGTACCAACCAAGTGGAAGATATTACCTTTAGTTTGAGTACCAGATGCAATCTCTGTTCTAGAACTTTCAAAGATCTTGCATTTTCCATTTTTCAATTGGAGATCATAGCCTTTGTCCACCAACTATCCAAGACTGAGAAGATTGTGCTTTAGACCTTTAACATACAGTACATTACTTGTTTTGTTCTTTCCATCAAAAGAAATAGTTCCTCTACCTTTGATTCTGCCAGCAGAATTATCACCAAATTTTACCACTCCTCCTTCATACCTTTCCAAATCTATGAACTTATTTTTGTCACCTGTCATATGGTTAGAGCATCCATTATCAATGACCCAATCATCCTTTTCTTCAACTTGGGCAGCTAGAGCTTTTTCCACAATTTTATGATTGACAGATTCAAAGGGCATTCGATCTTCTTCCTTGATGGCAATAAACACCTAGTCACTTCCAGATTTGTTTCCTATCTCTGATTCATCATCTATTTTTCCTTCATCATCATCATCTTCATGAACATAGTAGCATTTCTTTTGGAACCTTAATTTGTTAGGGTTTGGCCTTGAGAATCTTTCTAGACACCTTGAGGAAAAATGACCAATCTTATTACAGTTAAAACACTTAAAAGGGAATTTTCCTTCATACTTATCGGATCCTCTTGGCAGTCTTTTTGCAATAAGGGCTTCAAGTTGAGCAGCTTCTGCTTCATCTTCTTCTAGGTCTTTTCTTGCTTTATCATACTATGATAGTTTCTTAGAAGAGTTCTCTCCTGGATCAAACTTTTGTTTTCCTTTAATAGAGGCACTAGCTTTGAATGCAGATTCAATCTTGGGGGGGTATCTCCAAAGTCAGTCAATTCAAATGCATCTAATTTGCCAACCAATTGATCTCTTGTAATACCTGAAATAGATTTGAATTCTTCAATAGCAGTAACCTTGTACTTGTAAGAATCAGGAAGGGATCTGAGAACTTTGCCAACAATCTCATCTTCATCCAAGACACCACCAGCACATCTGATGCCACAAACAAGCTCATTTACTCTTGGCATAAATGTAGTGATATTTTCATCTTCTCTCATCTTCAGATTTTTGAATGTTCCTTTTAGACTCTGTAGCGTGGCACATTTAACATACTTGTCTCCTTCATGCAGAAGTTCCGATTTTCCTAAATCTCAAAAGAAGTTTGTATGTCAACAACATTTGTCAGCTCTAAATCAGACAAGGCACTTAGAAGATCTTCTTTAGTCCGTAGATTGTTTTCAACATCTACGATTTCATCTATGGATTTTGGACCATTTTGTGGAGGAGTATACTTCTTTGAAGCCATGGTCCAATACTGCATTCCCATACATTGCAAGTGACTTTTCCAAAGAGTAAAATTGGTTCCATCAAACTTCAGACTATCCTTCTTGTAGGACGACATCCTGGATCTCATCAAGTGGTTAAGCTCTTTTTAGAGGAACCTTGCTTTGATACCAATTGTTAGATTTAGGATAGACAACTAAGAGGGGAGGTGAATCAGTTGTCCAAAACTTTCTTACAATTAAACACTTAAGTCCACTTTGTAATTCAGTAGCATAATAATAAATAAATCATGGAAATACAATGCATTAAATCAAAAGCAGAAACACATTAACACATGAGACACCAAGATTTTGAAATGAAAAACCTGGTTAAGGGAAAAACCATGGGGTGACTAACCCAAGATTGTATTCTCTGTTAGAAGAATAGTAAAAACCAAATGGCACATGCCAATTAGGGCTCAGTGCCCAAGCACACTGCTCACAAGAGGTTCACTGCCTACAAGAGACACACTGTCTACAGAATAATAAGTATTACATAATCAAACTGAAGAATAGCATCTTCACCATGCTTGAGTCAGTTCCATTTAAGCCCAATACTTTTGCTCTGCGTTTCAATCTCCTCCTTGCTACCACACTCTCATCTCTATAAGATACACTTTGAAATGACTTTACAACTCCTTATTTATACAAGACATCGACTTAGGAATTATCATCCAAGTCAGGATACATAACATAGAAAGTACATAAATACAACATGACTTATTACAAAAAGAATTCACGCAGATCAACACATTGTCAGATACACAGATCTGAGACTTCAATCTTTCTTTGGGAACATGCCATTCTTCACAGGACACCTTCCAGATCATCCGCAGGATGTGTAACTCATCCGGTTGGCCAAACTTAAGAAGAACATCATCATCTGGAAGTAAATCTTTAATTACGAGCTCAATCTTCAATGCAGACCACCAACACGAACTGGACACGACCCAAAGACCTCCACAAGCTTGCTTGAATCACCAAGAACATCCACACTACATTTGCTTATTGAAATCCTTATCTCCTTCATCCGAAACCTCAAGAACACAGTCTATCATCACTGTCACAATGGAATAGATGCTTACGGATCTCCAGACCATGAACCAATTGAGTTGTCACTTCACATGGACTTCCTAAACACTCCACCAAATCTGTAGAATAGGATATTGTATTTCCAGATCTCACCAGACCTATCTGTATCGCTCTATCACCTCTGAACATCTGCCAAAACCAGTTTTACTTGAGCAGCCACGACTTCTTTAGATCTTCATGCAGACCTCTGAAATCTTTACTAGATCATCATAAGATACATATCTACAAACCCTTTGATGCGCATCCTCTGATCTTCATCTTAGGTAGGATCTTTAGCTCACTGTCTTCACTGTTCTTCTCTGTTCCTGATTAGGACTAATTTTCTCAATATCCTCAGCACACAGCTCATCCAATCCTTATCATCAATGCAACAGGAGTATGTTGACATCAATGACAACACTGGTTAGGTCCATACTTGCAACAACTCTATGCTGAGGTTCCTCCTCCATCATCCTTACAAGGATTGGAAGGTACTCATCGAGAACAAAGCACTTCATCAAAGAAAATTAGATTTGAACAAGATTCCTCCTTTGAGATACAAAAACCTATGGAGAAACATGAGACTGCTTTTAGAGATATAAGCAATAAAACAGAAAGGAATAGACAAGCAAGAGAAAGAAGGAAGAGAAGACAATCTTTTACCCAACGAAATACACCTCAATAAGAAAACATTCCACCTAACATTGAACCAAACAAAGAAAAACTTAAAGAAAAAGAGATTAAGAATAATGACAAAAGTTGGGCTATTGTACCTTATGTACCTCTTTTCTCTAACATTCGAGATTGGGAAGACGATGATTTTTTTGTCGACAACCGCTAGTTTGGTTGTGCAACAGGTAAGTATTTCTAACCTTGGTGGTCACCTATGTCGTAGCATTATTTTTCAATTTTTGTTACCTCCCCTCTTATGTTGTGTTCTCCCATGAGGTGTTATGTGTTGTTTAGGCCTCCTTGGATGACCCTTGATACTCTTGTAAGGTCAAGGATATCGAGAGACCGCCTCTATTGTGACCATTCTTCTATTTGTATCATCATTCTTCTATCTTGCCTCTCCTCTATTTTATTGGTGTGTGTTGTATCTTAGGGACATAGCGTTGTAGTTAATGACCTGGGGGCATCCTCCTAGGTGATTTTTCCTAAGGCACTTGTTCTCTACTCTTATTTTATTGTTTACCTTCTTCTAGTGATTCTTCCTAGTCGATGGATGATGAAAACAAATAATTAACTAATAAAGAGCACGTGTCCCTTCAGTGAGTAAAGAAAAAAAAAACCTAGTCCATACATGAAGATGGGGTTGATTTATATATCTGACACTTGGCTAGTAGAATCACTCTATGTGATATTTGATGTTGTCTTCTCTTTGCTAACAAACCATAACAATAAATTTGCTTTGTGCACTTTGATTGTTTTGGTGTCTCGCCTTGTTGTTACACTCAATTCTGAGATGCCTGCAATATAAGCCCAATGACTATACTCAGATTTGAACCCATTTCTGTATTCTTGGCTTCTTTGTTTTTATGCATAGCTTTCATGTTTTGTTTAGATTAAGATGTGTTTGTGGGAACATTTGGTGATCGTGAGCACATGTCATCTTTGGGGGCATGGGCTTTGAAAAAGCTCTTGTTCCCTTGTGTGGTTTCTCTCTACCTTAACGTTCTTGATATTGGTACATGATATCAACCACCTTAAGGTGGGGGCATATATAAGGTAAGTTGTTTGGTGATTTTGGTACTAACAAAGTGTGTTTGTAAGCCCTCTATGGAGGCGGGATGTTGTATCTTTGGCATGAGTGCACATCTTTATTTTATATTGCAAGAAAAAAGCCTTCTCCATGAGGCAGGATAGCATATCCTTTTATTCAAAATCCCTCTATGGTAGTGGGATAATGTATCTCTTGAGCTAGTGCATATACTTTTATTCAAAAGCCCTCTACAGAGGCGGGATGGTGTATCTCTTGAGCTAGTGGACATCCTTTTATTTCAAAAGTCCTTTGTGGAGGCAGGGTTGGGTCTTGAGACTATACTCCCTTAAGTATGTCTAAATGGTAGTTGTTGTGGTATAAGCCCAACCATCAGGTGTGCCTGTAGCATGCTTCAGATGGTGGGAACTTAGAAATAAGCTCCTTCCATTGCCTTGTTTGTCATGTTTAAGACATATAGTATGTCTTTGGCATACTATACAATGCTCATGTCTTCCATGTGTTTTCCCACTTGCATATTGTAAAGGGTGTGGCAATGAGTCTCCCCTACGCTTGGGTTTTGTATGGCATGTTTTCCCCGTTGCATAGTGTAAAGGGTGTGGTGATGAGTCTCCCCTACGCTTCATTTTTGTATAGTGTGTTTTCTCCCCTTGGTGTAGTGTAAAGGGTGTGGTGATGAGTCTCCCCTACACTCTTGGGGTTGTGTGTTGCAATACTTATTTCCATGCATTTATATATATGAAAATGAAAAATTATATCACTGTATTCATCACTTTTTGTGTCTTCAATACTGTCTTCTCCATGTCTTACATGCCTGTTACTATCTTCTGTGTCTTGCATTCCTATTACTATCTTCTCCATGTCTTGCATGCCTGTTATTGTCTTCATTATGTTTGGCATGTCTGCGATGTGTTTTCTCTAATGTCTACCTGAGACTAGGGGCTAGAAATAATTCCTCAATCTTTGTGTATGCATTAGCGTCAAGTGTGTGGCATGTTTGCTATGTTTTGACCATAATTTAATGCATGTATGGGTTGTAAGGAAAGCAGAGGTGCGGAATACAGCTTCCTTAATGTCAATTCAAAGGGGATAATGTAGACAGGTAATGTTTAATTCAAATACACAGATGAACACACTAGAAAAATAGAATAAACATCCATGATAACAGAGAACAACACCAGATGTACGTGGGAAAACCCTTTCGGGTAAAAAACACACCACCATAAGAGAGACAATCTTTATTTATAGTAAGCTTAGAAAAGTTACAACAAAGATCCCAACTATCTTGCTCAGGTATCTATTCTCTAAAAAATCATACAAACCATTCACTTCATCTGTACATCTACAGAATGAACAATATAATTGAATCTTATCATCTTCTACTGACGAACTCACCAAATCTGTATATAAACCACAGTCTTCAAGAGAAAAACCATTTTCACTTTCTGCCCTAACTGTTCATTCCAACTGACTCAGCATCACTGTCTCCAACCATCGCATAACTACCGTCTGACTATTCACATTCAAGAGGACTCATTAGTCCCACATGCACCAGATATCAGTCGTAGCCGTAATATATATACATGACCACAAGAATGTTAACTATCGACACTTATGCCGACAAGTCCAACCAGTCTACCAGAAGACTAGCAAATATCTTTTATCAGAGTGACATAAGCAATCAGAGAGATATCACCAAATAGCACCGATGGATCTTTTCTTGCCAATGTCCAACCCTTCAATCTCCATCGGTTGAACCTATTGAACCATTGAACCTGATGAGAAAAGTTCAAGTCTTCCAGTTGACCCTGTTGAACCATTGAACCAATGGTTGAACCTATTGAACCATTGAACCTGTCGAGTGAAGTTCAAGTCTTCTGGTTGAACCTGTTGAACCATTGAAACCGTTGAACCATCGAACCCGACGAGCGAAGTTCAAGAGTTCATCGACAGTTCAAACCTTGCCGATGAACAATGAACAAAACCAATGAATGAATGAATGAGGTTCCAAGCAATAACCTGAGACATTAGGTCTCTTCAATCTCCCACTTGTCGAAGAGATTACTGCTACCTCTTAATCCTCATACAATTACTGAGAATTATGGGCCCGAAGACCTATTTCATCTGAACACGATTTGAACTTGGCCTTGCTCACTAGTTTAATCAAGGCATCTACAACATTTTCCAAAGTATCAACCTTTCCCAGCTTTACGTTTTTGTCTTCCACCATATCACAAACAAAGTGATATTGGACATCAATATGTTTTATCCTAGCGTGAAAAGTAGGATTTTTCACCAGACAGATAGCACTTTGACTGTCACATTGAATTTGTATTTTCCCTACATCAAAACTGACATCAGAACACAACCTCTTCAACCAAATGGCTTCTTGGCATGCACGAGTAGCTGCCATGCACTCTGCCTCTATTGTGGACAAAGTGACTATAGCTTGTTGCTTGCTCATCCAACTGATAGCACCACCATTTAACGTGAATACATATCCACTGGTGGATCTTCTAATATCAATGTCCCCTTTCTAATCAGAATCAACATATCCCTAAATGCTAATAGATTTCTGAGATCCAACTGAGTTTCCATGATAGTAAATAGCATAGTTATAAGTTCCCTTCAAATACCTCATAACTCTCTTCACAGCATCCCAATGTGATTTTCCTGGATTTTCCATAAATTGGCTCAAAACTCCCACTGCTTGGGTAATGTCTGGTCTAGTACAGACCATTGTGTACATTAAACTACCAACAACACTTGCATAAGGCACTTTTTTCATGTCATCAATTTCATTCGAAGATTCTGGACAATCTTCAATAGATAGTTTCATTCCCTGCAAAATTGGAACAACTAACTGTTTGCAATCAGACATATTAAATTTATCAATAACATTGGTAATATACTTGCTCTGGCTGAGCCAAAGCTTTCTCTTAGATCTGTCCCTTTTGATTTCCATTCCCAGAATGTACTTCGTTGCCCCCAGATTCTTCATTTCAAATTTCAAGGACAATTGAGATTTTAAATCTAAGATCATCCCCTTAGCATTTCCAATGAATAACATGTCATCCACATATAGTGCAATTATAAGAATTTGATCACCATCAGTTTTATAATAGACACAGTGATCAGATTTAGATCTCACATATCCCAAAGATAAAACATACGTATCAAATTTTTGATACCACATTATGGGAGATTGTTTCAAACTACATACTAGATGTTCTTTACCTTTTACCACAAAATGCTCTGGCTGGGACATATAAATTTCTTCTTCAAGGTCCCCATGAAGAAATGTTGTTGTCATATCCATCTGCTCAATTTCAAAGTCATATGCTGCTGCAAGTGACAACAAAAATCTAACGGATGTCAGCTTAGCTATAGGAGAAAAGATTTCTCCATAATCTATACCTTCCTTTTGAGAATACCCCTTAGTAACCAGTCTTGCCTTGCACTTATCAATACTACCATCAGGACCATATTTCTTTTTAAATACCCACTTACAGCCCACAGGTTTTCTACCTTTAGGCAAGGGCACTAGATCCCAGGTTCCATTTTTCTCCAATGATGACATTTCATTATCCATGGCTTCCAACCAAGAATCTGAATCAAGTAAACTAATAGCTTCTTCAACAGTCCTAGGTTCATCAGTATCAGTAAGCAAAGCATAGGCACAACTTGAATCAAGTATTGAAAATCCATACCTATCTGGTTGTCTTCTTTCACATGTAGACCTCCTCAACGACTGAGGTGCAAGTTCAGGTTCTTGCTCTGGATCAGAATCTTCAGAGCTACTAGAACTCTCATCTGAATCATCTACACTTGGTACTTGTTGTTCCTCTTTTATAGGGGTTAGAGGAATATTAAAAACACTCTTTTCTTTCTTCTCTTCTGTCTTCTCCTGCTGAGGATCAATAACCAAAGGTTTCAGCTCTTTGAAAATTACATTCCTGTTGTAAATTACTTTTTCAGTTTTAGGATTCCAAAGCTTGTACCCTTTAACACCGACTCCATAGCCAATAAAGATACATTTGACCTCCTTGTAATCTAGCTTAGATCTTTTTACCTTAGGAATATGAGCATATGCCTCACAGTGAAAGACACGAAGATATCTTAGAGAGGGCTTCTTTCCAGACCATGCTTCCATAGGGATCTTATCAACCAATGCCGAAGTAGGAGAATGATTCAGCAAGTAACAAGCTGTAGCAACTGCCTCAGCCCAGAACCTTTGTTCAAGACTAGCATAACTCAACATACTTCTTGCTTTCTCCATCAATGATCGATTTAACCTTTCAACAACTCCATTTTGCTATGGAGTATAAGGTGTAGTCTTATGCCCTTTTATTCCATGATCAAGACAAAATTTATCAAAATATTCATTGCAATATTCACCACTATTATCCATTCTCAAACATTTTATTTTTCTACCAGTTTGATTTTCCACAAGATTTTTAAAATATTTAAACCGACTGAACACTTCTGATTTATTTTTCAAAAAATATATAAATACCCTCCTTGAATAATCATCAATAAACGATACGCAATATCTTGATTTAGACAGAGAAGGAACATCAACTGGACCAAAAACATCAGAATGTACATAGTCCAGAATACCAGAAGATTTATGACAACTAGAGTAAAAAGAAACACAGTTTTGTTTTCCATATATGCAATGTTCGCAGAAATCAAACTCCAGATTACAATCAATCAGCCCATCTACTAGGTTTTTAAACCTTTTTCACCTATGTGGCCAAGTCTATGATGCCAGAGCATTGTTTTCTCTGCAGGAAGTTTAACTTCCATAGAGTTTGCATCATGTGTTACAATAGTAGCTTTTTTAGATTTTGCTGAGACATTATTACAGCACACTGGTTTAGCATCTAACCTATACAAAGTTCCAATGCATTCACCCTTTTACAGTACAATAGAACCTCTAGTCATCTTATAACCACCATTCACAAAAGTAACTTGCACTCCAACATCATTAAGCTTACTAACAGAAAGTAAATTTCGAGCCAGACCTGGTATGTGTATTACTCCATTCATTCCCTTTATTCTGCCATCTGGGAACTAGATTCTGACTCTTCCTCGGCCAACAATTTCCAGTGTTGAATCACTTGCCAAGAACACCTTCCCACCAGCATACAGTTCATACTTTGTGAACCATTCTTTGTGAGATGTCATATGAAAAGACGCTCCTGAATCCACCAGCCATACATCTTTAGATGTAGGTGTTGCCAAAGTAGAAATGAAGGCATCAACATCACTCTGAGAAGAATCGGTGTCAGAGAAGTTCTTCTTCTTCTTCTTTTTCTCCTCTTTACAGTCTCTTCTGATGTGTCCTTTCTGCCCACAATTCCAGCACTTCACCTTGGACTTTTTACCAGGAGATTCCGATCTCCCCTCTAATTTGGACTTAGACTTCATGTCCTTCTTCTTGTCTCTTTCCTTTGATCTACCTCGAATGGATAGGGCCTCTTTGGCTATCTCAAAAGATTTCCTCCACATCTCTTCAGATAACAGTGAGGCAACAACTGCTTCATTTATAAACATAGTTGTTGTACTTCCAATAGCCATCACAAGATGATCCCATGAGTCAGGTAAGGAACACAACAGAAGCATACAACAGTCTTCCTCTTCTATTTTTACACCTATAGACGTCAACTGTGCAACAATCATATTAAATGAGTTTAGATGGTCTTCTATAGATGCACCTTCATCCATCTTCAAAGAGTACAACTTCTTTCTGAGGAAAAGTTTATTCACCAAGGACTTGCCCTGATAAATATCTCCCAATTTCTTCCACAAAGTGTTTGCAGTCTTCTCCTCATGGATGTTCAACAGAACAGAATCTGCTAAACTTAATCTTATCAGTCGTCTAGCTTTCCTATTTGCCAAGCCCCAGTCTTCTTGCTTCATGGCTGAAGGTTTAGTCCCAAACATAGCAACCCATAGATCTCTGTCAACCAGTATATCTTCAACCTTAAGCTTCCACAACTCAAAGTTTGTGCCATTGAACTTTTCAATGTCTATCTGTCCTGATGTACTTGCCATCTTATTTAACAAAATAGACCTCTACAGAACTCCCACTCACAAAACTAAGACAAAAAACCCAACCTACAAACAAGGATAACACAACTGGCCATACTATGATACCACTTGTAAGGAAATTAGAGGTGCAGAATACAACTTCCCTAATGTTAATTCAAAGGGGATAATACAGACAGGTAACATTTAATTCAAATACATAGATGAACACACCAGAAAAATAGAACAAACATCCAAGATAACAGAGAACAACACCAGATGTACTTGGGAAAACCCTATCGGGTAAAAAACCAACCACCACAAGAGAGACAATCTTTATTTACAGTAATCTTAGAAAAGTTACAACAAAGATCCCAACTATCTTGCTTAGGTATCGATTCTCTAAAAAATCATACAAACTGTTCACTTCATCTGTACATCTACAGAAAGAACAATATAATCGAATCTTATCATCTTCTACTGACAAGCTCACCAAATTTATATATAAACCATAGTCTTCAAGAGAAAAACTGTTTTCACTTCTGCCCTAACTGTTCATTCCAACTGACTCAGCATCGATGTCTTCAACTGTCGCATAACTACCATCTGATTGTTCACATTCAAGAGGACTCATTAGTCCCACATGCACCAGACATCATTCGTAACCGTAATATATATACATGACCACAAGAATGTTAACTGTCGACACTTATGCCGACAAGACCAACAAGTCTACCAGAAGACTCTAGCGGAACTCTTTCATCGGAGTGACATAAGCAATCAAAGAGATATCACCAAATAGCGCCGATGGATCTTTTCTTGCCGATGTCCAACCCTTCAATCTCAATCGGTTGAACTTGTTGAACCATTGAACCTGACGAGCAAAGTTCAAGTCTTCCAGTTGAACCTATTGAACCATTGAACCAATGGTTGAACCTGTTGAACCATTGAACCTATCGAGCGAAGTTCAAGTCTTCCGGTTGAACCTGTTGAACCATTGAACCTAACGGGCAAAGTTCAAGAGTTCACCGATAGTTCAAACCTTGCCGATGAATGATGAACAAAACCAATGAATGAATGAATGAGGTTCCAAGCAGTAACTTGAGACATTAGGTCTCTTCATGGGTTGTAATATCATACATACATTAAAGTTGGGGCTCAATGTATACTGTCATAAAATGTCCCCCTAGGACTTTTACCTCCTATGTTTAGCTCCCGGGTCCCTTAATTTTCATCATGCATGTTAGAAATGAATCCCGAGACAAAATGCTTTGAAACCCATGATAAATGGGACATAGGGGACATTGTAGAGCTTAACCCTATCCCAAAATAGGTCCTAGGACAAGGGCGCCCTTGCCCCTCCCTATTTTGGTGGGGTCCCAAATTTGAATGTCAGTAAAGTTACTGTTAAAGGTGTTCATTGCCGACATCTTAAGTTTGAATTACAAAATTAAGGTGGGAATGCATATATAAGCATGTTTAGGACTTCATTTACAAACTAGAAGATGATTATGATATTTTGGGAACTTATGATTTTAGAGCATTCATTGTGTTGCAGAGAAGACTTGTGTTGTTTTTGTGTTTGTTATTACAGATTTGGCTTCATCTTCTCATGTTGTGAATGATCTTCATCTATTTGCAAGCTACACCTTTGAGGTGATATCTATTTGTACTTTAATCAATCTTTTATCAATTTATTTTTGCCTCTGTCTTGCAAGGACATGCACTCTCTATCTAACAATAGTGTTGGAAGGCTTGAATACCATTCTGAGGCTTGACCGAGGCAAGCTCCTAAACACCACAACCCCCAACCCCTCTTCTTGTGATTGCAGGTGACAGGTGTTGGATCTTGAAGAGTGGAGTTGTAGAGGGCTATGGTAGAGTATAAGGAATCAAGATCTAAAGAAAAAGGTGGGAAATAGCTCAGGAAGGGCTTAGGTTCCCTCTCTCTTGCCCCTCAGTTTCATGTTGACCATAGAGAATCTCTGAAGTGGTGCAGTCAGTGTTGGAACAAATCCTGAAGCCCTAAAAAAAAGTAGTACCTTGGGCTTGCGCACCAGCTCTTTAGCACCTGACTTTTTCATATTCTAGAACTCAAAATCTAGTATGTATTTGATATGTGTTTAGTTTATTTCTATAGAAGCATTTATCAGGGTTCATCTATTTGTTTACAATTTTGCATAATTAGGGTTTTAAGCTAAATTGGACTAAAATCAATACATTAATCAATCAATTCCAAATTTGCCTGTCATTAAAAGTGACAACCAACCTGTATATGAATCATGTTGTAGAAGTTGTGATTCAACTCGGTTAAATGTCCTTTCAAATGTGTGTAGGGAAAGGAGGATCTAGCTAAATTATCTATCAATTCATCAACCACCCACTTTTTTTCTAGATAACACCATCAAATTTGAATCAGAGAGGGAGATGAATGGAAAACAACTTTCAAGACTAAGGAAGGTTTGTACGAGTGGTTGGTCATGCCATTTGGGTTAACAAATGCACCTAGTATGTTTATGAGATTGATGAATGAGGTATTGAAATAGTTTTTGGGCAGATTTGTAATTATTTACCTTGATGATATTTTGATCTTTAGTAAGACACTAGAGGAACATTTGATGCATGTTAGACTTGTTTATGAGAAGCTGATAGATGAAAAGTTGCTGATTAACCTCAACTGTAGCTTTGTGAAGAGGGAATTTATATATTTGGGCTTTGTTATATCAGGAGAAGGCATCAAGATGGACCCAGAGAAGGTGAAATCTATCTTAGAATGGCCAACACCTAGAAGTGTAATAGAGGTGAGATCATTTCATGGATTAGAAAGTTTTTATAGAAAGTTCATTAAAGGTTTCAGTAGTATATGTGCACCACTAACTGAGACTATGAGAAGAGATAAGAAAGAGATCAAGTAGACTACAGGGGCAACGAAGAGTTTTGATTTGTTGAACAGAATTGCATTGCTAAAACCTGGTTAGAAGCTAAGAAGAAAGGGAAGTCAAGACTCCCTGCTAGTCTGAAGAGAACCCATTTGAAGGAAGAAATTTTAGACATGATTACTCTACTAAATCGTGTAGTTGGGAGCTATGAATCTGATGCCTTTGAGTATTGGATATGTAGATTTATCCTTCTTATTTGTGGAGATCACCATATAGATTGGGTGAGGGTAATCAGTGAATGTATGCATGAATAGTTGGTGAATTTCCCTCGGACTGTAAGATTGAATGTGTTCTCAGCTGATATACTTATATCTCATAAAGATGTTACTTGGACTGGTTTAAGAGCTCAAGGAGTTCCCACCCAGGCACACCTGTGTACCAAACTTTACCATAGTTGCAAAATAATTTCTATGTGGCTTACAAAAATAATTGAGGGTTCACTAGAGTGGAGGTTTTCTATAGAGGTTGTTTCCTTCGTGATGAATTTTGGAAGTTTTTATATTCAGTTTGATCACTTCTCCTATTTGAGGATTGGGGGTTTTGAAAATGCCCCATTGAAATTGCCACGGTATCCATCAAATGGCAGCTGTGAATGCAATGTATCATGCAATCAAAATGATAGGGTATTATTTCCCTATGAAAATATATTTTTATTCCTATAAAAACAATGAGAGTGTTAGAAGTGTGGATAAATTGTTGGCTAAGTTCAATCTTCATAGTTTGTCTACCCAGATAGCCTTTGATAGCAAAACTTTTGTGAATGGAAACATGCATGGTGGAGGTTCATACCAGCACAAGCCCCAACTCAAAGATTTATGGGAGGACTATTTAGATGAAATAGAAGTGCAAAGGAGGAATTGGATGAGATTAACCATTGATCAGATCTATTCTTTTGAATTGTCTATGCAAGTTCTTGATATGGTTGATGATAATTCTGATAGTCTAGATGAGGGTTATCATGATGCCTCATTGCAGCCCTTGCCTCCTATAAAGTGGTTAGAAAAGGAGATCACTAATGTTAAGTTTTGCTCGTTCCATGTGATAAGAAGAAAAGAGAAATGGTTGAAAGGAAAGATAAAAGAACAAGTTGGTTCAATAGTGCTAAGGGACTCATCTACTCAAGACCATAACAGATCTCAAACCACTCACTCCCAGAAGAGGTCATCTAGTTTTTACCCTACTCTTCAAAGAGTTGGCTCACAATCAAGTGGAGATGGTGAGTAGCCCCCTAAAGATGTTAGTAAGATGAAAACAACATGTGAACAAGATGGTCAACCAGTGAAAAGTAATACCAGATTGGTTGCTTCTGTACCAAGAGCAGACCATGTGCCCCTTGTCAACAATCTTGTAAGTGATAGTGATTCCTTAATTTTTACTTAGGAGAGGATAATGTGCTACAGTATTTGTTAAGTAATCCAAATTCACCTAATCTAAGCAATCCTCTGGAGCACAATTCCCCACCTATGCATTCGGATGGTGTAGTAAGTGTGGTTGGTAAGACAACTATTTCTTCTTCATCCCCCACCTGGTTAAGAAAGGCAGTTGAGAAAAAGAAGAGGTACACCCCAATGGTAGATACTAGTGTTGATACTGTAGCCAAGCTTTTGGGGGAGATGCCTAAACCTAAAAGGGATAGAAGAATGTTAAGAATGGTAACCAATTCTGCCATAGGAAACCAGATTCTAGAGATTGCAGATCCATTGGGAAATAAGAATGAGGATGAAGTGAATGAGGTAGATTTCAATTTTAGCAGAGTAGACATGGGACCCTCAACTATTGAGGGGGATATTTATCATGCAAAATACTCAGTCGACAATTTATCAAAGAGAGTCAAAAAGGAACAAGAAGAGTATACCAAGTTGTGTGCACAAGTAGGTTCCCTATCCATTTTTATTTAGTCAATTTTGAAGATAACAAACACCACCAACCGATGTCTTGCCTAATATGAGTGTTAGTGCCCCGACTCCAATTTATTGCAACAAATTAAAAGATCACAAGCCCTGAGTAGTGTTGTTGAGCAGTGGATAGAGAAAGTGATCCTAGATGGCCTGATATTTATTAAGGAAGCTTATAACCTATTTAATTCCATTTCTAGTAAGAGAGAGACCATGATAGCTGATTTCCAAACTGTTACAAATGATCACAATATTCTATCCTTAGTCTCAAAAGAAATACAAGATATGGCGGAAATGGATGTTAACATTTTAGTGGCCGAGGAAGTGTTGAATGATCTTGGGGAAATTAATTCTACTACTTGGGCTGATGTGATCGAATGGAAGTTGTCTATTGTGGACCGTGAACTAGAAGATGAAATGAGAAGTGTTATGGCCCTTTACTACACATAACTCAAAGTCATTAAAGGTAATTTTGTTGTCTTTGAAATAGAGGTTGTTGGTGGCGATGATGCCAAGTTGGTTGATGTTAAGCAAATTAAGAAAAACTTTAAAAATATGGTGACAGAGGAAATGGTGAGTTATGATGTCGTCACAATAGAGACAATTGGCAAGGTTGCAAGAATTTCCACATATGTTAGAACACTCAAATGTGGGTTGGATGACACATAAAAACATCACTAATGCTGAAAAGATAGTAAGCAAGAAGAAGGTCTGAATCAACATGACAGGAAGTCCCAGCAGTATGGCATTATCATCAATCTTCAACATGTACAGGGCTTACAAGATGAAGTTAAGGGTGTAGGCAGCTCAAGTGGTGCAAGGTGACTCATGTAATGAACACGAAAAAGTGAAGGAGAAGGAAGTGACACAAGAAGACAATGCTGAGGAGGAGGACATGACAATTATCAATTAATTCTCTTGTCTTATGCATTTATATT
The DNA here is from genome assembly GCA_027924645.1 of Cunninghamia lanceolata. Taxonomy (NCBI): domain Eukaryota; kingdom Viridiplantae; phylum Streptophyta; class Pinopsida; order Cupressales; family Cupressaceae; genus Cunninghamia; species Cunninghamia lanceolata. Next base: position 3,913,905 of record BSBN01000669.1, read on the forward strand.
TTCATATTTGCGCAAAAACTATTGGCTCTGGAAGGCCCTTATTTTAAATGATGTTTAAATTAAGACTTCTTTTAATTGGTTGTCCTCAAGAAGCCATTAGGTTTTAAAAAGATAGTTATTGTGTGACTTGAATATAAATTGAATTAATCGGTCGATGTAAGGATCTTTTGGTAAACTTTGTGTTGGTAATAGATCAATTTTTCTTTCTTGTTCAATTGCTTTAATATATGAAATAGAAATCAATGCAACAGAGTTTGGATGATCGTAATGTTTGTGTTATGATTATTTAAATTCATATTCTTCCTATGTTGAATATATTTTTGTTGATTGGTTATCTTTTCGTATTGGAGTAGTTGGATATTTTGATTCCTTGTCACTGTTGTGAAGCCTTTATCTTTTTGTGAATGGTTTATGGTAGTGAATGTATTATATATGGTGTAATTCTTCTTTATTGGTTCATTATAGTCATTGTTGTGGAAGTATTTGTGCTTCATTCATTTCAGTTGATTTTAGAAAATATTGCCTTTATTACTTTCTAGTAAAAAGCACCACCTTTTCTTTTGCTTTCTGGTTAAAAGAAAATTGAGTTTTCATTCATTGAATATTATAAGAAGGTAGTTGTGCCTTGGTAAATAAGTAGAGAGTTGTAAATTATCATTGCAACCAATTCAACTGTTGTTACATTTGTTACTTATATGGGCATGAGAATATAGAGTTAGGTGGCAAATCTGTAAACCAACAAATATCACTTGTTTTTCATCCATTTTTCCACCAAGGCCTTTGATGCCATTGACAACTTCATCCACCCTCTTTAAGTAGTTTGTAATGTTTTCATCTTCAAGCATTCACATGGTCTCAAACATGAGATTTAAATTCTGCATTTTAGCTTGCTTGACCTTGTCATTTCCTTCATGAATACTTTCTAACTTTTTCCAGATTTCATTAGCAAATTTCAGATCCATGACTTTCACCAAATTAGAATTAGAAAGACCACTTAAAATACCATACCTTGCTTTACCATTGAGTTCATAGGCCCTAACCTCATCTATAGAACTTAGACCATTTTCAAGGATTGTATATTGAATCATTGCAGACTTCCAGATGTTGTAACCAAGAGAAATCAAATAACCTTCCATTCTTATCTTTCAGAAAATATAGTCCTATCCATCAAACAAGGGAACATCCTTGTTGTGTGTCATCCTGGATCCACCTCAAGTGGTTAAGCTCTCTTCCAAGGAACCTTTCTCTGATATCAATTATTGAATACACAAGACAACTGAGAAGGGGGTGAATCAATTATAGCTTAAAATTTCAAAACCCTCACACACATTTAGATCCACACATATTCAATTAACCCTTAAACTGTTATGATGATTAAGCATGAAAGTGAAATAACAAAAACTGAATCAAATCAACATCTACCACAAGAGAGCACCAGATTTATGTGGAAAACCCAACAAGTGAAAAAGCACGGTGAGGATTAGCTCACAATATAAGGTAGTAACAACACTGAATTACAAAAGGGTCACTGCCAAAGGCTCACTACCAAAGGGCTCACTACCTAGAAGAAAGGATTACTGCCAAAGGGATCACTACCCAAAGAGAAAGAGAAGGAAGAAGTGGCTCACTGCCAAGAGTTGGACTATTATAATTGCATCTGACACATGCATGAAGTATAGTTCCAATGAAGCTTAATATTCACCACAACATCAACATCACATTCGCAACATCACTGAAACATAGTAGACACCTTTTGCTCATTGCATCCAATAAACTAACACATGAAGGACTGTATTTCTCCACACATTCAACCAATCTGTTACTCATATCACATCCATCATGCACACCCCAATTGCGATCCCTTGTCACTCATTTATATTGTCTTCAATCTTGAGAACATTCTCTAAGGTTGGAAAATCACTTTAACCTAGAAGATTCAAATTAGGTATGGGCCTAAAGATTCCCATGATGGAAAGGAATGAAGAAAGACCACCACACATCTTAGATTAGACCTAAATTCATCCAAGCACACTACTCCACACTTTCATAATCACTAAAGCAACTCCGTAATTAGTGTAAACACCCAAGGTTGGCCAAACATATGTTAACACCATGATATTTTAAGTACATGCTTCCTCAAACCTAAAGACAACTTTTGGACCACATTCAAGGCTTTGACACAATCTAGAGTATTCCACAAACATCCTGAAACTTCCTAAAGACCAACAAGTTCTTCCACAACAACTTTCACCTACCGCACAATCTTATCCTATTTACCCATCACACTCAAATATCTCTGGCATATGCTGCAACTTCATAAGTCCTCTTTCGGGCACCAAATCATGAACAACATTGACTAGAGAAAGATAAGAACCTTATAAGTACATGTCTAGAACCACAAGACCAAAACCCACTTAGCGGAGAAATGCAGAGCAAAGACATTTCTCCCAGTCTTCTCTACAACACTCAGAAACATAGTCTTTATATTGGTGAACACAAATTTCTCTGCACAATGAACTGGAGCACCAATTCTGGAATATAACATCTTTGAACATCCCTTAACAACATATCCAAACAACAAAGATAGAACTTCAATATAGAGAAAATGTGGAGAAAAACCAAAACACTACTTGATAAGCCAAAATGCTACTTTACCACACTATTTTCTTTATTAATCAAATTTTCCCAAAAGCACTTGGAGCCCAACCAATAGAAACATATTCCTAACATATTCAGCATCTCTTCAAGACAACTACATTATCTTTAGCAAGGCAACTCGACCAAATAGCTCACACCATTGCAATAACCTTATCTCAGAAATAATATTCACTCAACACTAACTACTCATACTCTTGCATCATAAACAACTCACACAAATGACATAGTTGACACTGATGACAACACAAGCTTGTTGACATCAATGCCAACACTAATTACACATACTTGCAATAGCCTCATGATTTTCATTATATCTTCCTTATTTCATCACTTTTCCATCGGTGATTTATCCATCTTGGCCACCATTGTTTTCCTCCTCATTATCAGCAATTTTCTACCATAGCGAACCAAACCGTCAGCAAACCTTATGGTTTGTGAACCAAAAGTTCACCAACAAGACTTGCCTCTTCTTTTTACTTGTCCTCTCTATTAGCAATTTTTTCCTTTAATGAACCAAGGACACTATCTTCATTTTCATCCTTCACCAATCCTTTTCCTTTTCTTCTGTCTTACCTTTGTTTCTTCATTTTTTCTTTGTCGAGGAAGTGAGTTGTTGGTGAATTCTATTGGAGAATACTTCCTTCTTCAAACTTGGGGGTTCACAAACTTCCAATTTTTCTAACAAGCATTCAGCCCTTTTTTTGTTTTTCCTTAGAGAAAAAATCCACTATTTCATCGCCTTTTGCCTCCTTATTAGCAAATTGGGGAAAACAGGAACCTGCAAACTTGGTCGATGAAATCAGCATTTCACGAACTAGATGATTTGTTGTTAAAAGGCCACAAACTTCAATGTTTTTCTATCTTTCTGCTCTTTCTTTCCTTCTTCTACCTTGTCATAAAATTGGCAAATCAACGAAGTCACAGACTCACGAACTCAATTGGTGAAAGATTCAGTAGTTCACGATTTTGTCGATTTGCTAACTAAAGGCTCGAATGGACAAAAACATGTTAAATGAAGGAAAACATCAAGACTTGGGAAATTTTAGTTAGAAAGTTTTGAAAGAAACCCATTTGAAATATCTCAAATCAAGTATATATGATGGGTTTAAAATGCAAAGGCAAAAAAGTGGCATTTTTTATGAATTTGGGGCAAAAACAAGCATGCTCAGGAGCTAGTTTTTGTAGGTGACAACACTTTCTTTATTTGGGGATGTGTGACAAACAATATCACAATGGGATCTCAGATCTCTGGCAAGACCAAAAATAGAAAATACACAAAGGGAAAAAACACAAAACATATTTACAACAAAGGCTTATATACAAGACAAAATACAATCATAAGCATGAGAGCACAAAAGAAAATTGATTGTTTTCAAAAATTTAAGGGTAGCATCAATTATGAAAAGTAAAGATTCAAATGTTGTCCATGAATGGGCAGCTTCAAAAGTTGTCCCTCCATATTTCTGATGTAATAGGTGTCTTGGCTAATGTTTTCATCAATTTGATATGGTCCAGCCATAATGGCTCAAACTTACCATGCTTTCCCTTGACTTCTAATCTTGCATTCGAAAGGAGAATTAGATCACCAATCTAAAAGCTCCTTTTGACTATTTTCTCGTTGAAGAATTCCTCAACCTTTTGTTATTGGCACAGATTTTTACCGTGTGCCATACTTCTAATTTCATCCAACTATGTCAATTCATGCATTCTTAAAGCAAAAGCATCATCTCCAACCTCTCCTATTTGTTGCAACAGCTTATACACTAACAGTTCTAATGCCATTGGTATTTTAGCCTCTAACCCATATACCAGTTCAAAAGGGGTCTTGCCTATAGCACATTTGTAAGTGATCCTATTAGCCCAAACTGTATACTTTAGCTTGTCTTCCCACCTTTTCTTGTTCATTTCTAGAGTCCTCTTTAGAATTTTCATGAGACTCTTATTGTTGGAATCAACTTGTCCATTACTCTAAGGATGGTATGGTGATGATTGAATCAACTTGATCCCATTTTTGGAACACATGTCCATTATGTCTTGACATTTGAAGGACATGGCATTGTCTGCAACAATTCTGGATAGCACTCCAAATCTGGTTATCACATTGTTCACAAGAAACTCAATCACTACCTCAGATGTGGCATTATGAGTGGGGATAGCCTCTACCCACTTGATGAAATAATCAGTGCCTACAAGGATCTACTTAAATCCATTGCTAGATTTCTCTTGTATTTTTCCTATGAAGTCAATGTCACATTGCTAAAATGGTGCTTCAACTGTAACTGGAAAAAGGGGTAATGCTCCAACGAATTTTATCTTCCCCAAAAAATGTTAGAAAGCATCAAATTTTTTGACCCATTTTCCAACATCTCTGAAGAGACTCGACAACCAAAAACCTTCCCTGATAATCTTGTGTGCTGTAGTTTTGGCATGGAAGTGCCTGCCACATATTCCTTGGTGATATTCATCAATATTCCTCAGATTGTCAATGGTCCATACACTTCAACAACAGTCCCTCATGATTTCTCCACATTAAAAATATTAGACACACACATATACTAAGAGGGGGGTGAATCAATATACAATCAAATTTCACTTTCAAAAAATTTAGCTTATCTGGAGAAGATTAAACCTTAAGCATTACAACATTAACATGAATATGAAATATTAACACAATGCACATCAACACATAACACCAGATTTACATGGAAAACCCTAGAAAGGAAAAACCACAGTGAGGATTAACTCACAATATATGAAGCTCAAATAGCAACTTTGTTTTAGGGGCTATAACCCAAGGAAGCTGCTACTCCCTACGTAACTTTAGTTTAGTGTCACACCCAAGGAAGCTTCTACTCCCTGATAACTTTGTTTTAGGGTCACTCCCAAGAGAGCTTCTACTCACTAATAACTTTGTTTTAGGGTCACTCCCAAGGAAGCTCCTACTTCCTAAAAAAGAATACAAAAGACTATGGTATAACAGTCTTTTCTTACTATCTGAAATCTATCATTGAAGTTCACACCTTTGATGATTGTACTTCTACCTCCTCACACTTTCTTCTAAAGATCTGATCAATTAGGCACACTCTATACTTGATCACTATAACAAATATGTCTTCAAGATGAATCCAGACAGCAGCAACAACATCTTCTCTTTCACATATGGTCACACATCAATAATGCATTTATTCTACTTTTATGTGCTTGCAAACCCTTTTCATTGTTTTGCAATGATGCCTTACCTCACTCACTTTGATTCATTATTTATACATGATATTACATTGATTATATTTCTTTCCATCTAGATACAACATGAACAATACATTTACAAGTCAGTTAGACAACACACCCTATGAAACATGTAGAAGATAGGTCCTAATTGAAACAACATTGGTGCAGGAGCACCTACCTTATAGTGGCCTCCCTAAGGCAGTTAGTTTTAAATCTTGTTGATGTTTCCAAAAAGGTCTTATAAGACCAATTCATGTAATAAGGTCTGAGTTGACCATGCTTTGCTATTTTTAGGTAGTTTGTTAGTTCAGTTGGGTCTCCCAGCCGCTTGGAGGCAAAAATAGTACTACTGTGAGTAGTTAAATACCCCCAGAATCAGGTCATTTTAGAGATAAGGAGATATTCTATGAAGTTAGATTGTGCTGTGGGAAAACAGAGTATTGTAATTGCATCCTTTGAAAGCAATAAAGAGATTCTATTTGTGTCAATTCTCTATTTGATCTCACTATGTAATCAAATTTCTGTTCTGGTGGGTGTATGGATTCGTTTATCCATTCCACCGGTTGATTTGTAGAATTGGTGGAATGGCTATGTATCATAGGTTAGGTTTTCGTTTTCTATTTCTATTTGTTCACATGCATGTTTGCAGGATCATAGTCGAGAGGTGTTGAGAACCCTAGCATGGGTATGTGCTAGGCGGTGCAGGGTAGATCAGATTAGAGAAATCACCAGAGAAGTGAACAAGATCATTGCTGAAGGTCAATGGGTCGAAGTGGCATGTGTTGAAGAACATATCAGCGTGAGTTGGTCGATCGGGTTGACATTTCCATCGTGGGCCGACAATGTTATGTTTGGCCGATAAGCAAGGTTATCGACAAGAGAAGAAGGGTCGGCAAAGGAGTTAAGCGTTGGGCCGATGGTAGAGGTCAGGCCAATGAAGGAATTGGCATAGCGATCAGGGTGACAAATCAAAGGTGTCACCGATGAAGGGTATATCGGTATGAGGCACACCGTCGGAGGAGGAGAAGAAAGTTACGCTGATAGTCTTAAGTCTTAGCGATGGAATGGTTGTTAGACTTGTCAGCATGAGAACAACTATCAGGGAGATGTCAAATGAAGTGGCTGATAGTTAAAGTGTTGCCGATAGGCAACCAAGGGCGATGCGTCAGGCAAACAATAGCGATCGGCAAGAGGGTTGGAGGTGTTCACCGATAGTTCATGTCTTGGCGAAAGGAGATTAACACTAGGTGTATCAGCGAGAATGGTGAGAGGTCTGACCGATAGGTGTGTTAAGGGAATGGTATCAGCATGACCGAAGGCATTGGTATGAAGATCTTGAAGGTGGCCGATAATGGATGTGTTACCGATGGAAGAGTGAGTGCATTTTTCGGTGAGATAATAGAGTGGTCTTGCCGATATTGATAGAAATAACTATTTTTGTGGGTTCAAAAGGGTTTTTCACCCAGTTTGTGAGCTTCTACTATGTGGCTCTACATCATAGTGGTATCAAAGCTCAGCAAAAGGTCTGGGCTATTTGTGTGTTGATTATGTCACTGAGAAGGCAGAAGTAGAGGATTGAGAGGTTGACAAAATGCCTCCTAAAGGTAATGGTACTGCAAGGAAGTTGCAGGAGATGAAGGAAAAACATGCCAGAGAGATGAGGAAGATGAAGGAGCTTGCTGAAGCACTTCAAGCCAGGCTTGTAGCCTTGGAGAAGAACAAAAAGAGGGAAGTGGAAGATAGTGAAACAGAAGAAGATGGAGATGTTGTTGAAGAGTATGAAGAGGTAGCTGAAGATCTGAATGCTGAAGACCAGAGATTTGCAAAACTATTAAAGGAAGTGCAGAGTGATAAACCTAAGGTAAAGGTTGATGTTTCCAAGTATAATGGAAGTTTGAATGAAGATGAGTTACTTGATTGGATTGCTGCTTTGGACAGTCACTTTGAATGTGAAGATGTTGCTGAGGATCAGAAGGTAAAGATTGCAAAGACCAAGTTAGGAGGTCATGCTTTGGTATGGTGGGATTATGTACAATCCGAGAGAAGGAAATAAGGCAAGTCAAAGATCACTTCATGGGACAAAATGGTAGCAAGGATCAAAGGTAAATTCTTGCCCAAGGATTATGAAACTTAGATGTTTAAGAAGCTGCAATTTTCAAGGCAAAAGGAAATGGATGTGAAGGCATATACTGAGGTGTTTTATAAGTTGAGTATGAGATCTGGTCATCATGAGAATGAGGTAGAAAAGGTCTCTAGATATTTGGCTAGCTTGAGATTGAACATACAGGATGAGTTAGTTTTAGCTAACCCAAGGAGTGTGGAGGATTGATATCAAATGGCAATCAGGATTGAAGAAAAGATGAATAGAAGACAAGATAAATCCATGAGAGGAAGAGACAACAATATGAGGGGAAGAGGATCAGCCCCTACAACAAGGAAAACCAATGAGGGTCAAGAAGACACTGGTAAAGGACAGGACCAGTCTGATTTCAAAGGTGGATGGAAGGGTACTAGAGGCAGATTTGGAGGTGGTAGAGGTTCTACTACATTTTTAGGAAAGTGTTACACCTGTGGTGAGTTTGGTCATCCATTTTTCAAATGTCTAGAAAGACAAGGTTCATCATCCAGAGATGATAGAACAAATGACAAGAGAGTACAACTTGTGCAAGAAGAGAAAGTAGAGGAAAGTGTGCAAAGTTCAAACACTTATCAAAGAGATAGAGCTCCTGACAATTATGGATATCCTGAGGAGGGAGAAGCATTGATGTTAAGAAGGATAGTCTTGAAGACATCAAAGGATATGATGCAAAGAAAAGCTCTTTTCAAGACCACATGCAAGAGCAAAGGTAAAGTATGTAAGGTTGTAATTGATACTGGCTCAACAGATAACATGGTATCTCAGGAAATGGTGGATAAACTAAATTTGGAAAGGATTCCACATCAAAACCCTTACAAGGCATCTTGGGTGAGTGATAGTCAATCACTTTTTGTATATGAACAGGCATATGTTGATTTTCAGATTGGAGCATATCATGATAGAGTTATGTGTGACATTTTGCCCATGGAATGTTGTCACCTACTGTTGGGTAGGCCATGGCAATTTGATAGGAGGGTACTGTATGATGGGTATGCAAATACCTACACCATTAGGAAAGATGGGAAAACTATTGTGTTGATGCCATTATAGGAAGAAGCTACAGCACAGAAGGCAACAAAAATCATTTTAGTGGGAAAGAAAGAGTTTGTGTAGATGCCTATAGTAGCAGGCATAAAGGCAGTTGAGGATACTACAAGGAAAGAAGTTGTTAATGACTACAGTTTGAAGACAGTTTCAGTTTTGACTGACAGAGGTCAGCAGTAGATTCAGAAAGAGGTTCCTGAGTAGCCACAAATTGATTGGCAAGACAAGGATGTGATTGTAGTTGGGACTATTGTTTGTCCTATAAAAGTTGAAAGGAAAATAGATTTGAACATTACAGAAGTTCAAGAGGCAATTACTGAGGTTCTTCAACAGGTATTCAGACAAAGGTGCTGGTAAGACAAACTGGCAAACACAGGGTATGCATGAATAGAGCCTACATTGACAGGTAGGAAGGTTTACTTGCCAGATAGCAAGTTACAGTTCAGAACTCTTGGAGCAGCCAAAAGATAGTAGAGTATAAAGCTGGAATAGGTCAAATCACTGAGATGACAAAGAGTAAAGGTGGAATTCTTCCACAACCTAACTCATGGGACATGAGTTCTTTTCTATCGGGGAGTATGGTGTAGGAGCACCTACCTTATAGTGGCCTCCCTGAGGCAGTTAGTTAGTTTTAAATCTTGTTGATGTTTCCAAGAAGGTCTTATAAGACCAATGCATGTAATAAGGTCTGAGTTGACCATGCTTTGCTATTTTTAGGTAGTTTGTTTGGACAGCTGTTTAGTTTGTTAGTTTGGTTGGGTCTCCCAACCACTTGGAGCCAAAAATAGTACTACTGTGAGTAGTTAAATACCCCTAGAATTGGGTCATTTTAGAGATAAGGAGATATACTATGAAGTTAGATTGTGCTGTGGGAAAATAGAGTATTGTAATTACATCCTTTGAAAGCAATAAAGAGATTCTGTTTGTGTCAATTCTCTATTTGATCTCACTGTGTAATCAAATTTCTATTCTGGTGGGTCTATGGATTCGTTTATCAATTCCACCGGTTGATTCGTAGAATCGGTGGAATGGCTATGTATCATAGGTTAGGTTTTCATTTTGTGTTTCTATTTGTTCACATGCATGTTTGTAGGATCGCAGTCAAGAGGTGTTGAGAACCCTAGCATGGGTATGTGCTAGGTGGTGTAGGGTAGATCAGATTAGAGAAATCGCCAGAGAAGCGAACGAGATCATTGTTGAAGGTCAACGGGTTGAAGTGGCATGTGTTGAAGAACATATCAACGTGAGTTGGTCGATCGGGTTGACATTTCCATCATGGGCCGACAATGTTATGTTTGGCCGATAAGCAAGGTTATTGGCAAGAGAAGAAGGATCGGTGAAGGAGTTAAGCATTGGGCCAATGGTAGAGGTCAGGCTGACGGAGGAATTGGCATAGCGATCAGGGTGACAAATCGAAGGTGTCACCGATGAAGGGTATATCGGTATGAGGCGCACCATCGGAGGAGGAGAAGAAAGTTATGCCGATAGTCTTAAGTCTTAGCGATGGAATGGTTGTTAGACTCGTCAGCATGAGAACAACCATCGGGGAGACGTCAAACGAAGTGGCCGATAGTTAAAGTGTTATTGATAGGCAACCAAGGGCGATGCATCAGGGAAACAATAGCGATCGGCAAGAGGGTTGGAGGTGTTCACTGATAGTTCATGTCTTGGCAAAAGGAGATTAACACTAGGTGTATCGGCGAGAATGGTGAGAGGTCTGACTGATAGGTGTGTTAAGGGAATGGTATCGGCATGACTGGAGGCATCGGTATGAAGATCTTGAAGGTGGTCGATAATGGATGTGTTACCGATGGAAGAGAGTGCATTTTTCGGTGAGATAATAGAGTGGTCTTGCCGATATTGATAGAAATAACTATTTTTGTGGGTTCAAAAGGGTTTTTCACCCGGTTTGTGAGCTTCTACTGTGTGGCTCTGCATCAAACATGTTACACCAGTAGAAGATCCAAGCCTTGCGAACACTAACAACTACTTAACCAGGTCCAAAACATCCTTTTCATCTTCAAACACCATGGAATTACATGCACACAATTCACTCATTTGGAAATAGGACAACTTTAAGAAAAACACATGAAGACTTGATGTATGATGGCCATATCGACTTGAAAACCTTGTGTGGTACATGAAACAAGAAAGATCTCCATGAAACTTTTCTAGATGAGTTCACATGACTCATGAAACACCCCCATACACTCCTTTTCCATGCACATCAAAGAATTGTCCCACACATCTTCAAGCATTTACCTTGCAAACATTCTATTATCTAAAACACACTACACCATGCTATCAATTTGAAAAACTATGTTGTAGACCACCAAGAAGCCTGAAACAGAAAAGAGGCATGCAATTCACATCCACATGTTCACAAAACTGCAAGGTCAATCATTCACATTGAAAGGAATGAAGAGCATTCTAGTGGGTCTTTAATACTACACCATTCTTCCAAAGCACATTTTGATGTTCTATCATACATAACTTTCATAGTGGAGGGAAACATGATTTGAGACTTTGGAAATAGCACCTTCACTACCTTCTTGACACAATCTCATAACCTCATATCCAAATATACAACTGCAGAGGAATGCAGAGGAATGCTGAGCATTTTATCACCCTGTTAGGATTACCTTCACAAAACCAATTAGGTCTTTAAGCTGTCAGTAGAAAAACATTCTTCCGATGATCAAAACATTATGAAACTTGGAACATACATAAGATAACTATGTATAAAGCTATTTTCCAAACCACAGAAGCCCAATAGCACAAAGATGAAAATGTGGAGCAATATTCCAGATAGTCTTTAGAAAGTAGACCTTCTAAAACAAAGACTATCACCTGCTTCCAGAGGCCAAGCCTTCATTGGATTACCACATACAACTTAGGATCAGTAGGATAGATCATACAACATGCTTCAAGCCATCAAGCATCCTTCTTTAACATCTAATTATCTTAGTGTTTCTAATTCCCATATTAATAAGGCTTCAAACTCAACACTGCTTTGATTACAAATGTAGCTTTTATGACCTCCAATCATGAGCTTTTCTCTTCCTTTCTTTAATGATAGTGTTGACATCAATGTATGTATTAGTGTACGCTATGTTGACATCAATGTATGTTATGTTGACATCAATGACAACACATATGGACAATAATCTTCCCCTTTGTCATTGATGGCAACATATGCTCCCCATTAGACTCTCTCCCCCTTTGACATCAAGGAGAAAGATATAACATGAGATCCCCCTGGACAGATGCATCACTATGCATCTTTAACAAGATGAGTGAGGGGAAATTACCCCTAACCTCTGTCAGAGATCCTCAAAGATGTCTTTTACAAGAGCCTTTGTAAAGATTTCTACAATTTGATCCTTTGTTGGGACATATTTTAACTTCACTTCCTTATCTACAACCTTCTCTCTCAAAAAGTGATACCTGATTTCTATGTGCTTGGTTCTAGAATGCATCATTGGATTCTTGGAAATATTTATAGCACTTGTATTATCACACAAAATAGGAATAGGCTCATCATACAATACCTTGATAGACTTTAGAGCTTGATTCATCCATAATACCTGTGTATAATAGGAGGCTGTTGCAATATACTCTACTTCTACAATAAATAAGGACATTGAATCTTACTTCTTGCTCTACCATGAAACTAGTCTACTTCCTAGAAATAATGCACCACCACTTGTTCTTCTTCTATCATCAACTAATCAGCCTAGTCACCATCAGTGTATGCACTCAAATCAAAGTCATTACCTTTTGGATACCCTAGACCATAGTTAGGAGTTCCTTTCAAGTATTTGAATATCCTTTTCACTGCCTTCTCATGTGTTTGCTTAGGATTGGATTGATATCTGGCAACCACACATACTAAATGCATAATATCAGGCCTAGAAGTAGTTAAGTACATTAGTGCTCCAATCATAGACCTATAGACAGTCTGATCTACCTCTAAAGACTCATCATCTTTGCTCAAGTGACATCTAGTGACCATGGGAGTACTCACTCATTTTGAATCCTGCATAACAAACTTTTTCAATAATTATTTGACATACTTAGCTTGAGAAATAAAGATTCTACCATCTAGCTGGGAAATTTGAAGTTCAAGGAAGAAAAACATTTCACCAATCATAGAAATCTCAAAATCTTTTTGCATCTCCTCTACAAACCTCTTATAAATATCATCATTTCCTCCAAAAATGATATCATAAACATAAATTGCAACTATAAAGATCATGTCTCCTTCTTCCTATATGTAAAGATTGCTATCTATAGTACCTTTCTTGAATCCCTGCTAAAGTAAGTACTTATCCAACCTAGCATACCATGCTCTAGGGGCTTGCTTGAGCCCATACAAAGCCTTCTTGAGTCTGTATACCATGTTTGGATATTCTGATATCTAGAAACCATCTAGTTGTTCAATGTATAATTCTTCTTCTAGGTCACCATTGAGAAATGTTGACTTGACATCCATCTGATACACTTTGAAGTTTTTGTGAGTAGCAAGAGCAAGGAACATTTTGATTTCCTCCATCCTAGCTACTAGACCAAAATTCTCCTCAAAATCAATGCCTTTTACTTGAGTATATCCTTTGCATACTAATCTTGTTTTGTTCCTTACAACTTCACCTTCTTCATTTAGCTTGTTCCAGAACACCCACTTTGTTCCTATAACATTATTATTGGCTAGTCTGGGAACCAACTGCCATGTCTGATTCTTTTCAATCTGATCCAGTTCTTCTTCCATTGCTTTTATCCATCCATCATCTTAGTTGGCTTTAGCAAAAGTCTTAGGTTCCACTTTTGATAACAAAAATAAGTTTACTTGCTCATGTGTCTTGGCAAGCCTTCTCCTTGTTTGTACACCTTCATTTTTGTCTCCAATGATCTTCTCTTCTGAATGATTCTTCTAAACTTACTTTGCAAGGGTCTTATGCATCTACTCAAGTTCCTATTCCTTTTCTTCTTTCACTTCTTCTACTTCTTCATCTTCAATGAAAGGGAAAATATCAGATCCAGTGTCTTCTGAATCCTATGAGAACTAACACAAGTCTTCATCTACTTTAACATTTGTGCTTTCATTCATCTTTCCCAACCTTTTCTTCTAGCATCTATAGGCCTTGCTTCTAGTTGAGTAACCAAGAAAGATTCCTTCATCACATCTTGAATCAAACTTTCCTAGGTCTTCTTCATCTCTTATGATGTAGCATTTTCTACCAAAGATCTGAAAGTATATGACAGAGGGAGGTCTTCCATACCACAACTCATAAGGGGTCTTAGTGCTATTGACCCTTAATTGCACTCTATTAGTTAGATAGATAGCAATGTGAATTGCTTCCTTCTAGTATACATCGGGCAAATCTACATCTTTTAACATAGCCCTAGACATTTCTTGCATAGTCCTATTCTTCCTTTCCACTACCCCATTTTGTTGAGGGACTTTAGGAGTAGACAAGTGCCTCCTAATACCATGCTCTTCACAAAACTTTTCAAATTCATTTGAAGTAAACTCTCCTCTTCTATCCGGCACATTTGATCTTAACATCCATTTCATTTTCAAAAACTTTAAACTTATCAAGAGCATCATATTTTTATCTTAAGAAAGTAACCCAAGTCATTCTAGAATAATCATCAATGAGCAACATAAAATACCTTTCACCTTGTTGACTCTTTACTCTTATAGGTCCACATAGTTTTGTGTGAATAAGCTCCAATGGCTTTGAATAAGAGTACTCCTTGCTTTTAAAAATTGTCTTTGTCTATTTTCCTATTTGACATTCCTTGCATACAGTGTTTGCAGGCTTGATTATCTTAGGCATATCTCTCACTGCATGAGTGGAGTTGATTCTTACCATATTATCAAAGTTTTTGTGTCCCATTCTTTTGTACCACAACAAACACTCACTGTTTTGAGTCAACATACATGTTCTTCCATTTGTTTCTTTGAAGTGATAAATATCACCACATGTCTTGATACCTTTTGCAACTAGCTTTCCAGATCCTGCCTTCTTGATTTCACAACCATTAGCATGAAAATTAAGATTGTAACCTTTCTTGCACATCTGATTGACACTAAGAAGATTGTGTTGTAATCCTTTGACATAGAGAACATCCTCAATGTTGTTCTTTCCATCAATAGCTATGCCACCTTTTCAACAAATTTGAGCTGACTCATTACCTCCAAACTTAATAGCTCCACAACCCCACTTATTAAGGCTGATAAACTTTTCTTTTTCACCAGTCATATGATTTGAACAACCACTATCAATATCCCAAGCTTTGGTTTCTTCTTTTGCATGGAAGGCAATCTATACAACCATTGTTTTGAATTTTTTACAATGTATCAATTTTTCCACATTTTCCAACCTCATTCTTTTTGTCACCAAAACTCATGGCCAAGAAAAGTGGTTCATCATTTGAATCATGATCCTTATCTTCTGAAGAACAATTGTTTTCTAAGGAAAATAGACTCCTTTTGAATTTACTATTTCTATTACTTCTCCTAGCTTCTTTTAGAGGACATTTAGAATCAAAGTGACCTAGTTTTCCTCAATTAAAACATTTGAAGGGTAACTTACCTTTATATTTGCCCAATCCTTTCTTTAGTGTTCTTACAAAATTTGCTTCAGCATCATCAAGACTTTCATATTCATCAATAGATTCATCCTTTATCCTTTTACTGGATTTGAAGGTAGCTTCTTTCTTTGGAGCATCACTATCAAGTTCTCTCATTTCAAAAGAAGTAAGAGTCCCAAACATTTGGTCTAAAGAGTATTTATCCAAGTCTGTAGTCTCCTCAATAGGTGATACCTTATGACTGTAAGATTTGGGAAGAGATCTCAGAACCTTCTTCACAATTTCATCCTCTTTTATTTCACCACTAAGACCTTTGATGCCATTGACCACTTCATTCACTAGGAGCATATATCCAACAATGTTTTCATCCTCTGTCATCTTTAGGGTTTCAAATCTTGTTTTGTGAATTTGCATCATAGCTTGCTTTACTTTCTTATCTCCTTCATAAATGGTTTCAAGTTTCTCCCAAACCTCTTCAGCAGAACTACAACTCATCACCTTTGAAAGTTCTGAATCAAATAATCCACTCATGATGGCAAACTTTGCTTTGGCATTGTTCTCATACTTCTTGAATTCATCTACTTTTGTAGGAATAGTAATAGGAATAGTGTAACCTTTTTTGATAGAATCGTAAACTCTACACCCTAGAGAATTGATGTAGGCTTCCATCCTTATCTTCCAAAAAGCATAAGTTGTTCCATAAAACCTAGGTATCTTTCTAGATCCTCCTTTGTGCCATCCTGGACCTTCATCAAGTGGTTAAGATTCCCTTAGAGGAACTTAGCTTTGATACCAATTGTTAGACACACAAGTATACTGAGTGGGGGGGTGAATCAATACACAATCAAATTTCACTTTCAACAAATTCAACTTATCTGGAGTAGATTAAACCTTAAGCATTACAATATTAATATGAACATGAAAGATTAACACAATGCACATCAACACATAACACCGGATATACATGGAAAACCCTAGACGGGAAAAACCATGGTGAGGATTAACTCACAATATATGAATCTTAAATAGTAACTTTGTTTTAGTGGCTATAAGACAAGGAAGCTACTACGCCCTAAGTAACTTTGGTTTAGGGTCACACCCAAGGAAGCTTCTACTCCCTAATAACTTTATTTTAGGGTCACTCCCAAGGAAGCTTCTACTCCTTGATAAATTTGTTTTAGGGTCACTCCCAAGGAAGCTTCTACTCCCTAAAAAAGAATACAAAAGATTACAATATAACAATCTTTTCTTAATGTCTGAAAGTTGTCATTGAAGTTCACACCTTTGATGATTGCACTTTTGTCTCCTCACACCTTCTTCTGAAGATTTGATCAACTAGGCACACTTTATACTTGAACATTGTCAC
Organism: Cunninghamia lanceolata; assembly: GCA_027924645.1. Taxonomy (NCBI): domain Eukaryota; kingdom Viridiplantae; phylum Streptophyta; class Pinopsida; order Cupressales; family Cupressaceae; genus Cunninghamia; species Cunninghamia lanceolata. The sequence continues at coordinate 3,930,935 of BSBN01000669.1, forward strand.
AAATGTCTTCAAGATGAATCGAAACAACACTACCAACATCTGCTCTTTCTCCCACAGACGTGCATCAATAATGCATTTATTCTTCTTTTATCTGCTTGCAACCCTTTTTCTTCATCTGCAATCATACCTTACCTCACTCAGTTTGATTCATTATTTATACATGATATTACATTGATTATTTTTCTTCTCGGCCATATACAACATGAACAATACATTTACAAGTTGGCCAAACAACACACCCTATGAAACGTGTAGACGATAGGTCCTAATTGAAACATGTTACACCAACAGAAGATCCAAGCCTTGCATACACTAAAAACTACTTAACAAGGTCCAAAAAATCCTTTACATCATCAAACACAAAGGAATTACATCTAAACACTTTGCTCATTTGGAAATAGGACAAATTTAAGAAAAACACATGAAGACTTGAAGTATGGTGGCCATATCAACTTGTAAACCTTGTGCGGTATAGGAAACAAGAAAGATCTCCATGAAACTTTTTGAGATGAGTTCACATGACTCATGAAACACCCCCATACACTCATTTGGCATCACACATCAAAGAATTGTACCGCATAGCTTCAAACATTTACTATAAAAGCATTTTGTTATTCAGAACACATTGCACCATGCTATCAATTGAAAAACTAAGCTACGAACCACAAAGAAGCTTGAAATAGAAAAGAGACATGCAATGCAAATCCAAGAACATGTTCACAAAACTGTAGGGTCAATCATTCACTTTTAGAGGAATGTAGAGCATTCCAGTGGGTCTTCAATACTGCACCATTCTACCAGAGCACATTCTAATTTTCTATCATACATAACTTTCATAGTAGAGGGAAATATGATTTGACAATTTGGAAATAGAACCTTCACTACATTTATAACATAGTCTTAGAACCTCATAGCCAAATATACAACTACGGAGTAATGTGGAGCATTCTATTGCCCTACTAGGAATACCTTCACAAAATCAATTCTATCCTTAAGCTATCAGTAGAAAATCATTCTTCCTGTGATCAAAACATCATGAAACATGGAACATACATAAAATAAAACTAAATAAAGTTATGTTCCAAACTGCAAAAGTCCAATAGCACAAAGATGAAAATGTAGAGTAATCTTTTGAACAATCTTTAGAGAATAGACCTTCTAAAACAAAGACTATCACCTGTTTCTGGAGGCCAAGCCTTCATTGCATTACCACATACAACTTAGAATCAGTAGGATAGATCATATAGCATGCTTCAAGCCATTAAGCATCCTTCTTTATAATCTAATTCTCTTAATGTTTCTAATTCCCATATTAATAAGGCTTCAAACTCAACTCTACTTTGATTAGAAATGTAGATTTTATGACATCGAATCATGAGTTTTTCTCTTCCTTTCTTTCATGATAGTATTGACATCAGTGTATGCGTTAGTCTATTCTATGTTGAAATCATTGACAACACATGGCCAACAAAAACACCTTGAATCAAAACATAATTCTGAGACTAGAGGTTAAGTGTCCTTTGCTGAGTTATGTTCATGCTTGGGGGGCAATACATGTTGAAAAGATAAAATATAATATCTTTATACCATGGATCATTTGTCAACATACATACATCACTAAATGGAATAGCATCTATGTCATTTATCTTAGTTGCCTCTAACTTGGAATTATCCATCAACTTAGCTAAACCTTAGCCTCTAACCAGTTTGGTGACCTACACCTCAATATCATATTCATGGATCCTATTGATCAATCTACATATTCTCCCAGAGGCTTCTTCTTACATGAAAATACCTTTCACAATTGAATGGGGTACATATGCAATTATCTTTGCACCCATAAGATATGGCCTGAAGTTCTTTACTAGATTAACCTTACCATATGCATGCTTTTCCATAATTGAATAATTTAATTCAGCAACCTACTAAGAATTGCTAAAAAATCCTATTGGCTACTCAAATCCATCGCCATTCTTTTGCAACAATACAACAACAATAGTATAAAATGAAGAAAAAGAGAAGAGCTAGAAAGGCTTGGAATAATCTAGGCTTACCAACACTGGTGCATTCTTTAGATCCTCCTTTATGTCAACAAAATCCTCAGCCAATTCCTTTTCTAATGTGATAGATTGCCCCTTCTTGAGTATCTTGGAGATTGCCTTAGTCTTCTCAGCAAAGTTAGGGACAAACCACCTTACAAAGTTGATCTGCCCAAAGAAGGACTAGACACCCTTGACTGTTTTAGGCTGAGGGATGAGGTCAACAACCTTAATTCTTTTAGGATCTATTCTAACCCCATCCCTAGACATAATATGTCCCAAAAACTTTCCTTCTTCTACTCCAAACTGACATTTCTTGGGACTCAAAGAAATCCCATACTCCAAACATCTGTCAAAAATCAATTGCAAATGCTTGCAATGATCTTTCCCATCTTTTGAGAGTACAGTGAGATCATCATGGTATATAACCATGATTTCATCGATGAGGCTTGTGAAGGCCACATCCTTTGCTCTTTGAAACATTGATCCTACATTCTTCAATCGAAATGGTATCCTCAAATAAACATAGGTTCCCCAAGGAGTAGTGAATGTTGTCTTGTACTACTCTGACTCCTTAACCAACACCTGATTGTAACCTGAGAATGCATCCATCATAGACATAAGTTCTGAACCAACAATCCTCTGCAAGAGATAATCCATACTTGGAAGAGGATAATTATCCTTAAGGGATTTGATGTTCAAATTTCTGAAATCTACACACAGTCTAATCTCCCCATTCATCTTCCTTATTGGGACAAGATTATACACCCACTTAGAATGTCTGATTGGATTTATGATACCTCCCTCTTTCATATTTGCCAATTCTTTTTGCTTCTTTAGAGCTATAGTTGGATTTATAGGCCTCTATTTTTGCCTAAAGGGTTTGACATCAAAGTGAAGGGGAAGAGTATGCTGAAATAAATCCTCCCTATAAGCCTTCAACTCATGATAGGACCATGTAAAATATTTTTTTGATGTTTTTTAATAAAGTAAACATAATTTGGTTTTCATGGGTTTTGAGCTGCTTACCAATATACACTATCCTTGGTGTCTCTTGAGTGCCAAGGTTGACACCTTCAACATTTTCTTCCTCCACTAGTTTTCCTTTGCTTTTCTAGTGGTCTACATTATCAAACATTCTTTCCAATGCCACCAATCCTTTTTGAATGGTGTTTGTCTTCAATCTCACAACCTCACTACCAAACAAAGTTTCCTTGCCATCAACAATTCCTACCTTTAGCTGCCAGTCAATTAATTAGCTATCAAAATCATCCACGCAATTCAGGAAGCTATAAATCTGACTGTTGTCATTGAAAACCTACCATCTGTAGATGTTATCATGTATTGTAGGCCTGGTTAGAATTTATACAGTATAATGGGAAAGAGCACTACAATCAAACCGTGGATCAAACTTTGAACCAACAATTGCCAAGGGATCAGTGTTCTCATTTTTATTCCTCTCAATCCATTCAATGCCAATGGCATTAAACATCTCCATTGTATCCCAGACAACATTCTTGTATGCTCTAAGTTTGTTGTCCTTGGAAGCATAAGCATTTCTAATTTGCTACACAACCAATTCTGAGTCACCATATATTTTTAGGCCCTTGACTTTATGCTTGTGAGCGACATTTAGACCTAGCAAAAGTGCCTCATATTCATCTATATTGTTAGTGCATTGAAAATTAAGTCTGGAAGACATACCAAACTAGTCCCCATCTGGCACTATTAGAACAACACCAGGGCTTGAGCCCTCTCTTGAATTTGCACCATCAAAATGCACAGTCCACAAATTATCAGTACCGCAAGTAGAAATAGGGGGAGCCAAAGGTGAAACATCATGTCGAATCATCCTCACTATTGTATCCCATGAAATGGTCACTATCACTATCAAAGAAGTTAGAGCGATCTTCATGAGCCTTATATCTCTCCTCAACATTTTCATCTTCTTCTTCCTTCTTCTTATACATCTTCACTTCCATGCCCTGGATTGGAATGACTGCATATGAAAGATCCATCTAGATACTTCCACCCATAGAGACTACCCATTTTCTTCATAACAACATACCCCACTTGGTAGGGCAATCTACAACAATTATATCCATTAAGAAAGATTTGTTTGGGTAAGCAACAGGTTTGACCTCAACATCCTTAACTAGACCTATCACATTAACCTCCTTGGAATCCATGGCAAAGTATTTGCCAAAAGACCTGGACACTTTTAGCCCCAATTCTTTCATTATCTCTAGGGAAATAACATTTTTGGAAGCACCAGAATTAAGAATACAATTGTGTAATAGCCAACCATTTATGATCAGGGTTGTGTAAAAATGGTCTACTCCCATCCTGTTGTTAACAGCAGTTGACCCTAGATATACCTCTATGATTTCATCATGGCCTTTCTCCTCATCATCACTACTAGGAACAACAACACGTTGTTTTGGTGCATCTACAATAGTCACAAACGATGTTTCCCTATCTCTATGTTTAGGGATTCTAAGGAGTTCCCCTATAGGCACATAAATTTTGATTTAGCTCAAGACTTGAGCCATGTCAATAGAGTTATAATTGGGAAAAGAAGAATCACATGAAATGGCAACATCATTTGTGTAGGGAATGTAAGGTATTACTTGATTAGATGAAATATTCTTACCCTTTTCCTTTGTCTTCTCCTTCCCATTTTCTGGTTCTTTTTGTGCTTGAGGCTGATCATGATTATTACTGCCTTTTGGATAGTGAACCCCTAGAATGGGTATAGTAGCTAGCTACATGATTTGTGTTAGATTCTTCTGCACATATTTCTTCTTTGTTGTTGGTGTTTGCATTGGAACTTTCTTCTTTTCTAGCACATTATTCTTGGGAGCACTACTACTTTTCAGCTCCATGTTCCCCTTATGTTTGTCCTTAGCCCTATTCAATCCTTGTTGTCTTGATTCTATAGCAAAAGAATTTTGCACAGGGACAAACCTATTTCTCAGTTGATAACCTCCTTGGACCTGCAAAATGGTTACATCAATCAAGGATTTCATGTCTTCTTTTGAAGTTTTGGACTGCTGATACTTCTTCTACATAAGATCCCTCAAGTGTAGAAAATCATGAGTTGGCAATTGATATCTATTGGACCTTCATCATAATCATATTGGAAAATGTGATCATCCTCTTCATAGCTGTCATAATCAACACCTTGACTGATCTACTCATACTCTTCTGTGTTAAACTGATTTATCTCCTTTTCATAGTACTTAGCTACACCTTCTTCATTTGGAAATTCTTCATCTCTACTCAATGAGTGAGCCATTGCATAATTTGTTGGATCATGGGGAAGGAAGCAAGTCTAGCACCACAAAAACTCATCTTGAAAATTGATTTGATCCTTTCTCAATAGATTAGGAGTTTCCCTTTCAGGCCATTTGAAACTTATGTGCCTAGGGGCAACTTGCCTATCATTTTTCTATGGTCTCTTAGACCAATCAGTATTATAAGGCCTATTATACAATCTTTGATCTTCATTAAGGTGTGTTGCAGCACCCTAAGGTGGCAACCCTTTATCATTTCTAGCAAATTTATAGGATAAATCTTTCACAACACCTATAAGCTTATCCAATTTGTCATCATTGGTGAGGGGCTTATTGAAAGATGGCTTATCAGCTGGGACAATTTTACATCAAATCTTTTGACATGCTTCCCTGAAGTTCTCATATTGCTTTCTATGTTTCTGGTTGTAGCATATGCCTCTCTTAATGTGCATGGACTCTTATCCCTCAAACAATAACCAATCTTTGAGTCAAATGTACCACAATACAAATCCAAACACATAGATTCATTAGGTCTCATATGAGGAGGTACCTTTCTCATTGTCATGATGAAGTGGCTATTGAAATCAATGACTATTTCATTAATTGCTTTCTTGATGGTTGTAAGTTCATGGATGGTAAACTTGTGGTCAATTATGTCCCCATATTGCAATCTAAACACTCTCATGAACTCCTCCCAAGAATCAATATTGTTATTGTTACCATTTTTTGACCCTAGCTCAAAAATTGGCTAAGCAGATTTATCATTTATCATTTTTGAATGAGGCTTGATTTACTTTTGTTAGTGCTAGTTGCATAGTTGTTATGACATATGTAATTCAGTTGTTCAAATGTAGAAAAGAAAAGTTTCAATCATTCATTGCATTGCAGAGTAGTAAAAGAGATAAGTATTCATTCACCACAGTGATTGTTCATTTACAATTTTGAATACATGATAGAACAAACATTGCATTGAAGGAAAAGTAAGACATATCAGATATCCCACACAAGCCGTGGGTTATAGCTAAATTCATACAAATACAAGTAAAACACTATGCATCTAATGAAGAAGAGGGAAAGACATAGCCATCATTTCCTTGTTTTGGTTGATCTTCATAGAAGCCTCCAGTTCTTGCTCCTAACCTTGGCATGTACCTAAAAAAATGCGAGAAAGTTCTCGTTAGAAGCTCCAGTTATGAAAATCCTTCATCAATCAAGAGAGACATAATACTTTGGTTGTAATGCATTGATCAAATGAGAACATCCATATGCAAAAGGAATTGAAGAGAACCAAATATGAGAACATCATTATTTTATTCTAATTTATTTGTTTCATGTGCAGGTATAGGACAAATCATGAAGCTAATTGAAGACATTTAGCATGTGGTATCAAATGGGCTCCCATAAGGGTTGAGCCCAGCATGTTGCTGCCCCTTAATCTCAAAATGGATGAATAGAAGAAGAAGATCATTGATGACATTCACATGACAAGCTGAATGAATAGCAAAACAATCATATAAATCAGTCCCATTTCAAGACATGATCATGATTTCACTTCAAAGTATGAAATGCAATCATGAACATGACCTAAATAGATGGAGGACAAAATTCCATGCTTATAATAGCTTATACACTACTCCAACTGTTATGAAAATGACATTCTCAAGCATGATAATAATCAGGAGTATACAATGCATTTGTAATCATCAGATTGATAAAGGAGTAAGTATTCAAAAGTGTTGACTATCTGAGGATTTCTTACTCATCTTATCCAATATTCCAATTGGAGTATTCATTATAAACCAATAAGAAAATTGCAAAGATAGGTGAGTACCAAACTTCATACTTTCTCATTTAAATGGAGTGACAGAATCATATTCAGAATTCAATGACATAAGTTGCCTTTTAAATGATGAAATATATCCAATTATGCCTCACTTTTTTCTACTGATAAGTTGAGCATCAAAGCAAGTGTTATCACATGTTGCATTCATTGCATATCTATAAAAGAAACATGATAAGTATTGCAGATCTGTAGCAGAAAAATACAAGACAACCAATCCAGATGGCTCATTTTGTCTTTGACAAACTCCAAGAGAATAAAAAGGAACATTTCATTACATATGTGTAATAGAGCATCATTATTATATGACAAAGGAGTAGCTAAATTGGTATGATCATCATCCTTGTGCTATAGGATATCATTTTGTCTCAAAATAAAATGTATGAGTGTATGGTTGCATCTGTGGCTGAGTGAGTTCAAATAAAGTTTTCATTATTAGAAGTGATCTACCAAAACTGGTGACAACAGATATAGTGGACCTAATCATGTCCTTCAAGACATCTCATATAATGCATTTGATATGATAGAATACAGAAAGAGGAACAACAGAGGTTCATGTTGTCACAGTTTATACATAACATGTAAGTGTTGCCTTCATTTATTACTATGCCTCAATGTCATGACATAGTCATGTTCATCATTATATGAAAAGTATCTAATAAGCACAGTCCACTGAATGGACAAGTAAAGTTACAGAAATGAAGACATGTATGCTGCTACAGTGGAGGAGTTCAAAGTTCAAAACCGACGGTATCATTCCATATGGAAAGTCCACTGAAAGAGTAAGTAGAACTACAGAGATAGAAACAGTACATACAATCATCACTTCTTTTGAAGAGTAACAGTGATTATCACTAAACAGTGTAGCATAAGAAAGAAAAAGAGATACCATATGCCAGTATATGCTATAGAAAGAAGATTTTGTGCTCATAAAGATAAAACATTGTTTTAGTTTCAAATCTGAGTTTATACAGAAGAGTGAAAATGCAGAGATATATTCATAATAAGGCTATGGCATATAATGCCTTTTGCATTCATCTCAACAAAATACCCATATCAAGTTTTAGACCCCAATGCATTTTTGCAGTGTTAAAGAGAAAGGAAAATGGTAAGTAAAATTGTCTAGACAGGGCGGTGAGGAATGACTGTTTATACAAAATAAGCATGAAACCCTTATCGGGTTTAAAAAAGGAGTCTTTTTCTTCTTATATACAGTCGAGCAAGATAGGGTAATTTCTGTGTAGTATGGCCGCGAAAGACAAAAGAGTTCTATGTGACAAAAACATGAAACCCTTGTCAAGTTTAAAAAGGTTTCCTTTCTTCTCATAATATACAGTTGAGCAGTGTGAAGGTAGAGTATTGAAGACCATGGCTGCCAAAGAAAAGAGGTTATGTGCAAGATGAATGAAACCCTCACTTCGAACACCAGAAACTTCACATTTTTTACATCAAAAGACAAGAGTGAAGCTACAAAATTGCATTACATGAAGTGGTCATGACATATGAGAAGATATTTCACATACCTAGCAAACATGAAATGAAACCCTCATCACAGTTTCATTTAAGATAGAAACAAAGGAAGCTACAGTAAGAGCAATGATGGAGAGGAACAATGAACTCAGCATTCAACATATGATGATGCAGTAGATAAGAAGATAATGGCCGCGGCCAGTTGAGGGCCCTTGTCATTTTTGCCATTTTTTACAAAGTTCAACACAAAAACCAAACAATATATATCAAAGACTGAGAAGACTGAAGAAATAGTTATATGGAGTGGCCATTTTATGAGATATAAGCCATCAAAATATAGTAAAATGCCATTAAAAGCTCAGATTCAAGCTTACCAGGAGCGGCCTGTCATTTTGGCCAAAGAAGTACAGTGCTCTCGACCACTGAAGACCATCAAATGGAGCAAGAAAACACATAGAGCATGAAACCCCAAGTTGGCGGCCACAGTTGCAGAGCTAAATCAATGCCACCAACAAAATGAAATGACCGAGGTTTTAGGGTTTCACACTTGCTTTTGTTTTGACATCCTTTCCATTTTGACCATGCAAAAACAACATAATCATTTTTATCCAAATGAGATTGGGGTCAACACCTTGTGTTTGTTGATGCCTAGTGATCATAAGGAGAGGTAGCTGACAACACATAGAATATGGCTTGTTTCATAAAGTCAAAGGTGGACATTTCATGAGTCGTGCCTTTAGAACCCTGCCAAGGTCTTGATATCATATGTGGTCAACTCACATTGGAGTCAAGGTATTATTTGATAATGCATGTGGTCAAGTGTCTTTGACCTCCCACTTATGTATTTTTATTATTCCTTCACATATTTCAATATATGCATAAAGATCAAACAAAAAACCTTGGAAATGTAAAGAATATGCTAGATGAAGACATGGTCAAAGGGGGTCAATGCGACATGTTGTCACTATAGAGGTAGGGAGTTGGCATTTTTTAAGCCATATGGATAATGACGAGGTAGCAGAATATCGACACATTGGAGTCCATGGTGTCAAGCCTTTTAAGGCTTTTATTTATTTTTTGCAAATGTGTGTAATAGTTCATATTTTTATGATTTGTATAGAAAATCATATGTGATATCTTGTAAATATCTTGGTCAAATTATAAACCAGATATCATTTTATTTTTTGCAAAAATCATATTGATAGGATATTGATTAAAATTGCCATATCATTGTAAAGTTAAAATTAAAGCAATGAAATTATGAATTGCTTTTAAAGTTTAACTATTTTTAGGCAATTTATAGGCTTATAAAGCAGATCAAATATTCCATTTTGATTTGTTTTATTTAGAGTCATATAGGATGAATTTTGCAGCTTTCATGAGCAAAGAAAAGCAGTTTTATGGTGGGACCATATGAGAGGGCAGTTTTGCAGCTTTATTTCACAGATTGGAGGCAGATTCAATGCTTTATATTTGTCTTTCATGAGTAGCTCAGAAATGGACTTAGGGTCTATTTTTAGGAGATTTTTCAGCTTTCTTCAGAGGACATCATTTGGAGACATTTATAGGAGAAAAACTTAGTTTTTTCTCAGTTAGTTAACATCGATTTCTTCTCTCTTATAGAGTTGTATATAGGTAGTTGGCTCACACATTTTATTTTTTCATGCATTGTACTCCTTCCAGTTCTAATAGCAAATGATCTTGTTTCACATATATTTTGCAGTCTTGATCTGATGTTATATTGTGACTATTTCAGACCTTTATTTTGTCTCAATATTGTTAAATTCAGTTCTTCCTGGTTGCAGTTTGTGTTTGACCCAAGCCTTGTTGCAAATTACTTAAGGAATAAGTATTAGTGAAATTGTGAGCATTCAGGTTAGAGGATCTATTTGTGAGTGATAGAATTTCATCCAGTTTAGATTTTAGAGTTAATTTAAATTTTAGTTACATCCTTCTATCCCTTTTCCCCTCAAGTCAGTAGTTTAGAAGTTACAAGAGAACCAGCTCACTCTGGAGATTCATTCTCATGAAAGGAGACCCACATATGAGAATGATTCCATGTTTCAGCAAGTAGTTAAGTTTTTGCAAAGCTTAACACGAGTGCATACTTGAATTGACAATAGTTATCAAGGAGATCCTTACTTTAGCACTTTCTTCCAATGAGTGTATAGATAATTTCATCATAACATCTTCATCCTCAATTTCATATTCATTAGTAAGATTAATAAAGTGTCTGAGATGCTCCTCAGCTATAATAACATTATTTCCTTGAAACCTAGGAATCTTTCTTGTAATCTCATTTGGAATTAGATTGGCAAAGTTGGGTATACCAAAGAAATCAAGTTGTTTATACCTCTCAGCTCCCAATGGCTTCCTCTATGTAGGAAATCTTTGTGCTTGTCCTCGCTGGGCAAACCTAACATTCTAAATGTTGCCATGATGTTGATTCACTTGATTTTGTGGTGGCTAATTGTTAATAGTTTGAGCATGGGAATTATTAACACCCTTCTATCCCATTTGTTAATGTTGATGTGATTTTTGTCTCTAATTATTCTACTAGTTATACTGCTGAGTATGGCTCGATTGTGGTGCATTTTGGTTTTGTTGGGCGGACTAGGAAAGTTGTTCTTATTGTTGATCAAGCAAGGTCTCTATCTCTCTTTGTCTATTTTTGAGGTGATCAAGAAAGTCAAGCTCATATTGGATTCTTCTTTCTCTTTCCTCATCACCAGGTTGTTGTTGTTGATCGCCCTCATTAGGAATGTTATCATATTGACCTCTAAGTGATCCCATGGGAGAATTAGGATGCCTGGTATCCTGATATGTCTCTTCATTCTCATTGGGTGTCCCAAATGTTCTCAAATGTGGATCATGAGATCTATCTCTACTTCCTATTCCAATAATATTTTCATTTCTCCTAACATTATACTAAGTCCTATTTCTTCTTATGTCTATACTGAGCATGTTATTTGTAGAGTCCTCAGAAGTATAGTTATATTGTCTCCTGAGGTCAATAAATATATGGTCTTGGGTGTTCATAGAAGGTACCACATTGGGAAGTCTTGTCCTCCTATTTCCTACACTACTAGAGGATTCCTCATGCCCAGACTATTGTTGGTTCCTTCCTCTATGCATTATAGATCACTTTTCAAACTAAACTAATCTTTTGGGTTGTAAAATAGAGTCATCACTTCCCTTGCCAGGAAGAAATATTGGAACAAACACTATACTTCAATATCACAGCTGCAACCAAAATTATAGATTTACTACTACCAAGAGCTTCAGATATGAACAAAAGTATAATCTCCCCAACAACGACACCAAATTATTGGTTCCCAAAATTTTATAACCTGAATGTCTAAAACATTCCTAAATCACCTAGGCGAGGGATGCCATTAGAGAGATTTGAAAGAGGTTTATCAACAAGTTGAGGGTGATTTTGGCCAACTACCAGGAGTGGGTAGACTCCTCTACTCTTTGAGCTCAACTTAGACTCTAGAGGGATATTCCAAGGGGTATACCTTAACAAGTATTGGCTTCTAAACTAGATGAACAACTAAAAATATATGAGCAGCCAAACCCAAATCACTTTCCTAGCCCCAAATTTGTCACTAAACTAAGAACATTGTTTGTTATAAAACCCATATATAGATGATAAAGGCAATCCTATAGAATGAGGATGTTAGTGGAACTACTACTATGTCTAAAGGTAGATATAGTATTTTGTTTTTAAAGGCTTGGGTGATCACAGGCTTCTTAGACCAATGTCTATCCATTCGGTTACATAGTCTCAAGTTCACTAAAAGAACACAACTGCAAAGAAATATATGACTGCCAATTTAAGTATTCAAATGCATGAAAATCAATACCAAATCACTAAGAATAATTAATAATCCAACACCATATAGTGTTCTTCCTTATATAATACTGAAATAATCATTTACAGGGACTGGAAATGAATTAAGAGCTGTCACACTCATTCAAATTAGAGCTTACATTCACACCACTAAATTTGGCAAGAGAAAACTATAACATCAATTAAGTTTACTAAGAAGAACACCTATAGTGGTGGAGAAAAACAATTATTCAATAGAAAGAGTGGAAAATATTTAACATACATTTCATAGTTGTTTTATGAAGAGAAAAAACTATAAAGATTATCTTTTCTTTTTTGCCTCTAGATCTCTGAACCTGCTGAGAGAACAATGCCCAATTGACCAACCTGTAATGCATCAATAACATATGCATATATAGCAATTCAGCTCAATGCACTATCCCAATAGTTGCATTTAGTCAACGAGTACACCCATGCTTCATTGAATTTGGCCCACTGTTATGTCATAAAATCTACACGATTGGAAGCCTGTCCATTCCCTAATAACTCTAAAAATGGTAGAAGAAGATTGCCCACACTCATTGGGCACTTGGAACATTAAAGAGGGAGTGTCAAATTCATTTTCTAGTACCTCCAAATCTATTTCTATCCTCCATGTATGCAGGTGCATTTAATATTTTCATTGTTTAACCACCTGCATAATCTTGGCCTCCAAAACACCAATGTTGAGTATAAACCTACAAGTCCCACCCTACAATAATGGCACACATTTAGGAAAACATGTCCCTCAAAGCTTTTACAACACTTTAACAGTGTTGTACCATTTTAATTTATAGGTCCTCTTGAATTTGTTGTACCTGAAGAATTCAAAATTTTGTTATTTTGATCCTCATCCTTCATTTTCCCTTTGAATTCTATTTATATGTCCTTTCTATACATTGGGCACCCTTTTTCCTTTGTTGGCAAATTTTGGTTGGCAAGTTGTTTAGTCGATGAACTATGAAGTTGACAAACTACCAATTTATTTGGTAGACATTCTTTACTTCATTTTTCCTTTTATTCACTTTATCGGCGAAATTGCCTTCAGAAAAACTATTCTTTCTTTATCCCTTTTTCCTTTATCGACAAATTTTCCTTTTTTGCAACTGTCTTTCCTTGCCACTTCTTATATTTTTATCTCTTCCTTTATCTCCCTTTGTGACCAAATTTCTCCTACAACGATCTTGACTGTCATTGAACTTTCAAGTTTGCAAACCTTCTCTTTTGTCGATGAAGACTTTGTTGCTTCCTTCTCTTTTTCTTTTGTCTCTTTTTTTCCTTTTAGTGCATTTATCAGGAAAATGTGGAAATGATGAACCATTCATCTTTTTTGACTTTCCCTTGTCAGTGAATTTAGCCCTTCACAAATTACCTTCTCTACCGACCTACCATCTTGCTTTCCTTTTCAGCTTATCGATGAATCCTTCATTTTACAAAACATGTCTTAGCCTCATCCTTTTCTTTCTATCTTCCTTATTTCATCACTTTGCCATCGACACTTTATCCATCTTGGACACCTTTGTTTTCCTCCTCATTATCGACAATTTTTTGCCATGACGAACCAAACTATCAGCGAACCTTATGGTTTGCGAACTAAAAGTTCTCCGATAAGGCTGGCCTCTTCTTTTTACTTGTCTTCTCTATCGACAATGTTTCCCTTTTATTAACCAAAGACTCTATCTTATTTTTCATTCTTCGCTATCCTTTTCCTTTTCTTCTGCCTTATCTTTGTTTCTTCTTCATTTCTTCTTTGTTGGGGAAGAGAGTTGTCAGTGAATTCTATCAGTGAATTCTTCCTTCGGCAAACTTGGGGGTTTGCAAACCTCCATTTTCACCAACAATCATTAAAACCTTTTTCATTTTTCCTTAGATAAAAAATCCACTCTTTCATTGCATTTTTCCTCGTTGGCAAATTAGGGAAAATAGGAACCTATGAACTTGGTCAGCAGAATCAACATTTCGTGAACTAGTCGATTCACCGACAAAGGGCCACAAACTTCAAATTTTTTCTATCTTTCTAATCTTTCTTTCCTTCTACTACCTTGCTAGAGAATCAAAAAATCATTGAAGTCACAGACTTACAAACTCAGTTGGTGAAATCAACAATTCATGATTTTGTTGATTTTCTAACTAAAGGCTCAAATGGACAATTTTTTTATAAGGGAAGAAAAACATCAAGACTTGGGAAATTTTACTTAGAAATTTTTGAAAGAAACCTATTTGAATTATATCAGATCGAGTATATATGGTGGATGTAAAATGCAAATGCAAAAAAGTGGGAATTTTTATGAACTTGGGGAAAAACGGGCATGTTCAGGAGATTGTTTTTTATAGGTGCCAACAAGTATCACTTAGCTCAATTTCACTATTTTGAGATTTGTTAGACTCCTAGGAGAGAGGATGGGTAAAAATGCATTTGGTAAGTTTATCGAATCTTTGTGGGAGGATGTAGATGAGTTGGAGTATTGGAACGAATACAAAAAAATACTTGCATATCTAAGAGCTTAGACTACATGGATACTTTTATTTGTCACATGGCATTGTCACAAAGGAATTTGGGCCTTGAGGTTCACACGGTATTCTTTGGCAAGAGATGCAACACCTCATGGGTACATGATCAAGGTTGAATATGTAGTTTGACATATTTTCTCATTTTAGCATAAGGATTCCTTATCATTATGTTTGAAATTTCTTAAGGATAAAAAATTTTGGAAAGGGAGGACTTGTCATGTCCCTTTTTCCAAAAATAGCACTTACTAAAAATAGTAAGTTCCCACTATCCAAAAATAATAAGTTAGGGGTTGCAAGACACATTGGAAAATATTATTTATTTAATATTTATATTGTCTCAGTACAATATTCATCCTTTAGACAAATAAATATCAAATTAAATATTATTTTCTCAGGTAGGGTGTGGTTTGGGTAAGGAGCCTTCTTGACTACCACTTGCTAATTTTGAAGAGATCATGACAATTATGGCAAGAATCTATGAACGGATCATTGACAAGTTCTCCTTGCAGTTAACAGTTGTTAGTGGCAGATTATTTTTGGCATGAAAGGTGGACTGGAAACTTGAAGATGCTTTTTGATTGGTTTTTCCTCTTAAGAGGGCATTGCGATTTTGGAATATCTTTTGGAGATCATTGCAAACTTGGAAAAAGCATTTATGATGGAGTTGCCAATTGTCATCCCTTATTTGGCTGGAAGATATTGGAAAGATTCTAAATGATTTTTTATTTTTTTCCCTTCCAATAAAGGCTATTGGGTTTGGAAACCCATCTCCAATCTTGTAGCATATAAAATATGGAAAATATCTCATTTGGGGTTTGTTGCAAGTATGTGTAGTCGGTGTTGTCATTGATGTCAACAAGCTTGTGTTGTCATTGGTGTCAACTATGTCAACTATATGAGTAAGAAATGTTGAAAGAGTATGAGTAGTTGGTGTTGAGTGGATGTTGTCTATGATGATGAGGAACTGCTTAAGATGGTGATAATATGTTCTTGATGCTTAGTTTGAGAAAAAATGATAAAATAAGAAAACAATGTGTGGCAGTGACATTATGTGTTACAAAGCAATGTTCTAGTTTTGCTCTGTATTTCTTTTATTTTGAAGATCTGTTCATGCGGTTTGAATATGTGATAAAATTTAAGAAAACAATGTGTGGTAGTGATATTATGTGTTACAGAGTAATGTTCTAGTTTTTCTCCGCATTTCTTTTATTTTGAAGATCTATTTGAATGCAGTTTGAATATGTTGTTTAGAGGTATTTATAGATGCTACATTTAGGATTTGGCATGCTAGAATGTTGTGTAGAGGGAGGTGTGTTCACCACTATGAAGACTTTGATTTGTAGAAGTTTGTAAAGGTGTTTAGGAGAAATGTCTTTTCTCCGCATTTCTTTGCAAAGTGTTTTTAGGTCTTGCGGTTCTAGAAATGTTCTTATAAGGTTCATATCTTTCTTCTGTTGAATTTGTTAATGGTTTGGTGCTTCAAATGTTGATTTTTAGAGATACAGTGCATGCCAGAGATAGTTAAGTATACTAGATAAATAGGATAAGGCTATGTGGTAGGTGAAATATGTTGGATTTTAGGATATTTCAGGATGTTCATGGAATACTCTAGATTATGTTAAAGCTTGGTATATGGTCTGCAAAGTTTTATTTTATCTTGAGGAAGCATGTACATAAAAGTTCATTGTGTTAACATAGATTTGGTTGACGTTGGGTGTTTACACTAATTACGGAATTGCTTAGGTGATTATGGAAGCATGGAGTGGCATGCTTGGATGAATTTATTGTGGTCTGCCTTCATTCCTTTCCACCGCGGGAATGTTTTAGGTCCAACCTAATTTGAACTTGTGAAGCTAAGGTGATTTTTTGACCTTGGAGAGTGTTTTCAAGGTTGAAGATGGTATAAATAAGTATCAAGAGATCGTGAAAGGGTGTGCACACAATGGATACGATGTGAATAATAGTGTGGTAGAGTGTGTGGTCCAGTACAAGATTTTGTGTGTTAGATTACTGGATGCAGTGAGCAGAAGGTGTCTACAATTCTTTAGTATGACTATGAAGGTGTTGATGACATTGCGGTGGAATTCTCTGTTGCATTGAGATAGTCTTCTCCTTGTAACAATCTTCTCTATCTTCTTTTCTATTCTAGCAGCGAACCTTTCTTTTGGGTAGTGAGCCCTTTGGTAGTGAGACTTCTGGTAGTGAGCCTATTATCTTTTAGTGTTGATATTACTTTATACTATGAGCTAATCCTCACCGTGGTTTTTCCCTTCTTGGGTTTTCCATGTAAATCTAGTGTTCTCTCATGTTTGATGTTAATTAGATTCAGTTTCTGTAATTTGCTTTCATAGTTAATCATCATAATAGTTTAAGGATTAATTGAATTGGTGTGGATCTAAATGTTTTTGATGGTTTTGGAATTATAAATTACAACTTATTCACCCCCCCTCTCATTTGTCTTATGTATTCAACAGGGTTGTTGTCATATCTCATATTTTCTCAATACTTGTAGATTTGTAGATTGCTTCTTTAATGGATGAAAGGTCTCGTTGGACTAAGGAGGATTGTGGATGAAAACCCATGATTTTCAGGTGGCTAGAGGATGAAAACCCTATGTTCATAGAGTAAAATTCCATGAAAGGATTTTACAGGAGCTGAAAAGATTGAGAGGATTCAAGAGTTTAGTTATTTGTACGCACGATTGTCCAATTTGTAGTTCGTGCTGATTCTAGTGTGTCTCAATTGTTGCATGTTGTTTTATTTTTCTATAGGTTCTTTTTTAGATCCATTCCAATTGTCAGGATCAGATTTGGCAAGTTGGGTAGTGTTGGTTGTGTTTTGGCTATGTATTGTTGAAATACATAGTGTGTTTTCGACATAGTTTGTTGTGGGATTTTATAATTTGTGTTGCATGTTTGTGTACTATTATATTCATTGTCTCATCCTTGATTAGATTTTGTTCAATTCAAAAATTAGATAATATCAGTTGTGGTAATTCCATCTTTCAGTGCGAGAAAATTTTGTGGATTTTGTGATTTTGTTTCCAGATCTGTATTTTTTTTGTAGATGTTATGAGGGTTGTTGGATTAGGTCTGGACAACTAAGAGGGGGGGGGGTGAATCAGTTGTTACTTATTTAACCTTTTTCTTCCTTTAATCTTCCTTTACAACTTATAAACAAATTAATGAAATAAACATTTCAGCATCACGAAAGCAAAAACATAAATAATACATTTGACACCAAGATTTTGACATCGAAATCTGGTTAAGGGAAAAACCACGGTGGGGATTAACCCACAAAATTAATACTCTGTTAAAAGTATTTTACAAATGGGAATGCACATGCATTCGGGCTCACTACCCAGAGCTCACTGCTCAAATGGAGGCTCACTGCCTAAGAAAATATTACAAGAGGAGAATAGAGATTTGAACTGATTAACAGCATCTACTTATGCATGAATTTTAGTTCTAGTTAAGTACAAAAACTGATCTTACACATTTCATCTTTGCTCTGCTCTTCTTTACTGATCTACCTTCATTTGCTCTTTGGATTTATACTTTTTTCACACATACACCTTCTTCGCATACACACACACTTTTTAAAATATCTATAGTCATCAGCTATATATATCCTTATCGTGAATTGCAATCACTTGCTAGTCGGCAACAACAACACTTAGAACCTTTTAAGAATGCTCTACTTTGTCGGCTAAATCCATACACCAATATTGATGCGTACCAAAAATAACACATGTAGATCATCATACATGTCTGCCACTAACATTCTATATCATACATAGTTCATCAAAACACTTCTATTGGGTCCGCACAAGGATTAACATAAGTTTGCATGTTCTTCACTGAACTGTTCTGTCATAATAGGACCCAGTATTCAGATGCTCATAACTTTTGATCCCTTTATCATCGAAGGCTAAAAACTTGGATTTAGATTGTCCTAGTGTCCCTTTACACTCCTTCAGATCCATAACACATAATGATAAACTGGAGAGATCCGCTGACCAAAATAATGGACTCTACTATATGCTCTGTTTCAGGCTGCCAGACTTAGATAGATTATCATTCTAACTTCCGGTATGATCAAATACTACACTGCAGATGTGTGGAACAATCTTAGTTACCATCAAGGACAACACCTATCAATTCTAAGCAGTGTCTCTTGCCAACAATCTCCCCCTTTGGCATTGATGGCAACACTTAGTGAAAAATGACTAAGTGTCTTAGATCGACTCCCCCTTTGTCTTTGCATTCGTGCCCTTCACTTAATCCAATGCTCCCCCTATACTGAATACCTCATTTTTCACTATCCTTCACTCCCCCTTTGACATCAATGGCAAAGGGTGGGATCCCCAAGCCAAAATTCTCAAAAAAAGTTATGTTTATACTACCGCATATGTACAACACATCATCAAATTCTATTTACATGAATTTGAGAATGTCTGCAAAACTAATTTTTAATTGCACAAGTTCAGAGGCCCAAGTATTCTTCATTCCATCCAAGAGTGAGACATGCCCACTCAGCAGAAATGCATATGCTTCTGCCTTTGCCAGATCTGGAGGATCACTTGTCTAAAGTGCATTTTGGGCTTCGAATAAGGCATTATGCATGGCTTCCAACTTGGTGGCAATCAATCCCCGAAGTTCACACATCATCTTCATAGTATTGATTTTCTCTTTTTCAAGTCCCTTTATTTCATCTGTCAAGCTGATGACCTTACATTCCTAGCTTATAGGAGAGGTATTTAGAGGATCAAAATTTTGAGATAGAACTGATATTTTCTGTTCTTGTTCCTTTATTTTCTTCTCAACATTCTTATTGACTTTAGTCCATGATAGGAAAAACTTATATATATCTCCTCCATCACTTAGATCATTTTGAATGCTCTTTTTGCTAATGCCCAGTATCAATCTATGACTCCTTATCAGATTCTTAACTTGACTGAATTTCTTATTCAAAAATTCTTTCTAAACCTTTGCCTCCGCAGACTTTTCAAAAGACTCAAAATGTGAGTTTACTGAACTTACAAGATTTTTCAAATGGCTGGAGGGGGAATCATTTTGATTCTTCTGATAAGTTGACATTAATTTTTCTAAAACTCTGGTTGCTAGCCCCAGTAGCTCATTGTCCTCTAAGTGGGATTTTAACATCTTTTCTCTGGCTTTTACTTGGGTGAAAGATGCTATTTTCATCAATTGAAATGGAGAGAGGACATCCAGATTGGTTAGTCCTTGGAGTAGATCAAGCTTATCAAGCTCAATCACTTCCTTTTCAAGAGGGCCTCTTACTGCATCTGTAGTGTCTCTTGCTACATTTTATAAACCATCTTTTTGATCATCAAATTTTTCTACATCTGCTTTAGGTGCTTCAACCTTTGCACCATCTTCTTCTACTTTATCTTCCTTTCCTTTTTCCTTCTCTCTCTCTGTATTATTCTTCTCTGTGTTCTCTTCTGGGGGACTCATTTCTTCTTTCTCGCCACTTTCTACTTGATCCAGAGGACTCTTTGTGGTAGCAATATCCTTTTCCTTCCCAGAGTGATTAGGTGGAGGAGTTATCTTTGCATCTATTATTCTATCTATCATTTCTATGTCCTCCTGATTGACTTGTTCCTCTTCTTGAACTTCTCCAATATTTAGATTTGATGAATCAAGTTCTGGAGAATCTAGAGAAATACTTTGGTCCTTAATTCTCTTGTCAGTTTCTTCTTCTAGATCTTTTTGTTCTAAAGTAGAAGGATTGTCTTCTTCAACTTGCTTTTCTAAAACAATGTAGTATTTATTTTTGTCTAAAGCCTTTCTTAGAATTACCTTTGTTTCCTTTGCAATTTCTTCAGTCTCACCAACCATTAGTTTGTTCATCTGAACTTTGCTTCTGAATTTATCTTTGACTTCTCTAAGGATTTCATCTACTTCTTTTCCAGTCATTACAGGGCACAAAGAGGAGAGAACATACTCTTTGAGTTCTATATCTTTTTCCTTGGCTGCTTCTTTTCTCATTTCCATTACTTTCCTCAAATTTTTAAGAAGTTCTTGTAAGATTTCCAACAAGGCGCTATTGAATTTATTCAGATATATGATAATGGTATCTTCTAAAATTTTCTTATTTGCTTGATCAAGATTATCATAGTAAACTCTAATAGGTTTTAAATTTCCATGAGCAATGACATTTTTTACAATTTCAACAATAGTCATGGTAACTATTGATGTATAAAAATGTGGGTGTAATCCAGCAGCAACATGGGAAACTCTGAGACGTGGGAATGCTCTTCAGAGTGACCTCCAGATTTTAGGGAAGCTGGCTCTTCCGTTCTTCAATGGGGTTTGAGAAAAAGGTCAGAAAGAAAACCAAGATTGCAGAAAATAAATGCCTAATCTATGGTGATCCACCAGATTTGAAACTATTATTTGCACAGTGTCTAACTTTGAAGGATTTAACTGGATTTAAAGAGCAAAATATGCATGATTAAAACTAGTTTGAGAACATATTAAACAGAGGTAGAGAAACAGAGAAATTAGAGACAAGAAACAGAGATATCCAATATGCACAGAACACATCTCTTTATTTGAATAACCAGTTACAGAGGCAAAAGTTGCTGCACAAAATGACTGTTACATTCTCATAAAGAAATAATTGCAAAGGCAAGGAGAAAGAAAATCTATGTCTGCTACTCCAACTCTCTGATCTGTAGAATGTAGAACTCTATATGTATGAAGAACTCTCTCTGAACATATCTGAAGAACTCTTGAATGTGACCCAAATCTGGCTATTTTATAGCTTGAAAAACCCAACAAATCCTCAACGGCCTCTCTGAAAATCCACAACTGAATCCGCAAAATCTGGCACCAAATCCACAAAATCCATCATAAAATCCAACTACAACTGTAGTTTTTGTTTTGCCCATGGCTAGAAAAGTATCTTTGTGTGTGAAAGAAAACTCCTGCTGCTATTTGGAGCTTGCTCATGAAAATAAAACATTGCTGCTCACATTTAGGGTTTCACTTCCTTTATGTTTCACGTGAATCATAATTTGCATTATAATAAAGTCTTACTTTAATATTTTCCCCTACGTCATATTTTAGTAAAGATAGATCTTTATTTAAAACTAAACTTTTCCGTAGCTTCATAGAGGCATTAATAAAATATTGAACTTATGAAAAGGGGCCCACCATCATGTATCTAATAGAAATGATGCAATTTAAAATAAAACAAAACATTCTATTATTCTCCTATTCGCGGACTGCTCCATGTGCTTCCTTCTGCATTATCCTTGAGTTACCTACTTTTCATTGCTTTCACCATGTGGTGGCTTCCGCTGAATTTTTGAGAAACCCTCTCTTCTGCCTCTATCTGACATGTGTCTATCTCCACAGTCTCTTTCAGTTGCTTTCTCTTTTGTTTCACGTGAGAAGTGAATATGATAAATTTTTCTTATAAAGCCATAGCTTTATTAGCTGGGACCCACCATTTAATATGAGATGCTTTATAAAATATTCTCTTTAAAACCTACCTTTCCTGTAACATTTGATGGATTCAATTAAATGAAATAAAGCATTTCCTCTTGTGTGCGGATTGCTCCACGTGGTGGCTTCCGCTTCATTTTTCTATTCTTCTCATTGCTGCGAGTGTCTCCACTTGGTTACTTCCGCTGGCTCTTGAGTTTCTTTCATAAAACAAATAAAGTGGCTTATTTAATTTTTGTGGCTTTAACTTTTATTCCCGTGACTTCATTTCATGAGGGACCCACCATATGATTTAATAAAAGACTCTCTCATTTATATTAACCCATGACATTTGCATTTTATTAAATGAGATAAAACAATTAATTTCCTTGTGCGTGGGTTGCAACATTTGTCTCCTTCTGCATTACTTTTTAGTTATTTTCTCATTGCTGCGGACACTTACATTTGGCAGCCTCCGCATGTTTCTTAAGTTTCTTTTAATTTCCGTGGACACTTACATTTAGTAGCCTCCGCATACCCTGCTTTTGCTTTCTTTTAATTCTGCTGTAGCCACATGCTCGCCTCCGCATTCAACCTTGAAACTCTTTCTTTTGCTCGGGTGCCTCCATCTGGCAGCCTCCGCTACGTTCTACTGTGTCTTACATTGACGCAAATGTTGACATTTGGTGTTTTCCACTCTCATCTTTTTTTCTGCCCACAAACCCTTAATTCATTTGCATCTGATGGTTCCATTATGCTACATTATTTTACTGTGTCTCTGTATGTGAATGGCATGTGCTCTGAGACCTTTTATATGTGCCACTCCTAAGACAACATTTTTCTTGCAGAGACTGTGCCATCCTTTATGCTGAGCCACATTAAAACTTATGAAATGAAAGTTTATAAAATGGTGTGAAAACATCATCACCAATTCTTGGCGACTGGCTGCGAAAATGGGCCTGCCCATTACAAACTCCAGAAACTTTGATTTTTGCAAAATTAGTGTCTTATCATTGGGCATAGAGTCACGTTCAATGAAACTAAAACATTAATAACTGAACAGAAAGTGAAGAAACATCTGAACCTAAAGAAGCATGAAGGTGAACTGAAACACCACTGACCCAGAATACATCCGACCATCTCAAACTAAAACTAAGCACATAATTGATGTTTTGCAATTGAGACCAACCAACCATACTGACTGAACCTCAAAGACTGACCACAGATCCTCCATTCCTCTTTGCAGCCAAGACTTATTGAAAGAAAAGTAAATGAAATTGAAACTAATGCTACTGTTGTAGCTTATTGAGCATCTGACATCAAACTACTGACAACTGAAACATACAGGAACATATCCATTCACTGGAATAGCAAAATAGCTACCAGATTTAATTATCCTTCTCCAATGAATCCTCATCAAAATAAAAATGAACCAGATAAACTGTATGAAGAAATACAACAATATTTTGTACCTTTTTACTTCTCTGCACTTAGGAGATTCTCTTTTTTCTTCAAAACACCAATCATGTTGATCATCATGTTGTTCTTGCTTCAGCGGAGGGTGGGGAGGGAAAACAAAACACTGAAACTCTTTCCTCTGTTTGCATTTGAAAACTTCTACTGCCAGAAACTCATTAGTGACCTCTTTTGTTGACTCTTTATCTGAAAGGTAACTCAAGATGGCATCAAAATGAGGAATACATGTAACAACACTGCCCAGAATGGTCTTGAATCAGATAGGAATTTCATTGTGCAAGAAAAATGGCATATAGCGGGGCTTAAAATGTGACAACCCTGTATATGATTCTTTATGCAACTTTGCATTAGTCCAGCTATCTCTTGATATCACCTTATCATGGATCTTTCCTTGCTGCGGTGGTTCTTCATCAAAAAGAAGACAGTAACCATTTTCCAGAATTGAAAACAAATCAGCTCTAGCATCATCCTTTGTTACAACATTTTTTCCATGATCACCTTCAAGCCTTACAAAAGAACCTTGCACTTTCTCAATTGCAAGATCTTCCTCATTTAGTAACTAATAGCCTTGTTGCAAAAGTGAGAACAAATCCTCATCATGCTCCAATTGTTGCTCATGTATCTTTGTGCCTTCCTCCTGTAGGTGTGAAACTTCATTGCAATAATAAAAACATTCATTCTTTGTAGACTTTGATATAATATCAGTTGCAACCTTTTCCTCAAAATGAGATACAGATGTAGTGTCAGTCTGGACCCAATACTTTTCAGCTTCAAAACCCTTCTTGTAGTACTTTTCAGCTTCTAGAAACCTCTCCTCATAAGCATCTTCTGAATCTGATTTAAAATTTGATAGTAATTCTGGATCTCCCTTTGCCACATATGCTTGATTTTCAATGTCAGAAAGACACATAGGAGCCACTTTCTTGCTTGTAATTTGATTCTTGATACTTGATTTTTCTTGAACATCAAAGTGACAGAGAACCTGGTCAATGGTTTCTATAGGTTGATTTACAGCTATGGGGGCTTGTAAAGGGTAATTTTCAAGACAATTGGGCATTCTCTGGCTATATTCATACTGCTGTTCATAAGAATCTTGAGGTATTAAACATAGATTAGCATGGTATAGGTTTTGACCTTTTAACTCATTGATCTCATGGGAGAGGGTTTTAATTAGTTCTTTCACAGTACTCATCTCCTCATGATTTGTCAAATCAACAGGGAGGGTGGGTGGACAAAAATTTGTATGCATCTAGTTACAAGAAAGAGTGTGAGACAAGCTATTTACATGAGACATTAGCTGTTCTAAGGGTAGAGGAGGCAGTTTACCAGACAATATAAGGCTACTTTCAACCTTAATGGTAAGATCATATGACTGTGGCAGAGTTTCACCCCCCAAAGATTGTATCATGACAGAGATCTCAGGGTCTAAAGCCTTTAAATAATACAAGAAAGCAAAGACTGGAGGGGGCCTTATGTCTATAGAAATTTTTTTCCATACCTTGTCAAATCTTGAATTGAAATCATGTATGGGCTCCATAGGATGCCTCTTGATTGTAATGAGGTTCTGGGTGAGAGTGCTGACATCTGTCCTGTCTCTGAATTGATTGTAGATGAGCCCACCAAGTTGATCCCATCCAGTGATAGAGCCAGGCAGCAAACTTCTATACCATTCTTTTGCTTTTCCTTTGAGAGAAGATGCAAGCAACAAGAGGGCATGATTCTCAGTTGTGACATTATGAATAGTGCATAAACTTGCTACATCTTGAATGTGATTTGTAGGGCAAACAGAGCCATCTCCTAGAAAGTGAGGCAATGCCTTCCAAGCTATGTCAGGAACTTGACCCTATTGCTGAAGAACAAGAGGACTTGAATCCCAAGTCACAAAGGGTAGATCTCTTTGAATATTCAGGTGCACATAGATACCAAGGGCTGCCATGATCTGCAAGAGCAAAGATTCAAGAAAGATCTACCAGTAGAGTCACCAATAGAGTCACCAGATGGATGATTCATGCTCCTATGAGCAGATATTTTTATGATTTTCCATCAGAACCATAAAATATAGGGCAAAGATTCTTAGAAAACAAAGAGCAAAGCCTTTGAATCTAGTCCCACCGAGCATTCCAAAAACTGTTGATGCATAAATCTATGGGTGTAATCCAGCAGCAACATGGAAAACTCTGAGATGTGGGAATGCTCCTCAGAGTGACCTCCAGATTTTAGGGAAGCTGGCTCTTCCGTTCTTCAATGGGGTTTGAGAAAAAGGTCAGAAAGAAAACCAAGATTGCAGAAAACAAATGCCTAATCTATGACGATCCACCGGATTTGAAACTATTATTTGCACAGTGTCTAACTTTGAAGGATTTAACTGGATTTAAAGAGCAAAATATGTATGATTAAAACTAGTTTGACAACATATTAAACAGAGGCAGAGAAATAGAGAAATTAGAGACAAGAAATAGAGATATCCAATATGCACAGAACACATCTCTTTATTTGAATAACCAGTTATAGAGGCAAAAGTTGCTACACCAAATGACTGTTACATTCTCATAAAGAAATAATTGCAAAGGCAAGGAGAAAGAAAATCTATGTCTGCTGCTCCAACTCTCTGATCTGTAAAATGTACAACTCTGTATGTATGAAGAACTCTCTCTGAACATATCTAAAGAACTCTTGAATGTGACCCAGATCTGGCTATTTTATAGCTTGAAAAACCCAACAAATCCTCAACGGCCTCTCTGAAAATACACAACTGAATCTGCAAAATCCGGCATAAAATCCACCTGCCACTGTAGTTTTTGTTTTGCCCATGGCTAGAAAAGTATCTCTATGTGTGAAAGAAAACTCCTGCTGCTATCTATAGCTTGCTCATGAAAATAAAACATTGCTGCTCAAATTTAGCATTTCACTTCCTTTATGTTTCATGTGAATCATAATTTGCATTATAATAAAGTCTTACTTTAATATTTTGCCCCTACGTCATATTTTAATAAAGATAAATCTTTATTTAAAACTAAACTTTTCCGTAGCTTCATAGAGGCATAAATAAAATATTCAACTTATGAAAAGGGGCCCACCATCATGTATCTAATAGAAATGATGCAATTTAAAATAAAATGAAACATTCTATTATTCTCCTGTTCGCGGACTGCTCCACGTGCCTCCTTCCGCATTATCCTTGAGTTACCTTCTTTTCATTGCTTTCACCATGTGGTGGCTTCCGCTGAATTTTTGAGAAACCCTCTCTTCTACCTCTATCTAACATGTGTCTATCTCCGAAGTCTCTTTCAGTTGCTTTCTCTTTTATTTCACGTGAGAAGTGAATATTATAAATTTTTCTTATAAAGCCATAGCTTTATTAGCTGGGACCCACCATTTAATATGAGAGGCTTTATAAAATATTCTCTTTAAAACCTACCTTTCCTGTAACATTTGATGCATTCAATTAAATGAAATAAAGCATTTCCTCTTGTGCGCGGATTACTCCGCGTGGTGGCTTCCGCTTCATTTTTTCTGTTCTTCTCATTGCTGCGGGTGTCTCCACTTGGTTACTTCCGCTGGCTCTTGAGTTTCTTTCATAAAACAAATAAAGTGGCTTATTTAATTTTTGTGGCTTTAACTTTTATTCCCGTGACTTCATTTCATGAGGGACCCACCATATGATTTAATAAAAGACTCTCTCATTTATATTAACCCGTGACATTTGTATTTTATTAAATGAGATAAAACAATTAATTTCCCTATGCGCGGGTTGCAACATTTGTCTCCTTCCGCATTACTTTTTAGTTATTTTCTCATTGCTGCAGACACTTACATTTGGTAGCCTTCGCATGTTTCTTAAGTTTCTTTTAATTGCCGTGGACACTTACATTTGGCAGCCTCGGCATAACCTGCTTTTGCTTTCTTTTAATTCTGCTGTAGCCACGTGCTCGCCTCCGCATTCAACCTTGAAACTCTTTCTTTTGCTCGGGTGCCTCCATCTGGCAGCCTCCACTACATTCTACTGTGTCTTACATTGACACAAATGTTGACATTTGGTGTTTTCCACTCTCATCTTTATTCCTGCCCGCAAACCCTTAATTCATTTGCATCTGATGGTTCCATTATGCTGCATTATTTTACTGTGTCTTTGTATGTGAATGGCATGTGCTCTGAGACCTTTTATATGCGCCACTCCTGAGACAATGTTTTTCTTGCAGAGACCACACCATCCTTTATGCTGAGCCCCAGTAAAACTTATGAAATGAAAGTTTATAAAATGGTGTGAAAACTTCATCACCAGTAACCTTACTGGATACTTGCTTTTTATTAGCCCTCATGCTTCCAGAGGGTTGATCTTCAGAAGCCTTTGAAGTTTTTACCTTCTTGGATCTTATTTCTTTCACTTCTTCATCTGTTTCTATCTCATCATCTTGTGTGCTCTTGTGGGTTCTTGTTGCCTTGGTTTTCTTTCTTTTTCCTTCTTCACCAGATGGAGTGGCTTCTGGCTACTTAGTGGAAGTGGACTTGAGCGGCTCAACAAGAGTTGTAGATCTCCTTGTCTTCCTTGGGGCTTCAGGGGGAACTACAGACTCACTTTTTGCCTGCTCAATGCTCTTCTTTATCTTTTTGATCCTTTGTCTATTTTCTTTCACTGCTTCTTTTGTAATCCCAATACTTTCTACATACATCTCCACTTGCTTGAGTACCTTTCTTTTTGTTTCCAGCTGTCTAAGTTCCACATGCAACTTTAAGCTTAGTTCCTTGTATGTTCCGAACCTTTCAACAGAGGTGTCTTTAGGTTTTCTCAAGAGATGCTGAGCATACATGTCAAGAATTTCCTCATCCACTTCATAGCCCATTGGCATTATCCAGAGTGACCTTGGTTCTACAGCTTCCATCAAACATTGATCTATGTCTACCATAAAACATATTTCATTTTCATACTTTTCAACAATTGAACTAGGAATTCTTTCCCTTGCATGCATCAGACTTTGAAATTTTTTGAAATAACCCCTGATTGCAGTCTTTTGTGCACCTGAATCTCCAAGATTATGTAAGTAGTCTCTTATCTGAATTGCCATTGGTCTGTCATTTGTCCAGTGCACACCTTGCACTCTAAGCACTTCATTCATAAAATAGAAGAATAGGCATATAATCAAGGAACCATATTTGAAGGAATTTTTCTTATCTCTTTTGATTTTGCTCAAGTTCTCTATCAACTAATTTTGTAGTAATTCACATAAATCATAGTCTATATCTTCCTTTAACATTTTATAAGCAGCATATATTGCAGTCCTGGAAACTAAATTTTCCCTACTTGAGTGATAATTCTTGACCCTGATCACCATAGAGGCAAATTTAACATCTAGTTCTGTGATATCATTAATGGTTATTGCCCTTTTGTCAAACATGGTGCCAGTAGCATCAGTTACTGTCTGGTTTTTAATGGATTTCAACATAGGTAATCTGTCAGAGGAGTTTAACCTGGTTACAGTCCTAATAACATCCTTTGTGATCTTAAATGGTTTCATTAGCCATAAGAATTCATAATGTATTCAGCTCAGGATGTAACGAACCCATTCATTTTCATCAAAAGATGGAAATTCAATTAATTGTAGGAAGTGTTTGCTTTCAAAGGCTTCATATTTAGGTCTCAGTTGGTAATTCTCATCTTTCAAATTATTCTTAAACAACTCCATCAGTTTCGCATTCCCAAATTCTTCTAGATTGCAATGAATGTATGCCCTAATGTCTTCAACATGTAAAACCCCATAAGGGACACTTGAGAAGGTACCTAATGACTTGACTTCAGTAGATTTATAGGGATGCTTATTGAATTTTGGATGGGGCCTCTCAGTAACATTGACGAGTAAAGCTGTAGCCATTTTCAGAGATTGTGAATTCAAGAAGTTTCACAGGAAATAGAAATACCTTATTCCACAAATTAGGGTTTTGCTTGGAGATCCTCTTTGTGCATCAATTCTTGAGAATTCTCAGCTCTAAACTCATACACTTCTCTTCTTCTCGCTTTCTTCTGATGCAAAGTGATCTAAATGAGGAATGAATGATCCTTTTATGTTTCACAAAACCTAATTTGTCTTTGTAATAAATGCTCTACCCTAATACATACGGTTGCTCTATTTTTTAGTAGTCTTTCATGTATTGCTCTACAATTTGCCATATCCATCTCTTTTCTTTCAGAAATCCTTTCAAATGGTCTAAAACAATCCAAAGATCTCTTTTATTACTATGCCAGATCTAGGCACTTACTTATTGGCTGGGGGAATTTGATTTGTAATACCGCTCCCCCTGAGCCAAGACCTCCAATTTAATTCTTGGAGGAATTATCAACACCAGATTGCGACGCGAATCCATTATTGTTGTTCATAATGGTTTTCTTGACCCATATCTTGTTTGATTCATCCTAAGTGTCATTTGCATCAATTTTTTCTTTGCCTTTGTCTTGTCTTTGTTTATCCAGTTTTCTATTTACTGGTCCTCTTCTTCAATTGTTTCTATTTATGCAGAATCTTGCAATATGACTAGATTTATTACAGTTAAAGTACACAACTTGATTTTCTCTTGATCTGCATTGATTAGCCATGTGTCCAAACCCATTGCAAACAAACCACTAGCCATTGAAAGATTTGATAATTCTTCTATTATTGGGAGTATTCATTGTCATATGTCTACATTCATTTGATTAATGACCATACCTATTACACTTGAAGCATTGACTAGAGAAGGATGGACCATTTTGATTTACTCTGCTTCTATACTGAGTAGCTCTATGACCAAATTTGTTGGAGTTGAAAAAATTTCCATTGAATTATGGATATCTTTGAGCATTTGGTTGTCTTACCAGAGGTTTTCTAGATCTGTTTCTACCATTCTTAGATTGAAAATTTCCCTTTTCAGATCTCGAGCTTTCACCTTTCTCATATCCAAGACCATGCTTGTCATCAGCCCTTTTCTGTCCTTCAAGTTGTGCTTCAAGTTTTTCTAAACTTATCTTGAACTTCTCCTTATATTCATTTGCAATATCTAGGTCATGTCTGAGAATGACTATTTGCCTTTCAAGTTCTCTCTCATTGTTTCTACTTTCTTGTAGATCATACTCCAGATAGCTCGCTATTCCATCCAATTTGCAACATTCTTTAGATCTTTCTTTTAGTTTTTGTTTCAGATCTTCTTCAATTTTCTTCCTATCTTCACTTTCTTTGGTTTACCTCATCACCCCAGATTCCATTTCAATTTTTAGAACAATGACTTCTTTTGAGAGCTTCCCACATTCCTTTGTTTTTTCTTTCAAAGCTTTATTCAAGCTATTTTCTCAGGTAAACTGGATAGCTGCAAAAGTAGCTCCTTTTTTCTTTGCATAGATTTCTTTAATTTATCCTTTAACATTTCAATGGTGTCATTAGCATCTTTAAGTTCACCTCTCAGATTACTAATTTATGTTCTAGATTTAGCAAGCTCTTCTAGGGCTGACTGAAGATCTCATAATGAACCCATTTGAAACTTCTTCCAAGATCTTTTCCTTAAGCTATTAGGCTTCTCTAAAGAACCTTGCTCTGACACCAATTGTTGGATTAGGTCCACAAAATTGAGAGGGGGGGTGGGTGAATTGGTTGTTACTTATTTAACCTTTTTCTTCCGTTAATCTTCCTTTGCAACTTATAAACAAATTAATAAAATAAACATTTCAGCATCACATAAGCAGAAACATAAATAATACACTTGACACCAAGATTTTGATGTGGAAACCTGGTTAAGGGAAAAACCATGGTGGGGGTTAACCCACAAAATTAATACTCTATTAAAAGTATTTTACAAATGGGAATGCACATGCATTCGGGCTTACTGCCCAAAGCTCACTGCTCAAATGGAGGCTCACTGCTTAAGAAAATATTACAAGATAACAATAGAGATATGAACTAATTAATAGCATTTGCTTATGCATGAATTTTAGTTCCGGTTAAGTACAAAAACTGATCCTACACATTTGATCTTTGCTTTGCTCTTCTTTACTAATCTGCCTTCATTCGCTCTTTGGATTTTTATTTTTTTCACACATACACCTTATTCGCATACACACACAATTTTTACAATATCCACAATCATCAACTATATATAGCCTTATCTTGAATTGCAATCACTTACCAGTTGGCAACAACAACAACACTTAGAACCTTTTAAGAATGCTCTACTCTATCGGCTAGATCCATACACCAATATTGATGTGTACCAAAAATAACACATGTAGATCATCATGCATGTCTACCACTAACATCCTATCTCATACACAGTTCATCAAAACACTTCTATTGGGTCCGCACAAGGATT
Organism: Cunninghamia lanceolata; assembly: GCA_027924645.1. NCBI lineage: Eukaryota > Viridiplantae > Streptophyta > Pinopsida > Cupressales > Cupressaceae > Cunninghamia > Cunninghamia lanceolata. The sequence goes on from BSBN01000669.1 coordinate 3,963,226, forward strand.
AACATAAGTCTGCATTTTCTTCACTGAACTCTTATGTCATAATAGGACCCATTATTCAAATGCTCATAACTTTTGATCCCTTTATCACCGGAGGCTAAAAACCTGGATTTAGATTGTCCTGGTGTCTCTTTACACTCTTGTAGATCCGTAACACATAATGATTAACTAGAGAGATCCACTGACCAAAATATTGGACTCTGCTATATGCTCTATTTCAAGCTCCTGAACTTAGATAGATTATCATTCTGACTTCCAGTATGATTAGATACTGTACTACAGATGTGTGGAACAATCTTAGTTGCCATCAATGACAACACCTATCAGTTCTAAGTAGTATCTCTTGCCAACAAGGGTTATAATAATAATAAAAAATTTTAAAATCACTTTCATATTAATGAGAATCAATGGCATAAGTTTCTAGACAAGTTGTGTTATTTGGGGTTTTCAATAGCTAGCTAAATCTTGTGATATCGGGAGTTATGTAGAGGTTAAAAAAAGTTTAGATCTAATTTAATTTTGAAATAATTCAATTTTCTTCATTACATTCATTTTGAGCTTCTTTGATTTTGTACTATTTTATATAAAGTAAAATAAGTGGGAGTGGGGACTACGCACATTTCAATGATAAAAATAGTGGAAGTATTTAAATTGAACATTGTTGGGATGTAAATAGGAAATAAATTTAATTTAAATTATGCATTATCCTTACAAAAGAAAATATAGTTTAAACTTGTATATTCAATTTAATTTACTTATTGTTATAGCAATAAATATAATTGAGAGTTGTACTAAATTTAAAATGTATAATGTTACATTAAAAATTGTAATTAAGAAGTGCAATTAATTTAAAGTGTATAATTGAAACAATACAACAAAAGATGTAGTTCAGAAGTTCAATCAATTTAAAGTGTACATTATTGCAATTAATGCGCTGAGAAATACAATCAACTAAAATTGTACATTTTTATAGTTCAAAAATTTTAGATGAGAAATGCAATTAACTTTAGTTTAAGTTACACATTGTTGCAATTGAGAAAAAGGTTGTAATTAACAAGACCTATAGTTTTAGGTTGTCGTATTACATCAAATATAAACTAATATGTAGTTCATAAGTAAACCAATTTAAATTTATTGTGTTTTAACAAATAAAATTGAAATATATTTGACATCAACAATCCATATGAATTTATTTTACACATTATTTCATTATATAATTCAAGACTAAGTGCAATCAATTTAAATTCTATATTTACACCGAGAGGCATTCATACATTCACATCACAGATGGAGAACAAGAGCTGAAAGATTCATAAATAGATTTTGATTCTATGAAATTTTATAAGATTCTTATAAAAATAAAAATATAAAAAAAAGAGAAGGTGAAATAAATAAAATAAAAATTAAAAAAGAAAATGCAAATGGGATGGAAAGGAAGGTGGCTGGAAGTTTCAAAGAAGCCATCACTATCCACTAAGATCAAAGAAAGAAACGTTACAGAGAATGGCATATCAAAAGACATTAGAAGGATATCTCTCAGCTTACTTTAGATATATTCTTTTAAATATAAATATACTAGTTTTATAACAAATAAAAGTTATGTTTATATTTGAAGTACATTATGTATTTAAGTTTCCCAGTGTTATAAATAAAAATTGAGATCTGGTTAGAATTATAATCAATTTAAATTACATAAAATTGTAACATATAGCTAACAAGAATTGTTTATGTTCTACTTTATTACAATAAATAAAAAATCAAAATGTTGACAAATGCAATTAATTTAAAATAAATATTATTTCAATAAATAAAATTCAAGTGTAATTGATAAGTACTATGAAATTTAACTTATAGATTGTTGTAAAAGATAGAATTCAAGATACAGTTGAGAAAGTGCAATCAATTTAAACATATTGTTTCAACAAATAAAAGTGAAAACACCATAAATTTAAATTACACATTATTACAATAAATAAAAATCCCAATCTTATTGAAGTATAATTAATTTGAACTACATATTTATTTCAACAAATAAAATAAAAGTATAATTACCAACAATTATTACAATAAATAAAATTTAAAATTAAGATCAATTTAAATTTGTTAGCATCTTGACTTCTCCTACTAGTAGGTGACAATTTGTGTGGTACATCAATCATGATATTGGTACATGTGTTGCATGTATATACTAATCGGTGTTGTCATTGATGTCAACATGTTTCTGTTATCATTGGTGTCAACTGTATCTTCTAATGTTGTTGTTGTTGGATGATTGATTTATTGTGTTAAGGTGATTTGAATAGCTTATAGAAGTGTTGATGATCTTAGTATATTGTTCTTTTTGTTGGGTTTCCAAGTGCTTTTGAGAAAAAATGATAAATACTAAAGACAATGTTGTGAAGAAGTATTGTGGCTTACATGATATATCCGAGTTTGCACTCTGCATTTGTTCTATGTTGAAGATCAGAGTGTGAGGTTTGGGTATGCTTTAGAGAAGTGGTTGAAGATGTTAGATTGATAATTTGGTCCTCCGGAATGCTATGGTTTGAGAGTTATGTTCACCAGTTTGAAGACTGTATTTGGAAGTGTTTGCAGTGTGACTGAGAGGAAGTATTTTGCTCCGCATTTATATACAATTTGGTTTTTGGTCTTGTAGTTCTAGATGAGTGTTCATAAGGTCCATATCCATGTTCCATCCAAAGAACTTATTATTTGGTTCTCCAGAATGTAGTTTTCTTGAGTAGAAAAGCTTGACAGTGTTGGTTGTGAGCAGAGTGTGAAGTGTCTTTAAGTGAGATTTGTTGTAGCTAGATTTGTTAGCTCCCAGGTGATGTCATGTGGTTTGTGGATGTTTCTAGATTGTGTTAAAGGTTTTTTCTTTCTCTATAAGTTATGGTTGTGTTCTTGGAAGCATGTGCCTAAGTGTTCTTGGTGTTTACACAAGTTTAACCAACTTGGATGTTAACACTAATTGTGGATGTGCTTCATGGATTGAGGAAGTGTGTTGAAGCATGTGAAGATGTTTTTAGGTCAGAGATAAGATATGAAGTGTTTCACCTTCATTCATTTGCTCCATGGGAATGTTTAGGTCCAGACCTAATTTGAATTATGTATGTTTTCTGACCTTGAAGATTGTTTCCAAGGTTGTAGAGTGTGTTTCTGATCTTGGTGAATGTTTCAAGGTTGATGATTGATATAAATAAGTGTAAACAATTTGTGTGTATGTGTGCATGCATGAGGATGGTGATGTTTGTGTTATGAATTTGAATTAGAGGCAGCAAGGACTTTCATGTGGTAGAAGACCTAATGCAGTGAGCAGGAGTCATCTATGATTTTCAGAGAGGATGTGAAGGTGATGTTTGTTACACTTCATTGGAACTAAATTCAGGCATGTGGTAGATGCTATCATATCAGTTCAAGGACGTGAGCCTTCTTTTCTTTTCCTCTGTATTCTTTAGTGAGCAGTGAGTTCACTTGGATAGTGAGTCCACCAGTAGTGAGTCCACCAGTAGTGAACCTTTCTCTCTTTTGCAAGGCATTGAGCCTTCGGTAGTGAGCCTCTTTATAATTTGGTATTGATACTACATTATATTGTGAGCTAATCCTCACAATGGTTTTTCCCATTTAAGGTTTTCCATGTAAAAATTTGGTGTTCTCTTGTGCATGGTGTTGATGTGATTAAGTTTTTGTTATCTATTTTTCATGTTTAATCTTCATAACATAATAAAGGTTTAAATGAACTGATGTGGATGTGATTATCTTTGTGAGGGTTTAAAATTTTTGATACAATTGATTCACCCCCCAACTTAGTTGTCTTGTGCATTCAACAATTGGTATCAGATCAAGGTTCCTTTGAAGAAAGCTTAACAAATTGATGTAGATCTAGGATAGCGCACAAGAAAGATACTCCCTTGTTTGATGGATCAGACTATGCACTCTAGAAGATAAGGATGGAAGCTTTTCTAATTTCTCTTGGTTATGACATCTGGAAATGTCTCAAGTAAAATTACACTATACCTATGGGAGGTGTAAATACTGAAGATGAAATCAAAGCTACAGAAATAGATGGTAAGGCAAAAATGCTCTCTTAAGTAGACTTACTAATTCTAAATTGGTGAAAGTTGAGGATTTAAAAATTGCTAATGAGATTTGGAAAAGGTTGGAAAGTGTTTATGAAGGAGATGAAGGTCAAAAGGGCTAAAATGTAGAATTTGAAGCTCACTAATGAGACCATGCACATATTTGAAGATGAAAACATTGCAAGCTACTTATAGAGGATAGATGAAGTTGTCAATGGAATCAAGGCACATGGTGGAAAAATAGATGATCAAGAAGTAATATTCAAGGTACTTAGAACTATTCCCAAATCTTACAGTCATAATATGTCTACTATTGAAGAATTACAAAAATTTAAATTAGTTTACCAAAGAACAATTACTTGCCACCCTAACTGCTTTTGAAATAAGAGTGTTTGGCAAAAGTAGTGGAACTGCAAAAAATGAGACTATTTTTAAAGATGGTAAAATAGAGAAGATTGTTGAATAATATTTGGAAGACTTTGATGAAGTAGAGGCTAACTTTGTAATAAGGATGAAAAAGGGTGCTGGTAAGTTCAGTGGTAAGTTACCCTTTAAATGTTTCAGTTGTGGAAAAATAGGTCATTATGCTTCAAGGTGTCCAAATAGAGCTCTAAGAATCAAGAATAAGGAAAAAGGTAAATCAATTAAGAAAAATTACTATGCAAGTATTTCTAATGATGATTCTGATTTTGAGGATGATAAGAATAATGAATTCTTATTTATTTCCATAAGAGATGAAATTGGTTCTGCTAACCATGGAAGTTGTGTGAAGGAAAAATATCTAGAAGCATGTGCTAACCCTAAAGACACTTTTATATCTGCCTTTCATGCTAGGAGTGAAAAGGATGACCATTGATAGTGGATGCTCAAACCACATGATAGGTGATAAGAGTATGTTTATTAAACTTGGAAGGTTCGATGGTGGAGTAGTAAGGTTTGGTGCTGAGAAAGATGCTAAGATTTGTTTAAAAGGTTCAATTAGTTTTGATGGAAAGCATAACATTGATGATGTCCTTTATGTGAAAGGTTTAAAGCATAATCTCTTGAGTGTTGGAAAAATGTGTAGCAAGGGTTATAATCTTATATTCTAGGATAATCCAGGTGTGAGATCATAAAAAACTCTAGAGCAGTTGTTGTTGTTGAAAAGAAGATAGGTGGAAATGTCTATCATCTTAGAGGTGGTGTTAGTTACTAGGCCTTATGACATAGATCAGTAAGAGTTGGCTATGATATAGGAGATTGTGTCACATCAATTTTGATAGCCTAGTAAGGATAAGTTTAGTTCAAGATGTGAGAGATTTGCCAAATTTAATAAAGCCTATTACTGTTGTATGCAAGGAATGCCAGTTTGGAAAGTTTACAAGAAGAAGCTTCAAAAGCAAGGATCAGTCATCTACCAGATTGTTGGAGTTGGTTCATACAGACCTTTGTGGTCCTACAAGAGTAAGGAGTCTCCAAGGTGACAACTATTTTTTGTTCTTCATTGATGATTACTCTAGAATGACTTGGGTAACTACTTTTCTTAAATAAAAATCAGAAGCCCTAGATAGGTCTAAAGCATTTAAAGCAATGGTTGAAAATGAAATGGATATGAAGATCAAATTTTTGAGGTCTGATAGAGGAGGAGAGTTTACTTCTAATGAGTTTAATGTGTCTTGTGAGATTCATGGGATAAAGAGGCAGTTATCTACCCCTATAACTCCACAACAGAATGGAGTGGTTGAAAGGAAGAACAAGACTATTCAAGAAGCTACAAGGACAATGATAAGGAAACAAATATACTAGAAGTATATTGGAGAGAAGCAATTCATACTTCTGTCTACATACAAAATAGAGTATAGGTGAAAGCAAATGATACAAAGACTTCCTATGAGCTATAATATGGAAGGATTCCCACTGCTAAATACTTCAATGTTTTTGGAAGCAAATGTTATATCAGAGGAGATGAAGAACTAGGAAAGTTTGATGCAAGGTGTGATGAAGATATCTTTCTTGGATACTCTACCAAAAGCAAAACTTACCGGTGCTACAATAAGAGGCTAAGAAAGATTGTTAAAAGTGCTAATGTCAAGGTTGATGAAGATATTCAGAAGTTCTCAGAGATCAATGAATATGAATTAGATGAGTCCTCTTGTGGTGAAGAGAAAAAGACCAATGAGAAGAAAGTGTGGGTTGAAATTCAAGAAACACTAGAAGTAGAAGTTGAAGAACAAGAATATTCATAAAGATCTCCTAAAACTCCTAAGTATGTACATAGGCATGACACTGAAGATTAAATCATTGGTGATAAGAGAAAAGGTGTATTGACAAGAAGCAAAGTTGCTAAAGAACGGGTAAATCTGTGTTTACTTTCCAAAGTTGAACCTAATATAGTGGTTGACACATGCAAGGATGAGTACTGGGTTAAGGCTATGGAAGAAGAATTGATATAGATTGAGAAGAACCAAACTTGGGAACTTGTCCCAAGACCAGAGAACAAGAATGTGGTTGGAACTAAGTGGGTGTTTAGGAAGAAATTGAATGAAAATGGAGAAGTGGTAAGGAACAAAGAAAGACTTGTATGTAAAGGCTACTCACAAGTGGAAGGAATAGACTATGAGAAAACTTTTTCTCCAGTTTCAAGACTGGAGGCTATTAGGTTGTTTATGGCTGATGCAGTGCACAAGGATTTCAAGGTATATCAAATGGATGTGAAGTCAGCTTTTCTAAATGACGAATTGGAAGAGGAAGTATACATAGAGAAACCAAATGGATTTTATTTATTAGACAAGCTAGATATGGTATGCGGATTGAAGAAGGAATTGTATGGACTGAAGCAAGCTCCTAGATCTTGGTGTGCTAGGTTAGAAAGGTATCTATTGCAACAAGGATTCAGTAAAGGGTTTGCATACAGTAATTTCTACATCAGGGTAAGCAAAGATTAAATCCTGATTATTGAAGGTATGTGTAAGAACTTTGCAGATGAGATGCAAAAAGAATTTGAGATGTCAATGTGTGGTGAGATGAACTTCTTCCTTGGGCTGCAAATTAAATAGATAGATAAATGCATTTTCATTTCACAATTAAAGTATCCCAAAGAATTGTTGAGGAAGTTTGGAATGGAAGATTCTAAACTAGTTTGTACCTCCATGACAAGTGGTTGCAAGATAAGCAAGATTGATGAATCTCCTAAGGCTTGTCAGAGAAAAAATAGGTCAATAATTGGAGGACTACTATACCTAATTGATACCAGACCAGATATCATGCATGCAGTCTATCTTGTGGCAAGATTTCAAGAAGATCCTACAGAGTCACATGTTATGTTAGTGAAGAGGATATGCAAGTATTTGAAAGGCACTTCAGATCATGTTCTGTGTTATCCTAAGAATAATGACTTCACCCTAAGTGCATACAATGATGCAGATTGGGCCAGATGTTTAGACGACAGGAAAGGTACAAGTGGCGGTGCATTCTTTCTTGGACATAGAATTGTGTCATGGTTAAGAAAGAAGCAAGATTCAATATCCTTATCTACTGCAGAAGAAAAATACATTACAATAGCATCATGTTGTACACAGGTGTTATGAATAAGACAAACCTTAAAAGATATCAAAGTTGAGTATGATGATCCGATTCCTATTTTTTGTGATAATACTAGTGCCATTAACATTTCAAAGAATCCAGTGATGCATTCAAGGACAAAGCATATTTCTATCAGGTATCAATATTTGAGAGAGAAGGTTGCAGAGAAAGTGTAATGAGCCAAAATTAAAAATAACATTTCATATCAGGTCTGAAAATGAATTTAAATATCTTCACCAATTTTACATGAAATTTGACAAAACTAGCTAGCTGGTCTTACTTAGGATTAACACCCAAAATATGAAACTTCACCAAAATATTTTTTGATTGATTTCTGATGTAAATAACATGTTATCAGATCTATAATACTGATTTGTAGCAGAAACAAATAATACAACTTCAAACAACAAGATTTGGGCAAAACCCACAAAAACTGCCAACATCATCAATCACTGAAATACACCAAAAACACCCAAAACTGATATTGTTTGATTTTCAGATGGAAAGTACATGAAATATGATCTGATACCATTAAATTAATAGTAGAAAACACCTACAGTACTCAGCAGCAAACTACACAACCAAATCTTCACAACAAGCTAAAATACACATTGGTACCCACAAAGCCAAAATCAACACAACACTACCCACAACTTCCAATACTGATATTTGACATTAGAAAATGGAAATATATAGGTAATACATAGAAAACCAAAGGAAATAACAACAAAAACTCTTTCCAGCACGTCTGGAACTACCACGGCAACACAAGAAGACTTGCACACACAAACAATAGAAATTGCTGGAAACTACTTAATCCTTGAAGCTCTATGCAACCTCTGGATGAAGCTACTCCTTGTGATCAAAGGGTTTGCATCCTTTGGCCACCTAAAAATCATTGGTTTTTGTCCACAAGCCTCTTTACTCTAATGGGTTTTCATCCATTACAGCCACAATCTGCAAATCTACAAGTTTGAGAGAACATATCAAATCAACAATAGCCCAAATCACCAAAATTACATATTTTGTATCAATATTTCATGGGAGAGAGGGAAATCTAAGATTCCCACATTTTTCTTTGATTCCTTTCTATTTTGGGGTATGACAGTTGTCATAAACTGTCATACATTGTCATTAAGTCCCCCGCCACTTGTGATTTACCAAGATTTTTGAAATCTTCATGCAAATGGACACCTCACCAAACCCAATGCCCCTTTTTGAGTCTCAAAATATTTAATTTAATATTTAATTGTCCTCTTGAAATAGATATTAGTTGGACAATATTAAATATTTATTCTTCCTATGCTTGCCCACTTAACCCATGGAAGAATAAGATGGGTTAATATTGACCATTAATTAATTATTTTAGAAAGGGGACATGACAAGTCCTCCCTCCTAGAAATTGCTTGTCCTCAAAGAATGCAAGTTTGGATGGTCAAGAATTTCTAGTCCTTCCCATGTTGCATCTTCCACTAGAAAATTCTTCCATTTGATCAAATATTCTGAAATGCTCCCATTCCCCAATCTTTTATCCCTCGTTTCCAAAATCTTTTCAAGTATCAAAATCTACTTCCCTTCATCATCCAAAGGTGGTAAATCAGATGAAGGCACAATTTGTTGTCCAAGGACCTTCTTCAAACAAGAAACATGAAATACATTATGTATCCTGCTATTTGGAGGAAGCTCCAACTAATAAGATACCTCACCAATTTTCCTGATGATCCTGTAAGGCCCAAAGAACTTAGGCTTAAGCTTTTCAGCCCCACTCTTCTTCAAAGAGCTTTGTTTATATGGCTGCAATCTAAGAAATACCAAGTCTCCCACCTCAAAAAATATTTATGTTCTCTTCCTATCTGCATATATCTTTTGTTGTTTATGTGCTTGCCTCAAGTTATCTTTTAGTGACCTATGATCTCTTGACTATGATTAATAAGATCACTAGCTGTAGGTACTCTACTATCTATACATATCAAATCAGCAAAAGAAAGTACATCATAACCATAAAGATCTCCAAATGGAGGCATACCAATTGACATATGATGTGATGCATTGTAACAATACTCTCCCAAATGCAACAATTTGACCCGAGTAGTTTGCTGATCTGAAACATAATTCCTCAAGTACCCCTCTATCCACTTGTTAACAATTTTTGTTTGTCCATTTGTTTGTGGATGGTAACTTGTGCTTGGTGTGAGCTTTGTTCCTATCAAGTGAAATAGTTCCTTCCAAAAAGAACTAAGGAACCTACTATCTTTGTCACTAACAATGTTCTTTGGCAAACCATGCAGCTTAAATATCTCTTTGAAAAACAACTCTGCTACTTGAGGAGCCTAAAATTCTGAACTGATGGGAAAGAAATGAGCATACTTTGTTAATCTATCCACCACCACATATATACAATCCTTACCTTGTACCTTGGGAAGTCCTGTGATAAAGTCCATGGAAATGCTCTCCCATTTTTGTTTAGGAATTAAAAGCGGTAGTAGGAGACCTATAGGAAAAATCTATTCACATTTGTTCCTTTGGCAAGTCATACACTCTTTGATATGCTTGTGGACATCCTCTTTAAGACCTTTCCAAGAAAATATCTCACAGATCTGCCTGTATGTTTTAAAGTAACCTCGATGACCAGCCAAGGGAGTGTCATGGAAAGCTCTTAAAATCTTTTCCTTGATTTTTGATGCAAGAACAAGGAAAATTTAGTTCTTGTAATAAATCAGCCCATCATTCACTGTATACTTATCATCTTCTACTAAATCATCCAATACATTAGATCCAAAAGTATTTTTGGCATATTCAACAATGATAGAATCTTTCTACTCTGTAGAAATAGAAGATAATGAACTCAAAGTTGGCTTCCTAGAAAGTGCATCTGCTACCACATTTCTTTTACCCTTCATATCTTCTATTTCAAAATCATATGCCTGTAGCTTGTTTACACACCTTTGTTGGTGATCATTCAAATCTTTTTGATCAAGGAAATACTTCAAACTATTATGATCAGTTTTCACAACAAACTTCCCACACACACGATATTGTTTGAACTTCTCTAGTTTATGCATAATTGCCAACATTTCCTTGTCATAAATGTGATATGTTTTTTCTAAATTGTTTAGCTTCCTACTCTCAAAAGAAATTGGATGTCCCCTTTGAGTTAGGACAGCCCCAACACCTTCACCCAAAGCATCACATTCAACTACAAAAGGCAATGAAAAATCAGGAATAGCAAGCACACGGCATGAACTCATTACCTCTTTAAACTTGTCAAAAGTTTTCTGAGCTTCTTCAGACCATGCAAAGGCTCCCTTCTTAGTCAAATATTTTAATGGAACAACAAGCTGAGAAAAAACTTTTACAAACCTCCTATAATAGCAACATAGCCTAAAGAATCCTTTTAACTGTGTAAGATTTGTAGGTGGAGGCCACTAAAGTATTGCTTGAATCTTCTGTTGATCTACTTGAACACCCTTAGAACTTATAACATATCCCAAGTAAAGAATTTTAGTTAATCCAAAATCACATTTGGACAACTTAGCATAGAAATATTGCTGCTCCAAAATACCCAAAACTGTATCTAAATGTTCCAAGTGTTCCTTCCAAGTTTTATTGTAGATCAATATATCATCAAAGAAAACCAATACAAACTTCCTGAGTTGCTTGCTAAATACCTTGTTTATGCATGATTGGAAAGTTGCTAGTGCATTAGTGAGGCCAAAGGGCATGACCAAGAAATCAAAATGCCCATAGTGACACCGGAAAGCTATCTTTTCCACATCTTTGTCTCTCATCCGAATCTAGTGGTATCCTGATCTCAAATCAATCTTAGAAAAGTAAACAACTCCATGCAACTCATCAATAAGTTCATCTATCCTTGGTATGGGATATCTATTCTTAATGGTTTTCTTATTCAAAGGTCTATAGTCTATGCACATCCTTAGAGTGTCATCCTTCTTGTTCACAAGAACTATAGATGATGCAAAAGGACTAGAACTTGGTCTAATGAATCCCATATCTAAGAGCTCTCTGATAGTCTTCTCTATCTCTTCCTTGTAACCCCTTAGATGTCTGTATGGAGTAGTTATAATAGGTTTGGCATCTTTTCCCAACTCTATAACATGCTGAAACCCTCTAACTGGAGGTAATCCTGGGGGTATATCACTGAAAACAATGCTATGCTTATCTAAAAATTCTTGAATTTCAAAATGAAATTTACCTTTTCCATTTGGAGAGCTTGAAGGTCAGATTAAGAAAGTGGCTACCCAAGCAACTTGACCTCTTCTGAAAGTCCTCTCCATCTTCTTTGATGTCACCACTTGTGGAGCTCCGTTTGAAATCCCTCTGAGTGTAATCTCCTTCCTTCTGACTGAAACTTGAACTCCATAGTTTGATAGTTCTAATAGTGTCCTCCAATAGAATGCAACCATTGAACACCCAAGATAACATCAGTTTCACCAATACCAACAACATAAAAATCATCACAAACCTTGTAGTCTCCCATAGTGATGCTCAATTGGTTGACCACTCTGGTGCATGGCATAGTGAATCCGTCTGCAACAGTCACATTGAACCCTTCAAATTCTTCAGTCTTCAATCCTCTCTTCATTACTAACCCTTCATCAATAAAATTGTGGGTTGCCCCACTATCAATCAAAATAGTCATTCACTACCCTGCTAACACTCCACAAACCCTGAAAGGATGATATCTTGGGGCTCCTGAAAGTGCAGCTAATGAAGCTTCTTTTTTAGTCTCCTCTTCGATCTTAGGTTCAGAATCCTCTATGTCATGAAACTTCTCATTACCATCTAAGTTTGAATCCTTATCTGAGACAACCTCTATGTAATGGACTTGTCCTTTTCCCAAACACCTATGTCTAGGGACCCAAGGCTCTCTGCAAGAAAAACAAAGTTTCTTCCTCCTAAGCTCATTCCTTGTTTCTTCATCCATCTTCTTTGTAGTATTAGAAGTTGTATTTTTTTGTATAGGTGTAGGTGCATGGAATGGTTTCTTTTGGAATCTTCCCTTATGATGCCATATGTTCGATTTGGAGGAGTGTGGGAAAGCATTCTTTGGAATTGATGGCTCAAGGGTTAGAGCCCTCTTGATAGATTCTTGCAAAGTGAGAGGTGCAAAAGATCTGACAAACTCCCTAAGAGGTTTAGTGAGCCCAGTGATGAATAGATGTACTCTTCTCTTCTCTAATATTTTAGGTACCATCACTACAATCTTTTGAAAGTCTGTTATATACTCACTTACTGAGTTGTTTTTCTTAATTTCAGACAACTGGCTGAAATATTCTTCTTCTTTCAGTTCATACCTACCAAGAATCCTTTGTTTGAGATCACTAAAGGTCTATACCTGATCATGTCCCAGAGTAGTGCGACCATGGTACCACCATTCATAGGCTTCTCCTTCCAAATGCAAAGTGGCAAACTGAACTACATCCTTCTCTATCATGGAATTGAGCATAAAGTATGTCTTTATCTTCTGCAACCAAGCTCTAGCTGAAATTGTTTCACTTCCATCAAAGAAAGTTGTGGTTAACTTACCCAACTTGTGTTTTAGTTCTTTATTTTTGCCTTTCCCCTTCTTTTGAGATTTACCTCTTCTTAGGAACTCAACATATTCTCCCCAAGACATATCATTCTTGATCTCATCTGCCAATGCATTGTATTCTCCACGCCATTTGTTAAGGGTCTCCGCATTCAACAAACTAGTTTTTGCAGACTCAACTTGTTCAGGTTCCTCTTCAGGTAGGAATAAGGGTTTGTTTTCAGCCCCTAAATTTTGTGTCTCAATTTCCTTCCCTTTTCCATTGTTACTGTTGTTTGCACCCGAAGTACTATCACCATTGTTTCTGTTGTTGTTATTGTTGTTGTTTTGGATCCATTGCATCATTTGCCCAAACATTTCAGCAAGTCTGGTTTGTGCCTCATTCATTTCAGTAAATTTCCTTGAAGCATCATCTTTTTCTGCATCTCTTCTATCTACCATTGTTTCCTTCAATTGCAATTTCCTTTGCTCTCTCCTCAAATATCTAATTTCTCTGTCACTTGGTATCATCAATCATTTGAATAACCTACAAGCTGGAAAGATCATGCTCTAATACCACTGTAATGATCCAAACTTAAAAAGAACATTTCACATCAAGTCTGAAAATGAATTTAAATATCTTCACCAATTTTGCATCAAATTTGACGAAACTAGTTAGCTAGTCTTACTCAGGATTAACACCCAAAATATGAAACTTCACCAATTTTTTTTTGATTGATTTCTGATGTAAATAACAAGTTATTAGATCTATAATACTAATTTACAGAAGTAACAAATAATAAAACTTCAAACAACAAGATTTGGGCAAAACCCACAAAAATTGCCAACACCGTTAATCACCGAAATACACCAAAAACACCCAAAACTGATATTGTTTGATTGTTAGATGGAAAGTACATGAAATATGATCTGATACCATTAAATTAATAGTAAAAAACACCTACAGCACTCACCAGCAAACTACACAACCAAATCTTCAAAACAAGCTGAAATACACATTGGGTATTCTGACCCGCAAAGCCAAAATCAACACAACACTACCCACAACTTCTAATACTGATCTTTGACATTAGAAAATGGAAATCTATAGATACTACATAGAAAACCAAAGGAAATAACAACAACAACTCTTTCCAGCACTTCTGGAACTACCACGGTAACACAAGAAGACCTACACACACAAACAATGGAAACTGCCAAAAACTACTGGAAACTACTTAATTCTTGAAGATCTATGCAACCTATGGATGAAACTAATTCTTGTGATCAAAGGGCTTACATCCTCTAGCCACCTGAAACTCATGGGTTTTCATCCACAAGGCTCTTTACTCCAATGGGTTTTCGTCCATTGAAGCCACAATCTGTAAATCTACAAGTTTGAGAGAAAATATCAAATCAACAATAGCCCAAATCACCAAAATTACATATTTTGTATCAATATTTCATTGGAGAGAGGGAAATCCAAGATTCCCACATTTTTCTTTGATTCCTTTCTATTTTGGGGTATGACAGTTGTCATAAGCTATCATACATTGTCATTAAGTCCCCCGCCACTTGTTATTTACCAAGATTTTTGAAATCTTCATGCAAATGGACACCTCACCAAACCCAATGCCCCTTTTTGAGTCTCAAAATATTTAATTTAATATTTAATTGTCTTACAAAGAATTAGGTTGCTAACATATTCACCAAGGCTCTTCCTAAGGATACATTTGAGTATCTCTGGGAGAATTTACGGGTTATTGCCCTTCCTTCTTTGAACTAGATGCATAAGGAAGTGCATCAATTTAGTGTGATTCAGGATTCATTATTTTCTGGACTGATGATGGAGGCTACCTATCAAGGGGAGTTGGAAATGGCATTAAAGAGTGTTGCAGTTAGGGGAGTAAGAGTTGATACAAGTTGATGATTAATTCTAAGGGGGAGGTAATCAGGGAGAGGAAGCTTGAAGGAGTGTCACCCTTTGTCATTGATGTCAAAGGGGGAAAGAGTTCATGTGAAAAACAAAGGGCGAGTAAGATGTATAAAAGAAAGGGGGGGAGTGAAATTAGTGTAGAATTATGTCATGGTGGTTTTTCACATCATATGTTGCCATCAATGACAAAGGGGGAGATTATTGCAAGTATGTGCCAATCAGTGTTGTCATTGGCCTCAACTGTATCTTCTAATGTTGCTATTGTTGGTTGATTCAGTTATTGTGTTAAGGTGATCTGAATGTCTTAAAGAAGTGCTGATGATGTTAGTATATTGTTCTTGTTTCTAGGTTTCCAAGTGCTTTTGATAAAATTTGATAAATACTGAAGACAATGTTGTGAAGAAGTATTCTAGCTTACATGATACTATCCAAGTTTTTGCTCCACATTTCTTCTATGTTGAAGACTATAGTGTGAGGTTTGGAGATGTTTTATAGATGTGGTTGAAGATGTTAGATCCAAAATTTGGTACTCCAGAGTGTTGTGGTTTGAGAGTTATGTTCACCAGTTTGAAGATTGTACCTAGCAGTGTTTACAGTGTGACTGGGACAAAGTATTTCGCTCTACATAATTTCTCCGTAGTTTGGTTTTTGGTGTCGTAGTTTTGGATGAGTGTTCATAAGGTCCATATACATGCTCCATCCAAAGGACTTGTGATTTGGTGTTCTAGAATGTAGTTTTCTTGACTAGCAAACCTTGACAGTGTTGGTTGTGAGCAGTCTATGAACTGTCTTCAAGTGAGATTTGTTGTAGCTAGATTTGTTGGCTCCTAGGTGATTTCATGTTGTTTCTTGATGTTTCTAGACATTTTAAAGGTTTTTTATTGGTCCACAAGTGATGGTTATGTTCTTGGAAGTATGTACCTAAGTGTTCTTCATGTTTACACAAGTTTAGCCGACTTGGATGTTAACACTACTTGCAGATGTGCTTTGTAGATTGAAGAAGTGTGTCGAAGTGTGTGAAGATGTTTTTAGGTCCAAGATAAGCTGTGAAGTGTTTCACCTGCATTCCTTTTCTCCATGGGAATGTTTATGTCAAGACCTAATTTGAATTTTATATGTTTGTCAACCTTGAAGATTGTTTCAAAGGTTATAGATTATGTTTTCGACCTTGGTGAATGTTTCAAAGTTGATGATTGATATAAATAAGTGTAAAGGACTCATGTGTATGTGTGCATGTGTGAGGATGGTGATGTTTGTGTTGTGAATTTGAATCAGAGGCAACAAGGACTTTCATGTGGTAGAAGACCTAATGCAGTGAGCAGAAGTCATCGACAATTTTTAGAGAGGATGCAAAGGTGATGTTTATTGTGCTTCATTAGAACCAAACTCAGGCATGTGGTAGATACTATCATATTTGTCCATGGAAGTGAGCCTTCTCTTCTTTTTCTCTTTATTCTTCAATGAGCAGTGAGTTGACTTGGACAGTGAGTCCACCGGCAATGAGCCTTTCTCTCTTTTGTAAGGCAATGAGCCTCTTTGTAATTTAGTATTGATACTACATTATATTGTGAGCTAAGCCTCACAATGGTTTTTCCCTTTTAGGGTTTTCTATATAAAAATATGATGTTCTCTTGTGCATGGTGTTGATGTGATTAAGTTTCCGTTATCTATTTTTCATGTTTAATCTTCATAAGAGAATAAAGGTTTAAGTGAACTGGTGTGGATGTGATTATGTTTGCGAGGGTTTAAAATTTTTGATACAACTGATTGACCCCCCCTCTCAGTTGTCTTGTGCATTCTACAACATATATATCACATGGTGGTAGATAAATAGGTTTGATCAATTCCCATAAATCATTAAATCCTAGCTAAATAAAAACTAATGTCTTCTTAGAACATGAGTAAAAAAGACTTAGTGACTCTATAATCGCTTGATTTTTTTTTAAGCTCATAAAGAAATTAGTAGTTGAGACAATACCTAGAATTTATTCTAGGCCATATACTAGAATTAAATTTTGAATTAAAACATAATTATTTATGTGTAAAAAAATTAAAACATCGCACATAATGTTGGCAAGGTGTTGTACACATTGGATAATATTGTTGTACATTATATTGTTTAGGTGTGATAAAATTTAAAATCATAAGGAGACGCATAAGAAAAAATCTAGTTGAGATGTGACAAACTTTTTGAGGAGAAGACAAAACCATTAAGATAGAATCATCTATTTTTAATATGATTGTTGTAATGTGCAAACTTGTTTGAAATATATTGGAATACTTCTTAGAGAGCTCTTAGAAGAATGCATCACCTCATGAAACCATTTTGGAACAACTTGATGAGGTCTCAAGTTGGTTAGCCCATGGTTTTGGAGATCCATAGTGGTTTCCAAGTGAGCTACTTACATATATAAACATGTCTTGTGTGAGTGGTTTATTAATTTAAAAAGTTATCTTTGTAAGTATTGAAAGTAGAGACAAGTACTAAGTTTTTTAGTTTTTTTTAAGATTGCATTGTAGAGTTATGCTACTCAATTGTCTCTTGAAGTGAGGATTGAATATCTTCTATGAAGATTTCATGTCTAAAAGTGCATTGAAATATTTCTATTGTTGTTAATACATTGAGACTCTTCTTGCTATGTTTTTTTCTCTTTCATGGGTTTTCCTAGCATATCTGATGTGTTCTGTTCTTCTTCTCTCCATTATTTTTTTCTAAGTATTGTTACATTGTTTATACCTTTATTAGTTTTATTACTTTCCTCATAGAGTTATGCAGGAATTTTTTTCATTATAGTGCATTATTTCATTTCATTTAGTATCAAAACTTGGCCTACTCATTAAATCTATGAAAAGATTAATGCTAGTTTGAAATTAATTATTTCTTAAGTGGGAGTTGTGCATAGGAGTCCATCTATTTTTTAGGAATAGGGTGATGGAATTTAGTGGAATGTCTAAAGTCGAGAATGTTGGTGTGAATAGGGTTATTACCTAACTAGTTTAACCTTTGTTGTGTGGATAATTCATATTATTTAACTATTTATTAGTTAAATAATACTCACACACATGTTCACATGTTAAGTTGACTTAGTGAGTCTACTAGATGTCTCTAGTTGTTTCTAGTTGTGTCTAGTTGTTGCTTGGTGTTGATAGTTGTGTTATCCTACACATTTGATCTAGTTGGCATCCTATCCTCTAGTTGTCTCATGTTATAGGAATGTGACACTTGTAACATGACTACAACATCCTAGCTGTCAACCTTGGTCTTTATAATCAAGGCCTCTCATTGTATCATATCATCAATATTGTATCATCTCATTATCTTGTGTATAGAATATTATTCTATCATGTTGGTCTTCTTTGATTCTTGTGATTAGCTCTTAGACATCTTGATCTTAGGATAGCTACCTCCATAGCTAATCCTAACATGGTATTAGAACTCATAGATTGTCTAGACTTAATTCATTTTTAGAAGATCTTGTCATCAACTTTTTGCTGGTGCATCCTGGCTCAAAACAGAGTTCACCGTTGAGTTCAGATCACCCAAATCAATAAAGATCAACTATCCAAAACTTGATTGTGGACATAGGTTATTTTTTGACTTTTTTTTAGGCTTTTATATGCATTTTTGCAAAAAAATTTGTCGAAAAGGCAAATTTTTTTTAGTAGAGGGCCATTTTGCCCCCTGCATTTTCTATATCATTTGCTGTGAAAGAGATTAGATTAAACTTTTTTGGTGATTTGGCCCATATTTGGCCTTTGTAGACCATATTTTTGTTGTTTTGGGTCAAAATATTCAGTGTACAGGTTATTTTTTGTCCAAATTGCTCTAATTCTGGGTTGTCTTTGCCCTGGTTTTGGGCCACTTGGTCCATGGTGATCTGTCTCTATTTTAGGCCCAAATCTAGGCTCTCACTCCAGTTGGTGATTGGCCTTCATTCTATCTCTGTGCTTTTAAGATCCGGGCCAAAGAGTTGGCTAGCTGGGAGGTCACAATTTGCACCTTTCAGCAACATCAGGGATCCTGTTAGAACTACAATGATATGTGAGCAACAGTGATATGTCTTTTTGGATTTTTGTTATCTTGCAAACTCTAGCTTGACTACCTTTGGCCTTTGGTTGTTCGTGGCCTATTTCAAGATTTTCATAGCTTTTGCAGCAAGATTTGAAGGTTTTTGAAGTTTTCTTTGAAGACCTGTGTGGTATCCTCATAAATCTCCATCAGCCTCCAAGTCTGCAATGACCTCTGAAATCTGTCTTGTCATTCATGAAGAATAGACAGATCGTGAAGAGCCATCTAGAGTCTTACACTGCTCCATTTGGAGATAAAGGTGTCGATGTCTTCACTTAGCACATTTTTGAATGATCTACAAGTATTCAAGACCTATGTAGCCTCATTTACGGGCATTTCAACCTATTACAGACACTCAGATCTGACCTCATTAGGTTTTTGAGATTTGAAATAATGTGTTCTTGCAATGCGATCTGGTTCATTTGTCCATGATCATTGGAGGCGTTGTGCATTTTTTATATTGACCAGTTTGTAGTTTTTGGCGCCGATTTGATATTTGCAGGTGTAATGTCAGACTTCTCCCCTCGTCCACAACCGAATATTATTGGCATCCTTCCCTTTTGATGTTGAACTGGACCACTCTTTGGTAGCATTCAACCACATTTCTCATTCTTGGATCGACTATTCCGGCCTTGTCAGCAATCAATGTGGGCTTATTTATTGTGATCCATCCTCCATACTTTGCTAGTTGTTTGAGATCTTATTGCAATATCATCTGTCACGTTCTACGGTGATTAGCTTCAAGAGGATTTGGATCAGTTTTTGTTTTTTTGAGCTGCACTATTCGAGGCGATCCTGAACTGTGTGGGTTGCCCTCCATCCTTTTCAAAAGATTCAGCTCATCCAGACTTCGCTTGCCTCAAGACATCAGTGAGCAAGACATGCTAGATGATGATTTCCAGTCACATAAATTTTCTTTAGAGAATCCAGTAATCAAAATGTGGGCTCATTTATTGTGATTCGGCCTTTGCTTTCATTATTATTGATCACTGTGCAGTCAGCTTTCGACTTGAATTGTGACCTAGACTCCTTAGCTAGCCGATCAACCCCTGAGATTCATTCTCAAGGTGCATGTCTTACATTTTGGTTGCCATGTTTTTGGACTGGGTAGTCTCCTTGGTCAAGATCCTATCCACAGGGCTCCAAGTCTCCTTCGACTCGATCGAGCTCAATCTGCCTATTCTATTTTTGCAATGATGCATCTCAATGCCTTTGGTGAGGTCATCTCAACCATTGTTTACATTTTGTTTTGATCAGCTCCATAGTTTAGGGTTGTCTAAGTGACTTTGCACTTTAACTCCTACCCGTTTTCAGTCTTCTAGCTGCATACTGTTAGACTCATGGCCCGCTTGGCCTTTGAAGGTTTTCATCGACTTCATTCTCAACCAACATTTGGCCCTAGTTAGATATCATGCTTGGTATGCTAATATCTATTCATAGTTTGCATTTTCTCTACCTCTTTTCATCTTAAGAGGTTAGGGTGACTGTGGAGTTTAAGGCAACATTTGTACTAGAGGAAAATACTATTCTTTGTTTGTTCATTTGTCTAAGATGGAGGTTGAGGCTCGGTTTGGTAGGAGGCCATTACCCCTCACAAACAAACTCATCTCATTCGGTTTTTTTGTCTGCCTTTTGAAGCCTCTGGATTTCTTGTCCTGAAATGGGATAGTCTGTCCCGAAATGGGACAGTCTATCCCAAAATGGGACAAGTAGTCCATTTTTTGACAAATTGACCAACGAAGGGGGACTTTTTCTTTTTGCCACAACTTCCACTCAATGAATCAATTTTTTACATTCTTATAGTCATTGGAAAGGTGGTTCTGAGTACTTCATCATGGTGTAGGTGATTTTTCCCCAATTTTCTGTGTTTTTCTAGAATTTGCCTCTGAATGTCATATTTGCTTGATTTTTTTGACATTTTTTGACAAGGCATAACTTTTGCCTACGCTGTGGAAATTGAGAATTTTTTTTTTTGAAATTGATCAGAAGAATGCAAGGACTCCATTGGTACATGTCATTTTTTATTTTGGAAAGCTAATTTTTTAAAAAATTGTAAAATCATCATATGTTATAAATGGTCGATTTCAGCTTCCACATTGACAACATTGTACTCAATCTTGTAATTCTTTCTGTGGGGGCATATTTTGTACCATTATTTGTTATGGAGGTTCATCCTTTGTAGTTTTTTGTCATTTTTTGAGGTTTTTAAAGCATGCATGATCAATGTCTTCATTTTTCACCTCATGACATCAACTCATTCCATCCTTGGTTTGGACATTGGATCCATCCATTGAATGCACTTGATTTGTAAACGCACTGAGAAAAAGTGCCACATATTGTACTTGTAGTTTGCAAATCTTACACATCATATTGTGCCATTTTTTGTACTCACACTACTTTATAACATGCCATTGGGGGTTGTGTTAGTGCCTTGTTATTTTCCATCATAATCTTGTCCAGTGAGTGTCCCTCCACGACAACATTTTCAGCCTCATACATGTGTGCCTTGTTATTTGCACACCTTTTACTAAGTTGTAGGTACTCCTTTGTGCATCTTCTGATGTTGCTTCTTCACCTTCTTGTACTACATTGTGACACACAGTTTCAGTGGAGCTGCCATACCTCTCCCTTGTTAGCATTATGGGGAATATCATACTACTTGTGTTAATGCTTCCTTGGTTTTTCTTGAAGTGAACTATGTATCCAGTTTTTGTTCCTATATACTAGGGGGATGCAGCGGCTAGTTACCCATGCATTTCAGTGAGATGGAACACATACCATATAGACACTCTTGCATTCCTATTTATGGAGGAAACCTTCTAACTTATTCAGATGATTAGAGTTCTTGAGACTATTAGCACCTATATTTTTAACTATCAGATCGATTGAGTAGTGTCGTTGGGGTCACTTGTATAGATTTGTCTCTTTGATCATGATCTTCATCCTATTTTTAGTGGAGGTTCTTCAGTAGTGTAGCAGTTCTTCGGTAGTTATTTGTAGCTTTTTTGTGCTTCAATGGAGTTCTTCATGTTCCTAATCTTTTTGGGACATCCTTTATGAAGGCTTCTTAGTCCTTTTATCTCATATGGGGGGGATATCCTTTGTATCTTTGTGATGGAAGTAGTCCTTGGGGGTCATGTTGAGTCCTCCTTCCTTCCTTCCTTCCTTCACTTGTTCATACTTTCTTTGCATGTTTTCTCTCTTTTGGGGATGAGTTTTTCCCATGAGGTTTTCTCCTTTTCTCCACTTCTGAGAGATCTTTTGTACATGGGTACCTAACATGGCCTTGTTGCTTGGACCCATCTTTGCATGTTTGCATTTTTTGACTTCTCCCTAAGTTGCACTTAAGGGGGGGTATTAGTGTTAATAGGGTTATTACCTAACTGGTTTAACCTTTGTTGTGTGGATAATTCATATTATTTAACTATTTATTAGTTAAATAATACTCACACACATGTTCACATGTTAAGTTGACTTAGTGAGTCTACTAGATGTCTCTAGTTGTTTCTAGTTGCGTTTAGTTGTTTCTTGGTGTTGATAGTTGTGTTATCCTACACATGTGATCTAGTTGGCATCCTATCCTCTAGTTGTCTCATGTGATAGGAATGTGACACTTGTCACATGACTACAACATCCTAGCCCTCAACCTTGGTCTTTATAACCAAGGCCTCTCATTGTATCATATCATCAATATTGTATCATCTCATTATCTTGTGTATTGAATATTATTCTATCATGTTGATCTTCTTTGATTCTTGTGATTAGCTCTTAGACAACTTGATCTTGGTATAGCTACCTCCATAGCTAATCCTAACAGAGAAGATCAATGGAACCCATTTTGAGCTCTAGAAGTTCAAGATAGAGGGTCTACTTGTAGAAAGAGACCCATGGGTTGTATATTTTGGTTTGAAACCTACAAACATGATTGGTTAAGACTAGAAAAAAATGGGTCAGAAAGAAAGAAGCCTTCTTAGGCTTTGTTTCTCAAATTTAGTTCTACTAAATGTTTCAATAAAGACCAAATTTGTAATTTCTATAAGTAGAAGAAATCAAATAATGATTTTGTTGATGATTTATACTCTAAAACCTTTTCCAAATAATTTGATATATGTTCTTAGTATATTCAAGAACACATGCATGCAATGATGCATGGATGATTGATTCTAGCATTTCATACAACATGACTTCTAATAATGAGTGCTTTTTTGAGTATGAAGGATATGATTGAGGTGAATTATTTTTAGGAGACAATTATTTTCAAAGTACATAGCTAGTCATGGAAGGTTAAAATTAGTGTTTCTTCATAGAAGGTTCAACACCCTCACTAATGTTTTGTACATTCCTAGTCTAGCTAGAAATTTGATTTATGTTACAAGTAGAATGGGCAATATAGGAGTGTAGGTTGTCTTTAGCAAGGATAGATGTAAAATGGTGAAAGGATCCATGGTTCTAGGGAAAGGAGTTCACATTGGAACTCTATTTAAGCATGATGAAAGAACCCTAATTGAATGTAATACTTCTAAGGCTTCTGATTCTAGACACAAAAAACTTCCTACAAAAAGACAATGTTGTGGCATGAGTGTCTAAACCACTTTGGTTAGAAAGGTCTAAGGACCTTATAGTATAAACATATGGTTGAGGGGCTTATTAATTATTCTTTGTATTTCCATTTTGTTGAACATTGTATATATGGGAAACAAAATCATGTTAAATTATAATCCATGTATTCTAGATCTAAAGGGATTTTATATTTGGTTCATAGTGATGTGTTTCGACGTATTGATATACCTATGATTAGGAAAATCTATTTACTGTATATATCTTTTATTTATTATTTCCTTAGAAAAACATGGGTTTCCTTTCTTAGGAATAAGTCTAAATTTTTCTATAAGTTTAAAGAGTTCAAAGCTCTTATGGAAAACTAGAGTGAAAATAAGATCAATACTTTGAGAATAGATAATGGCTAAGAAATATTTTTAGCAAAGTTCAAAAAGTTTTGTAAGGACAATAGAATAGAAATGTAAAAGAAAACTCCATACACCCCTCAAATAAACGAAGTTGTAGAGTGCATGAATATGACACTAATTTAAAAGGCTAGGAGTATGCTCAATAGATTATGTTTAGAGCAAAATAATTTGATTGAAGTAGTATGTACTACTTGTTATCTTATCAACCAATCTCCTACATCAGTTCTTATTGATAATACCCCTAAGGGGGTATATATAGGAAATAAGCCCTCACTTTGACATATCAAATGTTTTGTTATGATGTATGCATGCATGTTCCTTAGGAGAAGAGATCCAAATTAGGTTTCAAAACTTAGAAGTGTATCTTCATTGGTTATAGTAAAGGTGTGAAGGGATATTTATGATTTGGAATATAGTAAAAAAGAAAATTGTATATAGTTTCAATGTGATCTTTATAGAGATTTAGCATATTCTATTAAGCACCCTAGAGATAGAGACAAAGAAATAGTGCAACTAGAGCCAAATACCAATAAAGTTCCCCAAGCTTGGTTGAAGAAGAAGTTCAACATACACTTGTTGATTGAGATGAAGAAAATGAGAGTTTATATGAAGAAATATAAGAAGAACATAATACTCTAGTGCTCAAGAGGTCTACTTAGAAAAGAAAAGCACCTAAATTTTACAACTATAGCTCATCAGTTTCAGATGCATTTTTTCTTTAACTCTTAACATTTATGAACCCAGAATAGTGAAGGAGTCATTCGAGTCTATATACAATAAGCCTTGGAAGAAGGCCATGGATGAGGAGATGGATACACTAGAGAAGAACAATATATGAGACATTATAGAGCTTCCTAAGGATAAAATACCTATTGGCTATGAATGGGTTTTCAAGAAGAAATTTAGTTCTAAGGGCAATGTCAATGTACAAGGTGAGACTAGTGGTGAAGATTTTTCTCACATTGAGGGAATATAGGTTGGTAATATTTTCTTTCTAGTTATAAAATTAACTTCTATTAAATTTTTATTATTTTTTGTACTACACATAATCTTGAGACTAAAAAATGAATGTTAAAAAAACCTTTCTACATGGGGAACTAGAAGAGGAAATCTACATGGATCATCCAAAGAACTATTTTGTGAAAGGCAATGAAAATCTAGTTTACAAATTGAAGAAGTCTCCCTATGGTTTGAAGAAAGTTGATAATTAGTTTAGTGTTATCATTTTATATGTTGATGACACATTGTTTATCCGTAATAATCTAGATATGATTAAGATGATTAAATCTCAACTTTCATCTCAATTTGATAGGAAGAATCTATGGGCTACCAAGTTCATTCTTGGAATGGAGATTAAGAGAGATAGGGTTAATAAGAAACTTTGGTTAAGTAAGAAAAAGTATGTTAACTATGTTTTGTAGCATTTCATGATACATTATATTAATTTAATAAATGTTCCTAGATCACTTTTGGGACAAAGTTATTAGTAGAACAATATCGTAAGACAATTGTTGAGAAATTGAGGACATGAGTCATGTTCCCATATACTACTTTTTTTGGAATCCCAATGTATGTGATGGTTTGTACAAGACTAGATATTATTCAAGTAGTGGGAGTTATAAGTAGATTTATGTAAAATCCAAAATAAAAACACTAGACTATATGGAAATATGGTCTCCAAATATCCTCATGCCACTATATAGCATTTCATTTGCTACCAAGGAGGACCTAACTTTGGTAAGGAGTTAAATATGCAAGGTTTTTTGATGTAGATTGGGCTAGAGATAGTGATAGTAGGAGATCCATCAATGGCTATATAATTAACTTATTTCCAACTATGCCATTAGTTGGAATAGCAAGAGACAACCTATTGTTTCTCTTTTCACTACTAAAGATGAGTATGTGGCTACTACTCACGTGTGTAAGGAGGTAGTGTGGCTTCTCAGATTGTGTTCACATGTTGGCCTAAAACACGATGTAGTATGAATTGGCTATGATAGTCAAAGTATAATCAGCTTGGCTAGGAGCCCTAAATTTCATTCATGGATAAAGCACATTGATGTAAGTATCATTTTCGTATCTAGATATAGTAGAAGACAACTGGGTTTTCATTAAGAAAATGGAGACTTTAGAGAACATTGTAGATTCTTTGATGAAGCCTATGAGCATGGATAAATATTCTTGGTGTAGGGAATCAATGGGTCTTTTCATCCCAAGATTGTAATCTCATGATTATTGTACAGTATTGGTAAACTATGCAATGCATACAAAAAGTGGGAGATTATTGGAAATGTTTTTTACACAATGCATAAATATATTTGTATGGAATATTGATTAAGTGTGCTATAATAAAAAAACCACAAGGGGACACATAAGAAAAAAATTGGCTAAAATGTAAAAAATTCGTTGTGGATAAGATAAAACCATAAGATAGAATCATTTATTTTTTATACAGTTGTTGTAATGTACAAGACATATTTGGAGACATCTTGGGATACTTCTATGAGATCTCTGAGAAGTATATGCCAATTTATGAAACCATTTTAGAACCACCTAATGAAGTTTCATGTTGGTTACCCCATGGTTTTGGATACCACTAGTGGTTTCCAAGTGAGCTGGTTGCCTATACAAGCAAGTCTTGTGTTACTAGTTTATTCATTCAATAATCTTTTGAAAGTATCAAAGGTGGAGACAAATGGTGGATTATTCAAGTGTTTTGAAGATTGCATTACAAATTTATGCTACTAGATTGTCTCTTGAAGTGAATATTAAAAAGATTCTAAGAGTTCATCTTTGAAAGTATATTGTAATATTTCTATTGCTATTAATACATGGAGACTCTCTTCTTGCTAGAATCTTTCCCTTTGCAGGTTTTCCTAGGGTATCTAATGTGTTATGATCTTCTTATCTCCTTCATTCCTTTCGAACTATCATTACTCTACTAAAATTGTATCTAGAAATTAGTTGTATTACTTTCCTTATAAAATTAAGAAAAAAATTGTTACATTCTAGTGTGTTATTTCCTTTCATATATTTTATTGTTTTAAACTTTATTTTTACATAATTATTTATGTTCATATTTAGTTATCTTGATACCATTTTTTTTTGTCGCTAAGAGAGAGTATAATAATTAAAATTGAAAAATTTACAAAAAGGGCCAACCATGGCTAGCAAACAAAGTTTGCAATAGAGAAGTATACAACTGCTTAGATTAAGTTGCATTTTGGACATCTAAATTGATGTTGGATTGTAATTGTATTTTAATCCAATTTAGCTCCATCATGAGCATTTTCTTCTTCTTATTCTACACTTTTTTCCATCCCTCCTCAGCCTCATTCTTTTGTAATGTAATGGTATCCAAACTTTAGGAAATAGCATGTGGAATATTCACACCACCCTTTACAGTTGATCTCCTACAACTCATTGGACAAAAGATGGCGATAGGGTCCAAGACCACAATTAGGACTAGCTTTTAATGAATTTAAATTATTGATTTTTTTATTTTTGAGGCTACTTTTGAGCCAAACTCACTTCTGGAGAAATCTTCATTGCTATATGTGTTATCTCTTTCTCTACCTCCATTTTTGGAGAGGATTCTTCCCCCTGAGAAGGTTCTGAATTTTCCTCCTTCAACTTTGTTGAGGCTTTAATTGAACAATGATGAGACTGAGCATTATCCCACTAGGACTGCTAGACATAATTCTTAATGATTTTGGAGCAAGAAATGGCCATATGCCCCATTTCAAAACATTTCCTACAATGGAAGGATAAACCTTGGTAATCTAGAAGTTGCATCCAGCTGCGTTCTGAAACCTTGAAAGTGATATCTGCAAGAAGAGCTCTTGTGACACATCCATGTCTACCAAGATGTGTGCAAACATTTTATGGGTGAAATTAGTTGTGTCTGAATCCATAGCCAAAAAGCAACCCAATGAGTCACCAATCACCTAAAAGTAATCCACGAACCAAAATTGTAACGGAAGATTCAGAAGATGAATCTAAATAGATTTTACAGAGAAAGATGTAGTAGCAAGGTTGAAGTCTAGAAACCACAGTTTGAGAAGGAGCAAGTTTTTCTCCCAACACCATTTATCTTCCAGAATGGCATCCATGTCTTGCCTACAATCAAACACCATAATGAAACCCTTGAGCACAAGGGTAGACTTCTACATTACCTTTTAGCATGTGTTGCCAAGCCAATGTGATCCAATCATGCAAATCTGCTAATTTTGGCCAAAGGTGATTGAATTGGCTAATTAATCCATTGGAAGCAAAAAATAGCTCCCTATTATCTACCTCCTTTTTGAGTTTCTCCAAGAAAATTAGAACAGGAGAGGAGGGCACCTTTCTGATGATTAATCTTGGGCTGCTCTTAGATATCATGTGCTCATTAGCCACTGAGTTACCCTTCAATGGCTAAGCATCCCAAGCCCCAAGTTTGAATTTGTCTTGATTCGAACCAACTACCATATCCCTGAAGGAAAGGCTATGCCTAGACTTTAAACCCCTTGATCCCTGAGATCTGGCCTCAGGGCAAAGAGAAATTGATTCACCTAAAAGGGAGATTTCTAAGCTCTGAAATTTAGAAACCCTAGCCATAGGAGGGCACAACAATGAAAGCTTTGAGGAGATTTGTCCCAAAGAGTCTGATCCCATCAACAAACCCCCACTGAGAGCCTAAAGAAGAGGTGAATTGGAGGCATTTTTGTCGAGAGCAGGGGAGCAAATAGGAATTGACACTAGGAGTTTGGTAGTAACAGAAGGCTCAGGGGTGAGCAGAATTTTTTTATCTTGATACCATTTTTTATTCACTAAATTGAAAATACTTATTTTGTTTTATGGATATAATTGGGTTACATTTATATTGGTACTAGTATTTTTTCCATCAATGATTATGGTTAATTCTTCTAGTTGAGAAATTAGAAAGTATAATTCTTCTCTTGTTTGGCTTTGAATAATAATTATAATGTTTGATATTCAAAATTAATGTTTAATTTAAATACATGTATTGTGTCTACTTTGTGGGTGAGTTAGTGTATAAAATTGCATTTGAGGTGAGTATAGTAATAATTGAGTTGTATTAATCACCCACAATTATATTTAGTGTATGTACTCTTTCCAAAGATTTAGTGAAATAGGTGGAGTTATTGGATGTAAGATTAGAATGTGCACAAAATATGTTGTACCCAAAGTGATGTATCTATTACAATCAATTATAGAAAAGGTTGTCATGACATTCTAATTCAAATAAAACTCTATTTTTTAGCACAAATGTTGGATTTGTTGAAGCCATATATTTTATTGCCTATTTTAATAAAATTGACTTTATAGTCATGGAATGTGGAAATGTTATGGATACTTGAATAAGATGGGGACATGTGTGGGACATTGTGAAAATGAGGATGAATAATGGTATGGGAGAATGAGCCCAAATTTGGAGAAGATTAGCCATATTTTGATATGTAATAATAAATAATTAAAAGAAAAGTATAATATTCTACTAGAGTTATATAAATTGATAATTTTGTAATATTTTTAAAATAATCTGTAACATAATTAAAATAATAATAAATATTAGATACTACACATTGAAAAATATATATATTCTTCATCAAATTAGTTTAAAATTATTTTGAATATTACTTAATCTTGTTATTACTGTTTAAGTGACAATAAATGATTGGAATTGATTAATAATGTACAATTTTAAGAAACATAAATTGACACTTTGTAGAAAATATTCAATATTGTTATAAGGTCTTATTATAGTTCTAAGCAACATGGTTGAAGGGTGTCAGAATTAGCAATCTCTCTTACATCAATAGAAGGCTTAGTTGGATTGAATGATGGTGCATCCATATTAGAAAATTTATTTGTTCTATAATTGAAAGATAAGATTCTTCATTGTGAACATGAACTTGAGAATATATTGAACTTCTTTAAAGGAACAAACATTATACGGGCCTAAGGAGGCCCACATTCTAAAATTTTTTTTTTTAAATTATTTCCCAAAGTATAAAGACAATATCTTTTTGGGTCCTTGTATAAATTCACGGGTAGGATAAAAAAATGTTAAGATATGTATAAATGGGCAAATTTTACATATTTATTTAAATTAACCACCTTTTAAAAATTATAGATTAAGTATCACTGATAAAAAAATTAATTTTATTATTAGAATAAGGAAAATGTGTACAAGGTATGATAAATTGATCTAGATCATTTTTACACATGCAAATCTAAATCTTAAACTTTTTAGTTAAAATTTTTAAATTGAGTCATATTTGCACCATATTCAATAACTATTGTGAGTTGACCTAATGCATGTTTGTGTTGGTTTATGTGCTATATGTTTTTGTATTTAAATACATCAAAACCTCATTTGAAATCATACAAGAAATCATCTATGATAACCTATGAATCATTCAATGACATCTATCATAGAGCATTTATGAGAGCAACTAAATGCATTATCACTACAATTTATGTTTGTGTGTTTTTTTTATATTTATATTGTTATGTCGTAAAATTTTCCCCTAGGACTTTTACCTCCTAAGTTTAGCTCCTAGGTCCCTTAGATTTAATCATGCATCTTAAAAATAAATCCTTGAGAAAAATCCCCCGAAACCCATGACAAATGGGACTCAGGGGACATCTATGATCTTAATTCAGCCCTAAAATAGGTGTCTGGACATCCTACCGTATTTTCTCGGGGCCCAAATTTAAAATTTCCACAAAGTGACCATTAAAAGGTTTCCCTTTGTCAGCCTATTCAATTTGAGTTACAATTTTTTAGCAGGAATGCATATATAAGCATGTTTAGGACTTCATTTTACAACTAGATGGATATTGTGAACTTGTGATCTTGTGCTAAGGATACTCAAGGCTTTCATTGTATTGCAGAGTAGTATTGTGTTGTGTTTGTTCATGTTTGTTGTAGATTTGTCTTCACCAATCCATCTCCTCATGGCGTGAAAGATCTTCATCTCCTCATGAGAGCTTCACCTCTGAGGTGACATTCACTTTATTTTTCAATAATTTATCATATCATTCCTTTTACCTCTGTCCTACAAGAACATGCACTCTCTATCTAACAACAGTGTTGGAAGGCTTGAATACCATTCTGGGGCTTTACTAAAGCAAGCTCCTAAACACCACAACCCCCAACCCCTCTCTTGTGATTATAGGTTATAGGTGTTAGATTCTATCGAGAGGATTTGTAGGAGGTCAGAGCAGAGAAAGAAGAATCAAGATCTAAAGAAAATGATAGGAAATATCTCTAGAAGGACAAGGGTGTCCATTCTTTTGTCCCTTTGTTTAGGACTGTCAGGAATCTCTGAAGTGGTTGCAGTCGGTAGTAGAAAACATCAGGAAGCCCTAAGAAAAAACATTGTACTGGACAAGGGCACCCACTCTTTTGTCCCTAAATTTTTCACCTTTTGAATTCTAGAATATGGTATGTATCTAATCTACATTTACTATCTTCCTATGCGAGCATTTGTTAGGTTTCATATGTTTGTTTATGGTTTGGCATAATTAGGGTTTTAGGCTTAATAAAACTAAGATTTAACAAATTAATCAACCAAGTCCAAATTTTCTTACCATTCCAAGTGGTACCAAACATGTAGCTAAGTCATCTTACAAAATTTGGGATTCAACTCAGTTTAATGTCTTTGAATGAATGTAGTGAATGAAGGATCTAATTAAACTATCGATCAAATCAACAAACCCTCCTTTTCTACATAACATATTGGTGAACCCATGTTTTTATTGAATTTTACACCTTGCTAAGTGTTGTACATCAGATTTACATTCATACATTTCATCTTCATCATCATACATTTTGAAATCTTGCCTAAAATTTGAAAAATTCAAAAAATAGGCATTTTTAGCTTGCATTTAGACATAATTTGCATTATTTTCATTGCATATCATCTAAATCATTTAAAACACTGATATTTACATTATATTTGAAATAAATTTCAGCATTTCATACTTTCATTATCATTCACCTTGCATTTGCATCTCTCGTTTGCCTGAAAATTTTTATTTTCCATATAACCTAGTAATTCCAAAAGCTAGGGTTTGTAATTAAGATCTTGTTTCATATTTTATTAATCATTTTTCACACTCATTAAAATATTATATTTGACTGTAGTGTTTCATCATAGTGTGTTTTTGCATTTACATTTGCATTTACATTGAAAAAAGTGAAAATTTTGAGCATTTTAGAAGCATAAACAAGCATAGATTTGTGTTGTTTCATTACCTTCATATTAGATATCTTGCATTTCAGATCTTGAACTCATATTAAAGCATACATCCATTGGTCATTTGAAAAATTTGCATCAATTGATTGCATTTTGAGGTAATTGTCATATTTGTAAATACACATTGTGTATTTCAACACTAGGTGTTTATACACTTTATTCACACTCTTTTCATCAAAACTTTTAAAATCATCAATTGAGCCTTGTTGTGTTGTACTCTTTCTTCCTATCCACTTTGTTTGTTGTGGAATTTGTGTGCATTGTTACCCATTTCCATCAAACAAGTGTTTTAGGTGTGAAATTGTCCCACATCTATGGCTTTTCATCATAAAAACAATGTTATGGTCCCTCCTCACCCTAATAGGAAAAGAAAGACTCCTGAAGCTGAAATAACATATGGACCGAACATTAGAGTACAAAAAGATATTGAAGGTCCTCTCTACATCACCATTAACATAATGGGGAGTATGGAAAGAGGAGCCCTTATTGATCCAAATTGTATTACCAACATTGCTACGGAATAGTTCTTTATGCACACAAACTTATACTTACCAATATGTTGATAAAAACACATAATGGAGCTTGCATCCCGACAATAGGGAAGATTTGTTTGATGATTAAAGCACTTGATAAAGCATTAGAACAAACATTTGGCATTATTCTAACATCTGACCTCTTTTGTGTAAGACTAGGCCATCCATGGCTCAATGCTATGAAAGTTGTCCCTTCAACACTTCACCAATGCTTAAAATTACCTCACCATGGTTCCATCCAAACTATTTCCCATAGTCTATGATAACCTAAGTTGACTTGGAAAAACATCATCCTAGACTACTTTTGGACGAAACCTATAGAAGAACCTGAGCCTAGAATAGACCTAATCTTCTTAGGATATCGGTGTTACAAAGCACAATTACTATCTAGATTGGTTGGTCCCCCTATTCAATAAACAATGCCTAAAGAGAAAAAGACATTATAAGAACCCTCTAGACCGAAAGGAAAAGGGATATATGCCAAGGTTCCTCATCCATCATCCTTACATGGATCAGGAGAAAACTGCAGAAAATAATATCATGCATCACCATGAGTTAATCACGAATCTACCTCCTCCTTTGAGATGGAAAACCATGAGATTCCTTTTGGAGATAACAACAATTAAAAAAAAGATATTGAAAATCTAGAGAAAGAAGGAAGAGAAGACAAGCCTTGGCTCGAAGCAATATATCACCTCAAGAAGAAAACATTGAACCTAAAACTAAAATAAACAAGAGCCTAAGGTTGATAAGGTAAAGGATAAGGAATCTGAATGGGGACTTGTTTCTTATATTCCTCTTTCCTTTGACATTAGGGATTGGGAGGAGGATGATTTGCTCGATGACAACTGCTAGTTCAGTTGTATGCATAGGTAAGTATTACTAACCCCATTGGTCACCTTTGTCATAGCATATTTACGCTCACTTACGTGACCTTCTCTTACGTGTTGTGTTCCCCCCATGATGTGCTATGTGTTGTTTATGCCTCCTTGGATGACCCTTGATACTCTTGTAAGGTCAAGGATACCGGGAGACTGCCTCTATTGTGACCATTCTTCTATTTGTTTCATCATTTTTCTATATTGCCTCTCCTATATTTTATTGTTGTGTGTCATGCCTTAGGGGCATAGCATTGTGGTTGATGACCTAGGGGCATCCTCCTATGTGGTCTTCCTAAGGAATGTGTTTTCCTCTCTCATTTTATTGTTTACCTTCTTCTAGTGATTTTACCTAGTCGACGATTGATGAAAATAAACAAATATTGATACGAACCGTGTGTCCCTTCAGAAAGCAAAGCAAAAATGGACCTAGTCCATACATGATGATGGGGTTGATACATATATATCTGACACTTGACTAGTAGAATCACTTCCATGCGATGTATCATCTTGTGGAATTTCTTGTGACTAATATTTTACAATCCACTCAATCTGCTCTTGTACACTTTGATTGGTATCTCACCTTGTTTCTACACTCTATTCTGAGGTATCTGTAGTATAGCCCAATGGTTATACTTGATTTTGAACTTGCAGTATAGCCTTGGTCCTTGATTTGATTTCTTTAATGGATAGCTTTAATGAATTGCTTTGGTTATTATCTTAGAGTAAGATTTCTAACCTCTCTTGTTAGTTTATCTTAGCATATATTATCACTGTGTTTGTGGGAACATTCAGCGATCGTGAGCACATGTCACTTTGAGGGCATGGGCTTTGTGAGAGCTCTTGTTTCCTAGTGTGTTTTATCTTTACCTTAATGTGCTTGATATTGGTACATGACATCAACCACCTAAAGGTGGGGGCATATATAAGGTTATCTGTCTAATGATTTTGGTACTAACAAAGCATGTTTATAAGCCCTCCCTGTGATGTGGAATGTTGTATCTTCGTCGCAAGTGCACATCTTTATTTATATTGCAAGAAAAAGTCCTCTCGGTGAGGTGGGATAGCATATCCTTTTATCAAAGAATCCTAAGGAGGTGGGATAATGTATCCCTTGAGCTAGTGTGTTTCCTTTTATTCAAAAGCCCTTTGCGGAGGTGTGATGTTGTATCTTTTGAGCTAGTGCACATCCTTTTATTTCAAAAGTCCTAAGCGGAGGCAGGGTTGGATCTTGAGAGTATCCTCCCTTAAGCATCTCTTTGGTGGTTGTTGTGGCATAAGCCCAACCATCAGGTGTGTCTACAGTGTGTTTGAGATGGTAGGACTTAGCAATAAGCTCCTTCCATCACCTTGTTTGTCATGTTTTAGATGTATAGTATGTCTATTACATGCTATATGGTGCTCATGTTTTTTGTGTGTCTTCTGTGTGTTTTCCCCCCATGTGTGGTTTCAAGGGTGTAGCGATGAGCTTCTTTCACACTCGATCTTTGTTTGTCATGTATTCCCCCATCTATGGTTTCAAGGGTGTAGCGATGAGCTCCTCCCACACTCGGGTTTTGTATGGCGTGTCTTCTCCCATGTGTGGTTTCAAGGGTGTATAGCGATGAGCTCCTCCCACACTCAGTTTTGTATGACATGTTTTCTCATGTGTGTGGTTTCAAGAGTGTAGCGATGAGCTCCTCCCACACTCAGGTTTTGTATGGAGTGTTTTCCCCCAGGTGTAGTTTCAAGGGTCTAGCAATGAGCTTCTCCTACATTTTGGGATTTTGTGTTGCAAATTTTATTTCATGCATTGATATATATGAAAATAAAAATGTTATATCACTGTATTCATTGTGTTTTTTGTGATTGCTCTCATGTCTTCGTCATTTTTTAAGTGTCTTCAATACTGTCTTCTCCATGTCTTACGTGCATGTTACTATCTTCATTGTGTTTTGCATGTTTGCGATGTGTTTTCTAGTGCTTACCTGAGACTGGGGGCTAGAAATAGTTCCTCAATCTTGGTGTATGCGTTAAAGCTTCAAGTGCCTAGTGTGTTTTATGTGTTTCGACCATACTTTAATGCATGTATGGGTCGTAAGATCATACATACATTAAAGTGGGGGCTAAATGTTATGTTACAAAATGTCCCCCTAGGACTTTTACCTCCCATGTTTAGGTCTTGGGTCCCTTAGATTTAATCATGCATCTTAAAAATGAATCCCATAGCAAAATCCTCCAAAACCCATGACAAATGGGACTTAGGGGACATCTGTGCACTTAATCTAGCCCTAAAATAGGTTCCTAGACAAGGGCGCTCATGCCCTTGTCCTTCCCTTTTTTTTCGGGACTCAAATTTAAAATGTCCACAAAGTGACTGTTAAAAGGTTTCCCTTTGTTGGCTAGATTCAATTTGAATTACAAATGTTTAGTGGCAATGCATATATAAGCATGTTTAGGACTTCATTTTACAACTAGATGGATATTGTAAACATGTGATCTTGTGCTAAGGATACTCAAGGCTTTCATTGTGTTGCATAGCAGTATTGTGTTGTGTTTGTTCATGTTTGTTGTAGATTTGTCTTCATCAATCCATCTCCTCATGGCATGAAAGATCTTCATCTCCCCATGAGAGCTTCACCTCCGAGGTGACATTTACTTTGTGTTTCAATCATTTATCATATCATTGTTCTTGCCTATATCCTACAAGGACACACACTCTCTATCTAACAATGGTGTTGGAAGGCTTGAATTCCATTTCGGGGCTTGACCGAGGCAACCTCCTAAATACTACACCCCCCAACCCGTCTCTTGTGATTGCAGGCTATGTTGGAGTACAGACAACACTAAGAGGGGGGTGACTCAATGTTGTATTCAGAAATAAATTAAAATACTTTTCTTCCAATTTGTGTGTATGAAATGATGATGCTGACAACAACTACTCAATATAGAAAGATTTATCAAAGTAAGAATCCAAATACTGAATAAAAACCAAGACTAAATGCTCAAACATGGAGACCAAGTAAACCACACATCAAATGAGACCATAACACAATGAATTTCATGAGTGGAAAACCCTCATAGGAATGAAAAACCACTCAAAAAATCCCTCACTAGCTTAATAAAAAACCTCACTGGTTACATTCTAGCCTCACTAGCTACAAATAGTTCTCATTGACCAAGCAAGCCTCACTGGCTTTACAAAATGCCTCACTGGAAAAATAGGAACATTAGAAAGATGAGAGTCAATTCAGAGGGTTACTCTGATTCACTATAACACATCACACTTCACAAACTTATATCTCCTTTTATCTACAACCAATCCTTATCAATTTCTTAGACACCTGCAAAAATGACCAATCTGAATCTGCATTCTTCATTCATCTCCTAGATTCCTCCTTTTGATATGCCCTTACTTATGACAAATCTTCTTTCTTAAAACATTATATCTCTTGCATACACAGATATCATAATCCAAGATCACATCATTTTCACATCATGCAACAATGACCTTTGGTTACAATTATATCATCAATTCCAATGGTTTGTCAATTCAACTTATCAGCATAGACTCTACATTTGGATGATCAGAGAACTAATCACATGAATATCTTCTTCACATGTACCTATATCATAGTCATATGTCTCAACCCTTCAGAAGACAAAATTCTAGATCTCTAAGTTAAAACCCTCTTCCATTCATTAGGAAAACTATATCAACTTCAAACCATTCAAAACCACAGGTTTACTCCACAATACTTGACAAACTGCACATAGACATATTGGTATGTCACTATAGATCACAAATCACCTTGTCTTATTGATCCACATATCAAAATAGAGTGAACATGAATTATACTGGCCCTCTGAATTCATTCAAAACCTGTCACAGTTAGTTAGGGCTTTTTATAAACCAACTGCATGTCAAATTTTGAATGCATGGACTGACCATTGATATTCAAAAAGCACACAAAATGACATCCACACGATCTTCTTTCACGCCATTAAGATCTTTTAATCTCAGTTTCTCAATCTTCTTTCATGCCCTTAACTTTATGGAGACTTTGTATCCCCAGTGCACCTAGGATGTCAGGGCCAGTCACCCATGATTTAAAGCCCCTTAAAACATAACTTAAGTTATGTTATATCCAATTAAGCAGGTCAACACTAAAATAGAAATAAAGTAGTGACAAGTGAGGCTTTATGCATAATTCTTTGTGCTTTAGGGTTTTATAAGGATGTAGAGCTTTAGGGTTTCAGAGTTTAGTGTCTCAAAAGACAAATATAATAAAAACCTAATATTCTTCCAAGTACAAATAAATGATAGGGATCTCCAACACCAACCATGAATTGTTTTGCAAGAATGTTAAGCTCTCAAACAAACATAAACAAAATAGATGATTATAACATGAAGTAACACATTAACACCAACATGAAGCACCAAGACAACTATGAAGATCAATTCTTTGCATATCTACACTCTTGTTCACCTTTGATCACCTTTGAACATCTTGGGATCAACCTGTGAGATGAACCTATGACCATGTTTGTCCAGTTGATATCCTTGAAGCTTGACATCTATTATCCTTGAAGCATGGCAACATGAAGTCATGAAGCAAACCAAAATGACACTTGCCAACATTCAACCAAAGCACTGACTTCTTCCAATGTCATAGAGGTATCTGCAAGATCATCTCTCTCTTAGATGCATCATTGAAACCATAAAGAATTTGTGCCTTAGTCACCTTGTGCCTTTGTCATCTGGCATCTGCTTGATATAACATCAACACAACTCTTAGAAACACTGATAAAATTCCTGATGTCTTGCCCCAATCTTTGGCAAGATGAAACTTGCTTCAACATAACCTTTGAGTCATGAAAACTATAAGGTGACCCTGTAAGAGTCATCAACAACACTTGACCAACATCCAACAATATGCAACATCCAACAATATGACCACCAAGAGCACAAACCATTACACCAATGATCAACATCCACATATACCACAACACCAAGTACCTTAGCATCAAGACCTTATTGGAATATGGACCTCAAGACCTAAAACAACAATATCATGTGATCATTAAGACCTGCCAATCAATCCACTAGTTGTATCAACATGCCAAACTATCTAAGTACCTGTTTGATATCCATTCCAACTGCCAATAGGTTCAACAAACTCCCCTTTTGGCATGATTCAAATATGGACCTCAAGACCTAAAACAACAATATCATGCGATCATTAAGACTTGCCAATCAATTCACTAGTTGTATCAACATGCCAAAGTGTATGTGTACATGTTTGACATCCATGCCAACTACCAATGGGTTCAACAAACTCCCCCTTTGGCATTGATGTCAAACACCCTGTACAACATTACCTTGTGATAGAATAACCAAAGCTGATCATCATATTAAAACCAACAAGCCTCATAGCTATAACAACTTATGAACACCAGATCAACATACATACTCAACATAACTGTAACAACATCATTGAATAAGTATATCAACTACAAGTTACCAACAATTGTACTAGCTCATACATTATGTCTCCATGGTAGCTTCAAGCATCAATAATCTCATCAAATGACTATAACATAGTTTGTATTTGTCTCCCCCTTTTGCCAACGAGGCAAAAGATGAAACTGAGAGAGAGAGAGAGAGAGAGAGAGAATTATCAACTCCAGTAGCAAGAATCATGATACTCAACTGACATGAAAAATAGAGTATCATATCAATCAAAAATACTAAAATATAACTGCAAAATGCTGTCAAAAAGACTAGAATCACCAAACTACCATGCCAACTGTCAAAGAGGTCACAAACTGAAATAATGGTGAATCTTGTTTATCACTTACATTGATATACATACTCAGTGAACATGCCAACTGAAAAACATCAGGGATAAGAAATAAACACTGAGGCTTCCTTTGAAGGATATCATCACCTGCAAAAATAATGAGAAATATTCATAGTTCTTTGGTAGACTTATAGTATCAAGAATGCAAGCACATTTCAGCACTATCACCAATACAATTAGGCACTATCAAAACAAAGATAACATCACCATGAAACCATGTCAAGCATAACATTGTCACTGTCCTTTAAATTCAGGAGATACTTCAAATTGCCCCTTGTGAATGATAAAACCACAAACCACACCAAAGCAACAATGAAGTTCACTATGCTAAAATTACAAGTCAAGAAGAAGAAAGAGTGTTGTCATAGAGAGTTATCTTGCCTACCCTACTTTCAACTAAGAGCATTACTTTAAATGTCATCAATCAAAGATCCTGTCATGTACTTAACAAAGCAATGTCCTCATAAGGCATTGTTAGTACTGCTCTGCATCAATTATTATAGTCCTTGAAGATAAACTTCCTTTGACATATGAGAGGCCCTAGTTTAAGATGTTAAGACATAAAACACAAATACTAGTAGAGCATATACATCTAGCATTCATGTCCACCATGACATTGGCAATTACAATAAATGACATAATCCATTGAATTCCTTGTCACTCCATCATGACAAATCACTGCATGACAAATCAAAGACACTACAACAACAAGTAAATTATACCACAAATCTTCTACAACTACACAGTAAAAAATGTTTGAGATATGTGAGATACAACTAACCTTAAATGAACAAGATACGAGCAACTACTTATATCTGCTACAAAGATAAAACAAAATCCGCCATAAAAAGGTCTACCATAAACAAAAACAAATCACTGACTGCACCATCAGATCTATCTAATGCACAAGAAACCATTCGAGTTCTACAATAGTACAACTCAAACCTACCATCACAAAAGAAGATAACCTATCTGTTCTGCAACAAAAACCACTGATCTACCTGCCATCCAGTTCAGTCTTCTCAACTCCTCACTCTTCAACTTATCACAACTCAATGCAATCATTAAGAACCCTTAACTTATGATGGCATCAACAATGACAAAATCAGCACCAAGGAGTTAGCACTCCAGACAACCTTTGCATGAACATGGTATGATGTTCTAATCAGACAC
This sequence comes from Cunninghamia lanceolata, assembly GCA_027924645.1. NCBI lineage: Eukaryota > Viridiplantae > Streptophyta > Pinopsida > Cupressales > Cupressaceae > Cunninghamia > Cunninghamia lanceolata. The sequence goes on from BSBN01000669.1 coordinate 4,004,062, forward strand.
ATTCCAATCAACCATATATGCCTTGTTCATCAAATCATCTTGTATTGATATGTAAGACATTTGATCCATCAATTGAATCTCCATTCAAAACAGTGATACTACTTTTCTGCCTCAGGGACATAACATGCAATGATTCTTAAATAATGTTGCTCATCATTGTAGTCTGAAATATTAAAGTGAATACCTTTTTCATCTTGTTAGAGTTCAAATGTGGCTTGCAATATCCAAAGTACCTTTACAATAACATAAATTTGAAAGCTCTTACATTTTCCTATTCTCATTCTTGTCTATGCTCTTTATTTTCATTAAGGGGCTAAATACAAAAATATTAACCTACTCCCCCTATCTTGAAGATCCATTTTATGCAATTAATGATGTTTCTTGTGCAGTATGTATAATATCAAGATTTGCTTTTCCTGGATCTAGTTTTCTCCTCCAAACTAATATAGAATCTTTTTTTCCTTGCCCAAGGCATTCACTTTGTTTTGCTTGAACATCTAGCCTCTAGATGGTTTTATCAACCTTCCTCTACACCATTGTGCTTTGTGACCAAACATATTACACCTATAGCATAAAGTATTGTATTCTTGATCAAGAGAAAAATAGTTTCTTCTAGCCAATCTGTGAGAGTCTCTATTGACATACCTTGCATGCATCCAATAGTTTCTTGCTAGGTGGCCAACATTATTACAATTATAATAAGCATTATTGTAGTCCTGATTTGCCCTATGACCATAAACATGACATGCATAGAAATAACCATGGAATTGAGAGTAATTGTACCTCATTGTTTGCTTGGTGGGTAGAGATCTTGTGGACTTGATTGTCCTTCCTCTTTGATCTTCTAGAGTAGCAGCATGATAACTCAAGTCTATCTTCTTTTTAGGAGTCTCTCTAACTTTAGAAGATTGCCCTTGTTCATATCCTAATCCCATGGTATCTTTATAGTGTTTTTGTTTTCCCAACATTTCATGTAACTTGCTTGTGCTCTCTTCAAATTTAAGAATCTTTTCCAACTGCTTCCTAATATTCTCAAGATCTTTCCTTAAAGAGACTATTTCTCCTTCAAGATTTTGGCATTCAACTATTTTAGCTTCCAAATCAGACTTTGTTACATTAGCTATCCTCTTAGCTTCCTCAACCTCTATCTTCAGACTGATAATCAATTTGTCTGATTCATATATTTGACTCCTTAGATCTATAATCAGATTTCTATCCTCTTCAAGGTCTAGAACAACTTTGTCCTTAGAGTCCTTTTCTTGTTAAAGCTCCAACTCTAATCTCTAGTTCTCCTTTTTGAATTTCTTAATCTCACCTAGGGCACACATGAGTTCTCCTTCAACATCAGCCTCATACTCCTATTCATCATTACTCATAATGTGATCTCCTTCTTTTGAATCATATTGGACCTCACCTCCTTCATGTGAATGTCTCCTTTCATTGTCACTTTCCTCAGACACCATGCCATCCTCTTCTTCAAGTGCATCACCTTAATAGATTCTAATCAACTCCTTCCACACATCCGAAGTTGTGTCACAATGCATAACTTTATAGGAAACTTCATTAGATAATCCAAACAAAATGGCCTTCTTTCCTATATGATTGCATTCATAAGCCTCTTCCTTGTAGTATTAGGTGATTGAGAGGAAATAAAATACCCATTCTCAACTGACATCCACACACCATACCCTAATGAAGATAGATAGACATGCATTCTAATACACCAAACAGAGAAATTTGAACCATCAAAGAAAGGAATTCCTGAAAACTCTTCCTCTAATTTAATACCCGACTCAACTTGTGAAATATTTCTATCAACTGATTGTAGATGAACATTTGAATTTGGTATAGATGGTGCCTTTTGACCAGTATGTGGCTTGACATTTTTCCTGCCCTTATTTCTTCTACACTTTCCCATGGTACTCCACAATCAGGACCTACCCAAGCTTGTTAGACTTCAAAAAGGGAAATTGTGCTCTGATACCACTTGTTGGAGTACAGACAACACTGAGAGGGGGGTGAATCAGTTTTGTATTCAATAACATCTTCAAATTTATGTTCATGAAATTATGATGCTGACATTAACTAATCAATATAGAAAGCTTTATCAAAGTAAGAATCCAAATACTGAATAAAAAACAAGACTAAATGCTCAAACATGGAGACCAAGAAAACCACACATCAAATGAGACCATAACACAATGAATTTCAGAAGTGGAAAACCCTCATAGGGATGAAAAACCACTCGAAAAATGCTCACTCGCTTAATCAAAAACCTCACTTGTTACATTCAAGCCTCACTGGCTACAAATAGGTCTCACTGACCAAGAAAGCCTCACTGACTTTACAAAATGCCTCACTGGCAAAGTATGAACATTAGAAAGAAGAGAGTCAATTTAGAGGGTTACTATGATTCACTATAACACATCACACTTCACAGACTTATATCTTCTTTTATCTACAACCAATCCTTATCAGTTTATCAGACACTTGCAAAAATGACCAGTCTGAATCTGCATTCTTCATTCATCTCCTAGATTCCTCCTTTTGATATGCCCTTACTTATGACAAATCTTCTTTCTTAAAACATTATATCTCTTGCATACACATCATATCACAATCCAAGATCATGTCATTTTGACATCATGCAGCAATGACCATTGGTTGCAATTATATCAATAATTCTATTTTTTTGTGAATTCAACTTATCAACATAGACTCTACATTTGGATGAGCAGAGAACTAATCACATGAATATCTTCTTCACATGTACCTATATCATAGTCATATGTCTCAACCCTTCAGAAGACAACATTCCAAAACTCTGAGATATTTCACAAAGATAGATTTGAAGAGTGGATACTATCAGATTAGAATCAGAGAAGGTGATGAATGGAAGACTTCTTTTAAGACAAATGAAGGATTGTATGAGTGGTTAGTGATGCCTTTTCGATTGACAAATACACCAAGTACTTTCATGAGGTTGATGAATGAAGTCTTGAAGAAATTCTTGGGTAAGTTTGTGATTGTGTACTTGGATGATATTCTAATTTTTAGTAAGACAAAAGAAGAACATTTGTTGCATATTAGACAAGTTTTGCAGAGGTTGAGAAAAGAAAAGTTGCTAATAAACATCAAGAAGTGTAGTTTCATGAAGGAAGAGTTGGTATATTTGGGATTTGTGATTTCTGTGGAAGGATTGAAGATGGACCCTGAGAAAGTAAGAGAAATAGTTGAATGGTCTACACCGGAGAGTATTGGAGAGGTTAGATCATTTCATGGATTGGCTAGTTTCTACCAGAAGTTCATTAGAAAATTTAATTCAGTTTGTAACCCTATGACAGAAACAATGAGAGGTGACAGAAAAGATTTCAAGTGGACATCAGGAGCAGATAAAAGTTTTGAGTTGTTGAAGCAGAAAGTGACAGAGTAACCTATTTTGGCATTACCAGATTTCAATAAGGTATTTCAAGTTGATTGTGATGCAAGTGGAAATGCAATTGGAGCAATGTTAAGTCAAGAAGGTAGACCTGTAGCATATTTCAGTGAAAAGTTGAATGATGCAAGGAGAAGATATTTAGTTTATGATCAAGAGTTCTATGCCATAATTCAAGCCTTGAAGAAGTGGAGACATTACTTGTTGCCTAAGGAGTTTGTGTTGTATAGAGATCATCAAGTTTTGTAGTATTTGAACAGTCAAGGTAAGTTGAATCAGAGACATATGAGATGGGTAGAGTTCATGCAGAGTTATACTTTTGTGCTAAAGCATAGGAGTGGTAAATCAAAGTTGTTGATACCTTAAGTAGGAGAAGAAACTTGTTGACAAAGATGAGAGTTGAAGTATTGGGTTTTGATGAATTGAAGAACATGTATGAGGGAGACACTAATTTTACAAAACCTTGGAATGCATGTAAGGAACCTGTTGTGACAGATAGGAGTAAGTGGTTGGATTATTTCATTCAAGAAGATATGTTGTTTAAAGGAATTCAGTTGTGCATACCTAGAAGTTCAATGAGAGATAATTTGATCAAGGAGAAACATAGTGGTGGATTGGTAGGACATTTTGGCATTGATAAGACAATGGCTTTGGTGAGTGAAAATTACTTTTGGCCTTAGATACATAAGGATGTTCAAATATTTGTGTAGAATTGTAGAGTTTGTCAAGTTGCAAAAGGGAGTAGTTAGAACACTGGATTGTATAAACCTTTGATAGTATCGGAGAGACCTTGGGAAGACATAAGCATGGATTTTGTAATTGGATTACCTAAGAAACGGAGGGGACATGATTCAATATTTGTAATGGTTGACAAATTTTCAAAAATGGCTCATTTCATACCTTGTAAGAAGACAATTGGTACAATACATGTAGCTGACCTATTTTTCAAGGAGATTGTGAGATTGCATGGATTACCTAAGAGTATAGTTTCAGACAGAGATACAAAGTTTGTTGGATATTTTTGGAGGACACTTTGGAAGAAGATGAAGATAGATTTGAAGTTCAGTTCAACTTTTCATCCATAGATAGATGGACAGACAGAGGTAGTGAATAGGAGTTTGGGAAACTTGTTGAGATGTTTGGTTGAAGAGAAGACAAGAAATTGGGACTTGATTCTTTCACAAGCAGAATTTGCATACAATAATTCAGTAAACAGGAGTACCAGAAGAACACCTTTTGAGATTGTTACTAGAGTGAATCCTAGAGGAGTTGTAGAATTGAGAGACATCAGTATAGAAGAAAAGAGAAGTACAGAAGCAGAGGAATTTGCAAATCATATGAAGACAGTGCATAATCAGGTGAAGAAGCAATTGGAGTATATGAATAGTAAGTACAAAGAGAAGGTTGATGAGAAGAGAAGACATAAGGAATTTGACATTGGAGATGAAGTGATGGTGTACTTGAGAAAAGAGAGATTTCCAGTTGGGACATCTAACAAGTTGAAGATGAAGAAGTTTGGACCTTGTAAGATACTCAAAAAATTTGATTCAGGAAATGCATATGAAGTAGAGCTACCGGAGACATTGGGTATTTCACCTATTTTCAACATTGCTGACTTATATTAGTATCATGAAGTAGATTTTAGTGACATCATGGAAGAAGACCTGAAGAAGTAGTTACCACACAAAGCACCAAAGCAGATAGAAGACATTTTTGACAAAAGAGTTGGATGCAACACTAGAGGAAGGCAATACAAAGAATATCTTGTGAAGTGGAAAGGCAGACCGGAAGAAGATTCATCTTGGATTTCTCAAGCTGAGGTGGACCATCTTGGTTCTCCCCTAGCCCCAACAAAGTGAGGGACTCACTTTTTCAATAACCTTGGATGTCTGATGCAGGAGCATCCTTGGTTCAAGAGCAATCTTGCATCAACCAAAAACATTTGCATTTCAGTTTGTTTGCACTTCAATTCTTTCATTTTCTAGTTCAGTTCAGGCAGTTCATGTCATAGTGATAGTTGATAGTTTAGATTTTATGCAAAGGAGCTTCAAAGCTTTATCTTGCACATGTATGTAATCCGGCCTGTGAGCCCTAATTGTAAGCCCACATGTTGCCGGCCATATTGTATTTGAATTCTATGATATACTAAATGACTGAATCTGCATTTGTTATATTTCTTTGAGTTGTTTCCATTGTGTTTACTCTTGCTACACAGTCTGGATAGCTCATTCTGTGAACCCTCCTACCGTGACTGGACCAAAAAAAATGGTTTCAATTGAGGTATTGAATTTGACTACCTAAAGAGTGGTGCTACCTATTTGTGTACGTAAATATTTGAATGATGGTATTACATAGATAGTTTGGAATGTTATATAGTGGTTAGAGTGGATATGATGTTCAATCCATTAATGTGTTTGGATTATCTAATTAAACATTGATTCATCAACTTTCAGTAACTTCAAAAATTGTAAACTAATATCTTCTACAAGGTTAATGTTTCTTATATCAAGTAGATGTATGATTAATATCAGTAACATGAAATTGGAAAGAAAGAGATCATGGAGTTCTTGGTATAAGTTGTACGATCATCCAATCAAATATTGTGTGTATATTTTTACATGTTCATTGTGGTTATTAGCAAACCATCCTTACCTTATGATCATATTTGAGATTGAAGACCTCATCGTAAGACATAGGGATTCTGTTGTCTTCAGGTTCTTGTAATGTTCTTGTCATCTTGTCTTTGACTAGATGCGGAATTTGGAGTCCTACAATGCTGAGGAGCACCTACCCTAGACGTAGATAGTGAAAGTTTACCAACCACTTTGAAATCCATGTTTTTTCATCTTGGTACATGTTTGTCACCTTTTAGGGAATGCTTGTATTCTTTTACCTACATCATAGGAAAAATAAGTTGTAAGATGTCATAACTATAAATGTAAATGTTCTTTTTCCAATTTAAATTACATAGAGCATAGAATAATCAACTTTTTTGAAGTCATATTATGTACAAATATATAAAAGATTTTATAATTCTCTTCCAATTTCATATTGAGATTAGCTACAGTGTGATTTAATGATCAAGATATCAAATGTTGTAAAAATATAATGAAACCAATTTCACAATTTCAAAGATGTAATGTTTGTTGGCAAGAGACACTGCTTAAAACTAATAGGTGTTGTCATTGATGGCAACTAAGATTGTTCCACACATCCACAGTGCAGTATCTGATCATACCAGAAGTCAGAATGATAATCTATCTAAGTTTGGGAGCCTGAAACAGAACATATAGCAGAGTCCAGTATTTTGGTCAGCGGATCTCTCCAGTTAATCATTATGTGTTGTGGATCTAAAGGAGTGTAAAGGGACACTAGGACAATCTAAATCCAAGTTTTTATCCTCTAGTGATGAAGGGATCAAAACTTATGAGCATCTAAATACTGGGTCCTATTATGACAGAACGATTCAGTGAAGAATAGGCAGACTTATGTTAATCCTTGTGCAGACCCAATAGAAGTGTTTTGATGAACTGTGTATGAGATAGGATGTTAGTGGCCGACATGTATGATGATCTAAATGTGTTAGTTTTGGTACGCATCAATGTTGGTGTAAGGATCTAGCCGACAGAGCAGAGCATTCTTAAAAGGTCCTAAGTGTTGTTGTTGTTGCCGACTGGCAAGTGAGTACAATTCAAGATAAGGATATATATAGCCGATGATTGTGGATATTTTACGAGTATGTGAACAAGGTGTATATGTGAAAAGAATAGAAATTCAAAGAGCGAATGAAGGCATATCAGTAAGAAGAGCAGAGCAAAGATGAAATGTGTAAGATTTGTTTTGTACTTAACTGGAACTGAAATTCATGCATAGGCAGATGCTATTAATCAGTTCAAATCTCTGTTGTTCTCTTGTAATATTTTCTTTGGTAGTGAGACTCCATTTTGAGTAGTGAGCTCTGGACAGTGAGCCCGAATGCATGTGTATTCCCATTTGTAAAATACTTTTAATAGAGTATTAATTTTTGTGGGTTAACCCCCACTGTGGTTTTTCCCTTAACCGAGTTTCCACGTCAAAATTCTTGGTGTCAAGTGTGTTATCTATGTTTTTACTCATGTACTGTTTATATCTTTGATTTGATGATTAATCATGAAGGAAGGATAAAGTAAGAAAAGTTTAAATAAGTGATAACTGATTCACCCTCCCCCCCTCTCAGTTGTCCGAACCTAATCCAACAATTGGTATTAGAGCAAGGATCCTTAGAGAAGCCTAACAACTTAAGGAAAATATCTTTGAAGAAGTTTCAAATGGGTTCATTAAGAGATCTTCAATCAAACCTTGAAGAACTTTCTCAATCTAGAATAGAAATTAATAATTTGAGAGGTGAACTTAAAGATGTTGATGACACCATTGAAATGTTAAAAGATAAATTAAAGAAATCTATGCAAAGAAAAAATGAGCTACTTCTGCAGCTATCTAGTTTACCTGAAGAAGTTGACTTGAAGGAAACTTTGAAAGAAAAAATAAAAGAATGTGAAAAGATTTCAAAAGAAGTCACTGTTCTGAAAATTGAAATGGAATCTGAGGTGATGAGACAAACCAAAGAAAGTGAAGATAGGAAGAAAATTGAAGAAGATCTGAAACAAAAACTAAAAGAAAGATCTGAAGAATGTTGCAGGTTGGATGGAATAGCTAGCCATCTAGAGTCTGATCTACAAGAAAGTAGAGACAATGAGAGAGAACTTGAAAGGCAAATAGTCATTCTCAGACATGACCTAGATATTGCAAATGAATACAAGGAGAAGTTCAAGATAAGTTCAACAAAACTTGAAGCACTACTTGAAGGATAGAAAAGGGCCGATGAAAAGCATGGTCTTGGATATGAGAAAGATGAAAGCTCTGGATCCAGACAGAAATTTTCAACCTAAGAATGGGAGAAATATACCTAGAAAACCTCTGGTAAGACAACCAAATGCTCAAAGATATCCATCATTCAATGGAAATTGTTTCAACTGCAATAAATTTGGTCATAGAGCTACTCAGTGCAGAAAGAGAGTAAATCAAAATGGTCCATCCTTCTCCGGTCAGTGCTTCAAGTGTAACAGGTATGGTCATAGATCAAATGAATGCAGAAGTATAACAATGAATAATCTCAATAATAGAAGAATTAGCAATTCTTTCAATGGTTACTTATTTGTTTGCAAAGGGTTTGGTTGTGAGGCTTTTGTTCATGTGCCTAAGGAAAAGTGATCTAAGTTGGATCCAAAAACATAGAAATGCATCTTCATTGGATATGGTGAGAATGTTAAAGATTATAAGCTTTGGGATCCTCTAACCAATTTTTTTTCTCTAAAGAGGTTACTTTTTTAGGGAACTTAGAGCTATTTATGAACTTGAACAACCAAAAGAGAAAGAAAAGTTAAAGGTAGTGCATTTTTATTTACAATAGGAAGATGCACAACCAGAAGAATAAAATGATCAATTGGGAGGTGAACAAGAAGAAGAATATTTGATTGGAAGTAGTTTTTATGAGGAAGACTATTTTTACAGAAGAAGTTGAGCATCTAGAAGAATCACAAGAGTCTCTTACTCCACACTTGAGGAGATCCATAAGACAACAGAGCATAGTTCACAAGTATAGCCCACTAGACTTTCATTGTGTATTTATTGATTACTGATGATGAGCCTAGATCCTATTAAGAAACTATTCATGTAGATGATAGCGAGTCTTGGCAATTAGCCATGCAGGAGGAGATGATGGATTTAGACTCTTGTAACACATGGGATCTTGTTTGTTTGCGCAAAGGAAGAAAGGCCTTGGTTGCAAGTGGGTCTTAAGGAAGTTTGGAGTAGAAAATTCATTGGAGAAGTACAAGGCTAGACTGGTAGCCAAGGGCTACTCCCAAAGAGAGGGAGTTGATTTTAGTGAAATATTCTCCTATTGCTAAATTAACTTCTATTAGATTTCTCTTATCCATTGTACCATTTCATTGGGAAATAGAGAAAATGAATTTTAAGATTGTGTTCTTGCATGGAGATCTTGAGGAAGAAATTTACATGCAACAACCTACAAGTTTTGAGGTAAAAGGGAAAGAACATTGGGTTTGCAGATTGAAGAGGTGTCTTTATGGTCTGAAACCGTCCCCTAGAATGTGGTTCTAGAAGTTTGATTCATTTTTTTTGAAATTGGGTTTTGTTAGAAGTAAGGAGGACCAATGTCTGTACATTTGTCGTATTGACGATTCTATACTAATCATTGCATTGTATGTTGATGACATGTTATTTTTCAGAAATACTAAGGGTCTGATTAGTGAATTGAAAGATCAACTTTCAAGTGCATTTGATATGAAGGATCTTAGAGTAGCTAGGTATATTCTAGGTATGTTGATGAGGAAGGATAGAGGTAACAAAAAGCTTTGGTTATCTCAGACTAGGTATGTGAATACCATTTTGCAAAGACTTAGCATGCAAGATTGTAACCCAATTAGAATTCCTTTGCCCATTGGTACTAATCTTTCATTAGACATGTGTCTAAAGAATGAGGATGATTTTGAGGATATCACTAATGTGTCATATGCTAGTGTTTTAGGGAGTTTGATGTATCAAATGGTTTGTACTATGCCAGATATTGCCCAAGCAGTGGGAGTTTTGAGTAGGTTTATGTCTAACCCTTGTAGATAGTATTACAATTATGTGAAGAGGGTATTTAGATATTTATATGGTACTTTTGATTACTATTTGGTTTATTCTGGTACTGATAGTTTAGAAAAGACATTCGACATACATGGTTTTTTTGATGCAGATTGGGTGAGTGACTTGGATAGTTGGAGGTGCACTAGTGGCTATGTATTTACTTTATTTGGAAGAGCAGTGAGTTGGATGAGAAAAAGGTAGCCCAAGGTTTCATTTTCCACCACCGAAGCAGAGTATATGGCTTCTACCCATGCCTTTAAGGAAGTAGTTTGGTTGACGAGATTGTGTATAGGTATTGGTTATGATTGTAGGGTCATTCATATTAGTTTTGATAGCTAGAGTGCTATTTGTTTGGCAAGAAATCCTATGTATCATGCTTAGACTAATCATGTTGATGTTCAGTATCACTTTGTTTGAGAAATGGTTGCAAGTGGATATATTGAGCTAAAGAAGGTACACACTTAAGAGAATGTTGCAAATGCTTTTAGCAAACCTATGAGCATAGAAAAGTTTACTTGGTGTAGGGAGGCCATGGGCCTTGCTTCTTGTACTTAGTTATGTTATGGTTTCCTATCGTTAGTTAAATGTATAATGTCAAGTGGGAGAATGTCAATACTTAGGTGAAATCAACCTTGTAAATCCTTGTAATTATTTTTTTTGCTTCGTAAGAGGTAAGATTTATATTAATGCAAAAAATTTAACCTAGCCTACACCAGGTGAGATCACAAAAGAGGGATCTCATCCCCATGGTTGCTAGAAGACCTTATTGGTCAACCGTGGCCTACAAGCTACAAAAAAAAAGGCAAAGTACACCTATTCCTACTAAGTTGCATTCTTCCTACCAAAATTGGAATGAGATTGTAGTTGCATTTTAATCCTATATAACTCTGTCTTTAGATTCTTCTTTTTCTTGTTCTGTACTTCTTGCCAGTCCTCCCCATCCTCCTTCTTTTGCATTTTTGGATCCAAGATATGTATAGTATCCTACAAAATACTCCCATCCTTCTGTGTAAAAGGATTCCTGTCATTTTTTGGAGAAGCAGTGATAGCTGGTTTCAAGATTATAAGTTGAGGATTGCCTGATTGTTGAGGTAGTCTTTGAGCTGAACATGTTTCTAAATAAGGTTTCAAGGTTTGATCTGCCTCATATTTCCTTGCATTGCCTTTTGGGAAGGAGTCGAGCTTTTGTGAAGGTTTCTCCTTTCCCTCCTTCACTTTTGAAGGGGCTTTGACTGTGTAATGATGAGGCATAGCATTATTCCACCAGGACTGATGATCATAATTTTTAATAATTATGGGACACGAATTGGCCATATGGCATGTTTCAAAACACTTCTTGCATCGGAAGGGTAGACCTTCATAGTCAAAAAGTTGCGCCCAATTGTGGTCAGCAATCTTGAAAGTGATGTCTGTTGGAAGATCTCTTGAGATGTCCAAGTCTACAAGGATTCAGACAAAAGTTGTGTGGGTGAAATTTGTTGTATCTGAATCCACTACAAGGAAGCTACCCAAAGAGTCCCTAATGGCTTGAAAGCAATCTGCAAACCAAAATTGTAGCAGGAGATTCAAGAGGCAAATCCAAACAGGTTTAACAGATCTAATGAAGTAGAAACTGGGTTGAAATCTAGAAACCAAGGTTTTAGAAGAAGTATGCTTTGCCTCCAACACCATTTCTCATGCAGAATGTCATTCTTGTCCTGAATACAATCAAAGACCACAATAAAAAAAAACCTTGAGCACATAGGTAGACTTCAATGTTACTTCTGAACAAGGGCCCCCAAGCATAAGAGATCTAGTCATGTAAATCTAATAATTTTGGCCAAAGACGATTCAATTGGCCAATCAGTCCATTGGAAGCAAAAAACTTTTCACCCTCATCGACCTCCTTTTTAAGTTTCTCTTAAAAGAACAGAACTGGGGAGGAGGGTGTCTTTCTAATAAAGGATTTTGGATAGCTCTTGAAAGTCCCATGCTCTTTAGAAACTAAACTATCCCTCTGAAGCCAAGCATCCCGAGCCACTGAATTAAACTTTCCTTGTTTCATTCCAACTAGCATGTCCTAAAAAGATAGGTTGTGCCCTACCTTTGATTCAGTCAATCTTTGTGAAGCACCAGCAGGATGAAAAGAAGTTGGCTCTCCTGCATAAATCTCTGTGCTTTGAAAATCCAAAACCCTAGCTGAACTAGGGCACACTTTTGAAGGTTTTCAAAAAATGGCATCTTCCAAAGGCATCAGTCCCCTTTCCTGGGCATGAAAAATGATCTTACCAGGAGCCTTTTCGTCCACAACTGTTGAGAAAACCAGTAATGAAGGATCAGTGGGAGTGGCAATAGTAGGAACACTATGGAAGTCTGTGGGAATTTTGCCATGAAGCTACAAACTAGGGTTTCCATCGCCCAGGCTAAGAGTCTTCTTGACGGTGGGCAGAGGAGCAGAAGAATTGTGAAGCATTTCGGAGCCCATATTTTTAGTTTGAATAAAATAATAATGTAAATCCTTGAAATTATTATTCCTAATATTGCTTGTAAATCACCCATAGTGGATGTACAAGTTTCACTGATAGTGGTAAAAATATTTTACCAGGGATGGTAATTATGGAGTTATTGCATCGGTAAGTTTCCTATTTACCGACGGTAGTTATGGAGTAACATTTACTGATGGTAATTGTAAATATCAAGAATAATTGTGAGTAGGCACCACCATGGAGGAATTGTCTATTTTTGGTTGTTATGACACATGTCGTAAAGTTGGTAAGAGGTCATAAGAGAATCTTTGACATCTATAAGTTGTCATAAGATTCTATGACAATATTACAATTTATGATGGATACTTATTGCTTGTAAAATTTACTATACTTGGCACTAGGTGCCCATATTTAGAATATACTATTCACGGGGTGTTATGACAGAATCTATGACAGTTATGACAAATTTTAATACATTGTAACTGCCTATTCTTGTCCATAGGTGCCCAAGATTGCATGGTTGAATATTGACAATTGGAAGAGGTTGTTGTGTGTCATTTAATGTTGCATGTTGGAGTATCCAAGGAGAGATAAAGTGGTTTCCTACTTTGGGGAATGAAATACCTCTATAAATATAGTGCCTTGTATGTGTTGTTCATCAAAGTTTTCTTGTACATAAGCTCTTCCAGATTGAAGATTGACAAGACAAAAGAAGTGCATGTATTATATATTTCATATTTTTAAGATAATATGTAACTTTGTTTTTGTGTCTGGTAAACTTTTTTCACATGACTGGTGACGCTGGCACGACACATCCTCCGGTACCATAGGGACAGAGGGAGACTAGACCTCGTGACCATCTTTACCGCAACAGAATTACTTAGCCAATCAAGCCAGGGCCCCCGCCCAAGATAATATGTAACTTGATCCTCTTTTCTTGGTGGAGTTTTTTACCCAGAAGGGTTTTCTCCATGTTATATCTAGTGTTCATATGGTTTATTCTTATATGGTGTTTAATCATGTGTTGTGATTTCATTTCCATTTGCGATCTATGTTCATATTACACTGCTTTATAATCATTCACATATTGTAATAAAATTTCCATTTGTGTAGTTGTTGCCTTCATTTCTATCACATTGGATGCCACCCTTGTAGCTTTGATCTTAGACTATTCTCCACTCGAGAGTATGGACATCAACAATTTATCTTTTTTTTCTTTATTTTATGATTTTTCTCTTTTTCTCTTTTTTTCTTTTGATTTTTTTCTTCTTTATTTTTTACTTTTTTTCCTTTATATTAATTTCAAAGTTTTGACCCCCCTAAAGGTTTTGGCTAGGCAACTAAGGGGCTAGGTGCAACAAAAAAGTAACTAACTCCTAAGACTTCCCTCTTGCTAAGGAAAACTAGAAAGACCTACCTGTTAGATTCTATAGGGTACTGTGGCTTTGAAAGTGTGCTTTGTTTAGACTCAACTCAGTGATAGCTAAGTCTAGGACAATTTTAAATCTTGAAATTAACCTTATTTAAAACTATTGGGAATGTAAAGGAAAATAATCAGGATAATTTTTAGGAACTATGGTTTAGTAAGGACAACCTATACTAGCAAACAATAATTAAAGAAGAGAAAATCACTATCAAATGAAATAATAGAATAGAATGTAATGAATTTTTTTGCAAAACATATCTTTTTTATGCTTTTTCTATGCTTCTTAGTTTTTTTTGAATTTTTGAGTTATCTTATGCCTTTTTGTGTCTTTACATATAATATTTTATTTTAATTTTTTTATGGACTTGTTTGGTGTGGTGTGGGTCTATTCTACAGGGGGAGGGTTATTTTGTGATCAAGGAGGGGTTTCTTGTGTGCAATTTCACTCTTTTCTACCTGCTTTTTTGTGGTTTGCTTTCTTCTAGTCTAAAATAAGGCTGTGTTGTCTTTGTTTTTATTCACTATGGATCCAAAAGGAGCAACAAGCTCCGCATTAACTATGGATTACCATGCATCTTTAGGCACAAAGCCTTCTTCACCGTCAATGCAAAATTCTAAGGGTAATTTCTTGTCGAAAGATTCGGGGGTGGGAGGGTTTCCTCCGTCTAGAGGTGCCCGCATCTCAAAATTCAATGGATGCTTAGAAATAAGCCAAGAGAGGCATGTCCTCGTGATCCAACCAAATTCAATAGAAGAAGATGTTGACTATTTTTCAAATCATGCTTTATTCTACAAATTCATGGGAATGGGAGTCTCACTTCCATTTATCGAGATGTGGGCTAGACAGATGTGGAACCTAGAAGGTGAGATGGAGTCAATGTTGTTGGCCAATGGTTACTTCATGTTGGTTTTTAATTGCATGACGGATCGTAACAGGGTTTTCAAAGGAGGACCTTCTTTTCATAATCAGATTGTTCTTTTTATCAAGCCTTGGCATATGGGTTTTAACCCTTCTGAGGAGCTCCTGAATTGCATTCCAGTTTGGGTGTGTCTTCCATGGTTTCCAACTAAGTTTTGGAGGAATGATATTTTGCACTCAGTGGTTCTGTTGTTGGGGAAACCAATGGGTCCTTCTCAACAAATGCAAGATAGGAAGGTAATGTCATGTTCTTGCATGTGTGTTGAAATAGATTTGAGTAACCCTCTTCCAAACTCTATGGAAATTCATGTGGGTTCATTTTCATGGATACAATAGCTTGATTATGAGACCCTTCCTTTTCAATGCTGGTTGTGCCATGAATATGGGAATTTCTAGAAAAGATGTCTTTGGAGTCTCTGCCATCTCAGCCTCCCTGCAATCCCCCTAAGGCGAACAAGGGAAAGGTTACTATTCCTGGTGCTGTTACAAATAATGAGGGTTATACTCCTGCTATGCCCTGTAGCAGGAATCGTGGTTAGAAGAGATCTTTTAAGGAGAGGTGGGAAGGAGATACCTTTAACTGCTTCGAGGTATTGGATGATCTTAGTTAGCAAGAGGTGAAACCTAGGTAGTTTGCTCTAGATCATGGTGTTTTGGAGGAGGTTCACGAGGGGAATGATTCAGGCAGTCGTAAGAATACTTTAGGAGCTGGTTTAATTCAAATGGATACTAATCTTGGTTTGGTGGCTTCAGCTGGTCCTGAGGTCTATGTGGATATGAGTAATATGGAGGTGGCAGAGAAGGTGGTGCTAGAACCGGAAAGAGGAACAAGGCCTTCTCCTTCTTTAGGACTTCAATAGAAAGACCATAAGAAAGGGGCTCCTGAGAAGCCTTCCAAGGTTGGGAGAGAGAAAGATTTGGAGAAAATTAAGATGATGGGGGATAAGTTGGTGGAATTAGGATCTATTAAGACCCTTGATGCTCACTTTTTCAACCCTCAGAAATGATTATCATATCATGGAATGTTAGGGGCTTGAACTGTAGCCCTCGACAAAAAGAGGTTAGTGATCTAGTGAGAAATCATTTTTGTGATGTACTTTTCTTACAAGAAACTAAGTTGTTTGTTGAGAACATGAGTGTTTTAGTTCTTAAACTTCAGGGGCAAGGTCAATGCTAGTACATTGGTGCCTAGGGTAATGTTGGGGGTTTGGGATGTTTATGGAATCCATCAAAGATTTGTCTTCTTTGGTGGGTGTCCTACAAGTCCTCTATTTCAATGGTGGCATTGAGTCTGGAAACTGGTGAAATTGTTCTTTTTTCTAGTGTCTATGCTCCTACTGATTTACCTAGTCAGTAGCGAATGTGGTCTCACATTCAGTTTATTCGAAGCTCTACTCCTCTTTCTCCTTAGATCATTGTTGGTAACTTCAATGCTATTACTGATCTGGATGAAAAGAGGGGGGGAAGTGTTGAGGTTAGAGCCTTATGCTTTTCTTCTTTGGGATAACATCTCTACATTGAACCTTATTGATATTAAGCCCAGTAATGAACATTTTACTTGGAATAATAGAGGAATTAGGGATGACCGTATCATTGAGAGGTTTCACAGGTTCATGGTTTCTCGCTTCTAGGTTGGTGGACCTTGGTCTACTAGCTCTGAGATTCTATATTGGAGGGGTTTAGATCACTAGCCTATTAAGTTATTCGCTGCTTTGGCTCATATTATTCTCTCCACCTCCTTCAAGTTTCAACTTATGTGGTTGCAAGATCCCTCTCTGCAGGATTATGTTGCTGAGTGGTGGCAATTGGGTTAGCCTGCATTTTGAACTGCGATTTACTCCTTCACCAATCAACTTCCGTATGTGAAGTACCGGTTCAAAAGGTGGAACAGGCAATGTTTTGGCAATATTTTCCATGCTAAGGTTGCTTCTTAGGATGATTTAGATGCTATCACCCATGAGATTAGGGAATCTGGTCTTTTAGAGGACTCTCTCAAGGAGGAAGCAAGGGCTTTGAAGGCTCTTAAGGAGTGGGAGTTGCGTGAGGAGATTTATTACAAACAGAAGGCCTGGACTGAGTGGCTATAGGAGGGGGACAGAAACACTACTTTCTTCTTCAACTTTGTGAAGGCTAGGAGACATGGTAATTCAATCCCTCTTCTTGTTAATGATAGGGGTGTGCATTTGACTTCTTTTGGGGATATTTCCAAGGAAGCCTCGTAGTACTTTGCTTCTTTGTTTAGGGAGGACTCACCTAATTTGTTGATGGAGAAAAACTATGTACTGTCTTGTATCCCTTCTTTGGTTTCTATAGAGATGAATGAGCACTTCTTGAGGGGTATTTCATTGGAGGAATTAGAGGCCACTATTTTTTAGATGAAGAAAGGGAAATCTCTAGGTCCGAATGGCTTTTTGATTGAATTCTTTCAAGAATTTTGGGACATTATAAAGATGGATCTTCTAGGGGTGGTTCGTGAATATCAGAGGAACAAGTAGATGTTGAGGGTTATGAATTCTACCTTTCTTTCTGTCATTTAGAAATGTGATGGTGCTGACTGATTTAGCTTGTTTTGACCTATCTCTCTGTAATGTGGTCTATAAAATTCTTTCCAAGTTGATTGTTAAGAGGTTGAAGTTGTGGCTCAGTGAGCTTATTTCTGAGGAGCAGGGTGGTTTCGCTAATAGGCAATCCTAGATGGTGTGGTCATTACTACTGAAACTATTCATTCCATGGCAAACTCTAAAGAAAAAGCTATGTTCATCAAGATAGATATAGAAAAGGCTTATGATAGAGTTAATTGGTCCTTCTTGCGTAAAGTTCTTTCTGCTTTTAGTTTTGCTAAGGAATGGGTTTTGTGGGTTATGAGTTGTGTAACAACCACCTCTTTTTCAGTGTTGATAAATGGTGAACTATCTTCTTTATTTGGGGCATCCAGAGGTCTTCAGCAAGGGGATCCTCTCTCTCCCTATTTATTTATACTTGTGGTGGAAGCTTTGGGGAGAGTGTTGAAGAGTATTGTGGAACTTGGTCTTATCCAAGGTTGGGTCTGGGGCAACAGTTTGCCTCCTCGATCACACTTGTAATTTGTTCATGATACTACTCTGATGGGTGTGGCTAAGGTCAGATAAGCCACTAATTTGCACAAGGCCTTCGATACTTATCTTGTTGCTTTTGGTCAAAGGATTAATGAAGATAAATCTTCCATTTTCTTCTTCAATACTTCGCGGCGTATTCAGCAAAGGATTGCTCGTATTTTGAGGTTTCAGGTTGGATCTCTCCCTTTAACCTATCTTGGCATTACTATCTGTTTTGGTATTCTTTCTAGGGGTTCTTGGTAGAATATTTTGGACATGTTTCATGCAAAAGTTAACCATTGGACTCACAGATGGTTGTCCTTTGTTGGACATGTTCAGTTGCTTAAATCTATGGTGCAGGCTCTTCCCATCTATAGGTGTATGCTCCAGGTGGCTCCAGTTGGGTTTGTTAAGGAATTGGATTCTTTGGCTCTAGATAATTCTTATGGGTAGGTAGCTTGTCTTCTTCTAAGTGGATCCTTGTGAAGTGGGATATTGTGTGTAGTCCAATCCAGTTTGGGGGTCTTGGATTGCGGTAGTCATTTTTGTTTGGGTTGGAATTGGTTGCTAAACTTTATTGGAGGTGGTGTTTAGAATAGGATCATATCTGGGCTGAGATTTTATCTCACAAGTACCTTCAGGGGGTTCCAAAGGAGAAGATTCCCTACTACCCTCTAGTGGAGAAAGGTTCTGTGATTTGGGGTACTCTTAAGAAAGGGGCTGCCCTGATCAAGGAGGGATTGTTTTGGATATATAATAGGGGGCTGAGGCTCTCTTTTGGTTTGATTCTTGGGATGGTTTTCCCCCCATTTTATGTCAATATCCTAATTTGTTGAATCTTTGCTAGCACTTCTTGGAGGCTAGATGGTCAAGGGTGATTGATTTTAAGTTTTCTTATCCTTGTGGGTAGATGGAGGTGGCTAGGTGGAAGGACCCTTACGATTGGCCTGCTATTGGCTCAGAGGACCATCCTAAACTTCAAAATATTTTGGCTAGTAGACATTGTAGCTCTCTTAGGGATAAGGATATTCTTGCTTGGAGTCCAGATCCTAAGGGTACTTTCATTGTTGCTAGTGGGTATCAAGAGTTACTAGCTCATAAGTTTGGTGGGGTGGAGGTTCCTTTGTAGAAAAATGTGTGGAACAAGTTCTCGTGGCCAAAGTGTAATTGTTTTGTGTGGACTCTGGCTTGGAATAGGTGTTTGACTTGGGACAATCTTTGGAAGCAGGGATTCCAGGGCCTTTTTGTTTGCATTCTATATGGTTGCAGTGAGGAGGATTCTTCTCACTTGTTTTTTCATTGTTCTTTCTCTATGTTGCCTTGGCATTTTTGGTGGGGTGTTTGGAAGCATCCTTGCATTCATACTTCTTCCCTTGTTGAGTTCTGGAGAAGTATGGGAAGACCTCCTTCTTAGGCCTCTTTCCTCCAGATTGTTTGGTGCATTGGTCCTACCTTCATTCTTTGGAAAATTTGGCTAGAAAGGAATCGTAGGATTTTTCATGGGGTTAGGTTGATGGTTCAACATGTTTGGCACATAATTGTTGGTATGATCTAGGAGACTGTGGAAGCTAAATGTGAAGTGGTGTATCCTTTGGAAAGGAGTGATGATGATATTGTGAATAGAATGGGCTTACAGGGATTGACTTCTCACTCTGCTTGTGTCAGAAGAGGTAGGCGGGCTAAAAAGAAGGTTCAAAGGGTTGGTAGATGGCTATCCCCTCCGATGGATATTTTGAAGATCAATACTGATGGTTCCTCTAGGGGTTATCCTGGGCCTATTGGGATTGGTGGAATTAGAAGAGACTATTTTGGCTCAGTTATTTTCTTCTTTTCCTTTCATAAAGGGCAACATTCTAACAACTTTATGGAGGGGTTAGCGATTCTCTGGGCTATTGAGTGTGCTTGTGCTTTGGGGTGGCATAAGATTATTTGTGAATCTAACTTAGATTATTGTTAATTTGTTGAATGAGAAAAAGTTGACTGATGTTAGTTAGTAGCTTGCTCTGGTTGTTTGTCAGATTCTGCAAATGTGCTCTATGTTGGAGGTGGTGTCTTTTACCGACATCCCACGTGAATGGAATAGGGATGCTGATTATTTGGCCAAGTGGGCTTCAGAGCAAGATGATGACTTAAAGATTGAGGGCTGGGAGCAGTTATCCCTTGATTACCATCATGAGTTAGACAGGGTCCTTTTTGATGATTTGGTTGGTTGAGGTGTTTGTGGTTGTAAGAGTGGTGGTGTGGTTTGGGTTTGAGTTGTACTTCTCTATTTGGGAATACATCAGAAATCTCATATGGACCCCACCAATGAGTTCTGAGTTTACCTTTCTGGTCCTTGTATCGTAAATCAAATAGCAGTGCCCAATCTCTGGAATGGAATTCTCTTGCTTTAATGTGTCTATCATGCTATACCTTTCATTGTTGTTGAACTAGCTTAGTCTAATGAATGGCTTCTAAGGGGATTTCATCTAGTTCACTAACCTGCAAGACTCTCTCCACCTGAGCTTGATCAAGGTTGAAATCTAGCTCCATTGTTCTTCTAAGCATTTGGACTTCAAATTCAATGGGGAGAAAAGGTTTCTTCCTAAAGACCAATTCCTAAGGGGTAAAACTAGTGGTGGATTTCCAAGTTGTATTGTAACCCCAAACAGCCTCAAGCAATTTCCTAGCCCAATCCTTTCTGCCTGATGAAACTACTTTTGTTAGGATGTTTTTGACCTCCCTATTAGTGACTTCTACTTGTCCATTTGCTTGTGGGTGATAGGGTGACAACTTTTTATGACTTATCTAGAAATGATTAGTGAAGGCTAATAGAACTTTGGACATAAACTGAGGTCCCTGGTCTGTGACAATGGACCAAGGGGCTCCGAATCTGAGAAAAATTATTTTATACAGAAAGTCGGCAACTTTTTCTTCTTGAGAAACTTTGAGGGCTTGGACTTCTGCCCATTTGGTAAGATAGTCCGTGCAGACCAGAATATATTCTTTCCCTTGAGAATGGGGATCTATAGGACCAATGAAATCTAATCCCCACTTTTCAAATGGTTCAAAAACTACATCTAGTTGCAGAGGCATTTCATTGGATGATGTAGATCTTCCCACCCATTGGCATTCATCACAATGGCGAACGTAGTTCTTCACATCTTTGTGCATTGAGGGCCAATAGTATCCCGCACCTAAAATTTTATGGGAATTTCTTTTGGCAGAGTAGTGTCCACTAGATGGGTCATCATGGCAATCTCTAAGGATGTTGTTTGTTTCATCTGGTTTGACGCAATGTCGCAGGACTAAATTAGGCCCATATTGGAATAACATGCCATTAATCCATTTAAAGTGAGCACTTTCTTGAATGAGGCATTTCTTTTGTTTTAATGTGAAGTCTGGGGAAAGTTCTGAAGTGGCTAAGTAATTGGCAATGTTTGCAAACCAGGGTGCTTTAATGGAGACAACGAATAAATTTTCATCAGGAAATTCATCCTAAACAGGAGTACAATCTCCATCATCTTGCTTTATCTAGGATAGAAAATTTGCAACTACGTTGAATTTCCCAGGCTTATCCATTATGGTCACATGGAATTCTTGGAGAAGTAATAACCATCATATTATGCATCCATTCACTAAGGGTTTGTTCATCAGGTATTTGATAGCTGAATGGTCTGTGAATACAATCACTTTGTATCATGTAATGTAATGCCAGAATTTGTTTATTGCATGGACTATTGCTATAAATTCCTTCTCCGAGGTAGTGTAATTTCATTTTGTGCAGCTCAAGTTTTTGCTAATGAAGTATATAGCGTATTTACTTATGTTCTCATCTTCTTGGCCTAACACTACTCCAATAGCATCATTGGAAGCATTATCATATATATGGAAGGAAAGTTCCCAATTAGGTCTTCGTAACACTAGGGCTGAGAGAAGCTTTTCTTTAATGATGTCAAAAGATTTTCGACACTCTTTTGTCCAGGTAAAATCCACATCTTTCTATAGAAGAGAGGACATGGGGGTGACAATCTTACTAAAGTTTTCTATGAATTTCCTATAATTCGGTTTGATTCTTTGGGGTTTCCAACTATTGTATCACTTCAATCTTGTTAGGGTCAACCTTTATCCATTCGACTGAAATATGGTGTCCTAGTACTATACCTTGTTCTACCATTATGAGACATTTCTCATGGCATAGAGATAGTTGATGATCTTCACATCGTTGTAACACTCTATCTAGATTTTTGAGACCTTCATCAAAAATGGAACCATAGACTGTGAAGTCATCCATATAGACTTCTACATAGTCATTTACGAGCTCAACAAAGATAGCCAAGATAGCTCTTTGGAATGTGACAGGAGCATTACAAAGCCCAAAGGGAAGAACCCAATATGCAAATGTTCCCCAAGGACAGGTGAAAGTAGTTTTATCCTAGTCTTCTACTGCCACTTGTATTTGGTTATATCCACTAAACCCATCCAGAAATGAGAAATACTTCCTTCCTACTAGATTATCCAAAACTTGGTCTATGAAGGTTAGTGGGAAATAATCACTGTAGGTTGCTTTGTTGAGTTCTCAGTAGTCAAAACACACTCTCCATTTCCCATTTTTCTTTGGCACTACAACTAAGGTTGAAACCCATTTGCTATTGAAAATAGGATAAATAAATCCCACTTGTAAGAGTTTCTCAATTTCAGTTTTGACAATATCTTTGAGAGTCAGATTGAGTCTTCGCTGGGGTTGATAGACTGGTCTAACATCTTTGGTATATATATGGTGGGTGCAAACACTTGGGTGGATTCCTCTCATATTTGTATAGTCCCAAGCAAAATCTTTAGTCCTGTTCATCAAAACATCAAATAATTTGTGCTCATCGGATTCTGTCAACCAACTATTGATATTTAAAGTCTTTCCTGGCAATAACATGATAGTCTTGGTTATAGGGTAATTAGAGGTGACAGTATGAACTTCTTCCATTAATGTGTTGAGAGGATAACTATGTGGTATGATTCTATGAAGTCTAGCAATATTTGAGAAGAAATGATCTATTTTCAAGATGATATTTGCCAGGGGATAGGGTCGAGTTGTTAAGTTTGTCTAATCATGTTCTTCATCGTTAATGTGGATTGGATGTCCCAAAATTTATTCCACCTCTAAAGCTTCTTCATCTTTTGAGCCTATGGAAGGATCTTGGATGTTGTCTAATTTATCTTCTAGTTCTTCATTGTGTTGTTTAATAACCACCATGCAAAGTGAAGCTAGATTTTCTTGCTTATCAGATTCATCTGATTCATCCACCTAGACTTGGTTATATTCTGTAGGTTGAGCAGGGGGTATAGACTTAGATGTTTGCTACTAAGACCATGTGAAATGACCATTCCTCCTACTCTGCAGTCAATCTTTGCTGTGACTGTAGGTAACCATGGTCTACCCAGTATTACTGGGTAACTATCTTTGGGTGTGAGGGACTGAAGAACTTTGAAGTCTACTGGATATTCCCAATCGTCAACTTTGACAAGGACAGTTTCTAAGACTCCTTTCGGAATAACTATGGCCAAATTTTCCATTTGTAATATGGTAGTTGTGGGGTGAAGGTGAGTGAGTCCATGTTTTTTCCATAACATCCACTGTTATAACGTTAATGGCTACTCCCAAGTCCACCAATGCATTAGGTATTGCCACTCCATTAATTGTTATTGTTATAACTAGGCTACCTGGGTCGCCATATTTTGGAGTTAAGGTTTTCCCGACTAACAGTTCAACCATATATCCATTAATGTGCACCATATTAATCTATTTTTGTTTCCTTCCTGGTGTTTTAATGCACAATTGTTTAACTAGTTGGTTTAGTTCAGGAATTTCTTTGGTCGATTGTAATAGGGGAATCTTGATATCGAGACATTTAATTTCTTGTATCAGAGTAGTTTCATTAGACATTGATACTTCTTGTAGTTTCTTAAGGGCATTTGATCTAAGATGATCCAGAAAAGGTGCCTGGGTTTTCCTTCCTGACATGGGATTTTTTTTGGAATCATTGGTATTTTCTTAACAACTTCTTCCTAAGATGGTCCTAGGATAGGTGTTGAGGTTATCTAAGGTGGCGATAAGGACAATTCTCCCTGAGTTGTCTTGGAGTCATGTTCTGTAGGTACAAGAGGAGTCTCTAGTTCTGCATTGAGTTCTTCATCTAGGTCTTCTGTAACTTCAACAATGGTTGGTTGATTAAGTGTTTTTCCTAACCTCAATTGAAGGTTTGCACAATAGATAGCATTGATACCTACCATGTTATCCTGATCAATAGCATACACTGGAGCATTTTGACGTGTGTTCTTGGGATTAGGAACAAGTTGTGTCAGTAATGGTGGTTGATTAACTTGTTCACTCTGCTAAGGGTTTTGGGGAGCCGATAGAAGGTTCTGTTGTTGATTTGGCATTCTTCTAGGACCATTGTAAAATTGGTTTGGTTATTGATTCCATTGTGGAGGTTGATTGTGAGGATACCATTGTTGATTTGGCCATTGGGGGTTTCCCCAAGCTTGGGTCATCCATTCAAGTGGTCCCCAAGGTGGATAAGATCCAGATTCAGGTGGTACTGAAGGCCATGGAGCTGAACACTGAGTATTGTTCCAATGGTTTCGAGGTCACCATGTAGGGTTCGAGTTCTGACCATAGGAGAAGTTTCCTCCAGGTCTCTAGCCCACAAAATTGATTTCTTCCTTAATGTGAGATGGTTGTTGCTTAGAAGTCTTGATGGCATTTAGAATCTCACATTGATCAGTGGTATGACTCTTTTCACAAATTTGGAAAGTGTCAGCCTTGTTCAAAGGACATTCTCTTAATAGATGCTTGTTTCGACACCTAGGACAATAGATGGATAAGGTCTCAAGGTTACATGTTTTGGCTTGTATTCCATCCAAGGTAGTGTTTAATTGAACACAAATGTCAGTTTTTAGATTCGCTATTTCCTCTCGTAGTTTACCTATTTCATTGGAGGTCCTTAGGAGGCTAGATTTTCATATTCCTCCTTGACTACGGGAAAAATTTTGACATAACTTAGAGATATCAGTAAGTTCGAGTTGGGACACATCTCCTTTTCCCATTAAATCTAAGCTTCTCCTCATGTCCTCATCAAGTCCTTTGAGGAATATAGTCTTTAAAATCTCTGGACTTATGGCTTCCTCACCACATCATTTGGTTAGAAAGATGAATCTATTGAGGCAATATTCTAGACTCTCATCTTCTTTTTGTCTCAGTTTGAACAGCTCTTCCTTTTTGTCACTAGTTTTGCAATAACTCTAGCATTTTTCTAAGAAAACAGTTTCCATGTCATCCCAGTTAGTTATTGATCTAGAAGCTAGCCCCATAAACTAATGCATTGCAGCATCTCTCAGAGTGGAAGGGAAAAGTTTGAGCTTCTGATTGTCATTCTTGTAGTCATATGTTTGACGCAAGACTTTGAACTCAAAGAGGAACTAGTCAGGATCTTTAGAAGAAAGTCCTTTGAATGTCGGCAAGATAGGTGGTCAAATGTTTTTCATTGGTGCATCATCATCTTCGTTGAGAGCGATAGGGTAGGTAAAGGATCGTGCTACCAATCTCCTTGCCATATCATCATTATGGAGATTATTAGCCATAATGTCAAAATGAATGTTCTCTTCCCCAAAGACTAGGTTGGTTGGTTGAATAACTATCTCCTCAAAGATTGGGTCAACTAGTGAAACTTATGGGGTGCGATGGGAGGTCTCAGGTTGATCCTCCTTGATCAATTCGTAATTTAGTTCTTCAGCTAAAACTTCTTCCTCCCTATCTATGGTTGGAATTACTATTGGGGGGGTTCTTGGTATAAATCTTCTGTGTGGGCCTACTTTCCTGACCATGGAGAAAGAGAGGTTTGGTAACTATTTTTGGGTGTTTAGTACAAGAAATTCCCAAGCATGCCCTAATAACACTTTGAAAAGATCACGTGTCCCCAAAAATGGTGCCATAAAGTGACAGGCTGTCATAAGGTCCTAACACTTTAGATGAAAATTATCAGTTTATCAACCGGGGTAGTGTCCAAGGCTGTCTACAATAGGGAGTTCAGATATTTCATTGAGAAATAGTTTTCTAGATCTGTTAAAAAGTTGAAACAGTACATGGAATGAAACAACAATTTTATCCTTCTACAGAAAGCATTCAAATTCTATACTAAGAAGCATGAAAACTCTAGACTAGAAAGCATATAAATTCTACACTTAGAAAGTAGATAAACTCTACACTAGAAAGTAGATAAACTCTACACTAGAAAGCATATAAATTCTATGCTATCAATTCACAAATGCAATTTGCTACTACAAGCACTCCAAATTCTAACCATAAGAAAATAGTAATTCTAACTAAGGAAGATGCACTAGAAAACTTCCAATGAACACATAAAGTTCCAAACAATAGTACATAAAAGTTTAACTTTTACACAACACACCCTACAGGTTAACTGCAGAAGCTATAAAAGAACTATCTTCAACTAAATAAAAAATTCTATAGAAATGAAATACTTATCTATCCTACAGTCCCACGAGAAGCCAGCTCATGGGAGAAGTTTGCCTTAATCCAGATCACATTCAATCGCTTCAACATCACATGAGAACTCCATTCAAATCTTCATATTTTTTTAAAAGAAAATAAAACTTAGAATATCATTTCCATTCATAAAAATTGCAAGTACACAGGTCTGATGATTTTGAGAACTAAAAGATTTATTGTCTGGTCTGGTCTAAGTTAGATAGAGAAATCCTTCAATCATTGATCTATACTTTTTCTAATTTGCCTTGGGGGAGTCATCATCTTTACTTAACTTGCATCCAGTTACCATAGGTGTACCTACTAGGTTTGAGTCTTCCATTCCAAACTTCTTCAACAATTCTTTCACATACTTGGACTGAGATATGAAGATACCTTTATCTATCTAAAAAATTTGCAGACCTAGGAAGAAATTCATCTCACCAAACATTGACATCTCAAATTCACTTTTCATCTAATTAGGAAATGCTTTGCACGTACATTCATTTCCACCAAAAATGATATCATCAACAAAGACCTCAACAATCAAGATGTCCTCATGATTATTCTTGAAGTAAAGATTACTATCAGTAGTACCTTTGCTAAATCCTATCTTAAGTAAATATTTATCCAATCTTGCATACCAGGCTCTTGGGGCTTACTTGAGTCCATACAAGTCTTTTCTCAATCTGTAGACCATATTTCTCTGATCAGACAATTGAAAACCTTCAAGTTGTTTAATGCAGACTTCTTTCTCCAACTCTCCATTCAGGAATGTTGATTTGACATCCATCTGATAAACCTTAAAATCTTTGAAAGTAGCAAATGCAAGAAATAATCTGACTACTTCTATTCTCACCTCCGGAGCAAAAGTTTCTTCAAAATCAGTTCCTTCCACTTGAGAATAGCCTTTGCATACCAACCTTGATTTGTTTCTTACAACTTCACCATCTTCATTTAGTTTATTCTAGAAGACCCATTTGGTTCCAATCACATTTTTGTCCTCAGGTCTAGGAACAAGATCCCAAGTGTGGTTCTTTTCAATTTGCATCAATTATTCTTCCATTGCTTTTACCTAGTTTTCATCATTGCAGGCTTCACTCACTGATTTAGGTTCAATCTTCGAAATCAAACAAATCTCCTCTTGATCTTCAAAATTTGTTCTCCTAGTTCGAACACCTTTACTCTTATATCCTATGATCTGATCTTCAGGATGATTCAGTCTTACATACCTAGGAATTTTGGGAATTGCTTGAACTTCTATTTCTTGAGCTTGTTCCTCAACATCTGTACTATCCTCTTGAGTTCCTGGAGTTTCCAGATCAATCTGGATCTGGGTCTTGGATTGAACTTACCTTCCTTGACTTGGATTTTCATTTTGATCATCTAAATGATATCCACAAGACCTGGCATCTCCTTCTTTACTCTCATCAACTTTGACATTAACACTTTCAACAATCTTTTTCAACCTCTTGTTAAAGCACCAGTAAGCTTTGCTTTGAGTAGAGTAATCCAAAAAAATTCCTTCATCACTTCTTGGTTCAAACTTGCCTAGATCCTCATCTCTTTTGATATAGCACTTACTACCAAAAACTCTGAAATATCTTACAGTAGGAGGATGACCAAACTAGAGTTCATAAGGAGGCTTACCAGAATTAACTTTGATCTACACCCAGTTAAGAGTGTAGACAGTAGTACTTACAGCCTCTCTCTAATAAACTTGTGGAACATTTGTTTCCATCATCATGGTCCTGACAACTTCTTGAATGGCCCAATTCTTTCTTTCTACAACTCCATTTTGCTGAGGAGTCTTAGGGAATGTATCAAACTCACCAGAGGTAAACTCTCCACCTCTGTCGGATCTCAGACACTTTATCTTCACACCAACCTCATTTTCAGCCAGAACTTTAAACACCTTGAATTTGTCAAGAGCTTCTGATTTTTATTTTAAGAAGGTTACCCACACCATCCGGGAGTAATCATCAATCAGCATCATAAAATATCTATCTCCTTGCACACTCCTAACTCTAGTAGGACCACATAGATTAGTATGCACAAGTTCCAATCACCCACTTGAAAATTGTTCTTTACTTTTGAATGATTTTTTGTTCTGTTTACCCAATCAACATTCTCTACACAAGCTATTAGGTTTAACAAGTCTTGGAAGATCTCTCACAGCCTGAGTAGAACTTATCTTAACAATGTTATCAAAATTCACATGACACATTCTCCTATGCCACAACCAACTTTGATATGTCTAAGCAATTAAACATTTTTTACCAAAACTACTTAGTTGAAAGATGTTACCTCTATTTTGTGTACCAGATGCAATTTTAGTTCTGGAGCTTTCTAGGATTTTGCATTTGCAATCTTTGAATCAAAGATCATAACTCTTGTCAACCAATTGTCCAACACTGAGAAGATTATGCGTTAGCCCTTCCACATACAGAACATCATTGGTATTATTTTTACCATCAAAAGAGATGGATCCTCTACCATGGATTCTACCAGCTGAGTTATCTCCAAATTTTATAAGCCCACCTTCATATTTTTCAAGGCTTATAAACTTACTTTTATCACCAGTCATATGATGAGAAAATCAACTATCAATCACCCATTCATCCTTTTCAACAACCTGAGTAGCCAAGGCACTTTCCACATTTTCATAGCTAGCAAATTCAGTAGACACCGAATCTTCTTCTTTGATAGCAATGAACACCCAATCATTTTCAGTGGAACCTCCATGATTAGATTCATCATTTGTGACTCCTTCTCCATCTTCTTGGACATAGTAACATTTCTTCTGACCTTTATATCTATTAGCATATGGTTTTGAAAATCTCTTTGGACATCTTGAGGCAAAATGACTAATCTTATTACAAGCAAAACATTTGAGTGGTAACTTTCCTTCATACTTACCGAATCCTCTTGGTATTCTTTTGGCAATAAGAGCTTCAAGATCTGCAGTCTCAATTTAATCATCTTCAAGATCCTTCCTTCCCTTCATAAATTTGTTTGATCTTGCTGAAGAGCTTTCACTCGGATCGTATCTTTTTTTTCCATATACACTAGCCTTGAATATAAATTCAGACTTGGGAAGAGAATCACCAAATTCACTTAATTCAAAAGCTGAAATTTTGCCAACTAGGTGATCTCTTGTGACTTCTAAGATAGTCCTGATCTCCTCTATAGAAACAACCTTATGTTTGTATGAATTAGGCAAAGATCTAAGCACTTTTGCCACAATCTCTAATTCTTTCAAAGTTCTGCCAGCACACCTGATACTGCACACAAGTTCATTTATCTTTTGCTTGTAGATTGTGATGTTTTCATCTTCACTCATCCTCTAATTTTCAAATTTTCCTCTCAGACTTTGTAGTTTGGCACATTTGACATATTCATCACCTTCATATAGATTCTCCAACTTCTTCCAGATTTCATGGGTAGTTTTTAGTCTAAAAACATTTGTCATTTTTGAATCAGTCAGGGCGCTCAACAAGGCTTCTTTAGCGCGAAGGTTATTTTCAGCATCCTTGAGTTCATCTAGAGTTGACAGACCTTTCTCTAGAGGATTATATTGGTCCTTAGTCATCACCCAATAAGCATTGCCCATGCATTGCAAATGGTACTCCATGTGACTCTTCAAAATAGAGTAATTCATTCCATCAAATCTCAGACTATCCTTTTTGTAGGTCGACATCTTGGATCTCCTTGGGCAGTTAAGCTCCTTTTAGAGGAACTTGGCCCTGATACCAATTGTTGGATTTAGACCAAACAACTGAGAGGGGGGGTAAATCAGTTGTCCCAAATCTTTAAAACTTGCAACTATTTCTTTATCACACAAAATTGATTAATGATATTATAAACATCTAAAGCATGAATCAACAACACATGAGCAGAAATAGATGAACACAAAACACCAGGATTTTTATGTGGAAACCCGATTAAGGGAAAACCACGGTGGGGGTTAACCCACAAATATTTGTACTCTTTTAAAAGTACTTTAGAAAAATAGAAGGCACATGCCTTCAGGCGCATTGCCTAGAGCTTACTGCTCAAAAGAGAGGCTCACCACCTACATAATTTATTTTGGAACAGAAAGAATTAACTGAGAAATAACATCTACTTCATGCCTAGTTCAGTTTCATTGAATGCTCACAAAACTTATGCTTTGCCCCAAACACTTCTTCTCTAACTCTTCATCAAAATGACTCTTGTTCTTCTGCTTCTCTTCTGCTCTGCTCTACTTTTGATCCTTTCTTCAGATTATATTGTTTTCACACAAGGATGATTTTTCACAACTCCTCAACAAATATTTATACACTTCATCAACCTTGGAATGAACATCAAGGTCAGTACTACAAACATCTGACTTAATGCAAATCCCTAAGCTATCAACCAAACATAACTTGGACTCAAATCTTCCTTGATCAACACATCACGCTTCATAGAATTTCTCTTAGATCATCCGCAACATGCTTGAATCATCCAGTCGGCCAAGACTGGGAAAAACAACAACACCAAAAAGAAAATCTTTATTGACAAGCTCAAACTTCAATGTGGACCTCCAACATAGCAGTCGCACAATCTAGAGACTTCCACAAGCACATTGAATTCAATAAAAACATCTACACTCCTGCAAATCATTCGAATCACTTGCATCTTCCTCTAGAACCTCAAGAACACTATCTAACCATGACTATCACATACCAACCTCCAAACCATGATCTACTTGAATGGATGATACATACCAACTTCCCAAACCTACCTTCAGATCCACAAATCATCATTTGACATATCTGGAACAATCCAGACCTCTTTTCTGTCATTCTGTCTCTTCTAAATATTGTAGGAACCAGTTCTACTCAGATGGTCATAACTTCTTCAGATCTTAATGTGAACCTCTCAAATATTAACTAGAGCTTCTTTAGACAAACCTCTTCATAGGCATCTAGTCCGCATACATTGATCTTTATTAATTTTCTCAATATTTTCAACAATCCAATCTTCTATACAGGCAACAAATTAGGATACAGTCGACACCAATGACAATAGGAATATGTTGACATCAATGACAACACTGCTTAAGCACATATTTGCAACAAATTACAGTCACTTTAATTGAAGAACAAACAAAGCATACATCTAATTAAGTTCAATCTAAATACTATACCGAGATTGGGCCTCTTTAGTATGTGACATATAGCATATGGTGGGTATAGTGTGATAGCCTGGTATAGGAAACTGATGTAAGGGAGAGGGAGTGGTGGTGGGTAGGGGGATGTTCAGGGAGGGGTCCACGTCAATAATAGTTGAGTCGGATAATTTTTTTTGCCACATCCCTTGACAATTGAGCTGGCACCCCCCATATATATATAGGTTGCAGATTTAGTTAGACAAGATGTTGTCTAACCCCATCAACCCAAGTACACTTAAGCTATAGTGAATAGATAAATTATTCACTCTGACAAATGCCACCCCTATCTGCATTGCCACCGATGATTTAGATTTTTAAGCGGTGCTAACATCACCTCCACCTATGTGGGCCCCACTCCTCTATGGGCTCAACACCATCATGGCTCATCACCGCCAAGTGGCACTGCCCATCACCCAAAACCAAATATTCAATGAATATTCACTCTTCAAACCATTATTATTGCTGAGGCAATGTCATGCCTAGCCAAAAATGGTTTTGAGGTTGAAAAAGGTGGTTTCGACCTAAAAAGTGGTTTAAAGAAAATCTAATAGTGGTATTGGAATATTCTAGTAGTTCAAAATATATTGGTAGAATTTTAGAATATTCTCTTATTGACATCAACGTGACATTGGCAATCTTGCCTCCCCAACTCTGCCCCTCTTCGTTGAGCTTTGTAGTTTGATACGCCAAGTTTGGAAGGTTCATTCCTAGCCATACAAAGGCCTTTCTTAGAATTTTTTTATTTGGGGTATAATTTCATGCTCTTTGTCATGGTGAACTTGGTTTTTGATTTGATACTCCATTTTTCTAGAAAGTAAAGATTTTTCTAAAATTTTCTATGTAGTTCTCAGTTTGGGACCTTCTAGGAGCAATAACTTGGGCAAACATACTCCTTTTAGGTGTCATTTTTTTCCAGAGTTAGAATTGGGGATATGATAGTATAACATGCATTTTTTGTTTCATTGCACACACACACACCCTTGATCATTTGCAAACAACTCAATAAGATGCATGGTTAGTTTGTTCTTCAATTACTCTCACTCTTATTACAAAAGAAGGGCTCATTTCTATTAACTTAAGACTCCTTTCAATCTATATATATTGCAGAGATAGATACATAAGTTTACTATACCCTTCTTCATTTACATTCAACTTAATTAGATGTATGTTTTGTTTGTTCTTCAATTATTGTAACGTGTATTGTAACCATTTCTGAAACAACATTATGAAACATTTACATACCTTGAAACAACAATATGATAGTAATATTGCAAACCCTTTCCTGTAACAATATGAATGTAAAAGCTCAGAAAATATAGATAGATATAGCTAAGTCAGATATATAGATAGATAGATAATTTGATATATAGATATAGTCATATATATAGATAGATAGATAGATAGATAGATAGGGGTGGCATTTGTCAGAGTGAATAATTTATCTATTCACTATAGCTTAAGTGTACTTGGGTTGATGAGGTTAGACAACATCTTGTCTAACTAAATCTGCAACCTGTTAGAGGTTAGAGGTTACCAAGTTGTTTGGTAAACCTCATGTGCATAACTTTTGAGGTTTGAAGACTTTTCATCTCACCTCCAAAGGAACTTTGTAGTCATCCAACACTTGTCACACAAGGTTGTTGGTTTGCACATTCCAAGTGATCCGAAGGTTGACACCTATAGGAAACTTGTCTACTTGTTTGTGCCACATCACGAGGAACTTGTCAATCCATGTGCAAGGTGGATTGCCTCTTCCATACCTATATAATGAGGCATTCTCATGTAAATTTGTATGTGAGATTAATATATATTTATTCTCAAATTAGGTTCATCAATATCATTGATTTCTTATCTCTATTTGTTGATTTCCATATTGTGAGAGTGAATATCAAGTGTTGTAGAGAATCCTTGGAATATTCCAACATGGTATTAGAGCCATGCTGCAGACACGCTCCTCAATTTGAGGGAATCTAGAGGTGAGGCAGAATTCGATGTGTCCTCGAGCGAAACGGATTGAGCTTCATTGATTTTTTCCTAACCCAATTTTTTGCAAAAAAAATAATTTTTTTTAGAAAAATCAAAATTTGAAGGATATTTTCCATTTCTGGGCCAATTTGGGAAAAAAAATTTGTAAAAAAATGATTTTTTATTTTCAAAGGGCAAATTTGCCCTCTACAAAATTGTCATTTTGGGTTGATTTTGTCAAATCTTTTGCAGATCACGTGGCCTATTCGGTCTCTACCAAAATTTTTGGGTCGATTCATTTGTTTTGCATGTAGGGATTTCCATAATTTTGGCATGTCTCTAGTTTGATTTGGATGAAATTGTTCCAATTTGAATGTTTGTTCTGGCCTACAAATTAACCCCTGCATACCTTGTGACTTCCTCTCCTTGTCGACTTCCTTTTCGAAGCATCTTTTCACACCACCTTCAAGGATCTGCAGCTTCTGCTTGGGCATTTCAATGCCATTTCAGGCACCATTCACGCACTGCATTAGCTATTTGATCCGATCCTAAGAGAAGAAATTGGCTCTATCAACCTGCACCAGGTTTTTCAAGCTCATAAGCCGGCCTCCTATTCTCTTCTCACCTCTATTTTAGGCACGAATTGCTGAGCAAACTGGAAAGAAGACTGACGCCTATAGAAAGGATTCATAGCTTGTGTTTAAGGTCTCAAGCTTGTGAAGAAAGGTCATTTGAAGTGGGTTGAATATTAACCAAGGTTTTATTGTTTTTTTGGCTTGATTTGTCTTTTTCCTCAGCACTATTGGTAGCGCCACATTTGCTGGGTCGATGCCCCAAAATAAATATTGTTTGGAATTTTCATTGTAGTCTTCAAAGGCTCTGTTGATCCCTTTGTTATGACCCCATCAGCATCTATTCAACATCATTTGCTCTGGTTTTTTAGAATATTCTAGCCCTTCTTTTCTCTGATTAGGCCTTGATTCCATAGAGGACCTGCACTCAACCTCCTTGGTCATCATTCCAACCATTTTTTGTTGTAGATTGTGTTTTTCTTGCCCAAAATCGGCCCCTACACACCTACATACGGCCACCAGCCTCTCTATCGGCCACCTCATGGGCACATTGACTATT
The DNA here is from genome assembly GCA_027924645.1 of Cunninghamia lanceolata. Classification (NCBI taxonomy): domain Eukaryota; kingdom Viridiplantae; phylum Streptophyta; class Pinopsida; order Cupressales; family Cupressaceae; genus Cunninghamia; species Cunninghamia lanceolata. The sequence goes on from BSBN01000669.1 coordinate 4,038,889, forward strand.
TTTTACAATTTTTTTGGCATTTGGAGCACTAAGGTTACTTTGCATTTATTTGTGTTTACATCTATTAGGAATGGTGCAAGGTTTATTTGTTTCTATTTGGGCCTCAAAAAGGCATTTAAAATTCTTTTTAGAGTTAAAAAAATATAGGCATTTTTTCTTTTTTGTCTAAAAACACTAAGGAAACAAATGTAAAATAGAGGAGGCCTTTTAAAATTGGAGTAAATTTATTTGTTAAGGACAAACCTTTATATTTTCCCTTGTCAAAGAAGGAGAGTGAGGTCTGGGTTGGAAGAAGGTCAATTCCCCCTCACATATCAAACTATTGTAATCTTTATTTCTTGCCGATTCCAACGAGTTGTTGGAAGGCTTGCTTTATTCTCTCTACCTAGGCATTTTTTGCTTCTCCAAGTGCAGTTTTTAAAATAGGCATGTTGCTCGATAGCTTGGAATTGAGCACCATTATTTGCAAAAGTGCATGTTTTTCAATTTACCATGCATTGGTCATATCTATTTGGTAAAACATATCAAGTTATAAAGTGCCAAAATTTAGGGCGGTCACCTAATCAAGGGGAAAATCTCATAATTTTAGGGGGATCAACACTAGCATTTCATCATGTATGTTTCTTCGGATACTCCATGTCCTACCTACAACACCAAATGCAACTATTATGGAAACCAACATGATGACACAATGCGTCCTTATTTCTCACATGTTTCTTTCAAACTCCTCTGTCAGATTGCAAAACCATAAACACATGTTGCTACATTCGAATCCTGAGTTGACATCTCCATGGCTTCCAGTGATTCATTGCACTAGGACATTGATCTTTCCTTTCTATATCTAAAACATTGGGATGTAGATTTGGGAGACATCATTGAGGACATTCATCTTCTTTTTTATGACAACTTTAGTGAAGTTGCATCTACCTTGTCTTCTTCACATATGATTGCTCTTCCTTCGCCTACATTAGCTTCTATAGTGATAGTATTATATTCTTATGGTTCTAGTTATCACCATACATCTATGGTTCTTGTGGTCCCTATTACAAAATCTTCTATGATACCTGATTTATTCCATCAGTATTCATCACATCATAGAATTGGCTTAGAGATTATTGAGCATTCTTTGAAGACATAATGGGCATCATCTATGTCTTTGAATCTTGTGTAGAATTCAAAGACCTTCATACTTCTTCCTGTATGTTCATATCAGGAATGGGAAGATTACTTACACATTACTATGGTTTGATTTCTTCATAAGGGGTTCAGTGTTCATAGATTCTCTTTAGCATACTTCATCGAGTATCTATGCTCAATACATCATATCTTCTGGAGGGCTTCCAAGTCTCTCTTTGTATCTCTTATTTTGGGGAAATTTATTGTACCCATGTGATAGAGGTTGTCCTGGGGGGTCCATGATATAAGTCCTCCTTCTTCACTTGTTTTCTTTTTCATGAATTTTGTTTCTCTTTTTGGAGAGGAGTTTTGTTTACACTGGGTTTTCTCCTTTACTCCACTTTATGAGAAACTTTGTACATGGGTACCTAGAATGGCCTAGTAGCAAGGACCCATATTTATGTATTTCTTGTACTTTTGCGATCTCTGCAAGTATCACTTAAGGGGGGTGTTAATGTGAATAATTTATTTATTCACTATAGCTTAAGTGTACTTAGGTTGACGAGGTTAGACAACATCTTGTCTAACTAAATGTACAATTTTTTAGATGCTAGAGGTTACCAAGTTGTTTCATAAACCTCATGTGCATACATTTCGAGGTTGGAAGACTTTCCATTTTACCTCGAAAGGCACTTTGTAGTCATTCAACACTTGTCACACAAGGTTGTGGGTTTACACTGTTAGAACACACTGATATACTAAGAGGAGGGTGAATTAGTATATACCAAAACTTAATCCAATATAACTTTATCAACCAAATCTTTTTACTGCCTTCAATAGATAAAGAATCAAACTATGCAATCCAGAGCACAACACATAATCACACAACCATAACATCAGATTTATGTGGAAAACACTAGAAGGGTAAAACCATGGTGAGCAAGCTATTTGGATCTACTGTTTAAATTCATCCTCACAAATAATAAAATATATTTACAAGTTTTATGAGATACAACCCAAAGGAAGCTACAACTCCCTGAATCATACTTTTTATGGCTTCAACCAAAGGAACCTACAACTCCCTAGAATGCTACAACACTTACAGAAAGAGGCTACAACCTTTGTACAACATACTTGACAAATTCCACTGATCAATCACCTCCACAGCATCACAACTCTTCACACTAAAATGTATCTTCAACTATTCTGCTCAACAAACTCTACTTCCTTCAACACACTTCCACTCACACACATACTCACTTCCACACTCACACATACATCCTCAAACACTCTCACACAGTCATTCATTTCACACCAAACATGACCTTTCATTTATATCCTCCGCAAGATTCAAAATCTTTCTCCTTTGTTGACTAAGGTGAAACATGTAGCATGAAAAGTGTAATGAACACAACAAGTTGACACCAAAAATCATGTAGAAATCCAATGCGGTTCAAACCAAGTGATAAATAGGACCTATTTTATCTTTGTACACATCTTAAAGCTAGCACACACTTTCAAACACATAGCGCAACCACCTAGATCTATCAAGTTGGCTTCACAAACACTTATCCTTCCACAAATTAGCTTGAGACCTAAAGCAGTACAGGAGAGACCAATTAACATCATGCAAATCACTTCACAAACATTATATGACTTAAAAAAATTTCTCAAACATTCCATTCTTTGATTTATAAATCTTCTTTCTGGCACAAAAAAACAAATAGTGATCCTTACATCACTTCCAAACTCTAAACAAAAAATCATGAAATAGAACATTGAAAAATAGACTTGTTGTACACCTCAACACTTGAAACCTAAAATAGGCAGACATATAAATCTAAACTTATCTTTGAAAACAGCAACACCAAATATTGTAATATGGTGAAATGCGGCGGTTTCTATCATCTCTCTGATATGCACTATTATCTTTGTCCTCCTTGAATGTGTTCTCTTGTATATTCTACTCCGCATATGATCTCTCTCCTTCAAAAAATGTTCTACCTCTCTGAAATTTGCCTCCTCCACCTCTTTGTTTTTTTATCATGCCTCTTGTTCAACTTCTCTTCAACTTTCAGGGCAAACTTATATGCTTCTTCCAGTGTTGTCATCCTTACCAAACTTAGTTCTTCTTGAATGTTCAATCTCAGTCCATTGATATATCTGGCCACTTTCTCCTTGCTTGCTTCACTATGTCCTCTCCTTATGATCATCTTATGAAATTCTTCAGTATATTCCTTCACAGATTTCTCCTTTTTTCTCAGGTTCTGCAATCTCTTCAACAATTCCAACTCATAGTCAACAAGTATAAATTGATTCTTAAATTTTGTCATCATTCTATCCCACTTTATAATCTTCTCTTTTCCTCTTGTGTTTCTATCCAACTGAACTTCTCCATATAGCAACATGTCCTTTCAACTTTGTCTTCACAAATTTCACCTTCTCCAGATCTTCAACTTCTTCATACTCAAAGTATACTTCCATGTCATTTATCCAATCAATCAACTCTGCAGGGTTTAAATTGCCAATGTAGTTAGGTACATAAAATCTAGGTCTTTTCCCAATCTTTGAAATAGCTCACAACATCTTGACTTAGTCTAATTCTTCTTCTCCTTCATCTCCTGGGGTTCTGCCAGTTTGATCAGCAGATTGAAATTCTTCATCATCATCACTTTCAATATTAGGTCTAGGTGTCAATCCTCTTCGCCTATCTTCTTCAATAGCATCCAAGTGAACTCGCATGGTTTTCATCATCTCCATCATCACATCCATTCTTCTATCCATTGTTCCAATAGCAGGGATTCTCCTCAGCGGCATCTCTTCCTAGGATCAAGTGCAAACTACCTCAAGTTTAGCGATCAGGCTACATGGTGACAACTGCCTCACAATCGATGATCAGTTGCAACACAAGTAACCTACCTCAGATTCAACAATCTATCCACATCAATATCTTATGGAATTCCTTCGCCAACTTCGCTCAATTCAGTCTCAAAGATCTAAACTTTCACTTTGATACCACTTGGTGCAGTCATGGTAGGAGGGTCCACAAAGTGAACTATCCAGGCCATGTAGCTAGAGTAAACACAATGGAAACAACTCAAAGATATAAAGAAAATGCAGATTCAGTCATTCAGTATACCATAGAATTCAAATACAAATTGGCTAGCAACATGCGGGCTTACAATTAGGGCTCATAGGCCTGATTACACACTTGTAGAATATGCACACAATATAGCTTTGAAGCTCCTTCACGAGAAATTCAAACTATGGGCTATCACTATGTAATTCACTACTTTCCTAGGCATCTATTACATCAATATATATCATCTCTGGAACATATGATTCCTCTGCGTTGGCCAAGGAAGATCACAAACTCCAATGAAGAGCTATAACGTGTGTACACGGATCTAGTTTAGACCTAAATGAATGGAACTTCTCCACAAATGAATGGAATGATGAGCAGATCTTGAGGAAGGTCAGCCATGAACCAAACAACATTGAATGATGTGTAATTTACCTTTGCATGTCATGAAATGCTCCGTGAGTCTTCTCCTTCAACTGATTGTTTGAGACTGTCAGGATGCTTTGTTCTGAGAAAATAGTCGATCTTCTGATAGTGATATCTTACTGTTGCCTGATCCAAATGATTTGAATCATGGATATGATGTTAATGAATATATCTAGAAGTTAAGTCTAGCTCTGCTAGATTTGAAATGCAACTATGGTAGAATGTGGACCAAAATAAAGAAACTGCTACTGACTAAACTAAACTGGAAAATGAAAAGAAACAAACTAAAATGTAAATGATTTTGGTTGATGCAAGATTGCTCTTGAACCAAGGATGCTCTTGCATCACTGTGACAACAGAACTAAAACAAGAGCATCCATCTTCGGATCTATGAGGTTAGTAGTGATAGCCAAAATAACATTCTCCCATGATCCAGGTAAATAACAGAGAAGCAATAGACATTTATCTTCCTCATTCACCTCAACATCTACATATTCTAGTTGACTCAATAATAAATTAAACAAATTCAAATGCTTTGGAACTGATTCACCCTCTTTCCTTTTCATGGAAAATAAATTATGCTTTAAATAAGGTTGATTTACCATACTCTTGGCTTGATAGATCTCATCCAGATGCTTCCACAAGCAATTTGTAGACTTCTCACTTGCAACATTCATTAGAATAGAATCTACAAGACATAGTTAGATTGTACCTCATGCCTTTTTATCCAGTCTTTCCCACTCATCAAGAGCAACATCATCAGGTTTCTTCTCCTTAGTTACAGCCAACCACTGGTTTCTTTCCTCTAGCAAATCCTCCATTTTTAGCTTCCACAATTCTTACGCCATGCAATTGAAATTTTCAATGTCCAACCAGGAGGTAGATGCAAAAGTCAATGCCATCATAATATCTAGACAAGATATACAAACAAAAAACAACCAAATCTCCCATTGCAGCTAAAAAACCTTCACACTACCACCGAAGAATCAAAATTGGTTAGACTTTGATACCAAATGTTAGAAGTGAAGGTGCAAACCACACAATGGAAATTTGATTCAAACCTTATTAATGTCCTCTAAATAATATATAATCAATGGAGATTTCAACAAAAATAAAACCCACTACACAAAAATAACATGCATTAAAAACTGAACACATAACATAATATGTAATGTGGAGAAAACCCTTTTGGGTAAAAACTCCACCATGAAAAGAGGCTCCAAGTTGTATTATCTTCAAATGTGAGATTACAATACATGTGCTTCCTCTTCTTCTTTAGTCTTCAATCTAGTGGTGCTTGTTACTCTCAACTCTGCTAAAAACATAATAGAAATATCCTTATAAAAGGCGATGGCCTTCTAGGGCAAGAAAACTAACATAATATCGACTGTTGGATCTGTGACCTAATGACGAACGGTCCAGATTTACAATGATAAAATATAAATAAAATTTAGCTCTAGGGACAACCAAGCCCTCGTGAACCCCCTGCAACCCCCCATCGTGGACGAATTAGCATTGGGGACCAGATATAAACATACGGCTGAAACAAAACCATTGCTGGTGAAACCTTTTATCCCTTATGGGTGATTTACAAACAATAATAAGAATAATAAATTACATAGGATTTACAAGGCTGATGGCACCTTAATCCTAACAGGCACAATTCAATCAGCTTCAATAATCGAACTAAAATTGAGTTGTGTTTAGACTAACCATACATAGTAACTTACAATCAACAAGCTACTAATGATATGAACATGCACAATCCATTAGATATCTATATAATCAATAATAAATGCAACTGGATAACTAATCAGAAGGGTGAAAAGGAAGCAAGAAAACCAAATCCAATCAACAAAACAAACTCATATGGCATCATCATATCAAATTTTATTTGCATTGATTCAGAAAATTGGCATAGTCTCAACAAGTCTTTTCTCTTCAGTCCTTCTTTAACTTTACAATGAGGAAGAGGTTGCCTTTATATACTTAGGCAAGCTGCATATTGAGTTTTACAATGAAGGGTGAGGATTAATCCATCACCAAGGGCTGGGATTCAATAGCATTTAATTCTTGTGGCAGGGTAATTACAAACTCATTTTTGTTTTTGTCCTTTAGGAAAAAAGATGAAAATATAACTTTGTAGCACATTCATATGGGACAAATAGCACCTTTTGATGAGTCAAAGCAAGACAAATCTTTCTTTTGATGAGTTGACAAGTTAAAATGTATATGTGACATGTTTTTAGAGGAGGAGGCTCTATTTTTGAATTGATTTCCTTGAAAACATGTGTGAACAGGGTCTGGAACTGAGCATATCCTTTGTATTCAAACAACAATACAATCTTTGTTTGTTTATCCCTTTTAGCACAAATATGTTGATTAGCAGCAGGATGAGAAGGGCATGAAGTGGATGGAGTGATGTCTTTGTCCTATTCGTAACACACAAAAGAAAACCACTCTTTGAGTGACAATCAGATCTAAATCGGGGTGCTGAAATTCCATCTCCATGCTTCAATGTTTGACCTGCAAGAATGAAACTTGTAATAAATAGTCATTTACGGTGTATTCCATTCAACTGTTAGTACAAAAAAATCTAGCATTTAAGATGATTCAACACTTAATTAGATTAATTACACAGAAAAATTGATAATGTGTATGATTATCTAATGATCTCTCTATAATGTTGCATTCCAAATCAATGACTGTGCTACTGCTCTATGATCATCTTTGGGCAACCAAGGGTTGCTGGAAAAGATTTTAGTTAACTTGATAGGTGCAACATGATATTTTTTAATATATATCTTCCTCCTCCTTGGTAAGAGGAAATGCTTTTCCAAAGAGCACCAATTGGCGTTACTGCAACAGGAGATGACCAACTTCTGTACCTCTTCATGATTTTCATAATCTTTAAGAAATGAAGCTAACTTGAGTGTGGGTTCGTAATAAATTTAACATTTTAAGGGTCAATAAAATGGTCCTTAACTTGATCCATGCTATATTTTACTGGCCACATCTCAAAATTTTACACGTCTGGTTCCCCTCTTAAATCTCCAAGTGACACTTTTTATGAAGTCCACCAAACAAAAAATCATCTGGTCTTCGAATTCAAGATGTAAAGGTGCAAATATTATAGTAATACACTAAAAATAGTTTATAGAGGGTGCCATGTATTGTCACTTTACTGTAGACATGTAGAATCTAGGCTCATGTGAAAGGTCATATATGTCAATTGCATCTTCTTCAACCATAGAATCAAGGCTATTTTCGTTACTTTTTCCTTGAATTACAAATACTCTGCTAGAAGTGTTGTCCATAGAGACCATTACAGGATATATGGGACATGTAGCTAGTTATCGATTTGAAATGATGCTACTTGAAAAAAAACTTTTGTTGATGTAATCCCTACAATATTTTGATTTTGATTTGTCTAACACAAGCAAAAGCTAGTTCCTGTGGAACAAAATCTACCATATGGAGTCCAATGAAAGGAAAACAGACTATGATTTTTACACTGAATTCTATGCAACTCTCCCCATTATGGTTAGTTGTGTTCTTATACAAGCCTTTCCCATTTAATCTTTCAATGGCGTGTGTGTAAATCGCAAGACTCCCATCTGAATTGTTATCACTTTTAACATCTCCAACTACAACACTTTCATTCTGCACTTCAATGCATACCATTTAAACATTTCCCTTAGTTTCATAGTTGAATGACCTTGGATATTTAAACATCAACTTTTTTCGTGTGAAGGCAGGTATGCAAGAGTCAAAGGGTTGATAGGATGCAAAAAATAATAATGTGAGGGATATATCTTAAAGTGAGGTGGAGCTCTACAATGTAGTTGAAGAAGAGCATCTTGCAGCAATTTGGACTCCAAGTGGATATGTGGGAGTTTCAAGTCTCTTAGGATATATCTAGTTCAGCGATAAAACTTCACAAAACCTACTCCTTAGCGAATTTCGCCTTGCCACTTAAACTGATATGTTTTATGAATACTCAATATGCTCTGCTTATTAACCACTTCCAAGTACGTTTTCATCTTTATTATTGTTGTCATCTTCAGAATTACAAACATAAACAGTATTTTCTTCGCCATCAGATCCCAAATCATTTTTGCCACCATCCTTTTCTACATAGCAATCAAATGTGTCCCCTCGACCAATTGGACATATCTACTCTCCATCAAACAACTATTTTCATTGCTCTTTCTCTTCAACTTAAAAGAAAAATAAAAAGATTTCGTCAATGGCCTTTGCATCGATTCCTTATGTGTTTTGAAATTAAAGCTGAGCATAAATGAGGTATTGAGGGGATATATATGCTCACCAGATATATCTAGATACATTGCAAAGTCTCACATGATTGCAAATTATTTGAGAGTCATCATTCAAATGCATTTGGTTTACCTCCCGAAGATTACAATTCATAACATCAACTTTTTGACTTAATGCTCCCTTCATAGACCATGAATTATGAATTCATCAATTTTTAAGGGATTCGAGATCCGCATTGAAATTTGTGGAAATTGTGTGTAGGAAGGGATGCGAGCATTTAGTGCTCATCTGGATATTATCCCTATCCTTATCACATCTTTATTGATGGTGTTTTTAGCACGCAACAACGTAGGTAAAACAGGATATCTCACCTCTCTTGAAAGGAATCCTATTCTAAAACTTCAGAATAGGACTGCACCAAGGTTTATACAACTAGGTCTTAGCTTGTAGAATGACTCAGTAGACATGTATTTCGTTGTTCCAACCAAGGAGACTTACATGCAATGAAGACAAACTTTAGTGCATTAGGGTTTGACTGCACGTGACTTTGATCAGTTTTAGGATTTGACAATGCATAAAGAAAGTGATATGTATATTCAGATTGCTACAAAATATGTGATTTCAGCCAACAACCAACAATCTGCTAACTTGCATTCACTAGATATGAATTCTGCAACACTATTCAAGTTTATGAAAACCTAACCTAACAAAACCTAATAAATAAAATGCAAAAGGAAAGGGAGAGAGAAGAGGGATAGAGATCCTATAGACAACTGCAGAAATGATCAACAAATAGATAGACATATTCCCAGCAGTAAACAAATCTCTGCTTAACCAAGCAACCCACAATGCTACAAAGATTGTCCAATCTTTTAAGGAAACACAAGGGTTTTCAAACTGTGAAAGATTCATCCAACACCCAATTCCTAGCGTAGTTTAATGATCTTACACAATCGAACTTAGCTCATATAGATATGCCTAGACTAACCATGCACAATGACATACAATTACCAAGCCATCAATGGTATGGACAAGAAATCCATCAAATATCTAAATACTTAACCACAAATGCAACTGAATAACCAATTGGAAAGGTGAAGACAAACCATGATAACCATATCCAATCAACAAAATGAACTCAAATGGCAGCAACAAATGAAATTATGTTTCTATTGATTTAGGAAAATGGCAGAGTTTCAACAATTCTTTGTTCAGTGCTTTCTCTATCTTTTACAATGAGATAGGTTGCCATAGAGAGGCAAACATATCAAGTTTTTTAATGGATGGTAGAGATTAATTCAACACCAATGGTCTAGATTACATTGCACATTTAATTTTGGTTAGTGGGTAGTTACATTCTCGGATTTGCTTTTGTCTTGTAGGAAAAATATGAAATTACAACTTTTTAGCTCATGAGAGCAAGACAAAATAGCAACTTTTTGAGTTGTCTAATGGGACAAATGACTTTTCCAATGAGTTGAGTACTCAAGAAGAGTATGTGGCACATTTTTTAGGAAGGTATGTCCAACTGGATGCTTGCTGGATTGACATTGGATGACTAGATGGCTAGGACAAGTGTGAACATGTCCTGGACATTAAATTGACTTTGTAGGAACAATAGTGATGTAGGCTTGATCTCTTGTGTCTTCAAACTCTTGGGGCTTATCTCCATCATCTTGGACATGATACTAACTTTCTCTTGGAGGTGCAGTAGCAATTTAGTTGACAAACTGACTATTTAGCATATCTAGGTTAGTAGTGTACTTCTAGGTTTCCATCCTTCATGGTGGCTCCAGCTAGCTCCTTCATCTTCTCAGATCTTCAATTCATAATGCCAAGCATCAATGTCATCATAACAAATCATTTTCCATCAAGATAAGTCAAAACATATGCATTTGCAGCCATGGTTCAATCAAGGACAACTCAAAATCAAGTTTGTTTCCTTATGAACAACTCCACAAATCTAGTGTTTTCCAATGATTTTATGAGTTTTTCATCATTTTTGACTACCCATTTCGTATTTATGGCGATCTGAGATGTTGTTATGCCCATTTGAATCCATTTGGAGATATTTATTTCATGTTTTTATACACTTTTTTGCGAAAAGTGGGATTTTTGGGTCTACTGGATATCCATGTGTAGTAGCATTAATTTGATGCAAAAGATGCTTAAAAGCCATACTCACATGATAAAAATGCCTAACAAGATGCAAAAGAATGATATGCAAATCAAATTCATCAATTCAACCAAGTTTGCACCCTTAAAAATGAATTTTCCAACCCAAATTATGAAAAAGTGGGATTTTTTCGCTCCTATTGGATATATGCAATAGAGTCGAATTTTAGCAATAGCTTCTCAAAAGGATTTTAGCAGGGATTTCAAAGGCAATAGGATAGGTGGGATTTGGAGGGGAACTAGATATATCCTGTTGATGCATTGTTCAGTGCTAAACAGACATATGCTTCTTAGGGGAAATCGGGAGGTGATGGATGGCAGGGGATTTATGTCCTATAGAATATATCTTGTGACATGACTTTTTAGCACTACATCTCGTGATATGGAAAAAAACCCACTTTTCTTCATAATGCCTTAGCAGAGGTTTTCAAGGTTACCAAATTTATCCCGCAGGATCAGTTCTTAGCGCAATGTCCGGTATGGCAACTTTTTAGCGCAATGTCTAATAGAGCTCATTTTTAGCACATCTAGTAGAGTGGAAAAATCCTACTAACTGCAGTAAGCTGGATTTTTCCCGCTAGATTTAGAAATTCCCTCACTGATAGTATATTTAAAAATATATTTAAGTATATGTTTTTAAATATTTTGAAATATACTGTCAGGATATTTGAGATAGGTCTCGGATCTATGGGATTTAACATGCAGATTCTAGATTTTGGAGGATCCACCAAATTTCAGAATTAACATGACACATCCTACAGTAGTAGTTTTAAAGACTATATCCAGTGACACAAGATTTTGATGCAAACTATAGTAACCCTCACTTTTAGCACAAAAGGCGACAAAGGTCTATTTCTTAAGCACAAAATCAATTAAGACTCCCCCAAATCAAACATGAAAGGCATTAAACAACTTCAAGCATACCAAATGCTCAAACTTGGAACAAATCATGCATTCTAAGCACCATTTCATTTTCTCATCATCATGAGGAAAAGTTGATACTCCAAGCCAAAGCAAAAAAAGGGGTCCCCATTTGTTGAAATGAGGCATGTGTGCAAAGCACACCAATCTCCATGGGAAGGAATAAAGTTATGGATTGGGGATCATTATTCTATTTTGAAATTGATGTGGCTGAGATCCCCAATCTTCAAAAGAGTTCATTAATAAAATCGATTTAAAATAGAGAAAAAACCAAAAACATGAATGAATTTGCTTAAAATGATATAAGATCTCACGATGATTTCCTCTCAGACATTTACCATTACTGTAAGATCAGGTAGATACTAGGACTGCTCAAAAGAACATGCCACCTCAGCGATAAGAACATACAATTCTTCATGATAACTTATATATCTATTCTATCTAGGAGGAGTCCAATCATAAACCTTTTTATTATCTTTCCATTTACCAAAGGATCAGCTCTAAAATGTGAAATGAGAAGGATCATTGAAGACTTAACTACGGAGTCAACAGATGGGATTACGTCTAGTTTCAATTTCTAAAATTTGGAACCTAGTCTGTTGGTAGTTCTTGGTATCTCCTTTCCCCCATATTGCTTTAACAAACCAAACCAGAGATTGGGTTCTCTTCAGGATAGTTCGAGTTTACTTCTTGAAATGTCTTCACTCAGTATTTTTGGGAGTTTAGGTTCTAAGTGGATATGCGGGTGTTTGGTGACCATCAAGATATACTCATGTTCACAATGCATCTCTACCAAATGATGGCATAGTGAGTTGGCAGAATTTTAGATTAGGTAGAACTTTTGAGTCTATCGAGATGGTTTAGACTTTGGTGTGTAGAGAATACTTGGGTGGAATAGCATAATGCACATTTGTGGGAATATAAGGTCCGAAAGGACATTGTGTGAGTATTGAGATTTATTGGATATATCTGTATATGCTACGGAGTGTCACAAAGTGATAAATGAAAATGTGGATTTTCGAGCTCGCTTTGGACTATCCAAGGCTCACGTATGTGTCCAGATATGTGATAAAATCTTGCAACTCTATTATAACGTGCAAATTTTTTAACAAAGTAGATTTAAATCAAGATTTTCAAAAAGACAAAATCGCCCCCATACTCTTGCACAAATGTGTTACTGCTACCTCGGTCTCGTGTAATAACTCTGAAGTGCCTTGATTGATTTCTTCACCTTGGCAAGAAAACAATGGTCGTTGGGATATCAATGGGAAAATGGTCATAACTGGATATATATAATTGGCACCATTTCTCCACTTTATCCTTTTGTCCACAAAATCCCCACATTTGATACTCTTACGATAATCACGGGAAGAGGGACTTTTGAGTGAAAGGAATATATCCCGTTACTAGGTGAATCCCCACAATATCCTTGAAGAGTGATAACTTCTACAGGTTTCAAACAAATATGCTCCATCCTTATATCAGTGAGTGTTCTGCATGTAGATCAAGAGGAAATCTTTGCAATTCCTAAAAGGATTACTATGGAATGTGATTCAAATCCTAAACAAGATCACAATTTTTGAAAAGTGTTTGACGCCCCATCCATTTATGGCGATTTACTCATGGTGCAAAAACTAACTCAAAATTTCCTATGATTGCGTACATGAACCTCTTGTAGGACTTATAATTTCATTTAAAATATGTAATTTATTCTAATACCCAAATGATACAAATTAATTTTGTATAGGCTTGTACAAAAACCACTTTTAAAAGTCATTTTTTTAGGACCATACCATGCACTTGTCCAACAAGCATAATTTGACCTATATAAAAGTATTTTTCTAATTCCTTTTGGAAAAAGATGTGTATTATACTTTAGATTGATGAGGATATTTTCTTATAATTTTTTCCAAATATTTTTTTATTAACTTTTTATTGGCCCTAATTGCTATTTTTAAAAACCACTTGTGTCTGGACAACATAATTTGAGCTAAACTAATTATTTTTCTATTTTTTTATTGTGTAACGAATTATGTGTAGATTGACGAGATATAATTTTTTTAAAAAGAAAATTAAAAAATTAAATGTTATTAAAAAATACAATCACCTGACATTTCAAGTTTATGGACTAGTTTCCTAATAAATTAATTAAAAAAAAAAAAATTCAATCATAAAAAATGACATATGTAAAAACTAGAGATTGCCATCTATAATGGGTTTTAATTTCATAAAAAAATTCTGAAAAAAAAGGTTGTTAGCTATATTGCCAAATTTATTTATTTTTCTTGCTATTGACATGGCCTTGTACTTGCAGGTCCAAGGTGAAGGGTCAGGTTAGCATGCCTTTCCCAAGCCTAAAAATGAGCCTAAAACCAAACTTAAAATGCGGTTGGGGGTTTCAATTTTTTAGGAACAGGATCCTAGTTTAAAATGGGATCTCATTTTAAAAACTAAACTAGATCCCACTTTGATGTACAATCCCGCTTAAAAATGGGATCTCGTTTTAAAAAACAAACGGGATCCCACTTTGAGGTGGGATCTCATTCCAAATATATCTGTTATTTTCCCATTAAAAAAATGTACTATGGACCACATCTCTAAAGATGATTTCTGTAGTTTTTTATTTACAGGTGTCTTGTACAATCTCTTGGATTGTCATATTATATTCAATTTTTAAAAGGATTCAATCAAAGAATTATTTTGAAGTGAAATCAATTACAAGGGCTATTTTGAAGAGGAATTTTTAATAAGAGGGTTTTTTTATTTACATCTAATTGTATTTTAGAATATATTAAACAAAGCATCTACATCTATTTGTAGTTCAAAAATTTTAAAGAGGTATCAATTTAAAAATAGATTAAATATCATTTGTTGTTTTTATTAAGAGGGTTTGGAAATCATGGGGTGAAAACATCAAAAGAAAAACAAAAGAAGCTCATGACACCTAAAAAAATTGAACCAAATAGAGAGGAGGCAAAATAAAAAAGAGATAAAAGAACAAAGATTCAAGAAATGAACATTCAATAGACCATCAATGATGGGGTGAATGGAGATGATACAAATGTAGAATGGTGAATGTGGAAGAGTTCAACAATATGGAAAATGTGACCATCAATGATGGGGTGAATGAAGATGATGTAAATGTGGAAATGGTGAATGTGGATCAATTCAACAATATGGAAAATGTGACCATCAATGATGGGGTGAATGAAGATGATGCAAATGTGGAAATAGTGAATATGGAAGAGTTCAACAATATGTAAACTGGGACTATAGAAACAAATCCAGGTATGTCTTTAAACCCACATTTTGATGATATTGATATTAGTTATTTTAAAGAAGTTGGATATTCCAATAGTGAGATCAACTTTTCTACTAAAAAAATCAAAACACAAAATGAGAATGAAATCCCTTGTATGAGTGAAAATGATTTTTTCTTTAATTGAAAGAAATGTCTTTGATAATCTTTCTAGTAAGACTTCTTGGAGACATATGAGAACCCATGCAAATAGATTATATAAACTATTTTTTTATAGAAAATGTCTAGAATTTCAATGTCAACTAATGATGCAATTGATGAAAATGTGGAAAATGTGAAAAGTAATGAAAAAGTTAGGCATTTTTAAAACCTAAAAAGAAATATGAATCAATTAAACAAGTTATATATAGTGTTGCTAGTGCTATTGATTCTATTGGTAAAAAAAAAGTTTATCTAAAGATAGGAATGTAACACAACGAGTTATAACAAATGCTTTAATTAGTAAATCAATTTTGAATAAAAGAATGATAAGTAAGACTAGTGAGATTCTAAATATAAATCATAAAACTTTGGGAAGAGTAGCAAAGAGAAGAGAAAGTTTTGAGAATGATCCAATTAACCAATGTTGGAGTTTTAACGGTAGACTCCCAAGGTCTATCATGAAATTAAATAATGAAATCAAATCTTTAACTAAAAAATATTGGCATGATATACAAGGGTATCATCTATTGTTAGAGATATTTTAAAGTTAAGAGTAGGGTCAAAAATTCATGATCCTCATTCAAAAAATCTATTAGAAATGACTGAAACTGAATTATATAAAAAAAATTAGATTATTCAGTGTTACCAAATATTACCATAAGTCAAAGATCATTTGAGAAATGTAAACCATGGTATGTGAAAATCAATAAACAACAAATCTCTTATTATTGTAAAAATCATGTGTAATTACATTATTATTATAATGTTTTTTAATATATATGTTGTACTTTGCATACTAATGAATTAATGCAATAATGTGGTATTAATATGGCACCTCAAACAATCAAGGAGTTTATAGTAGGTTTTTTTTGTGAAACATCTAATGGAAACTTATTTTATTCAAAAGTATGTATTTCTAGACAATGCAATAGATGTGGCAACAATTCATTCTTAGGAGAATGTAAGCATGAATGCATTTCACATGATGTTAGACAACAATTAGTGGATGTGAAAAGATTCAATAATGTTGAACATTCTTTCAAGGATGTAAAATTTGGAAAGTGTTGTGAGTTAGTCATAGAAAGATTTAGTGTGCATGCATTCATCAGAGAATTTAAAGATAAGATTGTATCCAAATATGTGAAACACTCCCAATAAGATCGGTGGATTGATGGACAATTTCACACATGTAAAAACACATTTCCAATTGGAAGTATACTATCAGTGGTTGACTTTGTAGAAAACTATACTCTTGCTGCACAAGAGGAAATTCAATCTCATTATTATAATTCAATGCAAGTGGCTAGCTTTTTTCATATTGTATATAGACATGTAAATGATAGTATGGAAGATAATCAAAAATTTTGAGGGAGTACCATTTCTATTTGAGTGATAAAAAATTACACTCATCAGAGTTTGTGCATATTGTTTCAATGTATTTTATGAAAATTTAAAAGAAAGATAAATCTAGATGGCATAACATCTCATATGTTCAAATAACTGTACAGGACAATTCAAAAATTCTAGAATTTTTTATTGGCTATGTAGGGCTTACAAAGAAAATAATATCCAACATATATGGTGTTTTTTTACACTGGACATGGTAAAGGAGAGCATGATGGAGCTAGAGTATGCGTGAAAAGAGTGTTGGCAAGAGACACTATGGGGCTTCATGAGTGTTGTCATTGATGGCAACAAAGTCTATCCTACACATCTGTAGTACATAATATGCCTATACCGGAAGTTAGATTGAAGATTGTATTGGTCCGGTGAACAAGAACAAAGTATGCAACAAGGTCTGACAATCAGGTCCGGATCTCTTAGATGGTGTAGCTTAGTAAGTTGCAGACTTTGGAAAATCAAGAAGGGTATCATGACTACTATATTCCAGAGATTTAGCCTCTGGTGATAAAGCATGAAGAAGATATGAGCATCTGAGTGTTGGTTTCCAGACAGGTAGAACTGACTGAGAAAGAACTGACTAACAGAGTATCAGACTTCAATCCGGATGAGTAATTGATGTTGATAAAGCAATTTGAGGGATCATATATTGTTGGACGACATAATTGATGACTTCAATGCCTATGTTTTTGATATGCATCTCAAATCAAGTATGGATTCAGCTGATAGATCAGTAATTTGTAAATATCTGGTTGCCGACTAGAAAAGTTGTTGAAATCATTGGTGTGGATATATATACTAGATGGATTCCAGTATGAAGGTGTGTGTGCGAATAGATATTACAAAGAAACTACGAAGGAAGGAAGAGATAAGTGTGGAAGTAGCAATAGAAGGCCGGTATTTGACAAAGCATCAACACTAAAGCAGAGGAAGAATGAAGTGCATCAGATCAGTATATTGTACTTAACTGAAACTAAATTTTAGCATTTGCAGATGCCCCTCATCAGTTCAAACATCTGATTTCCTTTTGTAAGTTATTGTAGGTAGTGTGCCTCTTGTGAGCAGTGTGCTCGGGCAGTGAGCCCTAATTGGCAAGTGCCATTTTGTATTTCTTATTCTTTTAATAGAGAATACAATCTTGGGTTAGTCACCCTGTGGTTTTTTCTCTTAACAGGGTTTTCCACGTAAAAATCCTTGTGTTATGTGTTTTGATTTATTTCTACTCTCATGATTATATATGCTTATATGTTCTGATGTTGTACAAATTATAAAAGAAGAAAAGATTGTTAAAATAATAGAGATAACTGATTCACCCCCCCCCCCCCCCCTCTTAGTTATCTGCCTTGTTTCTAACAAAGAGCTCTTGGTAGAGAGAAACTAAAATTTGAGGATGTATAAAAATTTAGAGATGCACATGTGCAATTGTGTTTGGTGTAATTCAAAATTATCTACATGATCATGTGGGAACTCTACAATTTAATGATTATTTTGGTTAGTTGAAGAAGAGAATATTCTTACTCACATGATTGTCAGACAATTAGAGGATCACCAAAATGACATTCATCTAAGAGTTTAAATGCAACCACATGGACTATATGGAATAGGGAGTTTGCATGTTTTTGTCAATTTTGTATTACAGGTGATTGGGAAGCATGTGAAAATATAGAATGGGTTGATGAATGGAAACAAAGATCCTTGACACCTACACAAACATATGATCAACATGAAACAACAATTGAAGACAATAATCTAGTGTTTGCATCAGATGAATATGATCATGTTTCAGATCTTGTTCAAGAGGGTACTTTAATTCAATATTTTTTCTTATTACACTATTTTGTAATATATATAATTATATATGTATTCATGTATTTATCTGAATTAAATATGTCACACTTTATTGAATTAAATATTTTTTTTTGCAGGACATGTGTATGTTATTGTTGCACCCGAGGGCAATGAAGAAGAAATGGAGTATTGGTTGGCTCGATGTGTTAAGACAAAACATAAGTTGTTACATCCTAGAGTAGATGATGATAAATATGAGTATCCAACAGGTTATGTGGTTGTTTTTGGCACCTAGGTGCGGAAATATCTAATGAAAAAGAATAGTTTTCCTGCATTTGAAGATTATGAAAGACATAAGAAGATTATACACTACTCACATTTGGTTGTGTCAATAAATATAAAACTAGTTAGATATCAAGGGAGACCTGCTAATAAAGAGTTACAGACACTTTCTATGGAATAACATGATACAATTCTATATGCATTACAAAAGAGAGAGGATGCAAATCGTACAATGGAATAAATTTGCAGATATGTATATAGTTGTATATATTTAATTAATAGTTCATATATAGTTAATTAATTTACTATCATTGCATAAAAAGTTTATAAGTGATTGCATGCCCCCTTAAGTCATCATCTTGTCTCCCCTTAAGCCATCCTCTTACCTACCCTTAATCTATCTCCTAATTATAGATCTAATTTTATCACATGACACATACTTTGAGTCAAAGCTCATGTATCTCCCCTTAAGCCATCCTCTTACATCCATTAATTCATCCTCTTATCTCCCCTTAAGCCATCTTCTTACATCCCCTTAAGTCATCCTCTAAGCCCCCCTTAAGCCATCCTCTTACCTACCCTTAAGCCATCTCATAATTATAGAACTAATTTTTTCACACGACACATATTTTGATTCAGGGTTCATATATCTCCCCTTAAGCCATCCTCTTACATCCCATTAAGTCATCATCTTAGTTCCCCTTAAGCCATCCTATTACATCCCCTTAAGTCATCCTCTTATCTCCCCTTAAGCCATCCTATTACCTACCCTTAAGCCATCTCCTATTTATAGAAGTGATTTTCTCACATGACACATGGTTTGAGTCAGGGCTCATGTATCTCCCCTTAATCCATCCTCTTAACTACCCTTAAGTCATCCTCTTACATCCCTTTAACTCATCCTCTTAGATACCCTTAAGCCATCCTCTTACGTCCCCTTAATTAATCCTCTTAGCTCCCCTTAAGCCATCTCCTAATTATAGAACTAATTTTCTCACATGACACATACTTTAAGTCAAGGCTCATGTATCTCCCCTTAAGCCATCCTCTTACATCCACTTAAGTCATCTCCTAATTATAGCTAATTTTCTCACATGACTTTGACTCAGGGCTCATGTATCTCCCCTTAAGCCATCCTCTTACATCACCTTAAGTCATCTCCTAATTATAGTTAATCATTTTTGTTTCAGGTCTCCCAAACTAGATGGCATTAGTGACCACTACTTGTGCATTCAACTCATGAAAAAATAGTAGATAATTTTCCCTGTGGTAGGAATCACTTGAATGTAAGGAATTTCTAAGATCTAATTTTCTAACTTTAATTATTGTAATTTTCTTGCATGACTTGGAGTTACGACTCATGTATATATAGTTAATTTACTATCATTATATTTTTTCTCATTCTTTTGCAAGTCGCCTAAAAGTAGATGAAACATGATTATCACTACAAGTTTCCATCTAAGGGCTTGCAAAGTCATGCCACTGGGTTCACTCTCATTGGGATGCCTAGAGAGACAAAGTACATGGAAAAATCTATAACAAAATTTTGTATAGTGGATCTTCCCTATGTTGGATTATTTTATGTGCAATTATTTATTGAACTTTAATAAATTATTCAAGAATTCAGCATGATTGTTACTACAAGTAGATCCAACATTTTATGTGTTGGATGATTTTATGTTCTTATTTCAACTTATATATTATGTCTAAATTGGTTTTAGGTACAATTATTTAATGAACATTAATAAATTATTCAATAATTTAGAATGATTATCACAAGTAGATCCTATAATAAATATGTGTTAGATTATTTTATGTTCTTATTTCACCTTCTATATTATGCTTAAATTAGTTTTAGGTGCAATTATTTAATGAACTTTAATAAATTATTCAATAATTTATCATGATTGTCACTACAAGTAGATCCATCATTTTATGTTCTTATTTCACCTTCTATATTATGCCTAAATTGGTTTTAGGTGCAATTATTTAATGAACTTTAATAAATTATTCGATAATTTAGCATGATTGTCACTACAAGTAGATCCACCATTTTATGTGTTTGATTATTTTATGTTATTATTTCACCTTCTATATTATGCCTAAATTGGTTTTAGGTGCAATTATTTAATGAAACTTTATTAAATTATTCAATAATTTAGCATGATTGTCACAACAAGTAGATCCAACATTTTATGTGTTGGATTATTTTATGTTCTTATTTCCCCTTCTATATTATGTGTAAATTGGTTGTAGGTGCAATTATTTAATGAACTTTAATAAATTATTCAATATATAAAATTATTTAATGAATTTAAATGAATTCCTTGATGTATTTCTAAATCATAGTAACACATAGTACATTTAGCTAAATAAATTCTATGATATGCAATTTTATTTAATAAACTTAAATGGCACCATAGACATATATATCTTAGACATACATCTTGATAATCACTAACTCTAGTTCTATTAGTTTACTGAACATTCTAATCAAAATATGGTCTCATTCCATGTTTGTTCCATTTTGACATATATTAGTTAATTATGCAATCTAAATTTAAGAATTTCTACCAATAAAAATATAGATATGTACCTACTAAGAGAAGTTCAACAAAGAATTTAAACATACTAGAATGTACAAGCATAGTCAATATATATGTAGATCTAGTCCATGAAATACTAATATATAGATAGTCAATGAAATGTATTGAAACATCTAGTCATATAGTCAGCATATACATAAATACAGATCATATTCCATGAAATACTAAAATATCTGTAAGTCCATGAAATACTATTCAACATAGTCATAGTCAACTTGCATATAAATAAATTATGTATCACAGTCCATTAAATAATGTGAGGCCGATTATTTTCCTGCCTTATTTTGATCGTTTTACATTACAGTTGGTGATATTATTAGACTTTTAGAGACTATTATTCCTTTATGCAGATTTGATTATATCTCCTGATTCTGGTTTGACATTGATTAGACATGTGGTGATTCGATTTAAATCATATTTTGATGCTATAATGAGATTAGACATGCGAGATATATTAGATGATGATTATAGATGTGATTTCTAGTTTATCATGTGGATTCATTAATTGATGATGATTATGTAACATTAGATAGAAAATGCAGTCTAATCTTGAATTATGTTGTGAATGATTAATATGCAATAACATGAATTTAATTTCAATTGCTTTGGCTATGACTATACATGATGTGATTGACACTTGATCTAGTTGTGCAGGATTATATTCCCAGGCCACGGGAAATCAGAGGTAGTGTTCACACATATGTTATTCCCTGTGAAATTGATCCATTCCCAAGAGGGATGAGGATCACATTTGATCTGATGTTGTTTGAGTACTTGTTTGATTTATTATTTTGGCCTAGTACCCCTTTGTTAAATTAATTTATATCATGTGTTGCATATTTTTATTGTTTTATACCACTTGGTATTGTTTTCATTTATGGGCCATTTAAAGTAAATTTATGACTCCCTAGGAGTACCTTAGTGTCCCAAAACTTACCCTAGGTGGTTACCCATGGGTCTAGGGTCAATTTTGACTAACTAAACATTGGGGTAACTCACTTTTGGTCACTCTAAACTGAGGTTTAGTCAAAGTGACAAATTTTGAAATGGCTAAGGGTGGGAGATGAGTCATACTTTGGGAAAGACTCATCTCCCTTCCCAAAGTTTGGGGATCCCTTCACCAAGAAGACTTGGGAGGTCTTCAAGACTCCCAAGTGTGTGGGATTTTGCTCCAAGACTCTCACACATGTGTGAGAGCATCTTGGAGGGAGATGGCTCTCTTGGAGAATAAGAGGATGCCATATGGCATCCCTTATCCTCATGGAGGCTTGAAGGGAATTACCACCTCACCACTTGGTCTCTCACACATGTTTGAGAGAACAAGTGGATAAGGTGAGGATTTGAATGGAATTAGAGAGTGACACTTGTCACCCTCACACTTCCTCTCCCTTGTAATTGGCATGGGATGAGGAAGGAGAAGGTGACAAGTGTCACCTTCTCATTCCTCAAGGCCAAATTGGAAGGCCTATATTACCTCCTCTTGAAGAGGAGTGTGGGGTTCTTGCATTTTACATTTTTTTTTTCTATTTTTGGAGTTCCTTTTGGGGAGTTAGATAAATTTGGAGATTGAGAGACTTGGGGAAGCTTAGAGCTCTTCACCAAATGTGCTTCCATTTTTAGGGCTTTTGAAGGTAAGCTCCATGGCTATGGCCATTTTCCCTTGTATATTTCAATTATGTTGTGTTTGTGGTTTTATGTTGTTGGTTGTTTTCATTTTGTGTGGGTTGGGAGTTTGGTGAGAGCACTTCCATTTGGAGGTAAGGCTCAACTTTTATGGGGTAGGGGAGAGTGAACCTCCTCGAGGTCACCTCCTTATTTTTGTGCTACTTATATCCTTGAGGGCTTTTCTTTGATGTTGAGAACATTTTTTATGGCAATAGTGCCATGATAGTTTTTGTTGAGTTATTTGGAGATATGTATTTTGTGGTTGTGGCTTGAGGCCTTGAAACTTGGTGATTTAAGATCATGGAGTGACCTCTTGAGTTGAGGGGTCCACTCCCCTACCCCCATCAAACTCATTTTCATGAGTTTACTTTTGTGCAAACCCTTGGAAAATTTTATGTGTGTTTGAAAAATTGCATTGTTGTGGAGTGTGTGTCAAACCGTGTGATTCCTACCTCCCTAGCTTGGGGGTGACCCACTTGCGGGTCTATGGTAGGGAGGAGGGCTTTCCTTCGTGGCTTGGTTTCCCATTTTTGGTGTTGCACTATGGTAGGTTTTATTGAAGAAAATGGAGTTTGGAGAAGCCCATTTTTAGTGCCTTGACATTATCTTTTGGCTGGTTTTGAGTTGCCATGGCCCTAGAGGCCTTAATGTTTTGTTGTCAAAATTATTACTCTCCTTTGTGCTACTGTTGTGAGGAATCTTAATGTGAAATACCCTTATTGCTTAGGTTGTAAAATCTATGTGCTCTCCATTGACATTTGTTGCTGAAAAGGAAATTCAATGTATAATATTTTTTATTGAGTTTCCACGCATGTATTATGTTGCTGTTGAAATTATGAAGGAGTGGAAAGCTTACAAAAAAAAAAAGAGGAGAAATATAGTTGCTGCCCTTTGTATGCTGTCACTTTAATCTAGAGAGAAAGAAATAGACAAACTGTTATTGAGATTCTTAGAAAAATTAAATCCTCTCTTAGTGCTTACTATTTTAAGAAAATTTATATGACTGGCATAAATTCTTAGCTGTAAAAAAAATATATAGTTTCAAAAAAAAAGAACTCTCCTCAATATGGGTTTTGAGTTATTTAAAATTATGTTATTGTGCCTATTGGTATAACATGTATATATTATTTTAGCATAAAGTTAGCTCCCTATTTTAGTTAATTAATTTAAAAGACTGTATATATATATATATATATATATATATATATATATATATATATATATATATATATATATATATATATATATATGAAAACTGATTTAAGCATCATAAAAATTGAATAGCATATATTTGTGTTGCTGTGCATATAATATAATCTACCAGAGAGATAAAAAAAGAGATCATTAAATACAGTGCCGACCCTAGTATCACTTAGGGTTTAGTTTATTTTTAATAAAAAAAAGGGTAGCCGTGACTGTGTCAGGAGGTGGCCCTAATAGCCACGGCATCGCTGGTCTTGGTAGGGTGTGGGTGGGGGTTCGGCCCCCCCTCCCCACACCAATCCTTTTGAACTTAAACAAAAAAACAACAACGGTGTCCTCTTGCATCAGCGACGCCACTTGAAGACCGCCGCCCCTCTTCAGACACCCTCCCTTATACTTGTTGCCTACCGTTCGTTGGCTACTCTGCATTTCTGTATGATGTTACTTATATATATATATACACTTCGTTCTTGTCAGCATCTTTCACAAAAAAAAAAGAAAAAATAATAAATATCTCTAGATTTTATACTACAGTATATATATATATATACCTGCAATTAAAAATGGTGAAGACAAGAGAGGAGAGAAACAAAACAATGGAGGCAACCAAACAAAGAGGAGAGACACAGAAGAAAAGATGGGGTTTCCATAAGGAAACTAATAAAATAAGTTTAGGGCTTTTCTTAGAAAACTAATAAAATAATATTGATATTAGGGTTAGATGGAGTGAGAGGGAAAAATTGAGGTTTTAGTTTATTTTAAATTCCATTTTTCCTTGTTTCCATGTGCATGGGAAACTTAGACCCTCTCTTTTGCTTTTAGGCTTTTTGAATTATTTTGCTTCTCTTTGTGTCTTTTTTTTTGAGTTGATTTATTAAATTTTCTTTTCAGGTTGAATTTAAATCCCATGTGGAATTTATCCTAGTGGGGATGGAGTTTTGATTCTTATTGAAATTCTTTTTCCCTTTACCTTTTTATTAATAGTCTTCCTTATTATTTTATCTAGTGGCTTTTAATTAATTTTATTGGGCAACCTTTCGATTGCTTTATTTTTTATTTTATTTGATTGATTTTATTATTTTTATAGGGAAGGATATTTTAATTTTTTTCTTTCTATGTATTTTTTTTATTGAGTTAATTAATAAATATAATTGTCAAAATTATATTTATTAAGGGACTTAATTGTTAGATATTAATTTGGTTGTTTAATTGAATCCGAATTTTTATATTTTGAGGAGTGATTAATTTTTAATTTGACCTTGGGATTATTTAATTTATTTTATACCTTGTTTATTTAATTTTTGTCTTAATTATTTATCATCTGTATTCCTTTTAAAATATTTATCTCAATTATCGAAAACGTGTTATGCTGTCAAAATTTTCCTAGAATTTAGGGTTTTATTTTTATGGCATCTTGTGACTTCCATCTAATCACTCCATTTTATCATGCAACCACCATGTTATTGTTTTCACATTTTAATTATTCATTTGCATCTATGTATTAGAGTTAGGGCTTGGTTTTGATCTGTCGAGATCATCCCCTTCACCTAGGAAACTTAGTGTTTTGAACTTAAAATATTCTAACCCTAGTAGCGGCGCATATCGCGTCGCAAACCCCCTAGTCAGCTTTCCTCATGTAGGGGAGTGCGTAGGTAGATGCACCTCCCCATATCTAATTGACATGTATATGCCTTACGCGTATTGCCACCGAGCACACAGGTGCGTGCGAGGGGGTTCTAGGGACAAAAGTTTTTTGTATTTCGTGTCATGACCACATGACAAATGTGGACATGACACATGTGTTCCATGTCATGACCACATGGAAAATGTGGGCATGACATTTGGTATCAGAGCCCAAGTTTAAAGATTGGGCTTGTTTGGGCACATTATTAGTTCTGTGATTTTGATTAATTTGTAAATACATTGCTCTTGTAGGATGCCTCCCCGGTGAGCTAGGCGAGTACGTTCACGGTGCACAGAATCCATAGAGGTATGAGAGGAGCATGAGTCTTCAACAGAGGCTCAGGGATCCCCAGCACCACCAGTGCAGCAGGCACCATAGGCCTTACCAGTGCCCGATATCGGGCCATAGATTTTACAAGTGTTACAGGGAGTATTGGAGAGATTACCACAAGTGGTAGCAGAACCGCGTGCTAAGCCCCACATTGATCTGCGAGAGGAACCACATGAGGAGCCACATGCAGAGCCACATGTTAAGCCCCACGTCGAGCCACAAGTGGTACCACACGTGGAGCCCTTTGTTGAGATTCCTGACACTACCGTAGAGGAGGTTGGTTCAGCATTTAGAGGTTGTAGCAGGGGCCCTCCGCATCAGGTGAGGCGAGGTGAGGCAGTGAGAGTTGAGCAATATTATCACGAGCCTTACGATCATGGTAGAGAGGAGCCTATTAGAGGGCACAGAGATCAAGGTGATCCTATCAGGGACATATTGAGGCTTAATCCACCAATTTTCACCGGTACTATAGAGGGTGCTGAGGCTGAAGCCTGGCTTATTAGTTTTGATAGATGCTTTGCATTGCACCCTTACAAGGGCAATACAAAAGCACGCATGGTAGTCCACTTGTTGTGAGACGTAGCAGCTACTTGGTGGTGCACTAAGGAGTGCAAGTGCCGCTTGTCATTGGACACACTCACATGGGAGACTTTCATTGAGCGGTTCAATGCGCGGTACTTATCAGATCATTATAGACAGCATCGCATAGATGAGTTTCATGACCTCCAGCAGAGAGGGCTTACTATTGCTTAGTATGAGGGCAGGTTCATCGAGTTGTCTCGATATGCGAAGTATCTCCACGATGGGAAACTCCTAGTTCATAAGTTTATCAGAGGATTGAACCATAGCATAGTAGGGCTTGTATGCATGGCAGACCCCCAAACTTTGAGTGATGCTACCGAGAAGGCATACATAGCTGAGGAGATACAGGGATGAGGGTAGTGTTCATGCCCTAAGTTCCAGGATCGTGGGCAGTAGGAGTATCAGCAGAGTTACCATAGACCACCACCGCCACCTCATAGAGGAGAATCTAGTTCCGCATCCTTGCCTCCTAGGCCCACACAGCTGCAGCAACAGCAGAGATCGAGGCCATAGTAGAGGGCACATGGGGGGCATAATTGAGGTCAGCAGCAGCAGGGCCCGCATAGAGATCAGAGGCAGCAAGGACCACCTGTAGGACCTGCAAGGTCCCAATAGTCATATAGGGGTTCACAGGGGTCAATAGGTAGATCTAGACAATAGTAGTCGAGTAGGACTCAGAATGGATAGGCAAAGGCTAAGGGCCCATGTTATGTGTGTGGTGGAGTGGGACATCTAGCCAAAGAGTGTCCATAGGGTTTTATAGCAAGGGGACAACCTTGTGCAGGAGGTTCAGAGTAGACGATTGGAGACATGGGCAGATCCCATCGTATGTTCGCAATGGTTGATAATCGCCAGGCCAATTTTTAAGCATTAGTGATTGAGACATCAGGTATGATAGGGGGTCTCCCCATTTCTATTCTTTTTGACTCTAGTGATACTGACTCTTTCATATCTCCATTGTTAGCGGAGCGCTGCAGGCTGGTGGCCTCTAGGTAGGGTGATAGGTGGGTGGTTGAGTTGGCCTCAGGGGCCAAGATGACAGTAGATGCCTTAGTCCACGACTGTGAGATTTCTTTGGGACCCTTTGCCATAGTATGTGACCTTAGAGTTATGACATTAGAATCCTACGATGTGGTTTTGGGCATGGACTGGCTTGCGGCTCATCGAGCCAAGCTAGATTGTCACCGAAAGGCGATTAGCTGCTTAGATGATCATGGTAAATTAGTTGAGATAGTGGACATGCAGAAGCCCATAGCAGTACATATGATATCTGCTCAACAGCTTAAGCGCTACATGCAGAAAGGATGCCAGATGTTCGCTATTACAGTGAGTGACAGATTAGAGGATGAGCTTGAGGGATCTTTGGATGACCATCCCATCCTGAGAAAGTTTGCCGATGTGTTTTCAGCAGAGTTACCGGAAATGCCACCCTGTCATGAGGTAGACTTTCATATTGACTTAGTGCTGGGTGCCAAGCTAGTGTCTCGTGCACCCTACAAGATGACCACTCATGAGCTCATAGAGCTCAAGTTGTAGCTTGAGGACTTGCTCGAGAAGGGGCACTCTAACCAAGCATTTCACCTTGGGGTGCTCTTGTCATCTTTGTGAAGAAGAAGGATGGGTCCCTTCGATTATGCATGGATTATATGCAGTTGAATAAACTGACAGTGAAGAACCATTATCCTCCGCCCAGGATTGACGATCTTTTTGATCAGATGCAGGGAGCCAGGCTGTTCTCTAAGATTGACCTGAAGTTCGGTTACCATTAGTTGCATATCATAGAGGTGGACATCCATAAGACTGCCTTCCAAACTTGTTATGGCCACTATGAGTTCATTGTGGTCCCCTTCAATTTGACGAATGCCCATGCAATGTTCATGAGTCTCATGAATGAGGTGTTCCGTACCTATTTGGATCGGTTCATGATTATTTTCCTTGATGACATATTGATCTATTTGCGGAGCGAGGAGGAGCATTAGGAGCACCTACGTCAGCTTCAACAGTGTTTGAGGGAGCAGAATTTTTATGGGAACTTGGCAAAGTGTGCATTTTTAAGGACAGAGGTACAGTATTTGGGGCACATCCTATCTGGTGATGGAATCTCTGTAGATCCATCGAAGATCAGGGCTATCAGAGATTGGCCAACACCCACTAGTGTGACAGAGGTCAGGAGTTTTATGGGGTTAGCTGGTTATTACCATAGATTTGTTGACGGTTTCTCTCATAGAGCGTACCCCATCACTTCCCTTCAGCGGAAAGGGAAGAGTTTTACTTGGACCAAGTAGTGTGAGAGGGCCTTTGGGGTCCTCAAGGAGCATCTTACCAGCACTCCTATTTTAGCGGTTCCTAATCCTGTAGCAAATTTTATGGTTTGCACAGATGCATCACATGAGGGTTTGGGAGCCATACTTATGCAGGGTGGTAGAGCAATTGCGTATGAGTCGCGGAAGCTCAAGACCCATGAGCTGAACTACCCCACTCACGATTTGGAGTTAGTAGCAGTGGTTCATGCTCTAGTTCGTTGGAGACATTTCTTATTGGGTCATCCTAAATAGTCTATGTCCTATCATCACTACAATCACGAGGCTTCTTTGTTCCACATGAAATAGATTCACTTGCCTCACCCTATAGAAGAGAAAGAAACTTGAAATCAGATAAAATTGTAAAAAATTACATGTGCGTATATGATTTCAATTTGATTTAATTTAATATAATTTGTAAAATCATGAAATTATATATTTAAATCTAGACTAAAGTGTGCATAATTACCATATGATCATGCTCAATTACTCCCACATATTGTTGCCCAAGTGGTATACCTATCAATTCTAGAACAAAAGTGTCTACTCCTAATTCCTAGATATTCAAATGAAGCGTAAATTAGGTTATAAAATCATGAAAATATTTATATATAGACTAAAGTGTGCATAAATTACCATATGATCATTCTCATCTTCTCCCACATTCTATTTCCCAAGTGGTATAGCTGTCAATTCTAGACCAAACATCTCAGCTGCTAATTCCTAGATATTCAAATAAAGCACAAATTAGGTTACAATATTTACCAAAACATGTAACCATATAAAAGACCTAGAAATTTGTTATCCTCGAATTCATCTATGCTCAATTCGTGGGATAACCTCTATGAAACTTGTCCATTTTGTAGCCCACACACTCTAAGCACGCAAAATGAGGTGAATCACATTTGCCCTCATATGTGGTCCCCTAGCCTCGGAACATCATTCTGAGTGTTAACCTTTTTCGATTCATCAAAATTTGCAAAATAAAACCAAACTATAAAATTTCACTTTGCAAAGTTAGGAAATTTTCCGCTCATGCAGGAGTGCTGAATTTCAGCGCCCTTGCATCCTAATGCAAAACTAAAGTTGCAAGGTTGGAAAAATTCACCTACCTTGCATATCATCCACCAAGTTGCATCGGCAGCAAAATTTACCGACTTAGCAAATCGAGTTCACACAAGTTGTCATAAATCCAGTGTTTTAATTATGATTTGGGGGGCTTTTTAATCACTTTTGTCTTATTGTTATTTCTATTCTTCTCTCATACCCTCCCCATTCCTCCGCATTTTTTAAGGCTTTTGTGTTTGTGAAGTGCGTGGCCTTTGAGTGAATTCAACAGGCAATTTAGGCTGGGTTTTTGTCGTTGTTTACCATTATTTTTAGGTATGTTTTTTTTCCTTTCGCTTGTATCCGTTTAAGTTGTGTTTTAATACTCAATGTTTGTGTTACTTTCATGTTCATTAAGATTAAGATCATTTTTTATTTTTTAGGTTTATGATACTAGGTTTATGTTTATTTAATCTTGCAACCATTTTCCTTTCTCTGTCCAAAACCCGTAGACTCTCGTATCATAATATACTAAGTTATGGTAACCCCGTGTTATACCGAGGGTTTGAGTTTTGAAATTGTTGTGTCGATCTTCCATGGTGTTGTGACATTTTCACACATCGCCCCATTGCAAATGGGGACCCCCTCTTTTTCTCACTTTTTGTCTTAGTATTTCTTTAGGGTTTAGGTTTTCTTTGAGTTTATAGGTTTGGTGGTATTGATTTGCCCAAGTCTTGCAAAGTTCTTGCTCAAACTCCTTGAAGTGATTGAAGAAATTAACTAAGGACTAGAAAATTAGCCTAAGGGATCCATATGCCTTCACCCTGACGCATGTCCCTGAAACCCTAAAATTGGCTAAGTCTAATGTCTTGAAAACCCTAAAAATTTGACTAAGTTTGAAATCTCGTGGATCCTTAAAAATCTAGAATCTGCATGTTAAATCCCATGGATCTGGGACCTATCTCAAACATTGTGAAAGTATATTTCAAAATATTTAAAGTATAGGAATACTTAAATATATTTTGAAATATAGATCAGGCAGGGACCTTTGAAATCTGGTTTGTAAAATCTGGTTCATCAAGAAAATTGTCCAAGAGAGAGTGAAATCCGCGCCAAAAATTGTCCAAGAGGGAGTGAAAATTTGCACCAAAAATTGTCCAAGACCATCAGAAATGTTCACCAAAATTTGTGAATGGGATATCAAAAGGTGCACTGGATTTTGTAAAAGAACACAAGGAATGTGTGACGCAACTTGTGAATGAACATCCAAAACCCCTGACTTTTCTTTCGAAAGACATTATACAATGTGTGCTAAGTTTGTGAATGAGTTCATGAAATCCCCGCCCAAATGTGTGAATGACATACCGAAATGTGCGCTTCATAGTATTCCTAACTCATAAAATGTTATGTACCTAGGGATATGATATTATAATCTACTTGGGTGGATGGAGATGCTAACATGTGGCACACATCCCTTAAGTTAGTTATATTGGGTCTTATGGGTAACTTGTGTAATTAATTTAGGTATTGAGTAGGCCTTCATTAGGATTACCCGAGCCCATTATGTAATTAGGAGGTGGTATATATATAGGAGGTGAATATCATTATAAGGATATGTGTAGATTATGATATTGTATTGGAGATCTCTTGGAGATATAGCGTGGAGTGGCTTCTTCCATAAGGAGTGTTGTATGGTGTTACCCTACCTCAAGGGTTTATTCTATTTCCGCATATATTGGATATTAGGGCATATTGGCCCACAAACATCTCTTGTGTTGTGTGAGATCTATCTTCTGCATTATATTATTTCTATTATTATATGTTTGGATCTTATCAAGTGGTATTAGAGCATGATCTTGGCACCGTGAAGGCAAAAACTAGGCAATTTATTTTTCTAATTTGGAGGTCATTTTGGAAATCGTATAACTCTCAAATTTTGGAAAATTTTTCTATGATTTTTAAAGGGTTTTTGAAGAACATATTGAAGCTGCTATAGTCCATAATTCAGAGCATTTGGATTAGAATTAGGTGAGTTATAGTAGAATTAGGGTTCCTGCCATTATTTTTTAAGTAGCATATATCTCTCTTATTTTGGTGAATCTATGCAAGATTTTTTGTGGGTTTTTCAAGATCATATTGAAGCTGATATAGACCAGATTTGAGCACAATTGGAGAAGAATTAATAGATTTATTGCAAAATTAGGGTTTTCACTATTTTCACTCCTAGGGTTGAAATTTAGTAAATTTTTTCCTAATTTATGAAGGGTTCATCAGAGACATAATGATACATCTATAGTCCTAATTTGGAAGAATTTTGAGGTGTTTTCAGTAAGTTATGACAATTTTATTATTTTTCATAAATTCACTTTCTAGGATGCAAATTAGGGAATTTTTCTGAGATTTTGATATTTCTACAAATCTCGTCAAATTTTATCATGGGTCTACTAATTGTGTTTTGAATTTTGAGGCCGATAACATTACGAAATAATTCAATCAAAGTAAGGTAGGTTAGAAAATTTTAGAAACCCTAGTTTCAATGAGGATTCCTTATTTTGATGGAAGTGGAGATGCATTAGAATGGTGGAAGCAATTTAAAAGAGTTTATGGTCAAAGGAAACTATGGAAAATAGATCTTAGTTTACATTTAATGGGTGAAGCTTTAAAATGGTACATACCATTGCATAAGGATATTTCTTTAGATGAACTAGAACAAGCTTTCTTCGATAGATGGGCTCAACAACAAGAAGAAGAAGAAGAAGAAGAAGAAGAAGAAGACAATATGAAAGAAGAAGAAGACGACAATATGAAAGAAGAAGAAGAAGAAGAAGAAGAAGATGATGATGATGATGATGATGATGATGATGATGATGATGATGATGATGATGAAGATGAAGATGAAGAAGAAAAAGAAGATGAAAAAGAAGATGAAGAAGAAGAAGAAGAAGAAAAAGAAGGAGAAGAAGGAGGAGGAGGAAGAAAAGAAACAAAAGAAAAAGAGGATACAGGTACATGCACTTTAGCTCCAAGGAAGGAGGATTCAATCCCTCAAATTCATGGATGTATTCAAAAGGAAAAGGTTGTTGCTTCTATAAATCCTAGCATCAAGTACAACTTCATCAGCATGGACTTAGCCAAGAAGCTAAGGGTACAAGCAAAGTACATCAAGAATTGTCAAATATTGGGTAAGGATATTCAAATTTTTGAAGATTTAAAGCTCTCTATGGATAAATATGTTTTGCATTCAAACTTTCATGCTTTGCATATGGATGGATTGGATATTGTTCTTGGTTATCCTTGGTTAGAATCTTTGGGAACAATAAACATCAATGTGCAAAATAAATTCATGAAGCTTTGGTATAGAAGGAAAAAAGTTACATTATAGGATATTACACATAATGAAGTCCAAAAGAAAACCAAGGAAGTGCAAGTTCAAGAATCTACTAAAGATTGCATCAAGGAATTAGAGGACACGCAAGAGGAGCCAGATGTAGAGAAAAAAGAGGAGACAAGTAATTGTCTTCATGAGACAACAAAACAAGTAGCAAAAAATGATGAAGAATCAAAGAAGGCTCCAATGATAGCAAAGGGTGCAATATATAGGCATCCACATCATTCTGAGAGGCAAGAATCATGGAGAAAACCATCATGGAGGAATAATACTACATGGAAACAACAATCCCATTACTATGGACCCACATGGAATCAAAATAACTACTACAACAATTAGTGACATCATAGAAGTAATGGCTATTCATGGAAGTAGAGGACTTACTATGATAAGGAATACAATCAAAGAGGTGCAACAAAATATGGATCAAGGATGGGATCTAGGTACTATCAAGATAAAACCATTGCGAAGATCAACTATGGATGGTTGGATGATTGGTCATGGTGGAACATTCATAACAACCTGCGATAGTCTTACTATTTTTCTTCTTCTTGTGTTTCAGGGACAAAGCAAGTCAAGGAAGAATGGCATGTTATGTACCTAGGGATATGATATTATAATGTATTTGGGTGGATGGAGATGCTAACATGTGGCACACATCCCTTAAGTTAGTTATATTGGGTCTTATGGGAACTTGTATAATTAATTTAGGTGTTGGGTAGGCCTTCATTAGGATTACCCTCCCATTATGTAATTAGGAGGTGGTATATATATAGGAGGTGAATATCATTGTAAGGATATGTGTAGAGTATGGTATTGTATTGGAGATCTCTTGGAGATATAGCGTGGAGTGGATTCTTCCATAAGGAGTATTGTATGGTGTTACCCTACCTCAAGGGTTTATTCTATTTCCACATATAGTGGATATTAGGGCATATTGGCCCACAAATATCTCGTGTTGTTTGAGATCTATCTTCTACATTATATTATTTCCATTATTATGTTTGGAGTCAAAATCCAGGCCAAAAATTGTCCAAGACCATCAGAAATATGTGCCAAAATTTATGAATGGGATATCAAAAGGTGCGCTGAATTTTGTGAAAGAACACAAGGAATGTGTGGCATAACTTGTGAATGAACATCTAAAACCCCTAACTTTTCTTGAGAAAGACATCATACAATGTGTGCTAATTTTGTGAATGCGTTCATGAAATCCCCACCCAAATGTGTGACTGACATACTAAAATGTGCACTTCATAGTATTCCTAACTCATAAAACTCATGACTCTTTGTTCATGAACACATAAAATCTACGCAAGAAATTGTGAAAGATTTCCTGAAAACTACACAAGAAACTATGAAAGACCCTCTAATATCCTTGATTTTTCTTGAGAATGAATCCATGAAATCCCCGCTAGAATCTGTTCTTCACATCATCCAAACTTGCACTAGGGAATTGTTCACGAAGTCATGGGAAATGCTCTCATTTTTGTTCTTGTTCCTAAACTAAAGAAATGTGTGCTTAAATTTATTCCTGAACACCTAAAGCTCATGCCTTATATTGTGAATGATATCCTAAAACTTACGCTCAAGATTCCTAAGTGACTCTTCCAAACATGTTTCTAAAATTGTGAATAAACTTAGAAATTCCCACCAAGAATTGTGAACAGCATGCTAAAATCCCCACTCAAAATTGTAAAAGAACACTTGCAAAATGGGCCAAGAATTTTAAAGGAGCACCTAAAATATGTGCTCAGATTTATGCAAGACGATGAATTTTGTGAATGCACTTGTGAATGAGTTAAGGAAATGTGCACTCATATTTGTTCCTGACCACATGAAATTCCTAACTTCAATTGTGAACAACCACCTTATAAGTGCAAAAAGAAATTTGTGAAAGAACTACTCAAAAGTGTGATCTAATTTGTGAAACAACCCATCAAAAGTGTGATAGGAATTGTGATTGATCCCAAGGAAATTGCGCCCAAAATCATGAATGATTACAAGAAAAATGCAAAATTACAAGTGAAAGAACAAATGAAATTCAGAATGGGGGGTAATGTGGAAAATACTTTCCCAGATGATAATACTGAGCAGGCTATGGAAAAAGATTGTCAGATGGCTTCGGGTAATGGGGATAATGCTTACCTAGATGATAATACTGAGAAGGTTCTGGACAACACATGTCAAAATGATGTTTTAGATACAGTTAATTATATGGATCAACAAACCACCAATGGGTTTGAGGAGGGTTAAATACGGGACCAACTGATAGATGGGGATGCTGAAGAAGGTAAAGTTTTGCAGGATGATCCACAGGTTCTTCCTAAAGAGACAACAGATACTGAAGGAGTAATAGCTTTTGAGTCAACCCAGGATAATGCTCTGGAAATAGGTGATCAATCAGCTAATCCTTCATTGACAGTGGAAATCGGTCCAAGTGGTAGTGGTAATGAACAAGAGGAATGGATTACCCCTAAGAAAAAGACTCGTAAAGGTAAAAAGACTGCTGATGTTGGCACTAACTCCAAACAAGGGAGACCGACCGTACGGGAAACACGACAAAGAGAGATTGCTAAGGAAATTGCCAGTGGTAAGCAGAAAACACTGGAGGTCAATTCCCTCAAACCTTCTAAATGAGGATTTTATCCTGGAATCTGAGGGGTTTCAACAGCCCCACCAAATAGTTTGAGGTTAAAAACTATGTTTTAGATAATAAATTAGATATTTTGCTTCTTCAGGAGGTCAAGATGAATGAGGAGAGATTTAAGAAGATAGCTGGTTACATATGGCCTAAGGCTGAGTTTTGCATTAGTCTGGCTATAGGGGCTTCTGGTGGGATTGTTACAATGTGGAATAGTGCTAAAATTTAGGGTTCTCTTGTGGCTTTTAGCAAGCATTTTCTAGTTATCAACTTCTCCTTGCCTTCATTCAATTGGTATTTAATCAATATTTATGCTCCTAATACTAGAGTTCTGAGGCAATCTTTGTGGACTGATTTGAGTAGCATTCTGACCAATTCCCCGCACTCTAGATGGATGTTGGCTGGTGACTTCAACACTCCATTATATCCCTCTGAGAAATCTGGTGGGATCCTTGATTACTCTGACAGCATGTTTGACTTTGCGGCATTTATTAATGTTCGGGGATTGCTAGATGTGGAGCTGCAAAATCAGATTTTTACCTGGTCTAACAGACGACGACGCGACCATATGATCAAGGTTAAATTAGACAGGGTTCTTATTTCAAGTAACTGGGATAATCATCATAATATGCATTTGTGGGCTTTTCCTAGAACCATATCTGATCACTGCCCTATCTTCCTTCATTGGCAAGATCAATGCCAACGGGGCCCTTTCCCTTTCCGGTTTGAAGCAATGTGGATTAAGCATAAAGACTTCAGACAACTTGTGACTCAATGGTGGCAAATTCCTATCTAGGGCACTCCTATGTTTAGACTGGTTAAAAAATGTATGCATATCAAACAGGAGGTTCGTGGATGGAATAGATACAGTTTTGGTCATGTGTTTTGGCAGAAGAAAAATATAACTAGAAAACTAGTGGATATTCAGCAGCGGATTGCTCAAGGAGATGTTTCAGAAGACACTACTAAGGAAGAACATGATCTGATTTCAGATTGGAGGAATCTTATGTGCCGAGAAGAGGTCTTTTGGAAACAGAAGTCTAGAATTCAGTGGGTTAAAGAGGGAGATAGGAATATAGCTTTTTTCCATATTTCTGCCATGAAACATAGGAAGGCTAACTCCATCACAAAATTATGTTTGGGCAATGGCAATGTTATCATTGAGGATAATGAAATTGGAGAACAAGCTGTGATATTCTTTCAGAATTTGTTGATTGAACAAGCTAATGGTGTTGACAATGGCAAGACTATGAATCAATTCATTGACAAAATTCCCTATCTAATAACTGAGGAAGATAACTTGGAAATGCTAAGGCCTATATCTGAGGAGGAGGTTTGTGCTATTTTATTCTCTATGGGTCCCTTCAAAGCTCCAGGTCTGGATGGCTTCC
The DNA here is from genome assembly GCA_027924645.1 of Cunninghamia lanceolata. Lineage (NCBI taxonomy): Eukaryota > Viridiplantae > Streptophyta > Pinopsida > Cupressales > Cupressaceae > Cunninghamia > Cunninghamia lanceolata. The sequence continues at coordinate 4,076,658 of BSBN01000669.1, forward strand.
CTCCTATTTTTTTCCAGGAATATTGGGATATTGTGGGGGCTGATCTTACCGCTGAGGTTCGTGATTTCTTCAAAACTGGTAAACTTTTAAAATAGCTCAATAATACCTTTATTGTCCTTGTTCCTAAAAACTAAAACCCACCAATCTTTCTAAATTCAGACCTATTAGCTTGTGTAATATTGTCTATAAGCTTTGCACCAAAGTCCTTGTCATGAGAATTTAACCTTTTTTAGATAAAATTATTTCCCCTTCTCAAAAAGGTTTTGTCCCAGGCTGTCAAATTCTGGATGCTGTGATCTCCACTCATGAAACTATTCATTCCATGGATAAGAGTAGAATACATGGCATGGCTCTCAAGTTGGATATCGCTAAAGCCTACGATAGGGTCTCATGGACTTTTCTATTTCAAGTTATTAGGAAATTTTGGTTTAATAAAAAAATATATCTCCTCATTTGGACGGCTGTTTCTTCCGCCAAATTTTTAGTCCTGGTTAATGGGGTCTCTAGGGGTTTTTTCTCTTCCTCGAGAGGACTTTGTCAGGGGGATCCTCTTTCCCCTTACTTGTTTATCATAATGGCGGAGGCACTCGGGAGATACATTCAAGCTAATGTCACTTCTAAGCATCTTGTGGGCATCAAACCTGCTTCCTCCCTTGCCCCTATGTCTATGTAGCAATTTGTTGATGATACCATTCTTTTCAGCATCTCTTTTGTGCTTGAAGCTCAGAGATGGAAGAATATTTTAAACCTTTATGCCATAGCTTCTGGGCAAAGCATAAATTTCCAAAAGAGTAATGTGTATTTTTTTAATACTCCTAATGATCTTCGACAAAAAATCATTAATATCCTGGACTGTGCTAAAGATGATCTTCCTGCTATCTATTTGGGTCTTCCCTTTATGGTTAAAGAGGTGTCTCAAAGGTTCTAGAACACTATATTGGAAAGAACTCAGTGGAAATTGATTGGTTGGAAATGGAAATTACTCACTAGTGCTGGCAAATTACAGCTTCTTCAGGCCTGCCTGCAAGGTATACCCACTTATTTCCTATCTCTTTTTTAAATTCCTACTTCTTTTACTGACAAGCTGGAACATATTCAAAGAAAAATTTTATGGACGGGAGTAGAAGATAAACAAAGAATGTCCTTGGTCAGCTGGGAAAAAGTGTGTCTCCCTAAATCCCATGGAGGTCTCAATATTAGATCCATACGCAACATGAATAAAGCCCTTCTCTCAAAAATCAATTGGAACCTGATTCATCAACATAAAGATTGGGGGGAAATCATGCAAGCAAAATATCTGCATGTCACTGACTAGCCCAACTTCCTCCAACAGGAAGGTTTACCTCAGGGATCCGTTATATGGAATAAAATGCTGAAATCTAGAAGCCTTCTTACGCAAGGGATTAGATGGAAATTGGGTAATGGTATGTCTATTAAGTTCTAGATTGATATTTGGATAAAAGATAAGGCTCTGATTACTCAGGGGGATTACGGTGAAATTGTTGGCATTGTTACTCAGTTTTTTGGTGATAAAGTTAGCAATTACATGTTAAATAATAATGGCAACAGGAGCTAGAAAAATTTACTAGACTGCTGCACACATCGCCCTGATCTCACCTCTAGAGTTCAGGCTGTTCAATAGTTGATTCAGGGAGTTAGAATCCCTCTCTTCCCTCGTGAGGATGAGTAGTTTTGGTGGCTGGATAACAATGGGCGTTTCCTTGTTAAGTCTGCCTATCATTTATTGGTTCCTGAGGTTCATAGAAAGGAGATATGGAGAAAAGTTTAGAACCACAAACTTGTACCGAAAATTAATATGTTTTGGTGGGCTTCTATTCATAACAAAATTCTGACCTAAGACAACTTACAAAAGAGAGGTTTTACCCTGGTCAATAGATGTTGTCTGTGCTATGATAAGGAGGAAACTATTTCTCATCTATTCCTTCATTGCGATTTTGCTAGGGAAATTTGGAACTTAATCCTAAGTAAATTTGGTTTTCAGTGGGTCTATAATTCTGATATTACGGAAGTTATTAACAGTTGGTATCCACCCTTTTCTCATCCCTAGCTTATTGAGTTATGGAATCAAACTCTGCCGTGTTTGAGTTGGACTTTGTGGAAAGAGTGCAATCATAGGATTTTTAGGGATACTGCTAGAGATGCCTCTCAGGTTTCTCACACTTTTATTAAGACTCTTATGGAAAGTGTCACTAATGCCCATATCTGAATTACGGAGAAACCCTTGACTCATGAAGAGGAACAAATTGCAGCAAATTGGAAGATTCTCAATCATATTCCTATTCATAACAATGCCAAATGTTTGCAGAGGCTTAATACTAGATGGAGTCCTCCGAACCCTAACTGGCTGAAACTTAACCTTGATGGGGCTTCTAAGATGGATGGTATAGCTAGTGGGGGAGGGATCATAAGAGATGACAAAGGGTGGATGGTTGCTGTCTATGCTGGCAGTCTGGGCTATCAAAGCAATAACTATGCTAAAGCTACTACTCTTCTATCGGGGATTAAATTGGCTATATCCCTTGGTATCAGAAATTTGTATATCTAGGGGGACTCTAAAATGGTTATTGATGCAGTTAACAATGTGTCGACTGTTGGCATTAAGTTGAAAGATATTATTAGGGATATACAGATTCTCCTATAGAAGATTCCCAGGGTGGACATCTCACATATTTATCGTGAGGGTAATGGTGTTCCAGATGCCTGTGTCGAACTTGGACAACGGTATTCAAATTGGCGTTGTTGGCACCAAATTGATCATATCCCTTTAAATCTTAAGGCTCTCATTCTAAAGGAAGTGACGGGTTAAGGATGAGTCAGATTTATTGGAAAGATAGCTCACTTTGTCAGCTCTTTGGGAGGGGGCTGATGTGCCTCTTGCAGTACGGGTTTTTTTGTACCTTCTTAATTGTCATTTCTGCTCCTTTCTTTTATAAGGCTAGCAGGCTGCTTGATCATTATGGTGTGTGCCATGTAATTATGATTAAGCATGGGATGAGTAAGCGTCATCTTTGTAAGGTTTCCCATAGTTATGATAATGCATGTTGTTTTATCACCAACATCATTAGCCTTGATCAAGGGAGTAGTGTTATCGTAAATATGACTGGGGAGATTTGGGGTTTTTGTGAACTGCTCTGTAATTCCGACATGGGTGGTGATAGAATTAGAACCAAACCCGTCTCTTGCTGTGAGTTCAAAGACAACCTGGTGGTCTGGCATTATTGCAAAGAGGGTGGGATTAGTCCCTATTTGGAGTGGCTCAACGGGTATAATAAAAATTTATCTGAACAGTTCGCTAGGACTTGGCCGAACCGGTGTGTTTCTGTGGGCGAAATTAGTTTTGAAATTTCTGAAAGTGTGATTGCTATGGCCACTGGTATGTCTACTCAGGGGATTAAATTGCAAAGGAAAACTAAAATTACAGACCTTTCCTGTCAGAAGCTCTTTCTTGGAGATGGCAAAGATTTAGTCCCCTAACAGGAGGGATTTGACATAACCAAGTTGCCTAAGCCTTGGGATGGTGTGTGTTTTCTCCTCATGAAGTATTTCACCCTGGAGGGGCGCTTCACCAGGTTCTACAACTATCATCTCCCCCTTTTGAATCATTTTCATCGCAATGCTCATATTAGCTTTCCTTTTTATTTGCTTTCTTCCCTTGAGCATTTTATCCTTAGGGTTAGAGCTAAATTGGCTAAGAACCCTGGTAAGAAACCCATCCCTCTTCATCAGGGCCTTATCCTCTGTCTTTATAAGCACCATCTTGCCCTAGAACCATCTAAGGCCATTCAAACCAATAGTGGGGAACTATCTTCTAACCCTAAGGATATTCCTAGTGTTGAAGAACCATGCCCTTCCCCTATTCCTACTAAAACTAAAGAAGTTTCTTTTTCTACTCCTGAGGAGATTCCCGTTGATACTCCAGGATCTACTGTCAGTACGAAAGGGCAAAAAAAGGAAGACACATGCTAGTGAAATGGGCACTAGGGGGGCTGCGGTAGAGACCCCAAAAAATCCTTGTAGGACCCCTGTGGGACAAGGTAGCAAGTCTCTTTCGTCTCCTAAGGTTACTAAGGATGGTTTTTCCTCAGGAGTTAGACGGTTAGGGTGAATTGCTAGCAAACCTGCTCTAAAAGGAAAACTTATTAATTATTCTGAGAGCGCATCTGATGAATCCACCCAGGGGGATGAGGCTAAGGATACGGATGTTTAGGAAATCTCTAAGGATGCTGATGGTAAGCAGGAGACTCAAGAAATGGGGGCTACCACTGAGGATGCTGTTGATTCTGCTGAAAATGTTGGCAAAGAGGGAGAGATGTTTGTGGAAGAAGCCGATGATGAAATAGACACTGATGCTGGCCTGGGAGCTGAAATTGCGATTCTAAGGGCTCGCATTGAGAAATTGGAACATAATCTTTCCACTGTGCTTAGGAATTCTATTTTTCTCAATATTTCTATGCTACAAAACCTGGGGGTTACTGTTACTTCTGACAATGATGATCTTGCTAGGAAATTGGATGACATTATTAAATCTATGGTTAAGGAGAGAATCTGTCTCCTTAGTTTTTGCTTTTATACAGATGATACTCTGCTACTCTGTATTTACTATCTTAGTTTACAACGGCTGGTTTTGCTGTTTATGTTGGGAAAATAGTATTTGATGTATCTGGTTTAAGGCACTTTTTGTGCTTGTTGCCTTTGTGGCCTCTCTACTTTTTGTAAGGGTTCGGCCCCTTGTTTAGCCACCTTATATTATCAAAAACAAATGAAATTCATTTCATTCCTCCCTGAGTCAGCCTAGCTGGAAAATTTGCATGAAAACAAATTGTTCAAACATTAGTGAAGTCGGCCTATGTAAAGTCCATTGGAAATGAATTATTAGTCGTCCCTACCTTCGGCAGAGTAACTATTGTTTTCACCGTAATAGTATTTCTTTGGGCGTTGGACTTTGTGCAAGTATTATAATCGAAATTAGCCTAAGTTTGTTTTCACCGTAATAACATTTCTTTGGGCGTTGGACTTTGTGCAAGTATTATAATCGAAATTAACCTAAGCGTTTTAGTCTATCCTTGGGATTATTTTCCCGTTGATATCTATACAATGACAATAATCAAAGTTAAACCTAAGTCGCATTGGCAATTTTTTAGCCCATTGGCAATTTAGTTTTTTGTCTCGTTCTTTTTTTAGCCCATTTTCCTTTGTTTTTGCAGGGCCTCGGCGTGTGTTGCATCTTTAACTCGTGGCAGTGTTGGAATTTGCATGTTCTGTGTGGCCCTGTTTTCCATTGCAGGTAGAGAGGTAGAAACTAGCTCTGGAGGTGGCTGTTGATGCATTATGCTTTCCAAAGGATTCATTGCCATCTACTCCTGTATCTGTGGTTGTGACTGCATTCCATTTCTTTGTGATTGCCATTGTGGGGTTTATATCCAATGCAACTAGATATTCAACCTCAAAGCATGTGCGATTGTGGGATCTTCTTTGGTTCTGTTGTAGCCAATATGTCTCTTGTGGATTTATATCTTGTTGAATTCAATTAGGTTTTATCAGGCTAGTGTTTTTTAACCCTTTTTCTCAGTTCAAATTTAATTGATCTCAGCTTTCAAATTTAGAGTTTAGACACTATAATAATTTATAAAATCACTTTGAACACCTTTTTCAATTTCATTCAGAAATACTTAGTTCCCTTTGAGATTTAGTTTTATGGGGTGAATGCAGCTTTTGATCTTTTGGCCAACAAAGTAGTGGCATTAATAGACACAGAAACATCTGAGGCTGTGCCATTTCTATCAGATCTTGGAGAGGCAACCAAGGTTCCAGTTCTGTCATTATTGGTCACAAGTCATGCGCTCTCCAACCAGAGGTTCCCATATTTTGTTCACATGGCACACGGTGATCACATTCAGATGAAAGCCATTGCAGCCCTGGTTAAGCATTGCAGCTGGAGAAGCGTTGCATTTCTTCACTCAGAGGATGATTTTGGTTCCGGAGCCATGTCCTCGTTGCATGATGCCCTTCAACATCTAGACTCTGATATTATATACACATCAATGATTTCTTCAACTACACAGAAACAAACAATAAGGGAAGAGCTTTATAGACTCAAGACAATAGAATCAAGTGTTTTTGTTGTCCACACCCCTTGTGGTCTTGGCATGAATCTATTCATGGAAGCACGGGATATAGGAATGATGTAGTTTCAAAAGTGCCTTAGATTATTACCAACCCAAAGAATGGATCCACAGAGGGTGTCTTCCTTGTCTTTCCAAGACATGGGTTGTAGGGTAAGCAATCAAACAATCCCTTTCAATCAAGTACTCACACATCTTTATAAAATGCCCATTCTCTAGTGTTTGCTGATGGTAGTGTTTGAAAATTATTGGTCTATGTGCTTCTAGAAGATAAAATTCAATACAATTTCTGTTTAATCTGATTTTCAATTAACAATATTTCAGAGACCTATTTAATCTTATTGGCTGCTAGCTGGAACCAGCAACTGTAAGTCTTTCCTGGCCCTGCACCTACAATATATGATTATGTGTTAAATGCTTCTACAATGTCATCTATGCAAGGTCTCCTTGGAGTTAAAATACACATCGCAAATTCTAAAGAGCTGAACGATTTCACTGAAAGGTGGGAAGAACAATTCTGAATTGACAATCCCAAGATGAAAAACACTGAGCTCAATGCATATGGTCTATTGGCCTATGATACGGTGCTCATGATAGCTTGAGCAATTGGAAAGATAGAAAGAAATGCAAGTTTAAGTCTTTTGAAACCCTCAACTACTCTTGGAGTAATAGCAAATACCAAAGTCAAGGTATTCCAGCAAGGTAGGAAGGTGTGATTGGCATTACATTCCCCACAGTCAGGGTTATTGGCATCCTTATTATAGTGGGAGGCATTTGAATCTGGGTCACACTCTTACAAGTGTCCACCTCATTTTTAGGAGAAAGCAGACAACTTGTTACAATGTTTACCAGGAAGCTTGACATGCGCCATTAAACATGGATATAACTTGAAGGAGTCTATACGAAGCACCAATGCACTCTGTAAATTGACACATGCTAATGGTCATCCACTACAAACCAAAGTGAGTTGTAGGGAGTTTACAAAATCTTGGCTTCATTTACTACTTTCTGCCTTTTTAGATCTGGCAATTAAGATGTCCATAATCTTTTATGGTTTCTAGATGGGAATGCATATATGATTAGTGTTATTTTCCAAGCCTCTGCTTTTGACGAATGGGAATACCACATGCTTTGGACAATATGAGTTAAGAGGGGTAATGTGTGAGTCTGTGATATTGAACATTGGTTTATCTAGTTGGTGAGTTGCAACCTCTGTAAAATCTGTAAATGCACAATGTAATTTGCAGGTGTAAAGCCAAATTCCACAACCTTTGCCAGCATCCTCCACCTTAGGTTTTCTTGGTAACTTGGAACCTCTGTAAAACATTCAAGCAAATGCAATTTGCAGGTGTAAAGTCAAATTCCACAATCTTCGCCAGCATCCTCCCTGCCTGTGCCAAAATTAGAGCTTTGGAATAGGGCATGGACATGCATCAAAGCATAATAGAAGGCGGATTTTCATCAGATCTCATAGTTGGAAATGCTTTGGTAGACATGCATGCAAAATGTGGAAGCATAGTGAAAGCCCATGAACTGTTTGATAGAATGCCTCAAAGAAATGTGGTCTCATGGACTGCAATGATTGCAGGATATGTACAAAATGGATTTGTTGAAAAGGCTTTAAAAACATTCAAGCAAATGCAATTGGCAGGTGTAAAGCCAGACTCAACAACCTTTGCCAGCATCCTCCCTGCCTATGCCGAAATTGGAGCTTTGGAAAAGGGCATAGACATCCATCAAAGCATAAAGGAAGGAGGATTTTTGTCAGATGTTATAGTTGCAAGTGCCCTGGTAGACATGTATGCAAAATGTGGAAGTGCAGACCAGGCACATGAACTGTTGGAAGCACAGACCAAGCACCGTCAATTATCATGGCAGCCAAGAACTAATCACCATAAAGACAAAGATCTATTTTGCCACTGCACTGGCCAAATGGGATTCCAGGTGTTTCATCTTCGTATTCTTTAAGATTGTTTTTATTTCTAAGATTATTTTTATTTCAGCAAGAATTTAACCATAATTTACTTATTGCACATTTTGCCTATAATTTAGGCTACCGCATTGAGCATATGACAACATTTTGAACAGCAAAGATTATATGACAACTTTTTAGAAAAATATTGATCATATCATTAAATTCTTTCTAAATTATTCTTGCATATTTGTTTCTACATTTGTTCTTTTTATTTCTTGTACAACAAGATTAATATCAAGAGTTCTCTTGGGATATGTCTATTATTGGAGGTCTGACTATGTTCTTGAATTAATTGACAGAGAAGGCTAGCTGTTGGAGTATCTGAAAACATATATAGGGCAGCAGCAGAGCAATTATGGGCAGATTGGTATTAGCAGAAAAACATGGAGGTTGTCCTGCTTGATTTCAATCATGCCCTTGCATTTCCTGCAGCGTTGCCATTTGCGATCCTGGGCAAGCTTGAAAAGTTGTAAATCTGATTCACTTCTTTCTGCAGGTGGCAGATTCTAGAATTCAGTGCAGTTAAGATCAGTATGCCAAGGCACCACACACTGCACACAAAACATTCTATTACAGAAGGGGCATTCTGCATTCAATATGTCATCTAACCTTATGCCTGTAATGTCCTCCTTCACTAGCAACTTGGAGCAGTTGGGAAAAGGGCAATAGACCTTTTCTGACTCAGGGATTTGGGCCTCCAAGATCACAGCTGACCACTCATCAAAGATTTCTGACAGTAGAAAATAATGAAATTCTTGAGGTGACAGGGCTTCCCCGCAAGAGTCCTGGGGACAGTAAATGTTTTGCCTCTTCTATTCCAACCTTGAATGTATATACTAGGTCATGCAGGAATGACAAAAGCGATGCAAATAGTGCATACCCTCAAACATGTTTGGTAAAGAATCCTTAAAATAGATCCTACACAGCTCCATTGGCACCGACTGCTGCCTTCTGTATGAACATCGCCAAGAGCCCACTGCTTTTTCTGCTCCTCCTGAATAACCCTGAAGTTTGAACATACAAAAACCCCATGGGCAAACTTACCAACACAGATATAGTGAATGTATAGTTCATTGATTGTTGCAATATTTTGTGGTTTGCAGATTTGAAAAGATCATACCCAAGTGACTGTCCATAATCCAAATGCATTGTTGTTTAAAGCTAAAATGTATTGTGTAGAAATAGATTTTTTTTGTTATTCATTACTAAGGAATGGCAGGATGATCTTGAACTGATCTGTAATTGTTTAGCTTCTCCCTTGCAATAAACACACCTCTATACTCCAAAATGCAGTATCAATTCACACTCTTCTATAGGATCTGACCAAACACACCTCTATTATCCTCTTTGAGCAAAAATGTCTCTGCTGCCTTTAGTAAAGATTGGTTACATCGACATGATGGATCTGCAGAATCATTACTTTCCTTGGGCACGACCAATTAACCAATGAAAATATGTGACACAGAATGCAGTTTTTTATCCAACAAAATTGTACAGCTTTAGGCAGGGACTGCAGCTGCAACGCAACCCTTGTTAAGTTTCTTGTGAAGTCAGCCTATAAAGGGAATTCTCCTTAGATATGTATATAATGAAATGCTCAAGATCATATTTTCTCAAAACAAATTCAATTTTTGAAGAACAAATTTATTCTAAGGGAGGGCGAATTTGAAGAATTGTTTTCAAGTCATATTTTATTCATTTCTTGCAAAATAGGTTCTTAAATAAAATTCCATGCAAGGCTATTCACGTTTGATCTTAGTATTGTATTGCGTTACGAATTTTATTCCCCTTTACTATTCAAGTTTTTCCTTTGTTTGTGTAGGAATTCAAGAACAAGAGGAGGATACCCGAAGATTCATATGTTCGAAAAGGAGACTATCTAGAGGATGGAGTTCTAATGGTGGAGAAGGAGATTACTTCCAGTGACAAGGAGACTTCACAAAGTTCTGATGAAGATGAAGAAAGTTCAAGATATTTCAATGACATAAAGAATGCAAGCACCAAAGACAATGAGATAGAAGAGATCACTCCAAGTCCAACATTAAGGATTGCAGTTCCAGACAAGAAGAGAAATCCTTGGAAATCCAAGAACAAGAATCCAATGCATCATTCATCAAGAGGATTGAGTTCAGCATCAAGAGGTTAGGATTATACCAAGAAATCAAAGCCAATACCAAGAATCCAAAGGAAGTACAACACAAAGATGCAATTCCAAGTTCAAAGAACACTCAAGGGATAATCATGCTGAGGTGGCATCCAGTCATCGTCAATCAAATTGTACCACGTCAACATGTCTAGATACATTGAACCTAGCTACCAAGATAAAGATAAAGATGGAGTCTTCTAGAAGATCATATGTTGTTGACATCTCATTGGTCGATAGTGGTGGTAGTTGTAACTACCTTTCATTAGGGTTGTATTGTCTTAATCTTAGCCATTGATTCTAGAATCAATCTGGGCCCTTGGTTGTATTTTTGAGCTCTATATAAAGGCTCATTCTCTTCATTTGTAAAAAGGTTGGACATAGATTAGAAAATTCTTGATAGAGTAGAAGCTTTTGAAAAGTTGAAGAGACTTTGGAAAATTGTTGTAAACATACTTCCAAAACTAATACATTCAAATTGAAGCTTGGAGAATTTGTGTTCTTTTTGGGATGTTAGCATGGTTTCCAATTTCTCAAAGATGATTCAACGTAAATTAGATAGATTTTAGTTGAAGTTCATTGATATGGTGAACGAATGTATAGATACTTGATGAATTCCTAAGTTCATACTTTTTGTAGATTGCTAATGGTAATTTGTAATGTAAAGTTAGCTTGTTCAACACTATTTTGCAATAGTTTGATTGTGGATATTTGTTCAAGTTGCCCCAGCTGTGGGTATTTGAATGCATATTTGCAATATGAAAACCCTTCATTACCTTTGAATATTGCACTAGTTTCATGTAGTTGTTGTTCTCATGGCAAAACCAAGCTTGGTTCAAAGGAATTTGTCTATCGAAGCATCATTCATTATCTCGTTGTCCTTACATTAGATTTCTCTAACCCTTTCCCTTTTTGCCTTTTCTTTTAAGTTTGTTCAAAGGAGTTCCATTTATTCACAAGTTGAAGGAGTAATGAATTTTATCCATGTCCATGAAGAAGGAGCAATTTAGCGTAAGTCCCTTTGTGATTACTAGCAACATCACATCATTTCACTGAGCCTATCCATGTGCACGTCAAGACTTGACATTCAAGGAACCTTGGAGTAATCTCACTTGATCACATTGTTTAGCATTTGAGGTACTTTGTTCAAGAGAGGCTAGAGTACTTAGTGTTTTATTCTAATGTTGTTGCTATCACAAAAACACATCAACATAATTGGCGCTAGAAGGAGGGCAAATTTACGAATTACTCCATTCATTCCAGGTTGAAAGAAGAATTGCTACATCCATCTCAGGTCATTTCTCCATCGAATGCTTAAAGAGAGAAGGAATGCTAAATGAATTCCAGATTGTGAATGTGGAACCAAAGTGAGATTTCAAAGAAGAATTTGAGATTTGCTAGATCTCTCTTATGTGGAAAAATACAAAAAAAGTAAAAAACTCAAAAAATAAAAGAGTGGATACAGTTTTCTCAAGACCTTCAAGGCAATTTAATGTGGATCGTCCTCAAGTTAATCTTCTCCAGCTTTGGCGGACTTTGAATACACAACTTCATCCTAAGAATTTGGGTGACTTTGCATCATGGAAAGGATGTAGAATTCATGATACCAATGGACATGAGGAGCTATATTGTCTAAAAATTTTGTCAAGGATGGAATTAGTATTGCAAGGGAAAATTTACTTTTCATAGGTACATGAGCCGATTGTTCCTACCAAGGTGGTACTCGACGCCTTATTTGATGAAAAATAATTCTTTACAAGTTTCAAGGAAATGATCAAGAAGGGATTGAGCATTGAGAAGGACTTGCCTGCAGAAGATATGTTGATTCCAAGTGGTTGGTGTAGGATTCTTGTAAGGAAGCTATTCATGAAGTCAAGGAGCACTTAAGGTTGGAAGATGAATCCAAGGAACAATTAAGATTGGCAACTTGTGGAGCAAATGTATTCAAGAAATTAGTTTGACATGCAAAGGAGAAGGCGTTCCCATTTTATCCAATAATAAAGATAGCACAAGTGACCTTGATAAGCAAAACACTATTGTGGAGAGCTAATTTTCATATCTTCTTCCAAGAAAGAAAGATCTTGCTGAAGTAGAAGTTGAAAAGGTAATAGAGGACATTCAAACAAAAGCAAGTGATGATCAAGATGTTGATTCCTCGATCAAAGGAAGAAGTGATTTAAGTCCAGTGCAATAAGAGGAAATCCTTGATGAACATTTGCTCATGCTGCAAAAGAATGAAGTGCAAGAGGGTTCAAGCATCCTTGCAGATGTAGATAATCACATGGATATGTTTAATGAAGCACGAGCTATCGCTAATGAGTCCAAGAATGAAGAACAATTCGAAGGGGCATTGGAAGATCTCAAGGAGGAAGTGCACAAAAAGCTAATGTCAAAGTTGTTCTAAGATGAACGATTTTTTACAAGAGGAATGACCCATCATCAACTTCGACCTCCCGATGCATTGGTGAAAAGCAAACAATGTCCATTGGAAAACGAAGTATCCCAGGTTGTTTCTTTCCCTACGTTTACTTGTAAAAATTATGAATTTGATTATGGATACTTAGGAAAAATAACTTGTGTTTGGATTAATCATGGTCCTTTTGAATTGCCACATTGATAATTTTACATGAATTTTTGCTTGAATGTGAGCATTGCATTGTGAAAGATCTTTTCTTTGAATTAAAAGATGAATTTGCTAGACTTTGGACCGTCACTTGTGCATTATTGCTCTTATTCATTTTGAGAAATCATGCTAGATCATATATATATTTAGGTCTTTTAAGTCATGTTCACTCTTTGATTGTAGTTAGATAGGTTTCTTTTCTGTTTGTTTTAGTTTAATTTTTTTATTTTGTTTGCTTTCTTTAGTTTAGTATGCTTTCTTTAGTTTAGTGGTTGCTTAGCTTTAGGTGTCACTTTCTGAGGATCCCAATTTGTGAAAAGGTGATGAACTTTCAAACACAATCTGGCATATCTTTAATGTTAAAGTTCATTCCTTGGATAAGTATTCATGAAATTCTTTAGGATCTAAGGATGATTTTCTCTAACTTTATCATTAGGTTAGGATTTGTACTTGCCTCATAAATGAATCACTAATTGTGTCTTGACACTGATATCTTATGATTATATATTTTGATCTATTTTTTATTGATCTCTTAGCCTTCGTTTGAGAAATGTGGGTCATGAGTTGGAAGTTTATTATGGACACCATGGTTAGTATTGAATAGTGTGAATGCTTGTGCCTAGAAGAAGAATCCATTGTTTAGTATGACTTGAAATATTTGAAGATCTTATACTTTTTACACATCTTAATGATCTTGAATTTTCTAAGTCCTTGTGACCTTGGACTAAGTGAAAAATCCTAAGGTAGTTCATTGTTTCATTCCATTCGATAGCATTCTTGCATACCTCCATCTCTCCATTTCACCCATCACGTCATCTAGGCAACATCAACCTCCATCTGCTTTACCTTCTCCATCAAATAACAAATTCAAGTCTAGTGTTCAAACCACACATAGTCCCTTTGTTCATCACATACTCTAAATGATGAACTATCAAGGTAAAGGCTTAAACCTTTATGAACAAGGTATTTTGAAGCCCATCCATGTCAATATGCCTCCACACTCATATGGCCTTGGATATACACCCCAAGGTAACTAATCTCAAGATGTTTGTACTTCCTCCATTCCTCCTAAGCCCACCCACTTTCCATCATAAATCCTATCATACACCCATGACATATGCGGCCATTCCACCTCCATTATCCTACAAATCCCAAAAGCATGTGACCATATCCTTTCATCCACGTTACCTCCACTTCTCTCAATGCATAATACTCTCATCATCCAACCCCCTTATCCATTTATCCATAAAGCCTTTTTTAATTCCTCCATCCATAAATCCCCTAAAATTCCTAATCATTGTAAACAAATGCACACATTATCTAAACAAGAACCTTCCACCCATCCCATGGATTCAAAAAAATAAACATTTAGATGCCTCTTCCCATAAAGTACAAATGGAAAAAGTCAAAGCAAAGTACATTCAAAAGGTTACCTAAGCCCATACTTCCTTAAGAAAAGGCCAAAAATAAAATGGTTTGGGTACTTAAGAAATAGAAGGTGAGTCAAAAGAAGCATCCACATCTCAAAAATCCCAACAATCCTCTTCCATTCCATCCATTCAAAAACCCCATTCCATTAATAAGTTTGAAGTTCCTTCATCCCACAAGAAAAAAAAACTCGAAAGTCTATGTGGGTCTCTAAATTCCTATGTCATCCATCCCTATCGCTTCCTACACTTCCTCTGAATTAAAAGATTCGATGTTTATCTCAGTGTGTGCAACTATTGGTCATGGTCCCTTTCCATTCCACAACAATCCCACATACCTCCATCTCCCTATCCTATAGCCATTATCCTACATATTTCACTAGCCTATGGTCTATGCTTTTGGATAAACCCTCCATCTATCCTTTTGCATAATCCATGTCCATCCATTATCCCCCATCCATCCATCCATTTTGTATAATCTTCAATTTTCCATATCATAATTTGCTATCGCCTATCAACATCAATGAGCATAATGACTAGACATGATCTACGTTCGATAACACTCGACACTTGACATGGGCTATCACTTTCATGGAATTAGACACTTGAGTCTTGTCCATCCATATTCCCTTCTCCCACTCAAAATCCAAAAAAAAATTGTAAAGAGAAATCCCTTCATCCAAAGGTGAAAACCACCCTCCGTGGTGCCTTGGATAAGTACCATGATGAAAAACTAGCAAACGGCCATCATGTTTAGGTTGATCATATGTGTCACTTCCACTTGGAGGCACGTTGTCTCATCCAACTTATCCCATCATACCATTTCCTACCATCCTTATCCATTACACCCGTATACACATACTTATCCAATTGAGTCCATTCATCCTCCCTCCATGAACTTAAGTAGCTTAATACAAGTGAACTTGGATGACCTTAGTCTCTAAAGGATGGAAATGAATGCAATCGCACACACTTGGATCTTCAGGCTATGAATGGATGTACTAAGCCTTTGATTCTGATTCCTTGCTCATGTACTTATGTTTGTTCAATCTAACATGTGGGTGTACACAGAAGGTTCTAATTCCTTGACCCTTTTTTATCATTGGAATGCCTCACAGAATCAACATTTGTTGAACATTGCACACACCGCAGTAATCAAAAGATAAGGTGTCTTTGTCCAATTCAATGTTCTTTCCCTTTCGAGTGTATTTCCTAGCTAAGTGATAGGATTAGAGGGAACTACCTAAAGGTTCTCAGTTTGGAATGGGTCTTTATCTTTGAAATGTTCAGGAACATTTGTTATAAGGTAGCACTAGATGTTTTGACATTTTCACACATCGCCCCATTGCAAATGGGGACCCCCTCTTTTTCTTACTTTTTGTCTTAGTTTTACTTTAGGGTTTAGGTTTTCTTTGAGTTTGTAGGTTTGGTAGTATTGATTTGCCCAAGTCTCACCATGTTCTTTCTCAAACTCCATGAAGTTATTGAATAAATTGACTAAGGAGTGGAAAACTGGCCTAAGGGATCCATATGCCTTCATCTTGACACATGTCCCTGAAACCCTGAAATTGGTTAAGTCTGATGTCCTAAAAACCCTAAAAAATGGACTAAGTCTGAAATCTAGTGGATCCTCAAAAATATAGAATCTGCATGTTAAATCCCATGGATCTAGGACCTATCTCAAATATCCTAATAGTATATTTCAAAATATTTAAAGAATAGGAAATTATACTTAAATAGATTTTGAAATATATGTCAGGTAGGGACCTTCAAAATATGGTTCACAAAATTGGGTTCATCAAGAAAATTGTCCAAGAGGGAGTGAAATCTACACCAAAACTTCTCCAAGAGGGAGTGAAAATTTGTGCCAAAATTGTCCAAGACCATTAGAAATGTGTGCCAAAATTCTTGAATGGGATATCAAAAGGTGCACTGAATTTTGTGAAAGAACACAAGGAATGTACGACACAACTTGTGAATGAACATCCAAAACCCCTAAATTTTCTTTTGAAAGACATCATACAATGTACTCTAATTTTGTGAATGAGTTCATGAAATCCCCGCCCAAATGTGTGAATGACATACCGAAATGTGCACTTCATAGTATTCCTAACTCATAAAACTCGCAACTTTTTGTTCATCAACACAAAATCTATGCAAGAAATTGTGAAAGACTTCCCAAAAATTGCACAAGAAACTATGAAAGTCCCTCTAATATCCCTAATTTTTCTTGAGAATGAATCCATGAAATCCCTACCAGAATCTGTTCTTCACATCATCCAAACTTGCACTAGGGAATTGTTCATGAAGTCATGGGAAATGCTATCCTTTTTGTTCTTGTTCCTAAACTAAAGAAATATGCGCTTAAATTTATTCCTAAACACCTAAATCTCATGCCTTATATTGTGAATAATATCCTAAAACTTACGCTCAAGATTCCTAAATGACTCCTCCAAACATGCACCTAAAATTGTGAACAAACTTAGGAAATTCCTGCCAAGAATTGTGAACAACATGCTAAAATTGCTGCTCAGCATTGCAAAAGGACACTTGCAAAATGTGCCAAGAATTTTGAAGAAACAACTAAAATATGCGCTTAAATTTGTGCAAGATGACAAATTTTGTGAATGCACTTGTGAATGAGTTAAGGAAATGTGCGCTCATATTTGGTCCTAACCACATGAAATTCCTGACTTCAATTGTGAACAACCACCTTATAAGTGCGACAAGAAATTTGTGAAAGAACTACTCAAATGTGGGATGTGATTTGTGAAAGAGCCCATCAAAAGTACGATGGGAATTGTAATTAAAATTCATTGATATGGTGAATGAATGTATAGATATTTGATGAATTCCTCAGTTCATACTTTTTGTGGATTGCTGATGGTAATTTGCAATGTAAAGTTAGCCTGAACCCCATTTAGCAATAGTTTGATTGTGGATATTTATTCAAGTTGTTGTAGCTATGGGTATTTGAATGCATATTTACAATATGAAAATCCTTTATTACCTTTGAAGAGTGCGCTAGTTTCATGTAGTTGTTGTTCTCATGGAGAAACGAAGCTTGGTTCAAAGGAATTTGTCTATTGAAGCATCATTCATTATCTCATTGTCCTTAGATTAGATGTCTCTAACCCTTTCCCTTTTTGCCTTTTCTTTTAAGTTTGTTTGAAGGAGTTCCATTCATTCACACATCAAAAGAGTAATGAATTTTATCCATGTCCATGAAGAAGGAGAAATTTAGCATAAGTCCCTTTGTGATTACTAGCAATATCACATCATTTCACTGAGTCTATCGATGTGCACATCAAGACTTGACATTCAAGGAACCTTGGAGTAATCTCACTTGATCACATTGTTTAGCATTTGAGGTACTTTGTTCAAGAGAGGATAGAACACTTAGTGTTTTATTCTAATGTTGTTGCTATCATAAAAACACATCAACATAATTGTTGATACAAGGAGGGAAAATTTATGAATTACTCTATTTATTCTGGACATGAACTACGAATTACTCCATTCATTCTAGGTTGAAAGAAGAATTGCTACATCCATCTTAGGTCATTTCTACATTGAATGCTTAAAGAGAGAAGGAATGTTGAATCAATTCCAGATTGTGGATGTGGAACCAAAGTGAGCTTTCAAAGAAGAATTCAATATTTGCTAGATCTCTGTTATGTGGAAAAATACAAAAAAAGTAAAAAAATCAAGAAATAAAAGAATGGATATGGATTTCTCAAGACCTTCAAGGCAATTTAATGTGGATCATTGTCAAGTTAATCTTCTTCAGCTTTGGTGGACTTTGAATACAAAAAGTTTCATCCTAAGAGTTTGGATGACTTTGCATCACAAAAATGATGTAGAATTCAAGATACCAATGGACATGAGGAGCTATATTGTCTAACATTTTTGTCAAGGATGGAATAAGCGTTGAAAGGGAATATTTATTTTTCACAGGTACATAAGTCGATTATTCCTACCAAGGTGGTACCCAATGCCTTATTTGAAGAAAAAGAATTCTTCACAAGTTTCAAGGAAATGATCAAGAAGAGATTGAGCATTAAGAAGGACTTGCTATAGAAGATATGTTGATTCCAAGTGGTTGGTGTACGATTCATAACACAGCTCATTCAGAACTCACATGTTCATCTTGAAAGGAATCTATTCTTGAAGTCAAGGAGAAATTAAGGTTGGAAGATGAATCCAAGGCACAATTAAGATTGGACAACTTTTGGAGTAACTATCTTCAAGAAATTAGTTCGACATGCAAAGGAGAAGGCATTCCCATTTTATCCAATAGTGAAGATAGCACAAGTGACCTTGATAATCAAATCACTATTGTGGAGAGCCAATTTCCATATCTTCTTCCAAGAAAGAAAGAGTCTACTGAAGTAAAAGTTGAAAATGTAATAGAGGATGTTCAAACAAAGCCAAGTGATGATCAAGATGTTGATTCCTCGATCAAAGGAAGAAGTGATTTAAGTCCATTGCAAGAAGAGGAAATCCTTCATGAACATTCACTCATGCTGCAAAAGAATGAAGTGCAAGAGGTTAAAAGCATCCTTGGAGAGGCAGGTAATCACGTGGATATGTTTAATGAAGCACGAGATATCGCTAATGAGTCCAAGAATGAAGAACAATTCGAAGGGGCGCTGGAAGATCTCAAGGAGGAAGTGCACAAAAAGCTAATGCCAAAGTTGTTCCAAGATGAATGAGTTGTTGCAAGAGGAATGACCCATCATCAACTTCGACCTCCCAATGCATTGGGGAAAAGTAAATAATGTCCACTGGAAAATGAAGTATCCCAGGTTGTTTCTTTCCCTACTCTTAGCTATGAAAATTATGAATTTGATTATGGAGACTTAGGAAAAATAACTTGTGTTTGGATTAATCATGGTCCTTTTGAATTGCACAATTGATAATTTTACATGAAGTTTTGCTTGAATGTGAGCATTGCGTTGTGAAAGACCTTTTCTTTGAATTCAAAGATGAATTCGCCAGACTTCGGACCATCAGTTGCGCATTATTGCTCTTATTCATTTTGATAAATCATGCTAGATCATGTATATATTTAGGGACCTTTTTTCTCTTGTTCGCTCTTTGATTGTAGTTAGATAGGTTTCTTTTCCATTTGATTTAGTTTAATTTGTTGAGTTTGTTTGCTTTCCTTAGTTTAGTTTGCTTCCCTTACTTTAGTGGTTGCTTAGCTTTAGGTGTCACTTTCTGAGGATCCTGATTTGTGAACAGGTGATGAACTTTCAAACACAATCTGGCATATCTTTAATGTTAAAGTTCATTCCTTGGATAAATATTCATGAAATTCTTTAGGATCTAAGGATGATTTTCTCTAACTTTATCATTAGGTTAGGATTTGTACTTTGCTCGGAAAGGAATCATTAATTGTGTCTTGACACCGATATCTTATGATTATATATTTTGATCTATTTTTTATTGATCTCTTAGCCTTCCTTTGAGAAACGTGGGTCATGAGTTGGAAGTTTATTGTGGATTCCACGTTTAGTATTGAGTCTAGCATGAATGCTTGTGCTTGGAAGAAGAGTCTATTGTTTAGTATGACTTGAAATATTTGAAGATCTTATACTTTTTACACATCTTAATGATCCTGAAGTTTCTAAGTAAGTGCTTGTGACCTTGGATTAAGTGAAAAATCCTAAGGTAGTTCATGGTTTCATTTCATTCCACAGCATTCTTGCATACCTCCATCTCTCTATTTCACCCATCACCTCATTTAGACAACATCAACCTCCATCTAATATACCTTCTCCATCAAATAATGAACTTAAGTCTAGTGTTCAAACCACACATAGTCTCATTGTTCATTGCATACTCCAAAAGATGAACTATCAAGGTAAAGGCTTAAGCCTTTATGAACAAGGTATTTTGGAGCCCATCCATGTCAATATCTGTCCATGCTCATATGGCCTTGGATATACACCCCAAGGTAAATGGTCTCAAGATGTTGGTACTTCCTCCATTCCTCCTAAGTCCACCCACTTTCCATCATAAATCCTATCATACACCTATGACATATGCGGCCATTCCACCTCCATCATCCTACAAATCCCAAAAGCATGTGACCATATCCTTTAATCCACTTTACCTCCACTTCTCTCAATGCCTAAAACCCCCATCATCCAACCCCCTTATCCATTTATCCATAAATCCTCTTTTGATTCCTCCATCCATAAATCCCCTAAAATTCCTAATCATGGTCAATAAATGCACACATTGTCTAAACAAGAAGCTTCCACCCATCCCATGGATTCAAAAAAACAAACATTTGGATGCCTCTTCCCATAAAGCAAAAATCCCAAGGATCTTCATGCCTTAGAGCACAAATACAAAAAGTCAAAGAAAAGTACATTCAAAAGGTTACCTAAGCCCATACTTCCTAAAGAAAAGGCCAAAAACAAAATCATTTGGGTACCTAAGCAAAAGAAGGTGAGTTAAAAGATGCATCCACATCTCAAAAATCCCAACAATCCTCTTCCATTCCATCCATTCAAAAATCCCATTCCATTAATAAGTTTCAAGTTCCTTCATCCCACAAGAAAAAAAAAGCTGAAGTCTATGTGGGTCTCTAAATTCCTGCATCATCCGTCCCCATCGCTTCCTACACCTCCTCCTCTGAATTAAAAGCTTTGATGTTTATCTCAGTGTGTGCAACCTTTGGTCATGGTCCCTTTCCATTCCACAACAATCCCACATACCTCCATCTCCCTATCTATAGCCATTATCCTACATATCTCACTAGCCTATGATCTATGCTTTTGGATAAACCCTCCATCCATCATTTTGTATAATCCACGTCCATCCATTATCCCCCATCCATCCATCCATTTTGCATAATCTCACATTTTCCATATCATAATTCACTATCACCTATCAACATAAATTAGTAGAACGACTTGACATGATCTACGTGCGATAACACTCGGCACTTGACATGGACTATCACTTTCATGGAATTAGACACTTGAGTCTCGTCCATCCATATTCCCTTCTCCCACTCAAAAGAAAAAAAAAATAGTAAAGAGAAATCCCTTCGTCCAAAGGTGAAACCCACCCTCAGTGGCACCTTGGATAAGTACCATGATGAAAACCTAGCAAACAGGCGGCATGTGTATGTTGATCATCTGCATCACTTTCACTCGGATGCATGTTGTCTCATCCAACTTATCCCATCATACCATTTCCATACCATTTCCTACCATCCTTATCCATTACACCTGTACACACATACTTATCCAATAGAGTCCATTCATCCTCCCTACATGAACTTAAGTAGCTTAATACAAGCGAACTTGGATGACATTAGTCTCTAAAGGATGGAAATGAATGCAATCGCACACACTTGGACCTTTGGGCTATGAATGGTTGTACTAAGCCTTTGATTCTGATTCCTTGCTCATGCACTTATGTTTGTTAGATCTAACATGTGGGTGTACACAAAAGGTTCTGATTCCTTGACCTTTGTTTATAATTAGAATTCTTCGTAGAATCAACATTTGTTGAACATTGCACACACCGTAGTAATCAAAAGATGAGGTGTCTTGATCCAATTCATTGTTATTTTCCCTTTCGAGTGTATTTCCTAGCTAAGTGATAGGATTAGAGGGAATTACCCAAACGTTTTCGGTTTGGAATGGGTCTTTATCTTTGAAATGTTCAGGAACATTTGTTAGAAGGTAGTGCTAGATGTTCTGACGTTTTCACACATCACCCCATTGCAAATTGGGACCCCCTCCTTTTCTTGCTTTCTGTCTTAGTTTTGCTTTAGGGTTTAGATTTTCCTTAAGTTTTTAGGTTTGGTAGTATTGATTTGCACAAGTCTCGCCAATTTCTTTCTCAAACTCCATGAAGTGATTGAAGAAATTGACTAAGGAGTGGAAAACTGGCCTAAGGGATCCATATGCTTTCACCCTGATGCATGTCCCTAAAACCCTAAAATTAGCTGATTCTTATGTCTTGAAAACCCTGAAAATTGACTAAGTCTGAAATCTAGTGGATCCTCAAAAATCTAAAATTTGCATATTAAATCCCATGGATCTGGGACCTATCTCAAATATCATGACAGTATATTTCAAAATATTTAAAATATAGGAAATTATACTTAAATATATTTGAAATATACGTCAGGACATTCAAAATCTGGTTCGCAAAATCTGGTTCATCAAGAAAATTGTCTAATAGGGAGTGAAATCCACGCCAAAAATTGTCCAAGACCATAAAAAATGTGCGCCAAAATTCATGAATGGGATATCAAAAGGTGCGCTGAATTTTGTGAAAGAACACAAGGAATGTGCAACACAACTTGTGAATGAACCTCCAAAACCCGACTTTTCTTGTGAAAGACATCATATAATGTACACTAAGTTTGTGAATGAGTTCATGAAATCCCCGCCCAAATGTGTGAATGACATACCGAAATGTGCGCTTCATACTATTCGTAACTCATAAAACTCGCGACTTTTTGTTCATGAACACATAAAATCTACGCAAGAAATTGTGAAAGATATCCTGAAAATTGCACAAGAAGCTATGAAAGACCCTCTAATATATTCAATTTTTCTTGAGAATGAATCCATGAAATCCCTGCCAGAATCTATTCTTCACATTATCCAAACTTGCACTAGGGAATTATTCACGAAGTCATGGGAAATGCTATCCTTTTTGTTCTTATTCCTGAACTAAAGAAATATGCGCTTAAATTTATTCCTGAACACCTAAATCTTACACCTTATATTGTGAATGATATCCTAAAACTTGCGCTCAAGATTCCTGAATGACTCCTCCAAACATGCGCCTAAAATTGTGAACAAACTTAAGAAATTCCCGCCAAGAATTGTGAACAACATGCTAAAATCGCCTCTCAACATTGTGAAAGAACACTTGCAAAATGCGCCAAGAATTTTGAAGGAGCACCCAAAATATGCGCTCAGATTTGGGCAAGACGATGAATTTTGTGAATGTACTTGTGAAAGAGTTAAGGAAATGTGTGCTGATATTTGTTCCTGACCACATGAAATTCCTGACTTCAATTGTGAACGACCACCTTATAAGTGCGACCAGAAATTTGTGAAAGATCCCATCAAAAGTCCGATAGGAATTGTGATTGATCCCAGGAAAATTACGCCCAATCGTGAATGATTACAAGAAAAATGTGAAATTGCAAGTGAAAGAACAAATGAAATTCGTTTCATTCCTCCCTGAGTCGGCCTAGCTGGAAAATTCGCATGAAAACAAATTGTTCAAACATTAGTGAAGTCGGCCTGTGTAAAGTCCATTGAAAATGAATTATTAAGTTTCTTGTGAAGTCAGCCTATAAAGGGAATTCGCCTTAGATATCTATATAAAGGAACGTTCAAGATCATATTTTCTCAAAACAAATTCAATTTTTGAAGAGCAAATTTATTCTACGAAAGGGCAGATTTGAACAATTGTTTTCAAGTGGTATTTTATTCATTTCTTCCAAAATAGGTTCTTAAATAAAATTCCATGCAAGGCTATTGATGTTTGATCTTAGTATTCTATTGCATTAGGAATTTTATTCCCTTTACTATTCAAGTTTTTCCTTTGTTTGTGCAAGAATTCAAGAACAAGAGGAGGATACCTGAAGATCCATATGTTACAGAAGGAGACTATCTCAAGGATGAAGGAGTTCTAATGCTGGAGAAGGAGATTACTTCCAGTGACAAGGAGACTTCACAAAGTTCTGATGAAGATGAAGAAAGTTCAAGATATTTCAATGACATAAAGAATGCAAGCACCAAATACAATGGGATAGAAGAGATCACTCCAAGTCGAACATAAAGGATTCCAGTTCTGGACAAGAAGAACAATCCTTAGAAATCCAAGAACAAGAATCTAGTGCATCATTCATCAAGAGGATTGAGTTTAGCATCAAGAAGTTAGGATTATACCAAGAAATCAAAGACAATACCAAGAATCCAAAGGAAGTACAACACAAAGATGCAATTCCATGTTCAAAGAACACTCAAGGGATAATCATGTTGAGGTGGCATCTAGTCATTGTCAATCAAATTGTGCCACGTCAACATGTCCAGATACATTGAATTTGGCTACCAAGATAAAGATAAAGATGGAGCCTTCTAGAAGATCATGTGTTGTTGACATCTCATTGGTCAAAAGTGGTGGTCGTTGTAACTACCTTTCATTAGGGTTGTGTTGTCTTAACCTTGGCCATTGATTCTAGAATCAATCTGGGCCCTTGGTTGTATTTTTGAGCTCTATATAAAGGCTCATTCTCTTCATTTGCAAAAAGGTTGGACATAGATTAGAAAATTCTTGATAGAGTGGAAGCTTTTGAAAAGTTGAAGAGACTTTGGAAAATTCTTGTAAAGATACTTCCAAAACTAATACATTCTCATTGAAGCTTGGTGAATTTGTGTTCTTTTTGGGATGTTAGCATGGTTTTCAATTTCTCAAAGATGATTCAAAGCAAATTAGATAGATTTTAGTTGAAGTTCATTGGTATGGTGAATGAATGTATAGATATTTGATGAATTCCTCAGTTCATACTTTTTATGGATTGTTGATGGTAATTTGCAATGTAAAGTTATCCTGGACCCTATTTTGCAATAGTTCAATTGTGGACATTTGTTCAAGTTGCGCCAGCTATGGGTATTTGAATGCATATTTGCAATATGAAAATCCTTCATTACCTTTGAAGATTGCACTAGTTTCATGTAGTTCTCGTTCTCATGGCGAAACGAAGCTTGGTTTGAAGGAATTTATCTATCGAAGCATCATTCATTATCTCATTGTCCTAAGATTAGATTTCTCTAACCCTTTTCCTTTTTGCCTTTTCTTTTAAGCTTGTTTGAAGGAGTTCCATTCATTAACACGTCCAAGGAGTAATGAATTTTATCCATGTCCATGAAGAAGAAGCAATTTAGCATAAGTCCCTTTGTGATTACCAGCAATATCACATCATTTCACTGAGTCTATCCATGTGCACATCAAGACCTGACATTCAAGGAACCTTGGAGTAATCTCGCTTGATCACATTGTTTAGCATTTGAGGAACTTTATTCAAGAGAGGATAGAGCACTTAGTGTTTAATTCTAATGTTGTTGTTGTCATAAAAACACATCAACACATGGGATGGAGGTGTTTTTTGTCACCTGAATATCTGGATCTTACCTGTTGATCAGTGGTTTTCACCACCGATGTTTTGAGTCTTAAAATTTTTTGCCCATCCCCATATATGCGATGGCGGCAATATTTGCCGCCATTGCATATGAAACATTTGAGAATGTAGCGTGGACAGGGTTATTCCCTGTTTTTGCATGAATAAACAAGTCATTCTTCTATTGCAAGATCGACAAATTTCGTTGACCTTGCAATACTTTGAAAGCTATATTCGCAAGATCGGTGAAATTCGCCAACCTTGCAGCACTTTGTGAATTCTAACTCCCATGTAGGATCGATGAAATTCACTGACCTTACACTTTGCAAAAGCTTTGCCTCCTTTGCAAAGTCGGCAAATTTTGCCGACCTCATATTACCTTGCGAGTTTTTCCCATTTACAATGTTGGCAAAATTTGTCAATTTTGCAAACCTTTTTGCATTACCTTAATCATGCAGAAGCACTAAAAATCAGTGCCATTAAACCCACTTTGTAAAATTTCACTAACACTGGGAAATTTTTACTTTTTGCCCAATTGCTCGCTTTCGCTCCGTTTTTCGCCCTCATTGCACCTAAGCCCTCCAAGATCATTCAATTTCTCAAAATTCTAACACTACCACAATTCCCAATCATGCAAGTTTTTCTAACACTGCAAAACCCTAAACTTTGTATTGCAATTTCTTGTGCACACATTTCAAGATTTTCACATCTGCATTCCAACAAGGATACAGTCACTTGTTATTTATTCTTTAGATGTTAGATTCTTCTCCAAGAAAATCAAAAACAATGAAGTACAAGTATCAGGGAGTGTTTATAGTGACTTCAGTGACCTCAACCATTGATGACATAAAGGATACTGAAATTGGGGATGTTGATATGACCAAATTTGTGGAAAGGACCCAGTAGTAACCACTGAGTAATGGCATGAGGTGTATAGTCGAGAGCAACATTCAAATGGTAGCTGCATTTCCTGTGGCTGCACATAATCTCGAGTTTGTTCTCCAGGTTGCAGCACATTACAATAGGGATGACCGATGTGTCAGGGACTCTAAGAGAAATGTTTGTAGAGGTTAAAGAAATCATGTTACACAAAGTAAGTGTCATCAAGGAATTGATCAAAGGCTTGCAAAGTGCTCGAGAAGTCAACGAAGGCAATGATTTGAATCTTTTCAACAAGGTAGAAGAGCTTCCTTATAAGTTACTTGATGATAATAAAAAATTTCTTTCTTCAGATGCAATGGTCCAAGAATTTACCAACATGATCCAGAAAGAGTTTGAAGAACAAGCCTTTTCATTGGCTTCGATGGAAAAGTTGGTGGATATTTAGTTAACCTTAGAGACCCTCAAGGTGTTTTTGGGAAGGCATGAGAAAGCTTGTAACATTGTCAAAGATTCAATCACAAGAGTCCTTGCCATCTCCAAACATACTTCAAAACCGAATAATGTTGAAGTTCATGAAATCATGAAGAAGTATGAAGATTTTATGGAGGACGATGGAGAAAGCTAAATGTGCCTTGTTTTAATTTTTAGTATTTTCATGCTTTATGTAATTAGTGCCCGACATTTTACATGTCATCTTTAAAAATGTAATTACATGTAAAAATAGAGAAGTCCTAAATCAATGTGGACTCTTTTGTTGAATAAGTCAAATTTAGGTTTACTTTTCCTAGATTAGCTCTCAACTCTCCTCTATATATATGAGGAGTTCTTTTGTACAAAGACCTTTAATCTTTGGAAGCAAAACTCTGCCCATTTTGAGAAGCATACTTGAATCTTTGTGTTGAATGTGCATGTCAAGAATTGATCAATAAAAGAAGCAGATTTTCTCCAACCTTTGTTTTGGAGCATGTTTGTTGTATGTAAAAGTGTTCTTATGTCTCTCTTGTCATATTATCTTGAAGTTGGTTTATGAGTGACGTATTATTTCATTATTTAAGGGAGAATCAGATTTGATATTGATAAAATTTATGTTATCATATTACCTTTGGAGCTATATGTATTGTGTATGAATTTGGTTGAGAACTTGTAGACTTTGTGCCGCAATTGTTAACTATATTCTTGAGAATCTATGGTGTTGTTTGTTGATAGACTTTGAGCTACAACTTGTTGCACTTGTTATTTTTGGAATCATATTTGGGGAATAACTTGTAGTCTTTGAGCTAGAAGTTATTGTCGTTGTTCATGCAATCTTACTGTGATATGCATTCAGAGACTTTGGGCTACAACACATCATTTTTGTTATCTTTGGAACTATCATGGAAAGTGGAAAAAGACTTTGTGCTTTTGTAGATTTTCTAGTTGCTATCATTTGCTAGTATCATTCTTGTTATTCCTACGTCTAACAAAATTGGGTATCGGCTATTATTGCTCCAACTGGTGTTATTTAGTTTCTTATTTTATGTGATCATCAAGGTCATCATTGTAATTTGTTTCCCTTATTTTGAAAAAAGAGAATATGCTAATGGAGACACCCTCATGGATAGTTGTAATGTACATAAGCATAGTTCAATTACTAGTTGATTTAGTTAGCAATAAGAAGGGAGCCTCCCCTTTCTGAGAGCGGAGATTTAATCTCATTCCACTATGGTTGATATAACTATTTTGTTCTAGGTTAGCTGATAATAAAATATTCACCCAATAATTTTTGGTGACTCTACTTGGGACCGAGCATGCAACCAAGGGCCTCTTTCTTTTGGTTGAAGTATACCGGCCTTATTGTTTGTAATAGTTTTGTTATTTCAGATTTATTGTTTGATAAGATTGCACTCTGGCAGAACCAAGGTACACATGAAGTAGAAGAGCTCAAGGATTTGTAGATCCTATTTTCAAGTTGATGCAACAACATAACTTCAATCTTTTGCATGCCTGTAGGAGATCTCTTAAACGTACATGGAGTTTTCCTCCCACCAACACAAGATATCATATACCGAGTGAAGCTTCCAATGCACATAGAGTTCTATCTATCACACCAGTTCAGAGGTTTGTTATTCCTCCATTCAATGAAAGAATAATGGTTGTTCCAGGTCCATGGGGTAATGCCTTTGGGCCACTGAATTTGGCTCAACTACTACATAAATTACCTTGGAGTTCCCATAAGAAATTTCCCAGGTTCTACAATGACAATAAGCAACATCCTAATGAACACATTGCAGCTTTCTATATTGCATGTGGTGTTATCAGAGTGGAACATGAAGATGTATCCATGAGGTTGTTTGCTGAAACACTTCAAGGAGTGGCTGCCGATTGCTTCTATCACCTTCCAGTAAGAACCATTACTAGTTGGAATGTACTTCGAATAAAATTTGAAGCAAGGTTCAAACTAGCTAAAGATGCACATGCCTTATTGGCTCAGTTTACCCAGATGAAGAAAGAGCTGCAAGAACCCATGCGCGAGTTCATAGCTAAATTCAACAAGCTAATAAATAGAATTTTGGCTATTGCTCAACCAACATCTAAAAACTAGAAGTGTTTCTTCATTAACACCCAATTGCCAGAGGTAAGCTTTCTTTTACGAAGGGCTAATCTAGCTAACTTGGTGGTTGCCCAAAGTCTAGCTACTGAGATTGAAGATTATCTAATCCTTGTTCAAAAAATAAGGAAAGATACAAATAGGTCTAAAGGGTAGACTTCTTCAAATACAGCTTCTACAAGTACCACGAATCCCATGGTACAAAAGCTTGCCAATGATTTGTTGGTTCTCAAAAAGTAGATGCCCCAGAGTTTGTCCATTCCCTCCTCTAAGGACATTCCAAGGAGGACATTCCCAAATTCTCCTAAATATCAAGGTAATGCTGCAAGGAATCAAAGTCAAAATAGGCTTCCTCCACCAGAAGGAAGGCTTGCTTTGGAATCCCCACTTGTGAATGCAATAGTTGGTTATTATGAATCAGAGAAAGACAATCTACCCCAATAAGAACATGATCAGGAAGATGATGCTAACTTCTTCACGAAGGGTGAAGAGGAAGTAGCTAGTGACTCTAACATCGGGTTCCTGAACTTTGAAGATGAAATAGAACAAGAAGAAGATGCCTATGGCGAAACATATGTTGTTTTTACCCAGTCTCAAAATCAATTCAATCATCAACAAGCGGCTGATAAAGGGAAGTCAAAAGAAGATCCTCGACCTATAGTTACCATTGCTAAGAGGGGCACTCCTTTACCTTTTCGACCGAAGGATGTGACGGGTAACAAGCAAGTAAGTACATAAAATCCTCTTGCTTCATCTTCTGTACCTAGGACTAGTACCTCAAATGCCAAACCTCAAAATGAGAATGTTTTGTCCTATGTAGCTAGCCCCTATCAATTTTTGATATCGCAGACCATGCCAAAAAGACAAAAAATCGAATGTCAGAGGTTCAATATCTACAAGCTAATCCCGATCAATTTGATAGGTTAGCTAAATTTGTCAAAAGTAAAGTTGCCCCTAATGGCTAGGATTTTTCCAAAGCTACCCCTATTGCTCCTAAAGCAAGACCTACTCAGAGCAACCTAGTTTCTTCTCCTTCATCCACTATAGGGAAAATAGAACCATTTTATATCTCCTTGCTTGTTAACAACCATAAACTCAGTAATTACATCATAGAATTAGGTGCTTTTGATTTAGTAATCATTGAATTCCATGAGACTATACATTTCTTTGAGGCATTGAATGTCAAATAGTTCACGCACCTTGCCTATGCTTCCACCCTTTCCATAAATGTCTACAAGGGCAGCTATAAATACAATATGTGACAAAATTCCTATATCCTTTATGCTTTGATGGTTGTCCACACCATGTTCCCCATATCCCATTTTGGCATAGGCAAGAAGGATGTTGGATAAGGTTGTGCAATTTGGTTTTAGACGTGCCAATTGCATTTGGTTGAAAGTTTCTTTTGTGCATTTGCTTGAATGTTTCTAAAGCCTTATGAAAAATAAATTTCATGAATATCTTGAAATCATTGCATTCCATGAGACAACATTTCTTTGAGGCATCATGTTAAATAGTTCACATTCCTTATATATGCTTCTACACTTTGAATACATGTCTTGCAGAGTAGTTGCAACTATAACATTTGACAAAATTCCCATATCCTTTATGCTTTGATGGATGTCTATACCATGTCCCAAAGATACTGTTTCCAAGGTTTTGGAATTTGGCTTTACACCCGCCAATTGAATTTGCTTGAAAGTTTCTAAAGCCTTATCAAAAAATCCATTTTGTTCATATCTTGTAGTCATTGCATTCCATGAGGTGACATTTCTTTGAGGCATCATGCCAAATAGTTCACGTGCCTTGTCTATGCTTCCACACTTTGCATACATGTCTCCGAGGGTAGTTGCAACTACAACATCTAACAAAATTCCCATATCTTTTATCCTTTGATGGATGCCCATTTTTGCATAGGCAAGGAGGATACTAGCTAAGGTTGTGGAATTTGGCTTTACACCCACCAATTGTATTTTCTTGAAAGTTTATAAATCCTTATTAAAAAAATCTATTTTTACATATCTTGCAATCATTCCATTCCATGAAATGGCACTTCATTGAGGCATCATGTCAAATAGTTCATGTACCTTGTCTATGCTTTCACACTTTGCATACATGTCTACTAGGGTAGTTGCAACTACAAGATCTCACAAAATTCCCATATCCTTTATGCTTTGACGGATGTCCATACCATGATCGAAAGATCCTATTTTGGCATATGAATGGAGGATGTTGGCTAAGGTTGTGGAATTTGTCTTTACACCCGCTAATTGCATTTGCATGAAAGTTTCTAAAGCCTTATCAAAAAATCCATTTTTTCATATCTTGTAATCATTGCATTCCATGTGATGACATTTCTTTGAGGCATCATGCCAAACAGTTCACGTGTGTTGTCTATGCTTCCACACTTTGCATACATGTCTCTGAGGGCAGTTGCAACTACAACATCTAACAAAATTTCCATATCTTTTATGCCTTGATGGATGTCCATGCTGTGTTCCAAAGATCCCATTTTAGCATAGGCAAGGAGGATACTGGCTAATATTGTGGAATTTGGCTTTACACCAGCCAATTGTATTTTCTTGAAAGTTTATAAAGCTTATCAAAAAAATCCATTTTTTGCATATCTTGCAATCATTGCATTCCATGAAATTGATGAAGGGGGTAAATCATAAAACACACAACAAAAAAAATTGCATATAGAAAATAGAATGTTCTTTTATTGATTTGGACAACTCATTACATTACAGAAGCTCAAATACAATCAACAGAATCAATCCTCTACAGGCTGCAACACATTACAGCTACTTATCCGCAGGCTTTGGAATCTTCAGCCTTCCATAACCCCAAATCACCTAGGGTTTCTATTTTCCCACCTATTCTTGACTGTACACTTTCCCCCTTAATTCTACTACCCCAAAGGATTCCCCAAAATGGTCTTAAATAGCCCCTTTTGGTGGCTAATAGCCAAATTTTGAATTTTGCATCTCCCTCCAAAAAAAGGTCAACTTCTGAAAGCCATAACTTTTGATCTGGGTGTCCAATTGACGTGTTGTTTGAAGCGTTAGAAAGCCCGCACAGTTCTCTATGCGCCAAGAAATCAATTTGCTAGTTTCAATCATTTTTAGGCCCGTACGGGACTATTTGGTGCTTCAAACCTGAATTTGAATAATTTTTAGGTATTTTTCAGGAAACATAAACTTTAATATATTTCAGCTCACAAATGATCTTTGTGTGATTCCTTCACCAAAGGTCTTATTTTTTATTTACATAGCTTCCTGTAAATTTTTGCTGCAATCTATACCAAAATGCAAACTTTCCTAAAATGGCAGTTTTCTATTTTTAGTAGTTTGGAAAAACTGAATGTTCTACATCATTATTCAAGCGATTATGGAACTAGAATTACTAATTATGAAAAGAAATGAAAACTACTTCAATGATTTTTAATCAACATCTTTTTGGGTAATGCAAGATTGCCCTTACACCACTGGATGCTCCTGCATTAGACACCTAGGGTAATTTGAGAAGTGATTGTGTCATGTCTCAGGTGTTTGTTTGAGGAAAACCCAAACGGTCAACCTCTACCTTAAACAACCAAGAAAAATCTTCAACATGCCTTCCTTTCCATTTCACCAGATATTCTTCATATTGCATGTTCCAAGTACTTCTTCCCACACGACTATCCAAGATCTCTTCTATCTCTTCCATTGAATTAGATGACAGAATACTTCACTGTTCTTCTATTTGTCCATCCTCTGTCCCACCTTCATGATATTGTATTAAATCAGCAATGTTGAACACAGGTGAGATGTTGACCCCACTCAACAGTTCTACCTAATATGTGTTTCCTGAATCATTCTTCTTCAGGATTCTCCACCATCCGATCCCATCTAGTAATCTTTCCTTTTCCTCTCCTATTTCTCTCCGATTGGACCTCCTTCCACCAAATACTAGCATGCCCCTTCAACTTTCTTTTTGCAAACTTGACCTGATATGGGCCCTCCACATCTTCATACTCGAAATATTCCTCCAAGTCTTTGAGCCAATCAATAAGCTGTTCTAGACTCAAATATGCAGAATAAGTAGAAACTTCAATCTTGGGCCTCTTTCTGATCTTTGAAATGGCCCTTAACAACCTAACTTTTGTAGGATCTCCTGTAGCTTCTTGTTCTTCCTCAAATAGCTCTTCTTCAGCTTTATCTTCATTTTCTTCTCTTGTTCTCGGCTCAAACACTCTTCGTAGCTCCTCTTGCAATGCATCAATTTGCCTTTGCAAGGCTCTAAAACCCTCTTCCGTTAAAGCATTCATTGCAATATGATTTCTTCATGGAGGCATCTTGATCTCTTTAGTAAACCCACAACCTCAGGTCGTGGTGCAAACTGCCTCACTGTACAATCTATCTACACACTTAGGAACCCTTTATCTGACACCACTTGATGAAGAGGGTAAATCATAAAACACACAACAATAGAAATTGCACACAGAAAATAGAATGTTCTTTTATTAATTTGGACAACTCATTACATTAGAAAATCTCAAATACAATCAAAGGAATCAATCCTCTATAGGCTACAACACATTCCAACTACCTATCCTTAGGCTTTGGAATCTTTAGCCTTCCATAACCCCAAATCAGCTAGGGTTTTTATTTTCTCACCTATTTTTTACTCTACATTTTCCCCCTTAATTCTACCACCCCAAAGGATTCCCAAAAATGGTCTTCAATAGCCTCTTTTGGCAGCCAACAACTAATTTTCAAATTTTGCATCTCCCTCCAAAAATAGGTCAACTCCCGGGAGCCATAACTTTTGATCTAGGTGTCTGATTGACGTGTCGTTTAAAGCATTGGAAAGAGCGCAGAGTGCTCTACGCGCTAAGAATCTTCTCTACCAATTTTTGCCATTTTTAGACCTGTACGAGACTATTTAGTGCCTCAAACTTGAATTTGAAATATTTTCAAGCATTTTTTGAGAAATAGAAACTTTATTATGTTTCAACTCACAAATGATCTTTGTGTGATTCCTTCGCCAAAGGTCTTATTTTTTATTTATGAATCTTCCTGTAAATTTTTGTTACAATCCATGCCCAAATGCAAACTTTCCTAAAATGACAGTTTTCTATTTTTAGTAGTTTGGAAAAACTGAATGTTTTACATCATTATTCAAAAAATTATGGAACCAGAAATACTAATTATGGAGAGAAATGAAAACAACTTCAATGATTTTGAATCAACATCTTTTTGGGTGATGCAAGATTGCCCTTACACCATTGGATGCTCTTGCATCAGACACCTAGGGTAATTTGAGAAGTGACCCTGTCACGATTCAGGTGTTTGTTTGAGGAAAACCCAAATGGTCAACCTTTGCCTTAGACAACCAACAAGAATCTTCAACAGGCCTTCCTTTCCATTTCACCAGATATTATTCATATTGCCTATTCTGAGTACTTCTTCCCACACGGCTATCCAAAATCTCTTCTATCTCTCTGTTGGAGTAGATGCCAGAATACTCCACTGTTCTTCTGTTGGTCCATCCTCTATGCGACCTTCATGATATTTTGTTCAATCAGCAATGTTGAACACAGGTGAAATGTTGACCCCACTCAGCAATTCTACCTCATATGCGTTTCTTGAATCATGCTTCTTCTAGATTCTCTACCATCTGATCGCATATGGTAATCTTTCCTTTCCCTCTCTTATTTCTCTCCAACTAGACCTCCTTCCACCAAATACTGGCATGCCCCTTCAACTTTGTTTTTGCAAACTTGACCCGATCTGGGTCCTCCACATCTTCATACTCAAAATATTCCTCCATGTCATTGATCTAATCAATAAGTTGTTCTAGATTCAAATCTCCAGAATAGGTAGAAACTTCAATCCTGGGCCTCTTTTCAATATTTGAAATGGCCCTCAACAACCTAACTTCTGCA
Organism: Cunninghamia lanceolata; assembly: GCA_027924645.1. Taxonomy (NCBI): domain Eukaryota; kingdom Viridiplantae; phylum Streptophyta; class Pinopsida; order Cupressales; family Cupressaceae; genus Cunninghamia; species Cunninghamia lanceolata. Next base: position 4,111,540 of record BSBN01000669.1, read on the forward strand.
AGATCTCCTGCAGCTTCTTGTTCTTCCTCATATAGCTCTTCTTCAGCTTCATCTTCGCTTTCTTATCTTATTTTCAGCTCAAACCCTCTTCATAGCTCCTCTTGCAATGCATCGATTTGCCTTTGAAGGGCTCTAAAACCCTCTTCCATCAAAGCATTCCTCCTAATATGATTTCTTCATGGAGGCATCTTGATCTCTGTAGCAAACCCACAACCTCAGGTCCTAGTGCAAACTACTTCACGGTCGGCGATCTGTCTACACACTCAAGAACCCTTTCTTTGATACCACTTGATGAATGGGGTAAATCATAAAACACACAACAAAAAAAAATACACACAGAAAATAGAATGCTCTTTTATTGATTTGAACAACTCATTACATTACAGAATCTCAAAAACAGTCAAAGGAATCAATCCTCTATAGGCTGCAACACATTACAGCTAGCTATCCTCGGGCTCTAGAATCTTCAGCCTTCTATAACCCCAAATCAGCTAGGGTTTCTATTTTCCTACCTATTCTTGACTCTACACTTTTCCCACTTAATTCTACTACCCTAAAGGATTCCCAAAAATGGTCTTAAATAGCCCCTTTTGGCAGCCAACAACTAAATTTCAAATTTTGTATCTCCCTCCAAAAATAAGTAAATTTTTGGGAGCCATAACTTTTGATTTAGGTGTCTAATTGAAGCCCCATTTGAAGCATTGGAAAGCTCCCAGAGTGCTCTATACGCTAAGAACCAGCTCTATTGATTCCAACAATTTTGGGCCCGTACAGGACTATTTAGTGCCTCAAACTTGAATTTGAATAATTTTCAAGCATTTTTTGGGAAATGGAAACTTTAATGTCTTTCATCTCACAAATGATCTTTGCGTGATTCCTTCACCAAAGGACTTATTTTTCATTTACGAAGCTTCCTGTAATTTTTTGCTACAATTCGTGCCCAAATGCAAACTTTCCTCAAATGGCAGTTTTCTATTTTTAGCAGTTTGGAAAAACTGAATGTTGGACATCATTATTCAAGCAATTATGGAACCAAAAATATACTAATTATGGAAATAAATGAAAACAACTTCAATTATTTTGAATCAACATCTTTTTGGGTGATGCAAGATTGCCCTTACACCACTAGATGCTCTTGCATCATACACCTAGGGTAATTTGAAAAGTGACCCTGTCACGTCTTAGGTGTTTGTTTGAGGAAAACCCAAACAGTCAACCTCTACCTTAGACAACCAAGAAGAATCTTCAATAGTCATTCCTTTCCATTTCACCAGATATTCTTCATATTGCCTCTTCTAAGTACTTCTTCCCACACGGCTATCCAAGATCTCTTCTATCTCCTCCGTTGAAGTAGATGCCGGAATACTCCACTTTTCTTCTATTGGTCTATCCTCTATGCCACCTTCATGATATTCTATTAAATCAGCAATGTTGAACACAGGTGAAATATGGACCCCACTCAAAAGTTCTACCTCATATGCATTTCTTGAATCATGCTTCTTCAGGATTTCCCACCATTCAATCCCATCTGGTAATATTTCCTTTTCCTCTCCTATTTCACTCCAAATGGACCTCCTTCCACCAAATACTCGCATACCCCTTCAACTTTCTTTTTGCAAACTTGACATGATCTGGGTCCTCCACATCTTCATACTTAAAATATTCCTCCATGTCATTGGTCCAATAAATAGGTTGTTCTGGATTCAAATCTCCAGAATAGGTATAAACTTCAATCTTGGGCCTCTTTTTGATCTTTGAAATGGCCCTCAATAACCTAACTTCTGCAAGATCTCCTGCAGCTTCTTGTTCTTCCTCAGATAGCTCTTCTTTAGCTTCATCTCTACTTTCTTCTCTTATTCTCAGCTCAAACCCTCTTCATAGTTCCTCTTGCAATGCATTGATTTGCCTTGGCAGGGCTCTAAAACCCTCTTCCTTCAAAGCATTCCTCCCAATACAATTTCTTCGTGGAGGCATCTTGATCTCTATAGCAAACCCACAACCTCAGGTCCTAGTGCAAACTGCCTCACGATCGATGATCTGTCTACACACTCAAGAACCCTTTCTCTAATACCACTTGATGAAGGGGGTAAATTATAAAACACACAACAAAAAAATTGTATACAGAAAATAGAATGTTCATTTATTCATTTGGACAACTCATTATATTACAGAAGCTCAAATACAATCAAAGGAATCAATCCTCTATAGGTTGCAACACATTACAACTACCTATCCTCAGGCTCTGGAATCTTCATCCTTCTGTAACTCCAAATCAGCTAGGGTTTCTATTTTCCCACCTATTCTTGACTCAACACTTTCCCCCTTAATTCTATTGCCCCAAAAGATTCCCAAAAATGGTCTTAAATAGCCCCTTTTGGTGGCCAACAACCAAATTAAAAATTTTGTATCTCCCTCCAAAAATAAGTCAACTTCTGGGAGCCATTACTTTTGATCCAGGTGTCCGATTGATGTGTCATTTGAAGCATTTGAAATATTGTGGAGTTCTCTACACATTAAGAGCTCGCTTTGCTGGTTCCGGCTATTTTCTATACCGTAGGGGACCATTTAATGCCTTAAACCTGAATTTGAATAATTTTTAGGCATTTTTCAGGAAATGAAAACTTTAATATCTTTTAGCTCACAAATGATCTATACGTGATTACTTCACCAAAGGTCTTATTTTTCACTTACGAATATTCCTATAAATTTTTACTGCAATTCGTGCCCAAATGCAAACTTTCTTAAAATGGCAGTTTTCTATTTTTAGCAGTTTGGAAAAACTGAATGTTCTACATCATTATTCAAGCAATTATGGAACCAGAAATACAAATTATGGAAAGAAATGAAAATAAATTCAATGATTTTGAATCAACATCTTTTTGGGTGATGAAAGATTGCCCTTACACCATTGGATGCTCCTACATCAAAAATGGCATTTCATTGAAGCATCATGTCAAACAGTTCATGTACCTTCTCCATTCTTCCACACTTTGCATACATGTCTACTAGAGTAGTTGCAACTACAAGATCTGATGAAATTCCCATATCATTTATGCTTTGATGGATGTCCATACCATGTTCCAAAGATCCTATTTTGGCATATGAAGGGAGGATGTTGGCTAAGGTTGTGGAATTTATCTTTACACCCACCAATTGCATTTGCTTGAAAGTTTTTAAAGCCTTATCAAAAAATCTAATTTGTTCATATCTTGCAATCATTGCATTCCAGGTTATGACATTTCTTTGAGGCATCATGCCAAATAGTTCACGCACACGTTATCTATGCTTCCACACTTTGCATACATGTCTCTGAGGGCAGTTGTAGCTACAACATCTAACAAAATTTCCATGTCTTTTATGCTTTGATTGATGTCCATACCGTGTTCCAAAGATCCCATTTTGGCATAGGCAAGGAGGATACTGGCTAAGGTTGTGGAATTTGGCTTTACAACCACCAATTGTATTTTCTTGAAAGTTTATAAAGCATTATCAAAAAATCCATTTTTTACATATCTTGCAATGATTGCATTCCATGAGATGGCATTTCATTGTGCCATCATGTCAAATAGTTCACGTATCTTGTCTATGCTTCCACACTTTGCATATATGTCTACTAGGAGAGTTACAACTACAAGATCTGACAAAATTCCCATATCCTTTATGCTTTGATGGATGTCCATACCATGTTCCAATGACCACATTTTGGCTTTACAACATTCAATTCCATTTACTTGGAAGTTTCTAAAGCCTTATTAACAAATCCATTTTGTGCATATCTTCCAATTATTGCATTCCATGAGATGGCACTCTTTGAGGTGTTCTGTCAAACAGTTCACGTGCCTTGTCTATGCTTCCACACTTTGCATACATGTCTACTAGGGTAGTTGCAACTACAACAGATTGACAAAATTCCCATATCCTTTATGATTTGATGGATGTCCATACCATGTTCCAAAGATCCCATTTTGGCATAGGTAGGGATGATGTTGGTTAAGATTGTGGAATTTGGATTTACACCTGCCAATCACAATTGCTTGAAAGTTTCTAAATCCTTATCAATAGATCCATTTTGTGCATATCTTGCAATTATTGCAACATATATAGTTTGAGCTTAATTATTGCAAAAATATACACAATAACAATTCCATAAATAAGGGTTTCCTTAAAAATCATTTTAAAGTTACAATAAAGCCATAGACCTATCCTATAGCCCTTGCAAATATTTCAAATTCTTTTAAGGTAACATTTTTCTCATATGCACATACATAATTGCTATCCACATATTCAATCAAAGTAAAGCATTTTCACTTTGTTCTTAAGGGCTAATAACAATACATCTTATCAATGAGACTATACACATGGAACTAACAACCACAACAATATTCAAGAGAAAAGTCTAGAGTCATTTTAGAAGGCAGTCTATTTTTTCTTTACCATTATCTACAAATTCATTCTGAGCACATTAATAAAGGGTGTAGGGACAAGTTGATCCCACCATGAGGTTTTTAACCCAAGATTGGCATTTTATATTTCTATTTCAACTTTATACTCCACCAGAGAGAGAGAAGTTGAGTATAGGTATATTACACTACACAAGCCTCTAGGGTTTGTCACTATGACTAACACAATGCCATTGACCTTCACCATAATGCTCATAAGATAAATTCCAAATATATAATACTTCTTGAGAAACCAAACCCTTTTCTACCATTCAAAATAAAGCCTACATAATATTCATCATAGTCAACTTCACAAACACCTTCACAAACCCTTACCACTATTGTAAAACACAATCAACCCAAAGAAGTGACACTTGAAAACCCACTTGAATCCAACCATGTAATAGGGTCATAGTACTCGAAGAGAAGAAATAACTAGAAGACTCAATATTACACAAAATTCACCACAACCAAGCCTTCACCATGAAGAATACAAGCCCTCAAACATATTCATGATAACTTCAAGTGAATTACACACCAAGAATGAGTAGTAAGACAAACCATAATGAAATCCAAAAATCATGTGTTCTATCAAATAGTCCACGTGCCTTGTCTATGCTTCCACACTTTGCATACATGTCTACAAGGGTAGCTGCAATTACAACATGTGAAAAAATTCCTATATCCTTTATGCTTTGATGGTTGTCCATATGCTTTTCCAAAAATCCTATTTTGGTAGAGATAGGGAGGATGCTAGCAAAGGTTATGGAATTTGTCTTTACACGTGTCAATTGTATTTGCTTCACAATAAAGAATAGACACATTTAGTGAATTAAACCCTTTTGTAACATGCTGCAATAGTGTTAGGAGATGGCTACCTCAAGATAACTACATTTCTGCATTCAAAACTGTTGTAACATTCTCCCTTTGATATAATATGTATGGGGTTTTCTTAACCTACTATTCATTTAAAATTATAAACCATATTTTACCCATGATCACCCTAGATGGAATAGTGAATTATTTTGGTTCCTAATGAGTTTTGTGATAACCTTAATAGGTTGTAATAGCAGGGCAATATGACGGTCTAGTCAAAGATAATGCCTTGCATATGAACAATTGATTACCAATAATGACTCTAGATATGTGAATCATGTCTGATGAACTTGTATACAGCCCTGTAGACAATTCCTTAAATGCAATAAAACCTTGATCTCCATATCCATGCATCCCAAATAAGATCAAAATATCAGCCCTATTACATAAGTACAATGATCAAACTAGATTGTACCCATACAAATGAATCAAATCAGATCCCTAGCCATTAGTTTATAAAATTAGATCTAACTCCCAATTGAAATTCTTCATTTAAATCATACAAGATCTAGAAAAGATGAACATCCAACACCATGAGGGCCTCCAAACTCTTTCCACTACCATAAACTATCAAGCCCTAGGCTGAAAATGCTAATTCAGGTAAGGAATTTCTGATATTTCTCTATAAGAATGCCTTCAGTATGGAAAATAACTACATTTTGATCAAAGAAGAAAATGTTAAGACTTTGTATCTATACTAAGGCAAGTGTGGAGGGGAAATCATATGAAATAGGTGTTGAAATTGGAAATTATAGGTGTAAACATGGTGATGACAACTACTTTTAAGGGAAAAAATGCCACCTTTTGATAAAAAGAAATAAGGTTTTTAAACTTACCAAAGATTATCAAAAACCCCAACTATACATTCCCACATGTGGACCCATAAGGAAGGTAGGTTGGTGCTCAAAATGCAAAAAAATCTCATTTATCAATGCTCAAAACCCTGAAAATTTTCCCAAAAAGATTATGACGTTCAAAAACTCCATGCAAAAGCTTCTGAAGGGTAAGTTGGTTATCAATTATAAAGCAAATGGATGAAATATGTGTCCTCAACACCTTGTCCATACATGTGTATTGAAGTTTCATTACATGTGTATTACAGTGGAAAGGTACTAGGAGTGACATTTTGCATTCCATAGCTCATGGGGCCAAACCAATTATGGCAACGCATCCGGGTGGTGGCTAAATACTAGGGGAGGTCTCATTTCTTATACCAAGTGTCACAGTCATTCGGGCCAGCAGGCTATGGGCAAAGTCCCTTAAGATCCCTAAGACTCAAAAATGCCAAACTATGACAAAGCATTTCTTAGAATTCATGATAGTGGGGAACATTCTGTTTGGACTCATATGTGCCCGTGGGGTCCGTCCACAATAACCTCTATCAATTTTTGTCAGCTCCAGTCTATTTGATTGTGCCAAAATCAAATGCATTCTTGCAAAATGCTTCAGTTTCATGTAGTGGAAAGGTGCTAGGAGTGACATTTTGCATTCCATAGCTCGTGGGGCTGAACTGACTATACCAACACATCAGGGTGGGTGGGTAAATGTGAGGATGGGTCTCGTTTGACACGCCAAGTGTCCCAGTCATTCAAGGTAGCAGGCTATCAAGAATGTCACTTAAGATCCTAAGAGCAAAAACTACCAAACTTTGACAGAGCAGTTCTCAAAATTTGTGGCAGGTAGAAATGTTCTGTTTAGACCTATAGGTGCATGTGGGGTCTATCAACAATAACCTTTGAGTTTTGGTTAACTCAAATCAGTTTAACCGTACTGAAATCAAATGCATTCTTGCAAAATGCTTCAGTTTCTTAGAGTGGAAAGGTGCTAGGAGTGACATTTTGCATTCCATAGCTCATGGGGCCAAACCAACTATGCCAACACATCAAGGTGGGTGGGTAAATGCCAGGGGAGGTCTTGTTTTATGTGCCAAGCATCCCCATCATTCGGGGCAGCATGCTACCAACAAAGTCCCTTAAGATCCCTAAGACCCAAAAACTTCCAAACTTTGATGGACCAATTCTTGAAATTCATGGTAGATGGGAATGTTCCATTTAGACATACAGCTACAGGTGGGATCCATCCACAATAACCTCTCTTAGTTTTGGTCAACTCCAGTCTGTTTGGCTGTGCCGAAATCAAATGCATTCTTGCAAAATGCTTCAGTTTCATGTAGTGGAAAGCTTTTAGGAGTGAGATTTTGCATTCCACTACCTGTGGGGCCAAACTGACTATGCCAATGCATTAGGATGGGTGGGTAAATGCTAGGGGAGGTCTCATTTCATGTGCCAAGCATCTCAGTCATTCTAGGTTTTAAACTACTAGCAAATTCGAAAGGTGCTAGGAGTGAGATTTTGCATTCCATAGCTCGTGGGGCCAAACCGATTATGCCAACACATCAGGGTGGGTGGGTAAATGTTAGGGGAGGTCTCATTTCATGTACCGAGTGTTCCAGTCATTCCAAGCAACAAGATATCGGCAAAGCTACATGTAAAGAGCATCACTTATAGTTTGAATTAGCTATTCAAGATAGCCAAGGGGTGAAATCATCAAGAAAGGAGTAATTTTAAGGCTAATTATGATGATAGAGTTGTTGGTGATCTTTTGACTAAGTTTTATGATGACAAAAGACTAAAATATAGAGTTTATTGCAGCCTAACCAGTCTGATTTCTGGGAGAAACCTAAATATGGCAATCCAAAAAAATTAGAGGGTACTTGAGAACAACAAAGAACTTATCTAGTATAGGTCTAATAAATGAAACTCGAACTAAGTTTTTAGAGGTAAATGGCCAAGAGGATGATAGTGATAACTCAGTACTATATGAGAACCAAATATATCAGATTTGTAGCATCAATAGCACTATATTTTAAATGTTGATACAACTGGTTACATTAGAGAGAATGATGATAATACTTTGTTATAGGGTGGTATCGATGACATAGTTCAAATTCAAGATTCAACAAATTCTATTAATGATTCAAGATACAACAAATTCATGTATATATCATATTTTAATGATTCTAATTCTATTAATGCATATAATGATGACTTTTTTAACTTAGATAGTTCCACTTTTAGTGATTGTGAGTGTCCTAAAGAACATAAATTGAAGAAAATGAATACATAAAGAACATACCTTAGAATTCAATATTCAAGTTGACCAATCCTCCAAATATTGGCTTCAAAATCCTCAAATTGATCTTTTTGGCAAGTTCCTTCATATTCAATATTGAATTCTATATAACTCTAGAATAAGATTAGTGAAATTTATGAAAAAAACAAACATGTATCATCAAATTCAATCTAAATACATGAAAATTAGCTTTGAAACAATATGAAACATGAAACTTGTTGAAATAATCAAATTTTATCCAAAAACATGCAAAACCAGTTCTTTTACGTTGAAAAAACAAAAAAACGGTGGTGGATTGATCAAACAATGATTCTTAAAATGTCAAACACCATGAAAAAGCATCTTCTTGTCTGATAGCACGCATGAAAAGAAGGGAATAACAGACATGTGGGGTCTGAGTCACAGATCCCACATGTTTTTAACCATTTTTCATGCTTCCCAAAATACACTAGCATTATAACGCGCTCGCGTTATAACACAAGTACATTTTGGGAAGCATGAAACCTTTATGCTTTCATGCATGCAAACCAGTATAAGTGTTTTCTCTCTATGTATAAGTATATATCTATGCAAACCTTTATGTATAAGTATATATCTATCTCTCTATCTCCATCTCTCTCTAAACCCCTAAACCCTAAACCCTAAACCTTTATCTCCCTATCTCTCCCTCTCTAAACTTCTAAACCCTAAACTCTAAACTGAATCAACTCTAAAGCCCTATCTCCCTATCCATATCATCCATCTACCTCTCAATCTCTCTACCTATGTGTTTGGCCCATCTATCTCTCTATCTCTCCCCTCAATCTCCTCTATATCCCCCTATCATTCCTTTCTCTCTCTAAACCCTAACCTAAACCTCTAAACCTTAACCCCTAACCCCTAAACCCTAAACCCTAAATAATGCCCCTAAACTCTAACTCCTAACCCCTAAACCCTAAAATTGAGCAACCCTAAACCTCCATCTACCTATCTCTCCCAATCTCTATCGGTCCCCTCTGTCTATCTCTCTCTAAACCCTAAACCCTAAACCCCTAAACCCTAAACCCTAAACCTGAGCAACCGTAAACCCCTAAAACCTAAATAATTCCCTAAAACCCTATCCCCTAAACCCTAAACCTTAAACTTGAGCAACCCTAAACTCATTGACCCTATCTCTCCCCTTTCTCTCCCCTCCATCTCCACTGTCTCTCCCTCTTCCTCCCTCTGCCTCTCTCGTATCGATAAAGAACATGGAAACAAGAAAACTAGGACATGCAAAGTGTTAGGGTTAGCCGATAGAAAATATCAATTAAATGCAAATATAGATTAAATAGATGAATGAAAATACACAAAAATAATAATAGTGAGAGACAAGTTTTAACGTGGTTCACCCAAACTCGGGCTACATCCACCAATAGAGAGTCTAATATTATTATCTGATAAATCAAACCGATTACAACCAACAATCCTTGCAACTCAATACCACTGTAAAATGCTACAATACATCAATGAAAACCCTAACCCTTAGCCACTTTTATCAAGCCTTATGTCGATAACAAAAATAGGGTTTTTTTATGTCGGCCAATAGAAAAATAACTCCTGATGCCTTAATAAATTAATAAAAATCGTTGCAGGTTTCAGGGGCACTGCCCCTCAACCCCACAAGGGGCGCTGTCCCTTGACCCTGTATTGGGTGTGCTGCCCCTTGACCTCATTAAATAATTTGGGGAGAAACTATGCCAATAAAAGTTGGGTAAAGTTAACCTCTGAGTTTGATTAGGCTCTAGATAACAACACAAAGAGGGATGAGGATATCAATTGGGAGGATGAAATGGAAACAAGATAAAATGAAAGTTCATTAGATGGGAAGAATGATAAGGAGAGGTGGAAAATAGTAAAATAGGGGGAAAATAGTGGGATCTAAAGGGAAATTGGAAAGGAAAAGGAAAACTAGGAAAGCTAGGAAAAGGAAAATTAGGAGGTATATAGGCTAGACAAAGAGAGATAGAAAGAGAGTGGGGGGAAGTAGAGAGTGAGAGAGAGGGTAGGAGGAAGAAAGGGGAGGGAAGAAGAGTGTGAGAGAGAGGGTGGGAGGTAGAGAGGAGAGGGAAATAGAGAGTGAGAGAGAGAGTAGGAGGTAGAGATGGGAGGGAAGTAGAGAGTGAGAGAGACCGTAGGAGGTACAAAGGGGAGGGAAGTAGAGAGTGAGAAAGAGGGTAGAAGGTAGAGAGTGGAGGGAAGTAGAGATTGAGAGAGAGGGTAGGAGGTAGAGAGGGGAGGAAAGTAGAGACTGAGAGAGAAGGTAGGAGGTAGAGAGGGGAGGGAAGAAGAGAGTGAGAGATAGGGTAGGAGGTAGAGAGGGGAGGGAAATAGAGAGTGAGAGAGAAGGTAGGAGGTAGAGAGGGGAGGGAAGAAGAGAGTGAGATAGAGGGTAGGAGGTAGAGAGGGAAGGGAGGTAGAGAGTGAGACAGAGGGTAGGAGGTAGAGAGGGCAGGGAAGAAGAGAGTGAGATAGAGGGTGGGAGATAGAGAGGGGAGGGAAGTAGAGATTGAGAGAGGGTAGGAGGTAGAGAGAGGATGAAAGAAGAGAGTGAGAGACAGGGTAGGAGATAGAGAGGGGAGGAAAGTAGAGATTGAGAGAGAGGGTAGGAGGTAGAGAGGGGAAGGAAGAAGAGAGTGAGAGAGAGGGTAGGAGGTAGAGAGGGGAGGAAAGTAGAGACTAACAGAGAGGGTAGGAGGTAGAGAGGGGAGGGAAGAAGAGAATGAGAGAGAGGGTAGGAGGTAGAGAGGGGAGGGAAATAGAGATTGTGAGAGAGGGTAGGAGGTAGATAGGGGAGGGAAGTAGAGATTGACAAAGAGGGTAAGAGGTAGAGAGGTGAGGGAAAAAGAGAGTGAGAGACAGGGTAGGAGGTAGAGAGGGGAGGCAAGTAGAGAGTGAGAGAGAGGGGAGGAGGTAGAGAGGGGAAGGAAGAAGAGAGTGATAGATAGGGTAGGAGGTAGAGAGGGGAAGGAAGTAGAGATTGAGTGAGAGGGTATGAGGTAGAGAGAGGAGGGAAGAAGAGAATGAGAGAGAGAGGGTAGGAGTTAGAGAGGGGAGGGAAGTAGAGAGTGAGAGAGGGTAGGAGGTAGAGAGGGGAGGGAATAAGAGAGTGGGAGAGAGGGTAGGAGGTAGAGAGGGGAGGGAAGTAGAGACTGAGAGAGAGTAGGACATAGAGAGGGGAGTGAAGAAGAGAGTGAGAGATAGGGTAGGAGGTAGAGAGGGGAGGGAAGTAGAGAGTGAGAGAGAGGGTAGGAGGTAGAGAGGGGAGGGAAGAAGAGAGTGAGAGAGAGGGTAGGAGGTAGAGAGGGGAGGGAAGTAGAGACTGAGAGAGGGTAGGAGGTAGAGAGGGGACGGGAGAAGAGAGTGAGAGAGAGTGTAGGAGGTAGAGAGGGGAGGGAAGTAGAGATTGTGAGACAGGGTAGGAGGTAGAGAGGGGAGGGAAGTAGAGATTGAGAGAGAGGGTAAGAGTTAGAGAGGTGAGGGAAGAAGAGAGTGAGAGATAGGGTAGGAGGTAGAGAGGGGAGGGAAGTAGAGAGTTAGAGAGAGGGGAGGAGTTAGAGAGGGGAGGGAAGAAGAGAGTGAGAGACAGGGTAGGAGGTAGAGAGGGGAGGGAAGTAGAGAGTGAGTGAGAGGGTATGAGGTAGAGAGAGGAGGGAAGAAGAGAGTGAGAGAGATGGTAGGAGGTAGAGAGGGGAGGGAAGTAGAGAGTGAGAGAGGGTAGGAGGTAGAGGGGGGAGGGAATAAGAGAGTGAGAGAGATGGTACGAGGTAGAGAGGGGAGGGATGTAGAGAGTGAGAGAGAAGGTAGGAGGTAGAGAGGGGACGGAAGAAGAGAGTGATGTTGTGAAGCTAACAACACGCCCCATTTTACTTCTTAGCAAAATGAGGACCCCTGTTGTGGCTGTAACTTTTGCTTGTGTGTGGGTCTGCTTGGTGGTAAAAGGGAAAAAGAGGTAAAAGTTACAAACCTTATTGAAAATAAAAAAAAATAGCATTAAGTACCAGAACAAAATAGGGGTGAATTCCTTGACAAAAATGAGTAAGGGTTTCCTTTTGAACCATTCCAAAATTCCCTATATTTTGCAAGATATGCATGTTTTGGTAAAATGCACTATGGGAGGGTTTGTATGTTGCATATACAAAGTCATTTGTATGTGGTGTTGTTGTGTTAGTTGCATAAAAGAGTTATTGGGTTTATTACACCATTGTACTTGTATGCATTTTACTAATGCTTTATTCTATACATACAAGTTAGACTCGACAGAATTCAGAGGTAAAACTGATAATTGGTTAAGTCCATCGGATGTATCTTAGGTTTATATGTTTGGTAAAAGGAAACATACAAGGTGAAATACAACATGATGTACATGTCATGGACCCAAAAAGAGTATTCAAATTGGTTTTGTCGAGGTAAGTTTAGTGCTTTGTATGTTGTATACTTTGGATACATACATTCTGATATACATACAACACAGAACTTAGGGAAAATTAAAATCTGATATAAATGATGCATCACGCCTTAATGTATAATGAAAGATGCATTTCATTTATATACAATTACGGCGCCAGAGGAGTTATGAAATATGGTTTATAAAACATGAGAAGTCCAAAAAGGAAGATACAAATGAGTTTGTATGTATCAGGCCTTGTATCTAAGGGATTGATAAAAGTATGGTCGTAGCGTGGAATACAAGTGAAAAGTAAAGTGGGTACCACCACTTGCATATCAGGCTTGTATAATAACAATGTATATCTTAGATATACAAACTGATGTACAAGAAAAGATGCAAATTGGAGATACAAGCCAGATACGAAAAGGAAGTTCAATATAGAAAAGTCTTTGTATGTTTGGAGCTCGCTTGTATGTTTATGATACACATATTTGAGATACAAAGGAATAAAAGGCATCGTGGAGGATAAAGAGTAAAAAGGAGGTTTGTATAAGGTTGTTTGTATATGCGTTTGTATCTAATGAGACATGCAAAGAGTGATATACAAAGTGGGTGATACAAGTACAGATAAAAGAGAAAAGGCAAATAGCGTTAGTTGGTTTCTTGCATATATGTGTTTGTATGTTAAAAGATACAAGGGAACATATAAGTGAAACATACAAAGGAACATACAAGGAAAACGGTATGTATGCAGAAATGAACTAATGGTAAAAAGTTTAAAACTTGAAATGCTGAAATAGAAAGCCGAAGCTTTAGGTGCATTAATTGCTATAATTAATGCCGAGCTACCACCCGAAAATAGTAAAAATCAAAGGGAGTTAGGGTAAAATTAACGTTATTTGCTTTCAGATTTACATTGTTAAGATATAAAAATTGTAGAAAAGGAGAACTGTTATAGAAATTGAACAAAATTCATCAAGGTAATAGAATTACAGCAGCTGGACGGAAGGCAAAACAGTAAAGTAAGTCAACGACAGAAAGTGAGTGGTCAAGAAATATAGGTATTTACCTCAAAATGCCGTTACATTTCAAATGGTAAAAATGCAGGTAAAATTTAGTAAATTCATTATAAAACATAGGCATTTGTTAAATCACTGTTTTGACTATTAATTAGCTAGGTAGAGCTTAACAAATGTAAAGTCAAAATAGAAAGGACAAACTGGGTTAGGGTAAAATGGTAAAAAACATAAATTCATAGTAAAACCCTAGATAGGAAAGTAAAACAAAAAGTTAAAAGATGATTTTTCTACAGGATGGCCCCAAAGCAGAAAAAGGTAGATACAGCAGGTGAGGTGAAAAAGTAGAGGAAATCGTGTAAAGAGATAGAGAAAGAAGAGCTACCACTACACAGAGGATATCTGACATTAATTAGTTACAGTGGAGTGGGAACAAATACAAACATTGGAAATTATGATGCAAATGATGTTTTACAAAAGATTACGGCTGCAGATGCTACACCGGATATGAAGTGTATATGGGAGAGCGGGTTGTATAGAGCTGTAGGTTTTCCATTGGCTATGGAGGCCAGAGATTTGTGTTTAGATTGTTTAACTCTGTATGACTTAACAACCAGGAAAATAATGTTTTATGACAGACTCATTGTAGATTTATCCACAGAGGGTATTGCAAGGACATTTGGCTTGGAAATCAATGAGAAAATGGTAGACATTGACATAGATCAATACAATGAGGATTATCAAATCAATGAGAGGGATTGTAGAGAGAAGATATTTTACAATTGGTACAGCCCAGAAAATAAACCCAAGGCTGTAGCCAGAGTGCACAAAAATCTACTGAGAATATACTTCAAAGAGGAAATACACTTGATTACAATGTTGAGTAGATTGATAGGATTGAGAGAGGGCACTAAATGTAAGCCCTGGATGTTTACTGTTATTGAGTTCATAAGAAAAGAAGAAAAAGAACAAGGACAGATTCACTAGGCCAAGACCATAAGCACAGCTATATGGAAACAGGCCATGCTGAGGAAGCAAAAGCTAATACCTTTTTATTTGTCTTCATATGTATTGTATTCATGTGTAGCAGAAGTAAGACCATTCATATATGGAATAGACAGGGTTGGGATCTTAGGCAGTTGTCCAGGACAGAAATTAGTATATGAGCATTACCCTAATCTACAAGAGGAGAATGCATTGAAGAACTATACTTTAGTTAATGATGTATTCTATACTTATATGGTGAGGATTCTAAGGGAAGAACACGATAAAAGACTGTCTAAGAATGCAGAAGATGCAATTGGGTTGCATAGTATATTCAATTTCCACATTTTACTTGTATCAGAACTGAAGGATTTGAAGGAAAGCCTTTCATGTTACCCTAGTATCCTTCTAACAAATTGATTGTGTTGGAGTTTTCAAGGCAAAATCTGAATGCCTTTAGAATATACAAGAAGAAGTTTAGCAGAGGAAACCTTAAGCTACCTTGGGCTATAGGTAGAAATTCATGGTACAGTGAGGAAGTGGCTGGTTATTTGGAATAGGAGCTGAGATATTATGGATTTAAAGAATTTGATTTAGCCAGAAAGTTTGACCCCTTCCACAGGATTCAGAATACAGTTGATAAAAAGTATAAGCATCAAATACACATTGAAGATTTTTGGTCTGATTGCAAAAATGATAAGGATGTGAGGAAGAAGGCCCATAAAAGATTAACAATTGAGCAAATGAAAACTATGGGAGATATCTATGTTCCTCCAGAGGTTCAAAAGGATGATAAATTGCTGCATCATAGTTATGCAGAGGCCAGGCTTGCTCCTATTACAGAGCTTGATTGGTCACAACCTTGGAACAAATCTCTGGACATATTTTCCAAACCAATTATATTATTTTCAAAGACATGGTTAAAAGACAGGATTGAAGAGCTCAAAGCTGAGGGGAAGGAAATCACATATACTAAGAAAGGGAGGAAGAGAGTAAGAGAACCTAGTGATGATCCCCAGTGTTTTTATGAGAAAAAGAGGAAGATTGTAGAAGCTATGATTGCCAAGAAAGATAAGAATGCTACTCTGATGGATCCCTATGCATTGGGAATAACAGTAGTAGTATCATCTGATACATTTATAGATGCAAACTCATTGAGTCATGAGATTAGTGCAGAAGAGGCACAGCCTTCCAAGGAAGTAGCAGGGCAACCAGTTCAAAGGGTAATACCAATAAGTATGTCAAAAGGAGAAACTTCAGGAACCAGTGAAGCCATTGGAGCACAACAGGTAGTTGTGAACGTGAGTAATATACCTAGTGCCTCCACTACAACACGAAAGAGATAGGCATATGTCCAAGCAAAGAGAGATTTGGCTGGGGAAATGCTGCAAGATTCACAAGCATGTGAAGCCAAAAAAACCACTGAGACTATTAATATTGAGAGTGACAGCACTGAAGGTGAGGAAGGGAGAATGTATGTTGGGAAAGAAATTGAAATAGGAGAAGAATCTAGCACGTTCTTAAGTAAAGAAGAAGGGCAAAATCCTTTGGCCGAGATGGAAGTTCAACAAGGCTTAGAGTCTAAAAGGGAAAAGGTACAGGAAGAACCAGGGATAGTAGATCCATTTGGTACCTTAGTGCCCCCTGAAATAATCAAGGATGTGTAAGAAGAGGCACATAAAATTGAAGAGTCTGAAAAGAAGGTTGCATCTGAGGAGATAACAAAAGAAAAGCATGATCAAGCAAAAGAGGAAATAGGAATAGACACCCCAAGTGTAGATGCCTTAAATATGCTTAATATGTATGATGAGCAAAGTGAAGAAGAGAAAAACACAGAAAGCAGACAAGAAGAGGAAAAAGAAGCAAAAGAGGAAGATATAGTGGTAAGATCCTTTGCACCTATAAAGCAAATTAACATGTCTGAAAAAGCACAAAAGAATGAAGATACAGAGGGTGCAACCAATATAGAAGATGCAATCAAGAGGCCTGAGGATGAGGAAAAGCCAGAAAAGATTGATGAAATTAAAGTTGATGAACAAACAGAAGATATAAACATGCCAAATGTAGAGCAAATACATACAGAGGAGGACCAAGAAAAAGAACCCTCAAATGGAGAAGGTCTTGAAGAGGAAGCTGATGATGGAGGAGACACAAAAATTGAAGAAGAAGAAGATGAAGGTGAGTCCAAGCAAAAAAATGATCCCATGATACAAGAAGAAGCACCTCAAGAATAGCAGCCTCCACCTCAACAGCAACAACAACAAGAACAACAATAGCAGCAATAAGAACAGGGGGAAATAGAAAAGCATCAGGAAGAGGTAATAAATGAAGAAAAGGTTGCTGCAGAAACAAAAGAGATTCCTACTTGGCTAGGAGCAGAGATAAGAAAGGAAAAGAAAGAGGTACAATTGGTACTTATTGATATTAAAAGTTTATTAGGTAATACAACACTAGGAAAAGAAAATAGAAAGGCTAGAACAATGTTAGCTATTCAAAGAGGTCTAGATGTATCTAGGGTGCTGAACCTTGCCATACCTCAGAAGGAAAAGACTAAGGGAGAAATAACCTTAGATGAGTATAAGATATTAAATTTTGACCTTGGGCATACTACACAGGAGAAACACAAAATGGAGTGGGAAGACATGTGCTAGGTAATAGCAGAAATGCTAAGAAAAGATAAAGACAAACAAGAATATTTGAAGGGACATATTGTCTAATTGCAGCATTTATTAAAGGGATATTTGATCCCAATACAACAGTGCCAGAATTGCCCAGTGACATAGCAGTTGTATCTAGGGATAAAATAAAGGACATGGAAAATAAAAGGCTTAAGGCCAATATATTTGATGAATGGTTCAAATATTTTATGCAAGAAGGTGAACAAGTAATAAAACAAGCAGTGAAAAGTTGGGAGGTGGTTGCAAGAGAAAGGAACAAATGCAGTATACTTGTTCATAATTATCAATTTAGGAGGGAGGAATGCAGATTTGAATTGAAACAATTAATAGAAATTGAGGAAAGAGCAGAGGAGTTAATCAATGAAGGAGTAATTACCCCTTTAATGGCAAATCAAGTGCCACAAGTGAGATTAGAACTAAAGTTTGAAGAAGACAATCTTAAAAAATGCATAACAGTTGCTCAAGACTTAGAAGGAAAAGTAGATGACCTGATCTGAATACACAAAAGAATAGTGGAAAAGCTACTAGATCATGAATGCATGGATACACCAGCGTATGAAATGGAGAGAGCTTTGATGGAGTTTAATGCCATTTTTGCACCATGCACGGAAAGTCCTGAAGTATATCTAAGTAAACAGATGATCGATTCATTGATGGAAGAAAGTGCCAGAATGAAGAAATACATGAAAAAGAGTGAAGGTTCATAAGATAAAGAAAAGAAACTAAAGGAGGGAGTCATAATGCATGAGTATATATGGACAAAGAGTCCAGGAG
Source organism: Cunninghamia lanceolata (assembly GCA_027924645.1). Taxonomy (NCBI): domain Eukaryota; kingdom Viridiplantae; phylum Streptophyta; class Pinopsida; order Cupressales; family Cupressaceae; genus Cunninghamia; species Cunninghamia lanceolata. The sequence continues at coordinate 4,129,847 of BSBN01000669.1, forward strand.
GAGACCACACTTTTGTAGAAGGTATAATCAATAATTTCAAAACATACATAAAGGAATAAAATTTGTAAGGGGAGCAGCGGTTTTGGGAAAAGTCAAGTAAAGTGTGTCAGCGTGCATAAGTCGAAGAAAGGGGGGAATCTTATTTTTGAAAAGATTCCAACATCATCCTTTGAGAAGGAAAAGATACCTTTTAGATATTTTGAGAGGCGGTTAGAGATGAATATAAACCATTGATTAATAATAAAGGGATCTTGACCGTAGATGAAGTTGGTAGCCGTAGCAGTGAGAACTTTCAAAATCTATATAAGAAACTCTGTTACTTGTACATTAATTACATAGGGATTTATGAAATAGAGTTGGCAATTGTAATTGATTTAAACATTTTGAATAGAAGAATATTTTTTAGTTTAGAGTAGAAGGAGGTCACTTGTGTCTGCACTAAGGAATGCGTGGAATGTCCAGCTTTCTTATTGTATTTGTAAGACATTTGTAAGTTCTTTGTTGATTTGATTAATGAAACAAGTCGGTTATTCATACATTGTAAACCATACATGACTATTTACTTCAAATACAAGTAAAATTGGGATTCTGCATCTATCTTCTGAGTGTTTTCTGACTTTTACTTATATTTGAATGTATTACCTCTTTAAAAGCTTGCAATCTTAAATGTGTGTTCATGAAAATACTCAGCGCTCCACATTTAATGATTTAGTCTGTTGATTTGATCAAGTGACATGTTTCTTACAACTTAGATAACAGAACATTTAGATCCTACAGTAGAGTGATGTTTAGTTTGAATTTCTCTAACTTTTCCCAAACATTTGAAAATATTTAGCTTACACACAGAAATTTAAAGGAAATTGTCTGACATTCGAAGGAAGCATGAACAGTTGTGTTAATATTTGACAATTTTCATAGTAATTTAAGAAAGAAAGCTTATTTCATCATCAATCCTACAAAGCTTTATGATACAGTAATGAATTTGTGCAAAGAAATGGATAATTTGATGATCTTTGTAACAATTTGCATAATTCGAGTCCAGTGAGTCATAGATCCACCTTAAATCAAGTAAGGCCCCTTGCATATTACAGTTTCACATTAACCTACTGAATTGTCCATAAGGTCAAGACCTGACCATACAAAAACTTGGGATTAAGAACTCTTAAGTGACTTCTTCATATCTTTCAAGATAGTTAGGTTCATTTTGTGAATTTTAACTTTTGTTATGAATGTGTAAAAACAATCATCAATAGTTTTTGGCACTAGAAGGAGGGCCTAATTGGAGTTAAGGTAGGATTTGAGTATACCTGGCTCATAACAGTAGCAGAGTGACTAGGTCTAGATCCAGTTCAAAAGATATATTTGTGCAATTACTTGATAGAAGGCAAAGTAAAGGTACTTTGATTTCGAATCCTAGAATATCAAACGCAGGAGGTTCATTTGGAATGCCTCCTAGATCACCTTTTAACATTCATAACATTGTGAGTCATGATAGTTCTTCATTTAGATCTTTGAATCTTGGTTCAAGTCCTCCTGAGGTCCAAGTCCTCTCAGAGGTTCTAGTCCACCTAGAAAACCAGGTACTCCCAGAGGTCCAGGCCCAGCACAAGGACCTGCAATGGCTTATTTTAATGTTAATTCTCCTATAACATTTCCTGATTATCATGAGATGCCAAAAAATACTAAAAAGATATGTCCTAAATATCAATTGCATCAGGATCCAGAAGATCACATTAGGATATTCAAGGAGGCATGCTTTAGAGCCAGGTTAGAGTATGAAGATGTTGTGTGTAGGTTGTTTCCTTACACCTTTAATGAGCAGGCTTCTAACTGGTATGTTAACTTGCCTAATGGATACATTTCTTCTTGGGCACTTATGGAGGAGGTATTTTTGTCTAGGTTTAGTGGACCAGTCGATCCTTCCACCTTATATCACAAATTGGCTGCAATTAAGAGAGGTGAAGGAGAGTTGATTGATAATTTTAATTATAGGTTTCAAACGGCTTATTCCAGGTTAGTGGCTCTTTACACAGTGAAAGCAGATGCATTATTAGCCATGTATTATGTCGCCCTTGATCCATTAACCACTATGTTTGTCAAAAGAGAGGTTGACATAGATACAATATCCAAAGCTTATAAGGAGGCAACCTTAGTAAACCAAGAAATGAGACAAACAACTTATAATCCATTTATTAATGGAGGAAACCCTAGGATGCAAAGTCAAACACAATCATGGAATGGAGTCCCTACACATAATACTCCATTATTGAATCCAGTCCCTACATACACACTTGTGTATAATCCTGCCCCAATCCAAGCCATAGTCCCTTATACTAGTAACACTACTAATAACAATCAGAGTAATGGTCAGTCTTTCTTCTAGCCTCCCTAGAATACATTTGTGGCAAAGGCACAAGAGGATAGGGAATAAATCAAAGAAATTACCACACACTTGAGAAGATTGACTACTAAAATAAAAATTTCTATTGTAGAAATAATCAAGGATACAACTAAAATCATAACCAAAATCATAACCAAAATCATAACCAAAATCATAACTAGAATTATAATCAGGGTCACGGTTCTAATCAGTGTCAGAATTATAGTCAGAGCCAAAATCATAATTAGGGACAAGCAATGCAAAAATAAAGGACCTGCTGTAGATAACAGAGCCTAGGGTAATAATAGTAGAAATTAGAATCAGCCAAGGCCACCTAAGACATGGAACACAGGGCCAAATAATGGCACTCTAGCTTCTCCATTTGAGAATTTGGATAATCAGGAGACAAAGCAAACATCTAGAATTCAAATGGCTAATGTAGCAGTAAAGAATTGGTGTAGGATTCATAATACCAGTGCCCATACTAAACTAGATTGCCCTTAGTTTCATCTGGCAACAAGTATTTTCAATGTAGATGTACAGGCTTCTACCTCTAAGTTTCTCATTCTCAAAAGTAATGAAATAGTGCCCTCAGGATATGAGACTACTTTAGTCTTAGAAACTTTTACCTTTGCAACTAGGGAGGAAGAAGATTAATTCTTAGAAGATGAACCTTACTTTTGTGAGAACCTATACACTGAATCAACTTTAGTATTGAATGCTTTTCAGTTTCCCTTTGAAACTGACAATGAAGTGTTATATGAAATAGAAGAAGTATAGGATTTTCAATAGTCTAACAAAAATCATACCTATAATTTGAGAAATAACTCTAGGCCAGGAGGTCCTTTCACTACTTCCACTCCTCCTAACAATTTCAATACCCCCCCCAGATCAGAACACTAGTAATAATCTTGCTATACTGAAGGCCAATCATCATGTGAATAATGGAATAGTAGCACAAAAAGTCCAAACATTGAAAATAGAGATAGTGGAAATAATGAGGTTAATGAGTTACTTGTCTAAAGAGATAAAGAAAATCAAGGTCAGTATACCTTTATGTGAATTATTGAAAAGTCTAGGGGTTAGAAATACTTTCATAAAATCCTTGGATACATCTGTGAAAAGTGAGGTCTTTGCTGATGTGAATGTTCCTAGTAAGGATTCATAGCCCAAGGAAAAGAGTAAGAAAACTGGACAGCCTTCCAATACTAATGTGGTCATGTATGTTGATAAGAAGGAAGCTCCTCCTTTCTTGTTAACTATTAGGATGTGTGGAAACAACATACATAATTGCATGGTAGATCCTGGTGCATCAACTAATGTAATGCCTTTAGGGATATGCAAAACTTTAGGGCTGACTCCCACTAAATATGCTAAAGTTGTTACACAATTGGATAAAACTGAGGTTAATGTGATAGGAGAATTAATGGATATTCAAATGTAGTTAGCCTCAGATCCTAGGGTGAGTCAGTTTATTGACATTCAGGTAGTGGATATACCTGTGAATTATGGGATGTTGTTGAGTAGAGACTGGTCAAAAACATTGAATGGATATATGACCACTAATTTTTCACACAAGTGGTTACCTTGGAGAGGTGTTCCAAATTAGACTAGGATAGAAGTAGAACCTAGGATGAAACACATGATTACATAATACAATAGGACTAATGAGATATTGTATGCTTCTATTGAACCGGGTGTTTATAGAGTCACTAACAGGGGAGTGCAAATTGAAGAAATCCTGATGCTAAATTTTAAAGAAAAACATGTCAATAAAGAAACAATATTATTCATTGAGTCTGATGAAAATTCTTCTGATGAGGAAGACAATGCAATAAATAGTTTTGGTTAAGTCATTAGGCAGGAAATGGAAAAGTGCATTGAACAAAAGATTCTGGTTCAGTGCAAGTTGTACAAAAGCATGTGCAGAGTCCATAATAAGCCACATTCTGAAGAAAATTGTGGAATGTGCAAAGACATTATTGAATATCAATATATAAAGTGCACAAAGAGGATGGGACTTCAGGAAGGCAAAGGTAATCCTAATCAACCAAAGAGATACTTTCAAGATAACATGGATGTAGTAATTCCAGATTTAGAAAAAGAAACAAAGGATAAGAGTGTTTGTCATTTTGATTTACAAACTGAAAGTATAAATGTGCAAGTAGATCAGAATGAAGTGCACATGAAGAAACAAGATAGTACCTCACATGTAATAGAAAAGATAAAACATGCCAAAATAAAAGGTCAGAAGAATCATGAGGGCATGTGGACACTGAAATGTGATGGGTCTAAATCTAAACAAGGTGCAGGTGTAGGCGTGGAACTCATAGATCCTAATGGTAAGTCATTTTTAGCAGCATATAGGCTACAATTTCCTTGTACCAATAATGTAGCAGAATATGAAGCTTTGATTTATGGACTTGTTATGGCTATCAAGAAAAAGGTCAAAATGATCAAAGTGTTTTCAGATTCTGAGTTAGTGGTCAGACAGGTAAGAAAGTTGTATGCATGTAATTATAAGACAATGCTTTGTTATAGGCATAGGGTGTGGGATTTAATTGATTCATTTGATGCCTTTAACATCAAACATATCCCTAGAGAATTGAATCATAGACCAGATGCATTAGCAGTTACTGCTAGCACTTTGGAACCCTTAACATTGTCAGGTTTAAAGAGATTTGCTGTTGAATTAGTAAATGTTCCTAGTATACCAGATAATGTTACTCATTTTCAGGTATTTGAAGGAGATCAGCAAATTGTGGATTTTCTAACTTGTAATGAGGTATTTGAAGCTCAAATCATTGATGAACAGGAAAGGTCTGATGTGTCTTGGGATGAAGAAGACATAATCAACTTGAAAAGCAATTTCTTACCTAAGGGAGTAATTGAATTAGAACAGATTTTTGACTTTGATGGGGTAGCAAGACAGAAAGATTTACCCAAAACTGAAGGGGGTAAATGTGATCCATATAACCTTGGAACCAAGCAAAGTCCACAGAATGTATTAATTGGAAAGGCTTTCTCTAAGGAGTTAAGAAAAGAAATTGTGGATGTTTTGAAAGAGTACAAACATGTCATAGCATGGACATATGAAGATTTGAAGATATATGATGCGTCCATCATAACTCATGTGATACCCTTGAAACCAGATGTTAAACCATTTAGGCAGAAACAAAGGCCTGTGAATGCTATTTTAGAGCCTTTAATCTTTGAAGAAGTAAAAAAATTGTTGTCTACTAGGATAATCTTCCCAGTCAGACATTCAACCTGGGTAACTAATTTAGTACCTGTGAGAAAGAAAAGTGGAGACATTAGGTTATGTGTAGACTTTAGAAATTTGAACAAGGCCTCTGAAAAAGATAATTATCCCTACTTCCAATAGATAAAGTGTTGGAAGCAACAAATGGGGCTAAGATGATGTCTTTTGTAGATGGATTTTCAGGATATAACCAAATCTTAGTTGATAAAGAAGATAGGTTGAAGACTACTTTTACTTACAAGTGGGGGAATTATGCATATAGAAGAATGCCTTTTGGTTTAATCAATGCAGGTGCCACTTTTCAGCAAGCCATGGACATTGCATTTCGTGGATTATTAGGTAAGTGCATTGTTATTTATATGTCCATGATTTAACTGTTTATTCTAAAGATGCATCCACTCATGCTGAAGATTTGAGAAGAGTACTTAAAAGATGTGAGAGGTACAGGATTTCTCTTAACCCAAAGAAATGTTCATTTGGTGTAACTGAAGGGAAATTGTTAGGACATGTTATTTCTAAAAATGGGATATCCATTGATCTTGATAGAGTAGAAGGAATAAAGAAATTGCAATTAACAAGCAGTAAGAAAGAATTAAAGTCCTTTTTTGGTAAGATTAACTTTGTCAGGAAGTTTATTATAGGATTTGTAGAAATTGTGCAACCATTAAACGCCATACTTAAGAAGGATGCAAAGATAGAATGGACACCAGTAGCCAAAGAAGCATTTGAGGATATTAAGAAGGCCATTTCTGATGCTCTTGTCTTAGCAAGTCTAAATTATACAAAGCCATTTTACATATATTCTTTTGCATCTTCACATTCAGTTGCAGCTGCTTTGACACAAAAGGGGGAAGATAATGAAGAAAAGCCCATAGCTTTTATGAGTGCACCTTTGAAGGATGCACAACTAAAATATCTTGATATAGAAAGATAGGCATTCACACTAGTAAGAGCAGTTAAGAAGTTTAGACATTACATCTTACAAAGTCAAGTTAAGGCCATAGTACCAGATGCAGTAGTAAAGATGTTGCTGATGCAGAATAAGCCTGGAGACAAAAGAGCCAAATGGATTACAACATTGCAAGAGTTTGATATGGAAATTATTCCAATGAAGTTGGTCAGAGGAAAAGCATTAGTACAGACCATAACAAACACAGATCCAAATTTGGTGAAGAAGCAGTATGTGTTGAATACTAATGATGCATCAAACTGGTATGATGATTTGAATACTTTTATGATATCAGGCAAATATCCAAGTAAGATGAAATCTTCTTAGAGGAGAGATTTAAGGATTAAAGCACATAAATACATGGTACAAGGAGGTCTTCTATTCAAGAAGAACCATGAAGGCATATATTTAAGATGTTTAAACAGAGCTGAAAGAGATAAGGTATTGGTAGAGTTGCATGATAAGTATGGAACTAATCATGGTTCTCATTTAGCTACTACACATAAGATATTGAGAGTAGGATACTATTGGCCTACAATGTTTAAAGATACAAAGTCACATTCAAAGTTGTCACACATGTCAAACTATAGTAGACAAGGGAAGAAATCAGGCTAATCCATTACAGCCAGTCATCGAGTCTAGGCCATTTGTACAGTGGGGCTTAGATTTCATTGGAGTTATAAATCCTCCATCATCTGTAGGACATAAGTTTATATTGACAGTGACTAACTATTGTACAAGGTGGACTGAAGCCACATGTTGCTAGTTTTCTACTACTGAGGTAGTTATCAAATTTCTTGAAGAAAACATCATAACAAGGTTTGGAGCTCCATATTCGTTGGTATGTGATAATGGCCCGGCATTTTCTTCTTTTAAATTTTTTAAATGGGCATTTGAATATGGGATAGTTTTAAAATTTTCTTCAAATTATTATCCTCAGGGGAATGGTTTAGCTGAGTCTACAAACAATATTTTATTGGATATAATCAAGAAGCTAATTGAAAAGAATCCTAGAGAGTGGAATACACTGCTAAAATATGCGTTGTGGGTAGATCGGACTAAGGTTAAGTTGGCCTTAGGCAATGTACCTTATCACCTAGTTTATGGGACCGATTCCATACTTCCAGTGAATTTAAGAATACCTATCTGGAAGTTTACTAATGAATATTTAGGATTTGATGATCATAGAGAAGCCATGATAATCCAAATGTTACAATTAGATGAGAAAAGAGATCAAGCTATTGAGAAATTTGCTAAACATCAAGTAGTGGTAAAAAGATGGTTTGACAAAAGAGCAAGAGTCAAAACATTCAGAATATCAGACTTAGTGTTGTGCTGGGATAAAGCACATGAAAAGAAAGGAAATCATGGAAAATTTGACAAATTATGGTTGGGTCCATTATAGATCGCAGAAATAATAGGAGACAATACTTTTAGGCTCAACACCTTGACTGGAGAAGATGTGCCATTACCTATTAATGGCCAACATTTGAAACATTACTTTCAGGCTTGAGGTGAAGGTAGTTGGGATGTTTTGTATCATAATGTGAATAATGTACAATTTTGTTTGGTGTTGTTTTGTTTTGTTTTTTTCTATTGTTTATTTTGTTGTGTGGGTTTGTGTGTCATGTTGCCTTAGTAGGGATGTTTGTTTCATTTTAAAGTTTACAGGAGCAGACCAACAACCACTAAAAACAATAGAAAATTTAGAACATTCAGGTTAATTATTTGAAATTTATACATAACTTGTGACTGTCATGAATGTAAAAAATGGTTTGGCTTGTTAAATTTTGTATTCAATAACTATGGGTTGAGTATTCAAGGAAAATTTCTCACAATGACACACCTAAAATCCTTGGGTTTGTTGAACATACCAGTGTAGATATTAGGTGAAAAATCAGAGGTCACCCTTACTACCATTACAATTCTCAGCTTAATTTCAGCAAGTGATCACTCCTTGCATCATGAAGTTACAAATGTAATAACTTATAAAGTTTCTATCTTACATAAAATATAAAATAAATAAATAAATAAAATGGATTTTATTGAAAGTCCAGATTAAGCCATCTAAGTAACTCTACCGGGGCTATAGACGCTTGCTGGCAGTGGGGCTCTACTTAGGAGAATTGTAACGATAACCTTGTCGGGGATATAGACACCTGCTGGCAACAAGGCTCTATCTGGTTGGCTATGAGGGAATGACATCAACTATGTAGGTTAATATCAGTCACTGGTTTGTTCAACTAATTTTCAAGATGAGGATTATTAATCACGTGCACCCACTTAAATTGAAAGGAAAATTCATGCACCTTATTGAATACATTAAGTCTCAAATTGGATAATGATTTATAGAAAAGATAGTTGGAAATTATGAATTTATTTCATTTAGTTTCTTTAATGGTTTTAATTTAATTGTTTTATTTGGTTGCTAGTTGTTGTGATGCTCACAACATGCCCCAGTTTACTTCTTAGCAAAATGAGGACCCCTTCTGTGGCTGTAGCTTTTGCTTGTGTGTGGGTCTGCTTGGTGGTAAAAGGGAAAAAGAGGTAAAAGTTACAAACCTTATTGAAAATAAAGAAAAAATAGCATTAAGTACCAGAGCAGAATAGGGGTGAATTCTTTGACAAAAATGAGTAAGGGTTTAATTCCCAATATTTTTCAAGATATGTGTGTTTTGGTAAAATGCACTATGGGAGGGTTTGTATGTTGCATATACAAAGTTGTTTGTATGTGGTGTTGTTGTGTTAGTTGCATAAAAGAGTTATCCGGTTTATTACACCATTGTACTTGTATGCATTTTGCTAATGCTTTATTCTATACATACAAGTCGGAGCCGACAGAATTCAGAGGTAAAACTAATAATTGGTTAAGTTCACCGGATGTATCTTAGGTTTATATGTTTGGTTAAAGGAAACATACAAGGTGATATACAACAAGATGTACATGTCGTGGACCTAAAAAGAGTATTCAAATTGGTTTTGTTGAGGTAAGCTGAGTGCTTTCTATGTTGTATGCTTTGGATACATACATTGTGTTATACATACAACACAAAACTCAGGGAAAATTAAAATCTGATATAAATAATGCATCACGCCTTAATGTATAATGAAAGATACATTTCATTTATATATAATTATGGAGCCAGAGGAGTTATGAAATATGGTTTATAAAACATGAGAAGTCCGAAAAGGAAGATACAAATGAGTTTGTATGTATCGGGCCTTGTATCTAAGGGATTGATACAAGTATGGTCGTAGCGTGGAATACAAGTGAAAAGTAAAGTGGGTCCCACCACTTGCATATCGGGCTTGTATAATAACAATGTATATCTTACATATACAAACTGATGTACAAGAAAAGATGCAAATAGGAGATACAAGCCGGATGTGAAAAGGAAGTTCAATACAGAAAAGTCTTTGTATGTTTGGAGCGCCTGTATGTTTATGATATACATATTGGAGATACAAAGGAATAAAAGGCATCGCGGAGGATAAAGAGTAAAAAGGAGGTTTGTATATGTGTTTGTATCTAATGAGACATGCAAAGAGCGATATACAAAGTGGGTGATACAAGTATGGATAAAAGAGAAAAGGGAAATAGCCTTAGTTGGTTTCTTGCTTATGTGTAAAGATACAAGAGAACATACAAGTGAAACATACAAAACAACATACAAGGAAAATGGTATGTATGCAGAAATGAACTAACGGTAAAAAGTTTAAAACTTGAAATGCTGAAATAGAAAGCTGAAGCTTTAGGTGCATTAATTGCTGTAATTAATGGTCAACTACCACCTAAAAAGAGTAAAATTCAAAGGGATTTAGGGTAAAATTAACATTATTTTCTTTCGGATTTACATTGTTACGAGGTAAAAAACTACAGAAAAGGAGAACTGTTGCAGAAATTGAATAGAATTCATCAAGGTGACGGAATTACAGCAGCTGGACAGAAGGCAAAATAGTAAAGTAAGTCAATGATAGAAAGTGAGTGGTCAAGAAATACAGGTATTTACCTCAAAACGCCGTTACATTTCAAATGGTAAAAATGCATGTAAAATTCATTAACTTCATTATAAAACATAGGCATTTGTTAAATTATTGTTTTAACTATTAATTAGCTGGGTAGAGCTTAACAAATGTAAAGTCAAAATAGAAAGGACAAATTGGGTTAGGGTAAAATGGTAAAAAACATAAATTCATAGTAAAACCCTAGATAGGAAAGTAAAACAAAAAGTTAAAAGATGATTTTTCTACAGGATGACCCCGAATCAGAAAAAGCTAGATACAACAGACGAGGTGAAAAAGGAGAGGAAACTGCATAAAGAGATAGAGAAAGAAGAGCTACCACTACACAGAGGATATCTGACATTAATTAGTTATAGTGGAGTGGGAACAGATACAAACATTGGAAATTATGATGTAAATGATGTTTTAAAAAAGATTACGGCTGCAGATGCTACACCGGATATGAAGTATCTATGGGAGAGCGGGTTGTATAAAGCTACAGGTTTTCCATTGGCTATGGAGGCCAGAGATTTGTGTTTAGATTATTTAACTCTGTATGACTTAACAACTAGGAAAATAATGTTTTATGACAGACTCATTGCACATTTATCCATAGAGGGTATTGCAAGGACATTTGGCTTGGAAATCAATGAGAAAATGGTAGACATTGACATAGATCAATACAATGAGGATTATCAAATCAATGAGAGGGATTGCAAAGAGAAGATATTTTACAATTGGTACAGCCCAGAAAATAAACCCAAGGCTATAGCCAGAGTGCACAAAAATCTGCTGAGAATATACTTCAAAGAGGAAATACACTTGATGATTATAATGTTGAGTAGATTGATAGGATTGAGAGAGGGCACTAAATGTGAGCCCTGGATGCTTACTGTTATTGAGTTCATAAGAAAAGCAAAAAAGGAACAAGGAAAGATTCACTGGGCCAAGACCATAAGCACAGTGATATGGAAATAGGCCATGCTGAGGAAGCAAAAGCTAATGCCTTTTTATTTGTCTTCATATGTATTGTATTCATGTGCAGTAGAAGTGAGACCATTCATACATGGAATAGACAGGGTTGGGATCTTAGGTAGTGGTCCAGGACAGAAATTAGTATATGAGCATTACCCTGATCTACAAGAATAGAATGCATTGAAGAACTATGCTTTAGTTAATGATGTATTCTATACTTATATGGTGAGGATTCTAAGGGAAGAACCCGATAAAAGACTGTCTAAGAATGTAGAAGATGCAACTGGGTTGCATAGTTCATGGTATATTCAATTTCCACATTTTACTTGTATCAAAATTGAAGGATTTGAAGGAAAGCCTTTCATGTTACCCCGGTATCCTTCTGACAAATTGATTGTGTTGGAGTTTTTAAGGCCAAATTTGAATGCCTTTAGAATATACAAGAAGAAGTTTAGTAGAGGAAACCTTAAGCTACCTTGGGCTATAGGTAGAAATTCATGGTACAGTGAGGAAGTGGCTGGTTATTCAGAATAGGAGCTAAGATATTATGGATTTGAAGAATTTGATTTAGCCAAAAAGTTTGACCCCTTCCACAGGATTCAAAATACAGTTGATAAAAATTATAAGCATCAGATACACATTGAAGATTTTTGATCTGATTGCAAAAATGATAAAGAGGTGAAGAAGAGGGCCCATAAAAGATTAACAATTGAGAAAATAAAAACTATGGGAGATATCTATGTTCCTCCAGAGGTTCAAGAGGATGATAAATTGTTGCATCATAGTTATGCAGAGGCTAGGCTTGCTCCTATTATAGAGCCTGATTGGTCACAGCCTTGGAACAAATCTCTGGACATATTGTCCAAACCAATTATATTATTTTCAAAGACATGGTTCAAAGAAAGGATTGGATAGCTCAAAGTTGAGGGGAAGGAAATCACATATCCTAAGAAAGGGAGGAAGAGAGTAAGACAACCTAGTGATGATGCCTAGTGTTTTTATGAGAAAAAGAGGAAGATTGTAGAAGCTAAGATTCCAGAGAAAGATACGAATGCTACCCTGATGGATCCCTATGCATTGGGAATAATAGTAGCAGTATCATCTGATACATTTATAGATGTAAAGTCATTGAGTCATGAGATTAGTACAGAAGAGGCATTGACTTCCAAGGAAGTAGCAGGACATCCAATTAAAAGGGCAATACCAATAAGTATGTCAAAAGGAGAAACCTTAGGAACTAGTGAAGCCATTGGAGCACAACAGGTAGGTGTGAAGTTGAGTAATATACCTAGTGCCTCCACTACAACAGGAAAGAGATAGGCATATGTCCAAGTAAAGACAGATTTGGCTAGGGAAATGCTGCAAGAGTCACAAGCACGTGAAGCCAAACAAACCACTGAGACTATTAATATTGAGAGTGACAGTAGTGAAGGTGAGGAAGAGAGAATGTATGCTGGGAAAGAAATTGAAATAGGAGAAGAATCTAGTGAGTTCTTAAGTGAAGAAGAATGGAAAAACCCTCTTGTCGAGATGGAAGTTGAACAAGGCTTAGAGACTGAAAGGGAAAACATACCAGAAAAACTAGGGATAGTAGATCCATTTGGTACCTTAGTGCCCCCTGAAATAATCAAGGATGTGCAAGAAGAGACACATAAAATTGAAGAGTCTAAAAAGGAGGCTGCATCTAAGGAGATAACAAAAGAAAAGCATGATCAAGCAAAAGAGGAAATAGGAACAGACACCCCAAGTGTAGATGCCTTAAATATGCTTAATATGTATGATGAGCAAAGTGAAGAAGAGAAAAACATAGAAAGCATACAAGAAGAGGAAAAAGAAGCAAAAGAGGAAGATACAGTGGTAAGATCCTCTGCACCTACAGAGAAAATTAACATCTCTGAAAAAGAACAAAAGAATGAAGATATAGAGGGTGCAACCAGTACAGAAGATACAATCAAGAGGCCTGAGGATGAAGAAAAGCCATAAAAGATTGATGAAATTAAAGTTGATGAACAAACAGAAGATATAAACATGCCAAATGTAGAGCAAATACATACAGAGGAGGACCAGGAAAAAGAACCCTCAAATGGAGAAGGTCCTGAAGAGGAAGCTGAGAATGGAGGAGACACAGAAATTGAAGAAGAAGAAGAAGATGATGAAGGTGAGTCCAAGAAACAAAATGATCCCATGATACAAGAAGAAGCACCTCAAGAATAGTAGCCTCCACCTCAATAGCAGCAGCAACAACAACAACAACAACAACAATAGGGGGAAATAGAAAAGCCTCAGGAAGAGGTAATAAATGAAGAAAAGGTTGCTACAGAAACAAAAGAGATTCCTGCTTGGCTAGGAGCAGAGATAAGAAAGGAAAAGAAAGAGGTACAATTGGTACCTATTGATATTAAAAGTTTATTAGGTAATACAACGCCAGGAAAAGAAAAGAGAAAGGCTAGAACAATGTCAGCTATTCAATGAGGTCCAGATGGATCTAGGGTGCTGAACCTGGCCATACCTCAGAAGGAAAAGACTAAGGGAGAAATAACCTTAGATGAGTATAAGATATTAAATTTTGACCTTTGACATACTACACAGGAGCAACACATAACAGAGTGGGAAGACATGCCCCAGGTAATAGTAGAAATGCTGAGAAAAGATAAAGACAAACAAGAATATTTGAAGGGACATATTGTCCAATTGCAACAATTTATTAAAGGGATGTTTGATCCCAATACAACAGTGCTAGAATTGCCCAGTGACATAGCAGTTGTATCCAGGGATGAAATAAAGGACATGGAAAATAAAAGGCTTAAGGCAAATATATTTGATGAATGGTTCAAAGATTTTATGCAAGAAGGTCAACAAGTAATAAAACAAGCGGTGAAAAGTTGGGAGGTGGTTGCAAGAGAAAGGAATAAATATAGTATACTTATTCATAAATGCCAATTTAGGAGGGAGGAATGCAGATTTGAATTGAAATAATTAATAGAAATTGAGGAGAGAGCAAAGGAGTAGATCAATGAAGGAGTAATTACCCCTTTAATGGCAAATCAAGTGCCACAAGTGAGATTAGAACTAAAGTTTGAAGAAGACAATCGTAAAAAATGGATAACAGTTGCTCAGGACATAGAAGGAAAAGTAGATGACATGATCCGAATACACAAAAGAATAGTGGAAAAGATACTAGATCATGAATGCATGGATAAACCAACATATGAAATGGAGAGAGCTTTGATGGAGTTTAATGCCATTTCTGTATCATGCATGGAAAGTCCCAAAGCATATCTTAGTAAACAGATGATCGATTCATTGATGGAAGAAAGTGCCAGAATGAAGAAATACATGAAAAAGAGTGAAGGTTCAGAACATAGAGAAAAGAAACTAAAGGAGGGAGTCGTAATGCAGGAGTATATATGGACAAAGAGTCCAGGAGGAGACCACACTTTTGTAGAAGGTATAATTTGTAATTTCAAAACATACTTAAAGGAATAAAAATTTTAAGGTGAGCAGCGGTTTTTGGAAAAGTCAAGTAAAGAGTATCAGCGTGCATAAGTCAAACAAAGGGGGAAATCTTATTTTTGAAAAGATTCCAACAACATCCTTTGAGAAGGAAAAGATACCTTTTAGATATTTTGAGAGGCGGTTAGAGATGAATATACACCATTGATTAATAATAAAGGGATCTCGACCGTAGATGAAGTTGGTAGCCATAGCAGTGAGAAGTTTCAAAATCTATATAAGAAACTCTGTTACTTGTACATTAATTACACAGGGATTTATGAAATAGAGCTGGCAAGTGTAATTGATTTGAACATTTTGAATAGAAGAATATTTTTTAGTTTAAAGCAGAAGGAGGTCGCCTGTGTCTGCACTAAGGAATGCATGGAATGTCCAGCTTTCTTATTGTATTTGTAAGACGTTTGTAAGTTCTTTGTTGATTTGATTAATGAAACAAGCTGGTTATTCATACATTGTAAACCATACATGACTGTTTACTTCAAATACAAGTAAAATTGGGATTCTACATCTATCTTCTGAGTGTTTTCTAACTTTTACTTATATTTGAATGTATTACCTCTTTAAAAGCTTACAATCTTAAATGTGTGTTCATGAAAATACTCAGGGCTCCACATTTAATGATTTAGTCTGTTGATTTGATCAAGTGACATGTTTCTTACAACATAGATAATAGAACATTTAGATCCTATAGTAGAGTGATGTTTAGTTTGAATTTCTCTAACTTTTCCCAAACATTTGAAAATATTTAGCTTACACGCAGAAATTTAAAGGAAATTGTCTAACATTCGAAGGAAGCATGAACAATTGTGTTAATATTTGACAATTTTCATAGTAATTTGAGAAAGAAAGATTATTTCATCATCAATCCTACAAAGCTTTATGATACAGTAATGAATTTGTGCAAAGAAATGGATAATTTGATGATCTTTGTAACAATTTGCATAATTCGAGTCCAGTGAGTCATAGATCCACCTTAAATCAAGTAAGGCCCCTTGCATATTATAGTTTCACATTAACCTACTAAATTGTCCATAAGGTCAAGACCTAACCATACAGAAACTTGGGATTAAGAACTCTTAAGTCACTTCTTCATATCTTTCAAGATAGTTAGGTTCATTTTCTGAATTTTAACTTTTGTTATGAATGTGTAAAAAACAATCATCAACAAGTGAGAGAGAGAGGGTAGGAGGTAGAGAGGGGAGTGAAGTGGAGAGTGAGAGAGAGGGTGGGAGGTAGAGAGGAGAGGGAACTAGAGACTGAGAGAGAGGGTAGGAAGTAGAGAGTGAGAGAGAGGGTAGGAGGTAGAGAGGGAAGGGAAGTAGAGAGTGAGAGAGATGGTAGGATGTAGAGAGGGGAGGGAAGTAGAGAGTGAGAGAGAGAGAGAGAGGAAGGAAGTAGAGGTGAGAAAGAGAGAGAATGGGAGGGAAGAGGAGGGGAGGGAGTGAGTGTTTTATTTTAGCTTAATGCGAGCACGTTATTCTTTGCCTTGAAAATTTCCAAGCCTTAGGCTTGGATTTACCTTGGGCTTCCAACCCAAAGGCTTGGACTGTGTTTAGGTCATCCAACAACATGTTTTTCTAGATTCTAACTAAATTCACATAATCTGGAGCGTGCTCCCCGTTAGGATTACACTTTTTCAATGAAAAGTCAAAAAAATTACTACCATAATCTTAAGCTCTATGTTTGCTATCTAACCATATAATTTTTTTAGGTTTTGAGTATGTTAAGGATTTCATCTTTAATTTCTTTTGTTAGTGTATCCATTTTTTGTCAAAAACAATTGTCTGGTATTTTTGACTTTTTTTTAACCATTCATCTAAATTTCAAATAAGTTACATTTTTAGAAACTAGACTCCATTCTACACATATTAAAAAAAATTGAATTTTGATTAGTTTTCAAAAATTTTAGGGCGGAGGATGCTTAATTTTCTATTTTTCAGGATGTGTCCACTTTGAAAATTAGTAAATAATCAATTATTCATGAAAAAATATCATAAAAATCAGGGATAAACTACATGGTGTTAGATATTTTCTCACCGAAGTGATTTTTGAAATACTAAAAAAAAGTTCACATTTTAGGGGGAGCACACCAGATGCTATTTTATGTTTTTTTGAGAAAAACAAGACCAATTTGTGTGCTCCCCCTTTTTGAACCCCTTAATCTCAACCATTTTTGAAAACAAATAGTATTTTAGAAACTAGATTTGGAGCACTACGACTCTTGTTTTTGTTGTATCTTCAAATTTTGAGTGTAATTCTCTTTAATTTCTCATCCAACTCTAGTCTTTCTTGATTTCAAAGAAAAAGTGGCATCTTAAGACCCCCTTTTGGTCCCTCATCTGTGTGTACTTACCCATATCTTCACCACCACTTTGGCCTTCTTTAGGCGTTGGATCTATCCTAGACTACTCATACATGACTACATAAATCAATTTATTATCTAGGAGATCCTTCATCATTTTTGTTTTTTCTTGAATATGGAACAATGCTTCTAGATATTTGGGATTTATCTTCTGCTTCTTTTTCTCTATAAAATTATTTTTATCGACATATCTCTCCTCAAGTTTTTTTATTTTTCATTCATGTAGCTCCTAATGATATCTTTAGCCTCAGTGTACTTATGCTAAAGTCCTCACCAACCTGTTGCAAGTATACATTGCCTAACCGGTGTTGTCATTGATGTCAACATATCAGTGTTGTCATTAGTGTCAACTGTGTTCTTGTTTTGATGCTTGATTGTAATGAGTTAGATACTTTGTATTTACCTATGTAATTATTGGAGATCTGGATATTGAGGATATTGAGAAAATTTGCTCCTCCGGTGGAAAGAGTGTGTTGCAGAGTTTCTTGTGTATTGCAGAAGAACAATGCAGTAGCTTGCTCCGCATTTTCTGAAAGATGAATATCTTTGTCTATGGATTGGAAGTTATTTAGAGGCACATCTGAAGATGCTATGTTCTGAGTTTGAGCCTTCGGTATGAAGAATTGAGTGAGTTATGTTCACCAGAATGAAAATAGTTTTTCTATATGTTTGGTGGTGATAGGGAGAAAGTGTTATGATCTGCATTCCTCTGCATTGAAGTATTTTTGTTTGTGGTTCTAGAGTTAAGTCTAGTATGATGATAAGTGCCTTCAACTACAATGGTTCATGATTTGCGGTCTACAAGCTATCCTTTCCTTATGACAGTGACTGACAGTGTTGTTCTTGTGCTCGAGTTTGAAGAATCTTCTTAACAGAGTGGTTAGAGATCATGCAGTTGTTCTTGATGATTACAATGAGCTTGTGGATGTCTACTGATTATGTTCCTACCTTTGGATTGGTCCGCAAAGAGAAGTTTGGAATGTGAAAGAAGAATGTTCTTAGAAGACCTAGTGTTAACTCCAGTCTTGGCCAACTTGGTTGTTTTCACTATTTGCAGAGATGGATTGAAAATTGTAGAAGCATGTTGTGGTGTGGAGGATTGTGTTTGAGTCCTAGCTAAGGCTTGGTGTGATTGGCATACATATTTACATCTTTCCTTAGCAAAATTTTTTAATAGGTCTAGACCTATTTCTGTGTATGTTTTGTAATACCAACCTTGGAGATTGTTCCAACGGTTGATGAATGTATTGCTGACCTTGATGTACATTCCAAGGTTGATGACTTGTATAAAGACTTGTAATGTAATTGCGAAAAAGTGGATGAGTGTGCGAAGATGAAGAGATAAGTGTAAAAGTGTGAAAGAGAATGGTAGAGATGTTATCTTGTGCTTCAATGGAACTGAACCCAGGCATGGAGTAGATGCTACTTAATCACTTCACCACTTTGGCTATGAGCCACCCCTTGGCAGTGAGTCGTTCTTGTAGTGAGCAATTTGGACAGTGAGCCCTATAGGCATTGAGCCTCTATTTTTTGGTATTGTAATAACTCATATTTTCTATGGGCTAACACCCACTATGGTTTTTCCCTTTTAGGGTTTTCCATAAAAAAATCTGGTGTCTACTATGTTGAATGTGTGATTATGATATAGTCTATGGTTTCATGCTTTCATGGTTAAATTTGATTATCAGAAATTAAGTAGTTGATGGTTTTTGAAGTTAAGTTTTTGTGACAACTGATTCACCCCCCCTCTTACTTATCCTATGTATTTCAACAATTGGTATCAAAGCCACGTTGCTTGGTGGTAAGGTTAACAGCTTGAGGTAGATCTAGGATGTCTTATAAGGAGGCTCCATATTTTGATGGAACAAATTATGCAACTTGGAAGATTCGCATGAAAAGCCATCTGCTTTGTATTGGTTATAAAGTATGGCAAGCGACACATACTAATTATACCATGCCGGAGAATGATCTAACAACTAAAGATGAAATCAAAGAATATGAGATAAATATAAAAGCCAGAGATGCTCTGCTGAGTGCACTAACTGACTCCGATTTAATAAAGGTCATGGATTATGAGTCTGCTAAAGAAGTCTGGGATAAGTTGAGTAATCTGTATGAAGGAGATGAATCTTTAAAGAGTGCCAAATTACAGGGACTGAAAGTCAAATATGAAGGTCTTAAGATGGAAGAAGATGAAAACATAACATCCTTCATGTAGAAGGTTGATGAACTTGTTACTGGAATTGAAGGTATGGGAGGAACTATTGATGAAACTGAAGTTGTGATGAAAATTCTTAGATCATTACCTAAATCCTACGCTCACAAGGTAGCTGCAATTGAAGAAATAATGACTGTGAAAAAGATTAATAAGGATTAGTTGCTTAGTAAAATTACTGCTTTTGAAATGAGAGAGTTTGGTAATGCTTTTCCAAAAGTAGAAACTACTTTCAAAGCTAGTACTTCAAAGAAGATCTCTAGAGCAGAAAAGTACAAGGTGGAACCTGATGATTAGCTTGATGAAATTGAAACCAACTTTGTTGACAGACTGCAAAGAGGTTCTAGTAAGTTCAAAGGCAAATTACCTTTCAAATGTTTATCATGTGGTAAAGTAGGTCATTATGCTTCCAGATGTCCTGAAAGAATTGAAAGGAATAGAAAAAGATTTGCGAACAGGCCTAGAGCTCCAAAGAAATGCTACTATGTTAGAGATTTTGATGATGAAGGTGCGATTGATGATGAATCTGATGATGCTAGTACTAGTGCAAATGAATGCATGCTTATTTCTATTAAAGAAGAACCTATGTCTACTAATCCTGCTAGCTGTGTGAAGGAAGAAACACCAATGGAAGAAAGTGCTTTGGCTATTCAGGTTGAGAAAGACAAGGATGAATGGATTATTGATAGTGGATGTTCACATCACATGACCGGTGACAAAAGTAAGTTTGTAAGTTTGGAAAAGTATGATGGAGGATTGGTTAGGTTTGGAGATAATGCAGCTGGTAAGATTTGTGGAAAAGGATCTATTTCATTTGATGGAAAGCATAATACTAACAATGTCCTATATGTAAAAGGCTTGAAGCACAATCTTTTGAGTGTTGGTCAAATGTGTGACAAAGGTTATGATCTAAGATTCAAAGACAATGGATGCAAGATCATGGAAAGCTCTAGAACTGTGATTGCTATGGGTAAGAAAACCAGAGGTAACATCTATCAATTGAGAGGAACTGATTATTATTGTTTATTAGCCCAAATAGATGAGAGTTGGTTGTGGCATAGAAGGTTGTGTCATATAAATTTTGATAATCTGGTAAAGAAAAGTTCAGGTCAGACCATGAGAGACTTACCCAAATTTATGAAACCTACTAATACTATTTGCAAAGAATGTCAGTTGCAGAAGAAGACAAGAACAAGTTTCAAGAGTAAAGAGCAATTTTCTGTTGATTTGCTGGATCTAGTTCATACAAATCTATGTGGTCCTACATGACTAAGAAGTCTACAAGGTGACAGGTACTTCATGTTGCTTATTGATGATTATTCTAGAATGACTTGGGTTACTTTTCTAAGAGACAAATCTGAATCCCTAGAGAAGTTCAAATCCTTCAAGGCAATGGTTGAGAATGAAATAGAACTGAAAATCAAATGCTTGAGGTCTGATAGCGGAGGTGAGTTCACATCAAATGAATTCAACAATTTTTATGAAGAGAAAGGAATAAAGAGACGGTTATCTGCACCTAGAACTCCTTAGAAAAATAGAGTTGCAGAAAGGAAGAACGAGACAGTTTAAGAAGCTACCAAAACAATGATGAAGGAAGGAGGCCTACTGGAAGTTTTCTGGAAAGAAGCTATACATACTATTGTCTACATTCAAAATAGAGTTCAAGTGAAAGGTAATGGTACTAAAACCCCCTATGAATTATGGTATGGAAGGATCCCAACAATAAGATACTTCAAAGTCTTTGGAAGCAAGTGCTATATCAAAAGAGCTGAAGACCTAGGGAAATTTGATGCAAGATGTGATGAAGGAATCTTCCTTAGATACTCTAGAAAGAGTAAGGCCTACTGCTGCCACAATAAAAGGTTGAAAAAGATTGTGGAGAGTGCAAATGTGAAAGTTGATGAAGGTAAATGAAAAACATCAGATCAGAGTGGCTATGAGTCAGATGAACCTGTTAATATAACTTATGAAGAAAAGGTTGAACAAGAAGACAATCAAAGTGAAGAAGAAAAGGCTCCAAAAATTACTAAGACTCCCAGGTATGTAAGAATTAATCACTTTGAAAATCAAATTATTGGAGACAAAGAGAAAGGAATACTGACAAGGAAAAGAGCTGTAGAAGAACAAGTGAATTCCTATTTTCTCTCTACAGTTGAACCAAAAACTATGAATGAAGCCTGTAATGATGAAAATTGGGTTAAGGCAATGGAAGAAGAACTAATGTAGATAGAGAAGAATGAAACTTGGGAATTAGTTCCTAGACCTGCTGACAAAAATATTATTGGAACCAAATGGGTCTTTAGGAATAAGCTAAATGAAAATGGAGAAGTTGTAAGGAATAAAGCAAGACTTGTGTGTAAAGGATATTCTCAAATTGAAGGAATAGATTTTGAAGATACTTTTGCTCTAGTATCTTGGATTGAAGCAATCAAAATATTTCTGACATTTGCAACTCACAAAGATTTCAAAGTGTATCAGATGGATGTGAAGTCTACATTCCTGAATGGTGAGTTAGAAGAGGAAGTCTACATTGAGAAATCAGAAGGAATCCAACTATCAAATCAAGGTGATATAGTATGCAATTTGAAGAAGGCATTATGTGGACTCAAGCAAGCTCCTAGGGTATGGTATGCAAGGTTGGATAAATACTTATTGCAGTTAGGATTTAGTAAAGGCACTGTTGATAGTAATCTTTATTTCAAGATTAATGGTGATCAAATTTTAACTATTGAAGTCTTTGTTGATGATATCATCTTTGGAGGAAATGAAGGTATGTGTATGAAATTTGCTTGTGAAATGCAGAAAGAGTTTGAGATGTCTATGTTTAGTGAGATGAATTTCTCTCTGGGTCTGCAAATCAATCAATCAGATAAAAGAATCTTCATATCTCAGTCTAAGTATGTGAAAGAGTTGTTAAAGAAGTTTGGGATGGAAGACTCTAAACCAATATGTACTCCCATGGTGACTGGCTGCAAATTGAGCAAAACTGATGAATCACCCAAGACTGATCAGAAAAAGTACAGATCCATGATTGGAGAATTACTTTATCTAACTCAAACCAGACCTGATATTATGCATGCAGTTTGTCTTGTTGCAAGATTTCAAGCTGATCCAAGAGAATCACATGTGATGACAGTAAAGAGAATCCTGAGGTATTTAAAAGGCACTCCGGATCATGGCTTGTGGTATCCAAAGGATAACGATTTTACTCTTAGTGCTTATATAGATGTTGATTGGGCCAGAGATGTTGATGATAGGAAAACTACAAGTGGAGGTGTCTTTTTCTTGGGAAATAGACTGGTTTCATGGCTAAGCAAGAAATAAGATTCAATCTCTTTGTCAACTGCAGAAGTAGAGCATATTGCAGTAGCATGTTGTTGTACTCAAGTGTTATGGATGAAGCAGACTTTGAAGGATATAAGAGTTGTTTATGAAGATCCAATTACAATCTTGTGTGACAATACAAGTGCCATAAATATTTCTAAGAATCCAGTGATGCACTCAAGAACAAAGCATATATCTATAAGGTATCACTTTTTGAGAGAAAAGGTGATAGAGAATGAAGTAAAGTTGGAATATGTGTCCACAAAGGATCAGATTACAGATATCTTCACCAAGCCTCTGCCTAAGGATATTTTTGAGTATCTCAGAGAAAAGTTAGGGGTCATTACCCCTCCTACCCTAAACTAAGATACATTAGAATGCATCAATCTAGTGGTGCTCAAAGTCTCATTGTTTGATCTGGATTGATGTTTTGGGAGCTACCTCTTAGGAGGAGTAGCTATACGTATTGGTAACAATTCAGTTGGATCAGAGCAGCAGAATGCAAGTATGTACCCTTTTCCATTGATGTCAAAGGGGGAGAGAAATCATGTGAAAAACTCAGGGGAAAAAGAATGCAGATGTGTAAAGAGAAAGGGGGAGAATCTTGTCTTGATGGTCTTTTTAGTTTTTCACATCATATGTTTCCATCAATGACAAAGGGGGAGATTGTTGCAAGTATGTGCCTAACAGGTGTTGTCATTGATGTGAACATATTAGTGTTGTCATTAGTGTCAACTATGCTCTTGTTTGATGCTTGATTGTAATGAGTTAGATGCTTTTTATTTGCCTATGTAAGTATTGGAGATATGGATATTGAGGCTATTGAGGAAATTTACTCCTCCGATGGAAACAATGTGTTGCAAAGTTTCTTGTGTATTGCAGAAGAACAATCCAATAGATTGCTCCACATTTCTTGAAAGATGAATATCTTTGTTTGCAGATTGGAAGTTATTTAGAGGCACATTTAAAGATGCTATGTTTCGAGTTTGAGGCTCCAGTATGAAGAATTAAGTGAGTTATGTTCACTAGAATGAAAATAGTTTTTTCTATATGTTTGGTGGTGACAGGGAGAAAGTGTTATGCTCTGCATTCCTCCGCATTGAAGTATTTTGGTCTACTGTTCTAGAGTTAAGTCTGGAATGACGATAAGTGCCTTCAACTACAATGGTTCATGATTTGGTGGTCCGCGAGCTATCCTTTCCTTATGACAGTGGCTGACAGTGTTGTTCTTATGCTCTAGTTTGAAGAATCTTCTTAACAAAGTGGTTAGAGATTGTGTGGTTGTTCCTGGTGATTACAATGTGCTTGTGGATGTCTCCTAATTGTGTTCCTACCTTTGGATTGGTCCGCAAAGAGAATTTTGGATTGTGAAAGAAGAATGTTCTTAGAAGACCTAGTGTTAACTCCAGTTTTAGTCGACTTGGTTGTTTTCACCATTTGCGGAGATGCATTGAAGATTGTAGAAGTGTGTTGTGGTGTGGAGGATTGTGTTTGAGTACCAGCTAAGGCTTGGTATGATCGACATACATCTTTACATCTTTCCTTAGCTAAATTTTGTAATAGGTCTAGACCTATTTCTGTGTATGTTTTGTAATGCTGACCTTGGAGATTGTTCCAACGGTTGATGAATGTATTGGTGAGCTTGATGTACATTCCAAGGTTGATGACTTGTATAAAGACTTGTAATGTAATTGTGAAAAAGTCAATGAGTGTGCGAATGTGAAGAGATAAGTACGAAAGTGTGAAAGAGCAGAGCAAAGATGTTATCTTGTGCTTCAATGGAACTGAACCCAGGCATGGAGTAGATGCTACTTAATCAGTTCACCACTTTGGCAATTAGCCACCCCTTGGTAGTGAGCCACCCTTGGCAGTGATCCGTTCTTGCAGTGAGCAATTTGGGTAGTGAGCCCTGTAGGCAGTGAGCCTCTATTTTTTGGTATTGTTATAACTCATATATTTTTTGTGGGCTAACACCCATCGTGGTTTTTCCCTTTTAGGGTTTTCCACGTAAAAATTTGGTGTCTACTATGTTGAATGTGTGATTATGATATAGTCTATGGTTTCATGCTTTCATGGTTAAATCTGATTATCAGAAATTAAGTAGTTGATGGTTTATGAAGTTAAGTTTTTGTGACAACTAATTCACCCCCACCTCTTAGTTGTCCAATGTGTTTCAACACAACCCTAGGACTTTATTACTCCATCACTTACCATTTAGGGTCATAATTTCTCCATCTAAGAACCCTCAAAGTCAACTCATCCATGTATATGACCACATTGTTAAATGTGTCCCTATCTAGGAGTTTAAAGTCTCCAATTTCCATGGCTGGGAGAAGAATTATTCCTTTGTTATGATCTCTAGAATGTGACTTATCCATAGAAAATAATTGCTTATTTTCTTGTAGAATAGAAATTCTATGAGAATGAAAAAAGGGTTGTCTATAGGGTGCAACTATAACTCTATATATCCTTATTATAGTGTGGTTCTTATAAAATAAATATTCACCACAAAGTTGAATCCATGTGCTAGGAGATCACATTTGTAATGGCCTAATAAATTTCATCATTGCATCTAGCCACTCTTTGCCTATTAATTTATTTAATAATGGAGACATAAAATTGTCCAAAATATTGTTAGATGATGTGTGATCATGGTGCTTATCCATATGAATAGACCATAACTAAACTACCTTGATGCCTACATAGGGGTTTTTCT
The DNA here is from genome assembly GCA_027924645.1 of Cunninghamia lanceolata. Lineage (NCBI taxonomy): Eukaryota > Viridiplantae > Streptophyta > Pinopsida > Cupressales > Cupressaceae > Cunninghamia > Cunninghamia lanceolata. The sequence goes on from BSBN01000669.1 coordinate 4,155,545, forward strand.
AAAATTCAAGATCTTACTCCTAATCAGTCATCTCATTCATCCACCAAAACATACAAGAAAATTTAACACAAAACTAAAATACCTCTTGAATCTTTTAGGAGGGCTCATCTTCTTAAATTCTTTTAAGTTAGTATATATCTCCCTTGTAATGTGCTCTCCAAAATCATATGGGATGTTTTGATAGAGGTTTTGATTATCACAATGATACATTAATGATTGTACATGTATTTTTAAATGAACATCTTACCTTGTGACTTGGCAAAAAGATTAATAAAAGCATCCTCAAAATAAGGTTGGAATCATTTTACATTAGGAGGCTCATTCTAATTAGTGGGAGTGATTCTTTGACTAGGCCTCTCATTCCCAACAACTACCCTGTAATGAGGCAAATTTACTCCCTTTTATGTATTTTTATTTCTCTTCTACTCAAAGGCCTAAATTTATCAATTTCAGCTCTATGCTTTCCTCTAACCTTAAACCAATGACTTGTTGAATAGTATCTCTATTCAACAAAAAAAAATGACTTCCTATTTTCAAGGTCTCCCATCTCTCTTGTTTTTGCATTATAACACTTAGAGGCTTATTCTATGATTTTGGCGATAGGGAAACAATTAGCTACAATCATTTTTCCCAAGTCTAAGATCCATGCATTGGAAATTGGAATTGGTTCAACCATTTTGATCCATCATCTTAAAGACAACTTCTTCTTAGAGTTATGATAATGGGGTCTCCATATTAGCTTTTGACATCCCTAAAGAGCTCTTTATAAAAACTTCCCCCTTACCCATAGATTTTTGTACTTCTTAGTTGCCTAGGGAATGGAAGAAACCAAGTCTTGGTTTGCAACTATTTTTGAGGCCATTAGTTCTATTACGATGATAGAAGTTTTTTGCTAGGGTTTTTCAAATAATAGTTCTAATTTCAATTCACAGTTCACAATCATCACAAAATACTAAATAGAATAAAGCTTAATAGTATCTCTAGATTAATAGATTTTCCTAATTATCTCTTTTTGAATCTCACAACTCTCTAGGTAAATTTGATATGCAATTCTTTCAAAGTAACAAAGTCATGGACAAAATTTTTTACACTTACTTAGGAAACTAACTTAAATCCTATCAGTCACAGGTGTGGCAATTTTATTGCAAAAGTTTTAGTTCAACTAGGGCACACTTTCACTTGAATATCAATATGCAAATGCGAAATTATAAGACCCTCAATTGAGTTTTATCTCTATGGCCAAAGAAACATGTGGGTTTTTCATTAGTCCAATACTTAGCATTAATTTCCAATGGCTTATTGTTTTCCTTTTGGAATTTCAAACAATATTAACTTCTTGTAGCAAGTTTTTATTTTCATTCTAATAAATGGCTTAGATTTTTCTATTCTTGAAATCTATGGCTTTGGAAGATCTATGCATGGTAAAATGCATGTCGCTACCTATTTATAGGGCTCACAAAAGAATGCCACATGGTGAAATATGTTGTTTTTGATTAAGAACTCAATTGATTAAAAAAAATTAGATATCATCAAATAGGCAGCCCACAAGGCCATCAATAGATCTTAGAAGTTGACAAGATCAAGACACCTACCAACTTCCTTAAGGAAATCTATAGCCAAGATTGAAATCAAGACAACTATAGAAAGAGAAATATAGTTATGCCCCATCTATAGATCTATAGATACAATAAAAAGGCACCATCTTGATTCACTAAGACCTTTAAACTAACACATGAAATCCTTTGACAAATAAACATAATGGACCTGTAGACACCTAAAATTGACTTGCTCCGCAAACCAATTTCCTGTATCTCTACACCACCAATTATCCCTCCTATTAATTAAATAAATTCATTTTATTTAATTAATTTATCCCTAATATTCTACCGTTAGCCATTTATCCATCCTTTGTGATCAATTAATTCATCTAATTTATCACTATGCCTTACAACACTATCCTCATTGATTAAATAAATATTCTCAATATTTATTTAGTTAATTTGTCCATCTCCCTAATCCTTATTAATTAAATAAACCATACTTATTTAATTAATTTACCCTACTAATCAACCTAAACCTAGCCTAGTTGATTAAATAGCAATTATTTAATTAGCTACCCTAGCCTACCTATCCCCTAGACCTAAATTAATTAAGCTAAACACTTAATTAAACCTTGCTTAACCCCTTCTCCCAGACACTTTGAATACAAATCAATTTTTTATTCAAAGGGTCACATCTTCCTCTTACACATGTAGGTGTACATGTGTCCTTGGCCTTCCCACTTGTCTTAGTCTCCATTAATGGAAACTCTTCCCCATGAATGGAACTCTTCCCCATGAAGGGAACTCTTCCCCATGTGTGAATTAAAAATTCACATCTAACTTGTCATATCCAACTCTTCCCCCAAAATGAATTTTTAATTCATTTTAATTCTCATCACCCTTCCCCATGTGAATTTACAATTCACAAATAATGAGAGCCATCCAATCTCATTGACCTAATCTTAACCCTTGATCTCTCTTAGCTAATCCTCTTGTGACACTTGTCACAAGACTACAATTTCAATCCAAACGCTAATCCTCAAGTATTCCTAGCCATTGATCTAAACTTTCAATCCTCACCCTCCATCCTTTTATCAAAAATCTATAAATAAGATCCTCACTCAAGCCATTTTCATAACTTCTTCATCATATCCTTACTATGCACACATTTCTCTCATCTTCTCTCATCATACCCTTACCATGCCAAAATCATTCTAGCCTCTCTATCCATATCTAATCTCCATCCAATCTCTCACCAAATCCTTTATCATGTTGTGTTGAATCTCAAAGAGCAATCCACATTACACAATCATCCTCTTGGGTAAAGCTAGGAGCTTTTGGGTGCAAGCTCCTCCACCTTATCGAAGGAGAAAGAAGATTTCAAAGTATAAATGGTTGGTTTTATGCATTTCATTTGTGTTTTCTACCTTTGAAGTTTTCCATATCCTCAGGACCCACCACTAACGATGCCATCAAATTTCACTTGGCATCATCGTATTCACTTCTATGGATCTAAAAATCCATGAAGGTCCCACAAGGCTATCCTCTAATCCATAAAAGTCAATCATAGCATCCCAAGTGTCTTCATTTAAAGCCACTTAACACATTACATAACCTATTAAGTTCCATATACAATCAATAGTAAAGATATTTAAACTTTCAAATCAATGGATTTAGAAGATTTATGGATGGTAAAGTGAACCCCAACTTGATTTATTGATCTATAGAAGTCAATCATAGAATTCCAGAAAACACAATCTGTTAAGCTTTACCATAATATTAATGACTTCAGTAGATCAAAAAACTATTTGATAGGCAAATCCAACCATCTAATGATCTATAGAAGATAATCATAGATTACAATATTGCTTTAAGTTTTGTTGCCAATAGGGGCCCACCATATACTATCAAGTATATATCTTTATCTAGAACCAACCTCAACACAATACAAAATAGAAGACACATCATTATCCTATTACTAACACTTTCCAAGATAGATGTACCTACATGGGTGACATGTATAACTTTAGTATATTAGAAGATAAGTCCATGACTACTATGGATAGTAGATAGATCTTTAGAACTCAATTGGTAGTCACCAAAATTAAAGAGAATAGAACACTTTGACAAATGGAAACCTTTTCAGTAAGTGAACAACTTTACACCATTAAAAATATTTTACTTAGCAAATGTCAACCTTATTTTTAGAATTATATCAATAGGGTCACCATGAATTCTTACCAGGAAACATAACTAGGGTAACATTGTTGAAGGTAAATGCAAGACAAGAGAGAAATTTACATATTTAGAACCTAGGTAGTTGACAAACAGAAGACATGAAGCCCTTTCAAAAATTTCTCAAATTAGTGATCAACATTCTTCTAATTCTTAAAATGGATTTTGTAACCTAGTTTAGTGCAATTAGGGTTTGCATGTTTATGTTTTCTTGATTAAGCTAAGGTTTGTTTCAATTTTTTTATGTTGAATTTTCTTTTGATGGTTAAATACATGTCCTATTTTGTTTTCATGTCTAGCAATCATCATTGAAAGGTAATACCCTAAGTTTTGGTCTTGCCTTTATTAATTTAAATTTTCAAAATGCCTACGCATTAGGATTGTTTTCATGCCACCAATTTGAAAAACCATTAATTTTATGTGTAAAATTTTAGCTCCACATGATTCATTTATTCACTTGCTTCACTAGATTACTGTAATATATAGATATGAAGACTATTATAGGCAATTAGATTTAATCTTTAGATTCTCCAAGAAGTCTAGGTTACATGTCACCACTCAATTTGAATCTATAGATCTATCTAGATTAGCATAGAGGCTTGCACCTTCATCTATAAAACCTTTAATAATTGTTGATCTTCTTACAAGAAACTAGATGTGTGCCATATATGGAGCCCTAATTATTTCTTGAGTACCCCAAATTTCCTAATTCAACATCCAAAGTATTACATTTACATGTGGACCATTATTGTATATTTTATCCAATTGGCTATCTCATCATTTGTCCATGTCAAATCCATTTCACCTAGATAGCTAAGGTTGTTAGTACGAATCCATCCTAACAAACTCTGAAAAGTATCCATATACATGCCACTTATTCATTGGCTTCTATAGATCTAGAGATTCATTCAATGCACATCTTCCTATCCATAGATCTATAGATTACCATCTAATCTTTTGGGGACTAATCTAAATTATCCACATGAACTAAACTCTTAATGCTCATATAATGAATAATTTCATCATTCACAAATATTCTCTACCATTTATATACATGATATTTTCCTAAGATATTTCACTAGTGTCAAACCTCATTATTAGTCCACTTGTCATCTATTAGTTAGCCTCTAGTAATGGGTGACATGGAAATATCTCATTATCTTATGTAGATCTAAAGATTACTCTAGTGCAAAACTAGCCATGAATAGATCTCTAGATGACCACTAGATATTCCAAGATTCAACCTCAATTGTCCATTTTATTCAAAGTTTAACCAACTATTAATCCTATTATTTAGCATTAACCTCAAGTGCATATCTACTTAGGTCTTTCCATGAATCCTTCTCCAATTGACCTCTATAGATTAACTCATGTCCAAACTAGTCCCACTACCATGTATAGATCCATAGATAGTCTTTGATTTCCTTCCACATTTATCCTTTACAATATTTTCATGTATGACATCTTGATTAATTTTTATAGATCTAAAAATCTATTTGATCTGTAGCTTTCCATCTATGGATACATAGATCAGTATTAGATCTTCCCTGAGTGAATCTCATCCATTTATTTTGTATAACCTGTAATCTATGTCATAACATGTATATCGTCACCATTATTTATATCATTAAGACTTCTTGTGTAATGAAACCACTTGCACAATAGAAGAATATAATTGTAAATATTTTTTTTTATATTTATATACCAAGCATGCAAAAATGTAGGTGGTGAAATGTAGAAATATACAAGGAAACACAATCACTTAGAATCTTGCTTCAAATCTTACAAGTACTTCTGATTAAAAAATGAAGGCATGTAAGTTCAAAATATGAAATCCAATGAACAATTTCAATGCAAACCATGGTGATTGGAGATGTGCTCTTGGATGTACTTGTTTTATTGATGTTGAGTTGTTCTTTGAAATCCTCAATGTAGAAACATACACTTACAATAGATTCTTCATGTGCATGATTTGGATGAGGAGGATAATGGATTTATAGATTTAAAGAGGAATGGAGGGATAGGATTGAATGAGAGGATTTTTTCATTTAAATTTGGGAGGGAGGTGGAAAAAATGCTAGTGGTTGGTGAATGAATGGTTAAGATTGCATTGATTAAGATGCAAATGAGTTAGAAATGAAAAGAAATCAAAGGGGATATATGAATGAATAATTAGCTAATTAAATAAATATTTAATTTATTTAATTAGTTTTTGAAATATTTAGAAGAATCAATTAATTGATTAATTAAATAAATAATTATAAGATGAATATTTAATTAATGCTAGGAAGTAGGGAAAAGGGATAAATTAGGTGATATTAGGAGAATTAGGTGATGCTACAATGAATTAAATGATAGTAGGATGTGATGTTAATACATTGTGAGATTTAGGTGTTTATATTTTACCCCTCTTTGAGATGGTGCTACAAAGCAACATCATTTCAAAGAAAAATAAAACATAGCACTTGATTGGACTAGAAGAAAATATTTTGATTTGGAGGAAAATGGTTGGATTAGGGATGATGATGCCTCATCCTCTTGAAGCATGAGTCATAAGGAGAAATGATGGTAGGGATGATGATGCCCCCTCGAGAAGACATGAAGGTTCAAAAAACATGGGTGTGCTCTCGAAATGGATAAATAAGATTTTGGTAAAAATGCTTAGTGATGAATGGAACATAAAGATGGAGATATAAGATTGGATGGAGAAAATGGATTAAAATCTAACAGATAGAAGTGATTAAAGGGGGAATGGAAAAGAGATAAAAATTGAAGATGTATGATGAATGTTGAAAATGTACAACTAGAGAATAATAGATAAACAAATGGATGATGAAAGAATTATTTGTATTGGATAAGAGGACAAAACTAACTCAATGGTAAAGGATAAATGATAATGGATTATGAGTGAATAATCTGGAATGCAAGTATTATACATTGATATGTGTTGTGTACCTATTTTAATATAGCATGAGATGTTATGCACCAGGGTATAAAGACAAAGGTGATGATGTATCCCATGCATAGGACTAACTCACATAAAATGTCACAAGAATCCCTATACCATATAGCACCATGATATGGAAGACCATGATATCATTGTGGTAGGTAGGCTGCAAGGACCGATGTAGATGCAAGACAAAATGATAATGCATACAAACAAATAAGAAAACCTTCACAAAATGATTCAAAGACAAACAAGAGTTGTTGCCCCTGGTCAAGCTAAAAACTGATGGTTGATTGATTGATGATGAGGATATCATTGTTAATGATAAGAACAATGCAAGTATAGTGTTTCTAATGATAAGTATATTGTTGCCAATGATGATGATTTGAGTTGATTAGATTTATAAGAAGACTGGTAACAAAACCAGTGGATGCTTTTGGATGAGTTGAGATTGCTTAGAAAGATTGCATGGAGTAGGATTACTTGTGCCTGGATTTACTTCTTTTCTTTTCTATAGGATGGTGGAATTGGATTGCATTTGGGTAGCCTATAGCTTGACACCAATGACAAGGGAAAACAATTTCTAGGTACAAAGAGGATTAGGGGATGATGGGATGAGTATATGAAGGGGTTGTCAATAGTGAAGGGGATAGGTGGGGGATTCAAATGTGATCTCCAAGGACTAATTCTCATAGGAACAACATACCCCACTCTAGATATGTCACTGATGATGAAGTGTTCTGATGTTTGTGATGATGCATGTTAGGGAGGATAAGTGCAAATGATGGATGGGTGTATGCCAAGAGGTGTCCAAAGCATGATTTAACATTGATTCCCCTATCCTTGTTAAAGATCAAAAAAAAGGAAGGAGGATGGATGGGGAGATGACAGGATGAGTGGATATAGTGGGTGGAATGGATGGGAAGTGATAAGGTAGGTGAGGCTTGCCCCCAAGTGTAGGGTGCTCTTTGATAGCTGATAATGCATGGTGCCCATGAATGGGTTTCTATCATGGTACTTGTCCAAGGCACTATAAAAATGTTTTTCACCATTGGATGAATGATTTTATATAATTTACTATTTTAATTTTTTTGGTGTTCGATAGCACCTCAGAGGGGTTTTCACTACAAGACTTTTTTTTTTTTTTAATTTTTCAATTTTTTTTATTTTTTTGAAGTGTGTTTTGGATTTTCTAGTTTCAAGATGTTTGGATGAGAGGGGATGGATGAATGGATAGGGATTTTTTAGATTCAAGCATCTTATTCCATGAGGAGATGATAGGATCCCATTCTAAATAATTATTACACACATACCATGTTGCTTGTCATTGTGCTCATAGATGTTGGTAGAGACCTTATTAATGGCTAAGTGGATATCTGCTAGATGTAAACAAGGTTTCACTATAGCTTTAATGATAGATGATGTTGTTGAGGGAGATGGAGTGGAAGGACTCGAAGGTAGTTTAGGTGGAGGATAGATGGATTATGTGAATGCATGGATAAAATGAGTGTGATGGTGAAGATATGTTAGATAATGGATGTGAGGGTGATAGGATGGGACATGAATACATGGGCGAATGCCATGGGGTCAAGGGGAACCAAAACCAACATTTACACACACTGCATTGGAGTTGAAAGCTTGTGATGTGGATGGGGAGTGGGGAGTAATGAGGATTTGGGATTCATGGGGATGATCCATATTTCTAATCATGGGGTCAGGGTGGGGGATTCTGGGATTACCATTTTGCGGATTTGGGGACCCAACTAGACTTAGAATTTGTGGGATTTTTTGATTGGGTGCAGGATGAGGAATAGGGATAATGGGATTTGGGGATGGAGTGGGGCTTTGGAAAAGTGGAGTTGAATTCTCTTCTTAGATTTGATGCTTCTTTTTTCTTGGGGATCCATATTGTTTTTGTTTTTAATTTTGGATGTGTGGGCTTTTGTGACCTTTTGAAATTATTTGGATTTGAGTTTGTATATTGATGGCAGCAAATAGTTTAGAGGAGCGATGGGAGGCTCCTATTTTTAGGTTGGGAGAAGATCTCTTAGGATTTATGAAGGTGGTACTAACATGTTTGGATGGTTTTCCTTGAGATATGTAACCAAGGCCATGAGATCATGAATAGATTTTGACATGTATGGGCTCCAAGATGCATTGGTCATGAAGGCCTAATCCTTTTCCTTGATAGTTCATGTTCTATAGTATATGATTGGTGATGGGATGTTTATTATTTTGGAAACAAGACATGAGTCTGGTTTGAGATGGGGAAGGATGGGTAGTGGATATAAGTTGTTCTTCTATTGTGAGAGAACCACCATGAATAAAGGTACTAGGACCAAGGCTATAAGGTGATGGTTTTGGGGTGGGGTCGATATGTATAGGTAGGGGATCATGGAAGGCATTAGTGTGGATTCTTGGATGTTGATTTAGATGAGGTGATGTTTTAGCATGCTTTGGAAAAAGCTCTTGACATAGCTAGATTTTCTTGGATGATATGATGGAAGTTTCAATTGTTTGGATAGGCTTCTCTAGTTAGGTAGATGGACGGATGGTGGATGTTTGATGTTTGAGGATTTGGGAGGTGATGGGGTTAGGATTATGGATAGATTGTCCAGGTGGGTGATGACATCATCAATGACACACTTGGATGGATTTGGAGTAGTGGGGTGGCATGAATCCATGGGTTTGCTTTTTTTATGTTTAGGATCCTTTGTTAGTAGTCTTTGGAGTGGGAGAAAATCTGAATAGGACTTTTTGGATGTGTTAGGATTAGATGTTTAGATTGGGTGATGGTTGGCTTGATGGGATGAGCTCTATTGTAAAGGTTGTGAGGATAGAGGATTTGCAGGGATACATAGGCTAGAGTGGTAATTTAACATGAAAACTAAATTGGGGGAAAATGTAAGATATAAAAGTTCACACCCTACTTGTACACCTACTTTTTGTACTATCATAAATGCATTGTTGTAGTTCTCAACTTGTCTTGTTTGATGCATGTAAATCTACTCTAAGTTGAAACCTGTCACCTAGAGTAGCCTTTTCCATTGACATAGTCAAAGATTACTCTAATCTCATAGGGTTTTTTCTTTCTTGAGCTAGAATGCATGTGTTAATAACCCTTAGATTGAACCATGGTGTAATTTATTCCACCCAATTTTAAAATTTAAATTTCCTATTCTCGATGCTAACATTTCTAGAATAGTATAATTACCCCCATCAACTCATGTGCTAAATACCTCAAGTTAGGCCACTAGGATCATGTATATATAGATAGTCCTGGGTCATTAGTTCTCATCTATGAATTAAAAAATCTCATTACAAAAGCATAAGTACTAGAGCATTACATCACCTTTAAATATACAATTACATCTTAGGCATTGTATCAACTACTTAGTGTATTTCTTAGTATTATTTATTGGTAAAGTAGCCTGATTTTGATGAAGGAAGTTGAAAATATTCCCTATGATTTATCGCATGCCTCACTATGCTTTTCAACACAACCTCTCATTCAACAACAGGTACCAAAAATAGAAGTAGAATATAGAAGTCCACATTAGCAAAGGGCAAATCTATGACAAAAGGTCCAAATCACATGGTACATTAGCATCCTAAGCTAGGCTATAGTCCCGACCTAGTCTTACATTAGTCTTGTAGATTTTATTTTAAATCTTCAATTCCTATTAATGATAATACTAAAATAACAAAAGTAGTGCTCATCAATATCAAGAACTTAAACCTATTTATCCTCTTTTTTAATTGAGCAATATCATCTCTTTTAATTTAAATCTAATTTCAATTTAATTAAACTTATAAAAAGTGTAGTTTTAGATAATCAATAAAAAATTCTAATGGAATAAAATAAATATATATTTCGACTTTAAGAGTTCTTTCTTTAATAATGACCCTTTTTCATGTACGAATGGTAAAGTCAACCATCATAAATATTCCTTCTAATAGAAGGGTAGATCTTCAAATTTAATCCTTGCAACAACTTTCCCGAATTTTCCAATATACACCTCATCTCGTAGCACTTCATTGTTGATCTGATTTGATCTATTATAAAAGGAAAAGAGAAATTTGTTGTGCTCAAAAAAATGTCGGATAACATTTTTTTTTTAAGGTCGTGAGATCTCTACAAGAAACGTCTATTTTTATTTTATTTTTTTATGAAGAAACGTCTATTTTCAAAAAGGTTGTTAAGGAAGAGAAGTTACAAATTTTGACAAGAATTAGCCTCGGAAGAGTGAAAAATGTTCAATAAGATTTTGACTATGAATTTGTTGTGGGTTATCGGGTAAATTATAAATTTTATAAAATTGCAAATAAGAAAATTGTGTTCTTATCTCGATCTAAAAGATATTGATATTTTACAAGATCGTCACAGAAAAATTCCGACCTGTTATAAAAACTCATTGTTCAATAGCATTGAACAAATTTAGGGATAAACAAATTTTGCGAAATCCTTAGCATTGCTGAAGTCCATAATGTTAATTTTGAGGTGAATATAATTGAAAAAAAAAAACAAAAAAAACCATTTCGTTGAAATGTTTGAAATCTATTATGTCGAAGTTTAAATAATGCTCCTACATTAAGAAACTACGCAAGTGCCAAAAAAAAATGAACATAAAGATTTTCTATTCAAAGCTAAATTTCATTCCTATAGAATCTTCTTCATAAAGAATTGAGGACAATAGTCAATATTAGTCTTCTTTGAGAGAATTCGGCTTCTAAAGTTTTTATAGCCATTTTTGTCTTACATAAGATGAAATTTTCCCCAAACTATACATGTCAACCTTACATCTCCTCATTTTCTTTCTGTAATGTTTACATCACCTCATAATATAATATATGACACATTTAAAACATATCATCTGATAAGCGAAAAACACCATCAAAGAAGCATTAACATTTGGAATTTTTTCATAAAGACCTAGTATGTAGATGTAGACCAACTGTCATGGTTACCTGAATTCATGTTTCTTGCACGAGCTGTATCCTCAACCAAATGCGAGATATCCATTGGCAGTTGAAAGCCTCCAGGAATGCCGTTAAATGTACCTCTAATTTTGTCTAATCTGTCAGCTATGTCTATCATATTTGGCCGTTGTTGAGGCAATTCCCTTGTGCAAACGAGTCCCACTTCTATCAACTGAGTGAGGCATGACAAAACCATTGCTGTTTCCAATTCATTAACATTTCTAAACATGGCCTTATCCACCACTTCTGTAATTCTATTTGGAAAATTCATTCCTACCCAATTTGGAAGATTGATTCCTTCTACAAACATGTTATCTGTTGGTCTCCTCCTTGTCAACAACTCTAAAAGTAGAATCCCGTAACTATATACATCCCCTTTTGTTGAAAGTCTTCCACCCATTCCATACTCTACAGTTCAATACAATGATTAGAGATTAGTGATTCTCAATCCATTTTTAGCACTTATAAAAGATATGAAACCATCATAATAATAATGCCAAATCCATACCTGGTGCAATATAGCCAGTAGAACCTTTCAGTGCATTTGTAGAAGTCAGTGAATCCATGGAATTTCCAAATACTAGTTTGGAAATGCCAAAATCTGTTATATATGAAGTCATATCATCACCTAATAGTATATTATTAGGTTTCAGGTCACAATGGATCACTTGTACAAAACAGTGATGATGTAAATATGCCATTCCATGTGCTATCTCTATTGTTATCCTTAACCGATCACTCAAATTTAAGATGCATTCATCTCCTCCAGAAGGATATAGCCATTTCTCCAAACTTCCATTTGACATGAGTGGAAAAACCAAAGCTGTAATCTCAAGGTTAGAACAAGTTGATATGATCTTGATTATGTTGCGGTGCCTGACTCTCTTTAATATATTACATTCTTTGGTAAAACTTTGGTGAGCATTTTCATCTTGCAAATTGAGAACTTTAACTGCAACATTTCTACCATTGTTTAGAATCCCTTTATAAACGGATCCAAAGCTACCAATGCCTATCAGATTTGCCTCACTAAACCCACCAACTGCATCTATAAGCTCTTCATATAAAATTCGTGGTGGCCACACATTGAGAGCAAGGGCCTTTCTATGTCTCAATCTATAGGAAAATGCTAACAATAGAAAAGACATGATGAAAATTGCAATGCCGACCACAACAGGAATGATTACCTTTTTGGAGACTGACGGCTGTTTGTGTTTGAAATGAGAGCAGGGCGATAACTTTATCCTTGCGCCACAAAGGCCAAGGTTATTCATAAGTGCTGAGACATCAATTTCTGCAAAAACTCCTCCTTGTGGAACAGCTCCAGTTAACCTGTTTGAAGAGAGATTGATATGCCTGAGCATTTTCATATCTTTGAAATTCCCTGGTATTGTACCTGTCAAATTATTGAAGGAAAGATCCATGTCTTGAAGATTCACCAGTTTTGCGAGAGATGTAGGAATTGGCCCTGTAAATCTATTCCAAGACAAATTGAGATACTCTAATGCTATGCAGCTTGCGAGTGCACTTGGAATGCCATCAGAGAACTTGTTCATAGATACATCTATAGCTTGAACCATTACCATATTACTCATTTCTAAGAGAGAACCTTCTAGCATATTGCTGGACACGTTGAAATAGAATTGGAGATCTCGAAGACCAGTAACTTCTGGAGGTATGTTGCCTGCTAGATTGTTGTACGCCAAATCCACCAGCTCCAAATATCGGCATCTCCCTAAACTAGAAGGTATTTGTCCTGACAAATGGTTGTGATCAAGATAGATGTTTCGTAGTTGTGAGAGGTTGCCTAGAGCATGTGGAATTTGCCCTGACAGCTTGTTCTTTCTTAGTGATAAGTACGCAAGATCTTTTGCATCACCCAAACTGTTTGGAACTCTCCCCTGTAAACTGTTCGTGGCCAGCTCCAATTTTTGAAGATTTAGAAGCCTACCGAGGGTGGATGGTATATTCCCACTGAAACGGTTGCCACTAAATTCTAGCCATATCAATTTTGTGAGGTTGCCAATCTCGTCTGGTATGCTTCCTTCAATTTCATTTGAATCCATAAAAAGTTGTGAGAGAGTACCTGACAACTGGCCTACTGAAGGGGGTATGACGCCAGTGAGATTATTGCTGCCCAAATCCAATACTTTTAAATTTGAGCAATTAGTTAAGGCTGTTATAACAGACAGATGGCTGTTTTCACTGACAAGATGATTATATCGTACAGCAAACCAACTAAGCTGGAGCAATTTACCGAACACTAAGGGCACTGTACCACTTAGTTGGTTGTTAACTAAAATTACATTTTCAAGTTGAGTGCAATTAGAGAGTGAGCTTGGGATTTCTCCAGTGAGTTGGTTTCCCCATAAAAAGAGTGCTTGCAATTCTGACAGTTTGCCAAACTGCCAGGGTATGTGGCCAGTTAACTCATTGTCATATAATGATAAATTTTGAAGAAGACTACAATTGGAAAGAGTAGTTGGAATTGGCCCCGTGAAACTGTTTGTGCCGAGAATAAGAACTTTGAGTTGTGTAAGCGTACCCAATTCCACAAGAATAACGCCATGAAATCTATTCGAGCCCAAATCTAATTGAACTAAAGAGGACATGTTTGCTATGAAAGCTGGAATTGTACCTGTCAATTGGTTCACCCCTAATGCCATGGTCTCTAACTTTGACAGAAGGCCAAGCTGGGAAGGAATGTTGCCAATCAGATTGTTAAAAGACAGAGTAAGAGATTGCAAAGAGTGGCAGTCTCCTAACTGAGGTGGAATGCATCCTTCCAAATCATTTCTAGACAGACGAAGTATTCTCAATCGAAAAAGCCTTCCCAATTGAGGTGGAATTTGGCCCTCAAAGCTGTTATTCTTAAGCGAAAGTGTTGAAAGGAAAGAGAGATTCCCCAGATAAGGAGAGATGGAGCCGAGTAAAGCCATACCTGTGAGATTCAAGGAAATCACTCGCTGTCGGCGAGAAGAGCAGGTGACACCAGTCCAGTTGCAGAAGGTAACATGGGGAGACCAATTGTCCAAGGAATTGTATGGATCAACTAGCACCGCCTTCTTCAAAGCTAAAAGTGCATCTTGATCAGAATAAGAAGACTTGCGTGATGTATTAGCAGGTACAGGTGTGAAAGATAGAAGGAATAACACTAGCAGAAAAAGCATTTTTGAATTCAACTGAAATGAACCAAAGATAGAAGAAAATATAATCCCTAAGGCAAGGCAAGGCAAGGCAAAGTAGTGGATTGAAGAATTGAAGTGGCCTTACCATCTTAATTATAGGGAACAAAAGCAATTGTAGTCGATATCCTACAAGGACGGCTTCCTTTGGGCAAAGTTTGATAATTTATTTTTTTTAATAATAATATTATTTTACATTTATAAATGTAATTAAATTAATTAAAATTTTTAAATTATTTTAAACTTTTGTGTATAGGTTTCAATTATATGAAAAGTTTACAATTGATAGTTGTTTATTTTGTTTTTCTTATTTTAAATGTAAAACATTTATTCTTTAATATTCATTTTTTTTTTTAATTTTATAATTTGTAAACTATTATGATTAATTTATGTGTGCATAGGAATTGTAAACGTTGTGAGAGTAACTGTCCAAGGAATTGTAGGTGGATCTTTTTTTACAAACTTGTGTTTTTCAAATTATGTAAATAAGTTCTTATTGGAACTGTGACCTACATTTTATTAGTGCATGGATCAACCCACTATGCTACATGGGCAATGACGTTTCTAACTATAGTGACTCACATATATTTGAAAGAATAATATTTTTAACTTTCTTTTAACCAATCATGCATGGTATGGATGACTGCATGATGACCAAACACACATATTATTGATGGGCATAGGTACATTTTGTATGGACCTTAGCTTTTGCCAAAACAAATGAAAAAGTAGGCAAAATCAAAGGAAAGTTATCTTTCCTCGATGGGTCTACCTTCCGATTGACAAGTTAATCTAATAAAAATATAAGAGAAAATAAACTTTGTTTTTTAAGTTTAGTTATAGTTAATTGTGCGTGCGCGCATGCGCGCGCGTGTGTGCACGTGCGTGCAGCATGCATGTGTGTGTGTGTGCGTGCACGTGTGTGTGTGTGTGTGTGTGTGTCTTTTATTAACAAACTTGTGTTTCATAACATGTGATAATGTAAATAAGTTATGATTTGAATTGTGACCTACATTTTATTAGTGCGTGGATCAACAAAATATGTTGCATGGGCAATGATACCTCTAACTGTAGTGACTCACATTTATTTGAAAGAATAATATTTTTGACTGTTTTTTTATCAAATCGTGCATGATATGGATACATTAATGATGACCATATATACATATTAGTGATGGGCATAGGTACATTTTGTATGGAGCTTAGCTTTTCCCTGAATTGTATAGGTCAAAAGCATATGCATTCAAATGAAAAAGTAGGGAAAATGGGAGGAAAGTTAACTTTCCTTGATGGGTCTACCTCCCAACTAACCTGACAAGTTAATCTAATAAAAATATAAAGGAAAAAGAATTTTCTTTTAAGTTTAGTTTAAGTATGTTGAATAAATAATATGTATTTAAAGTATTGTAATTGAAGAATATATGTACATTAGAATGGCACAAAAATTTGAAACTTTAAATCTAAAATAGACAATGGTAGTCTAGTATTCATGTTGCAATTTAAATAGTCTCTTCACTCTATGTAAATACAATTCTAGAGATCATGGACAAGCCTATGACCATGGATTTATCCTATACTTACAAACTTGTACTATGAAATCTACAAATTTTGTTATTCACTTTGCTTAATGCACTTTAGTTCATTTGGTTTCTTTTGGTATCTAAGGGTTGGTCCTATTTATAAATACCTTGGTAGGTCTATTGTTATGTCACAAGGGGACATGTTCTCCTAGTTCAACCAACAAAAGTATGTGTACAAAATAAAAAACAACACTTTTCAGTCACATGTATGCTCCTAGGAATGCTCATGGGGATATAGATGTAGTTTACTTGCTCCATTTGAAGTGTCTAATGCCAATGATATGTGAATATAGCTCTCAAATCATGGATTCCTGGAATGAATCATTGAATGCATTTAAATACAAGGAAATAATAACAGATCACACAAATTTGTGTCCATCGAACCTTAAATGGGAATAACTTTTAGGTTGGAGTTAGTCAAATTTTGAATTTTATAATTTGAAATTGAGGATGATAAGTCTACATTGGCAAGGATGTCCCCATGATCGTAACTTGTCATGAAGCATGAAAGGGGCCAAATTAGAGTAGATAATGTGTGTATAGAATACGTACATATATAGGTGTATTAAATAAGTGAATAGTGTGAATGTATAGCGATGTGTAAACATATGAATGAGGCTAAATGATAAATGTATAAAAATATGTGTAATAGACTAATAGGTGGCATAGGGAAAGAGACTTCACTTTATGCAAAACTAAACCATTTGTTAATATGTTAATATATAACAGCACTCTCCTCAAAACATGTCAAAATAATTATGTATAAGAACAAAATGTGTTTTCAAACCATTGCAAGTTGAAGGTTCTAAAGTTACATATTATAATGTTTTACAAGTTTTCCATCTTCCATTTTATGATTAATGGAATACCATTAAAACTTTGCATTTGAATTTTCTCTTGTGCTTCCTAAGCTCCATCTCCATGGTACACCTATTTTTCAAATTCCTCCCATGACTTTGCAAGATGCTTTGAAACCCTATCATATTTTTGTTTGTTGGACTTGTGGACCTACTTTGAAACTTTGTAATCTACAAACTGCCAACTTACCCCCATTCCCCATGACCCCATTATTTTTACAAAAGTCAACCCATTGGCCTAGAGCATTTACATGGATGCCATAAATGCTCTTGTAAGGATTTGACAAGACCTAGATCATGTTGTTGAACTAGGATATAAATTATGGAAAGGGGTTTATCATGTAATATAGAATGTATGATTTATTTCTTGGCATATATTTCGTCCATGTGACATGCTAGCAGTCAAAGAAGTTTTGCATCACTAAAGGTATTTGTTTATTCTTGTTAAAGGGATTGAGACATTAAGGGGTGAGAGTATAATGTTTATTAGGGGGCACACTTATTTAAAATAGTACCAATAGCATAAATAAGGCTCTATTTGATATGAGGTTTAGCCTTATATATTGTGGCTTTATAAGAAATATAAATTTAGGTGGGTTGATTAATTAATAATTAGATATAAAAGATTATTGTATTAATTATTAAATATACAACTTAATGAAAAGGCAAAACCATCAAATTGTAATAGATGGTTTCATCCATCATATATTTACAAAATTTTACAAGAAAAAGTCGGGACTTACATTTTGAAGGAGGAGAGAAGAGATTGAAAGTGAGGTTCTAGAGTGCATTAATTAGACAATGTAAGTTTTCTCAATGAAAGGAATAGTTCTTTTGTGGGATTTTTGACCAAGATGTTTTCTGATATAATCTCTATGTTCTATGAAATCTTATTGTTCATTTTAAGTTTATTTTATTATTTCTATACTAGTCAAATACATATAATTAATGGTTTTTATGGCTAAACTAATTATCCTAGATTTTCTAACAAATATAATATAAGAGAAAAAGACATTAAAGATAAAGTAGAATTATTTAATAATAGAAGTGTAATAGCCATTGCCTAGAGGCTCAATGTTTTCATAGTGTTGTGATGATAAGTTTTCCAAGTGTTCCATGTGAAAAGAAGAAACATCAAGATAAGGATCTATGTAGGTTAACGTGAATCGAATGTAAAAATGGAAGACAATAGGGGAACTTGTCTAGTGGTCTTACATGAAGGATTACTAAAGAGAGGAATAATCCCCACAACTATAATTAGATGTAAAATTACCATAAATAATAGAAGAGGGAATTCTACAATGAGTTGGGGAGGATTCTTAAGAAGGGAAGTAGATTCCATTAGAACAATAGGTAAATAAGTGGAATCTATGTCAGAGGAATTGATATATAATACTGTGAAGAAGTTTGTACAACAAGGATGTTGTAGTCATCATCATGTGTATCATATGTGAAGGATTTGTCATGTGTTTTATTAGGATCATGTATTAATGTGGCCATGTGATGTAGGAGCATCACAACATGGCCAACAAGAAACATCATTCCCACCAGGATTTGAATTCTTTAAATTTTAAAAGTCTACCGATTTTTGGAGATTAAAGGCCATTTTAATCTACCTACAATTGCATGTATTCCTAGCCAAGGAAAGTACATGAGGTTGGGTGAATTTGAATTTTTTTGATGGGTTATTATCACATTTATTTAAATTGATTTTTTTACTCAAATGATAGATTTGAGCAAGAGATTAATAGAAATTCATAGACTTGCATGTTTGGAATTGAATGTGCCCAATTTTTGCACCTATATAGACTTGGGGGGATTTTGAATAGGTTAAGAAGGTGGGATTTGTGTGAGGTTTTAAGAGTATGTGGCATATGGAAGAAGATGAGAAGAGAGAGGAATAAATGGTGCAGGGTTAGAAGTAACTACCATTCTCCAATGGGTAAAATGTTATTTATATACTTAGGTGGAGTAGTTACTAGAACAACAAGGGAAACTACATGGGATAAGCAAAAAAGTAGAGAGAGAGAAAAAGAAAAAGAGGTTGTTTGAAAGTTAATTGAAGGTTTTGTAAAGAGAGAGAGTAGGCTCCAATAAAAAGAGAAAACAAAATAGCTTGAGGACATTATTCTTTGTTGATAAAGAATTTTTGAGAGTAGCCAAACATGAAGTAAAATGTGTTGAAGAAACAATCCCTAAAGAGTTGCAAGTAAATGTAGCAAAAGATCCTAAATACGAAGCTACAAGTAGTGATTCTATAATTTCTAAGATGTTGCAAGTAAATGTAGCTAATAGAATTAACAATGAAAATGCATGTGATAATATTTAAGTCTCTACGCTACTACAAGTGAAGGAAAAGAACGAACAAGGTGCTGCAAGAGAGATGTTGTAAGTATTGACAACATGAGATGGGAGAAGAGAGGTAATGTAAGAAGACATAATAGATGATAGTATCAAGGAATCCTTTGATGTGGAGAATTTGTAAGAGGAAGGGGACATTGAGGAGTATTGTAGAGTAGAAAAAAAAAGAGGAAGTACTAGTTGAGGTAGATGAATATATAGGTAAAGGGGAGTTAACGGAAAGGTTGTTTGAGTTCATACTTGCATATATAATTGAGCTTGGAGAAGGACTTTGCACCCAAGGACCAAGAGTTGTTACACAAAATACTAGATGAAGGTGTGGAGAAGTAGAAATGCATAAATAAAGTAGAGAATGGAGTCAAGAAAAGGAGAAATGGATCCCTATAAATTTATCATCAAGTAATTATAAACACTAAAAATCATATTATAGCTATGATAGGTGAGTTGATGGGTGATGCCAAGGAAAAGATGGACATGGATGTATAAGATGTGGATGTGTTTACAAGGCAACATGTTTAAAAAGAGAGAGAATTTAGAAGTGAAGAACTCACTTGGTAGCTATGAGATAGTTATGTATTAAGGTAATAACTTGTTGTGCATGGAGTGGAAGAAAAAGAGTTTAACCTATTTTTTAAGTGAAGGGTCATTTGTGATGGTTTGTTTTTTGTGTGCATACCATCTAGGAGAGTTGATTTTGTAAGAAAAACTAGGCAATTCATGTTAGAAAAGGATAATAAATATGCCAGATACATGAAGGAGGTTTAGTTGTATGTATCAAGTGGGATGATGAAGAAAAAGAGTTCCTTGTGCTAAAGGTGCAAAAGTGGAAGAAATAATACAAGATATCCAGGTGTAAGTTTACTTTTAGCAGCATAGACTATAAATTGCAATCATATAATTTGGACATTGAGTAGGGGTTCACATTTTTGTTACCTATAAAAACTGATGTAGGAGAATTACAACATGATCAACAAGCAATACCATTCCCATAATAATTTTTATTCTTTAAATTTTAAAAGTTCACTAACCATTAGGGCTTAAAGGTCTATTGTAACTTGATTGCAATTACATTTATGCCTAGCCAAGGTAAGTAGATAAGATTGGATAAATTTGAATTTACATGGGGATGCTTACCACATTTATTTAAATTAATTTTTCTACTAAAATTAGAGATTCAAGAGTGTGATATTAGGGAGAAACTCGTAGATTAGTGTGTCTAGCATTGAATGTGCCCAATTTTGGTACCCATATAACTTAGGGGGATTTTGAATATTTCAAGAAGGTAAGATCTTTCTCAGGTTTTGAGAGTGTGTGACATGTGGAAGAAGATGAGAAGAGAGAGGAATAAGGGGTGCAATGTATGAAAAAGATACCATTCTCCAACATGTGGAATTTTTTTATATGCTTAGGTAGAACAGTAACCAAACATAGCAAGGAAAACTATGTGTGATAAGGAACATAGTAGAGAGAAAATAAAGAACAAGAGGCCACATGGAAGTTGATTCAAGGGGCTATGAAAAGAGAGGACAACCAATAAAAATAGAAGACAAAATTTTGAATGAAGAACAAGAGTTGCACAAGAAAGGAATAACCTATAGACAGTGAAGATAGAAATTGACAACTAGAAGATGAGGAGGTTTAATTGGTGGGTTACCATTCATCATATGTTAGTGTTTTTTCATGTGCTTGTTAGAAATGAAGGAAACCACTAAAATATGGAAATATGAAATAAACTTACAAATCTAAAATTATACTATAGAATATCAAAGGAAGATGTGAACTAGCATCAAAGAAAATAGCAATACTCAAAAGCCATACACATAACACAAAGATTTATGTGGAGAAAACCTTTTCAGGTAAAAGACTCCACCAGGAAAAGAGGACAAATTTGTATTATCTTCAAAGATATTACAATACATTGATTTCCTTAAATCTTACATCTAATCCAACTGCACCTTTATACCTATAAACAAACAACTCTCATTCATCATGCATTCCTTGAGCTTCTACTAAATAGACTACAAGATCACAAAGAGATAATAG
This sequence comes from Cunninghamia lanceolata, assembly GCA_027924645.1. Lineage (NCBI taxonomy): Eukaryota > Viridiplantae > Streptophyta > Pinopsida > Cupressales > Cupressaceae > Cunninghamia > Cunninghamia lanceolata. Next base: position 4,177,274 of record BSBN01000669.1, read on the forward strand.
ATAGAATATGGTGTCCAAAATATCATAAAACCAAATTCTGACTTTGTGTGGCTATAGATTTTGGAAATAAATGCATTCTTACATTAGTCATAACTAGTTTCCCAAATGTTGCACCTACATTTGACCCAAACCTCATGATCCACTCTTGGGAATTCAATAACTAGATAAAAATAGTCTTTTATAGGCTATCATAAGATCCTCTATCATAATCTGTCATAACTATCCAAAATTAATCGATTCCTTACAACATGTAAGAGAATAATCTAGAGGATTCTCTTATAACTATCATAAAATCAATTAATAAACTTAGATTCCCCTATTTCACCTATTTGATATCTCAAGATAAAAAGTAAATAAATATTATACTTACTGTAATTAAAAAATTACTCCCTTATGTTTGCATCTATAATTACAATATTAGGAGTAATTAAATTAATCAGATTTACATGGTTGATGACACCTTAATCCTAACATTCTCCTACTTGACATCATATATTATAAATATAAGCATAGGAAAACATAAATTAACTAAGTACAAGAAACAAGGCCCATGGCCTTCCTACACCAAGTGAAACTTTCTATGGTCATAGGTTTGGTAAGATAATCTGCAACATTCACCTGAGTGTCAATATTCTTCAACTCAATCCATTTATTTGCAACCATTTATCAAAAAAAGTAATACTAAACATACACATGCTTAGTTAGCATGATACATAGGATTCTTGGCCAAATAAATTGCACTCTAGCTATCACAACCAATTTGAATTATCCTACAATCAAAACCAATACTTTTACACAATCTTTGTAACCATACTGCCTCCTTAGAAACATGAGTAGTAGCCATATACTCTACTTCGGTGATGGACAAATCAACTAGGGGCTTCCTTTTACTCATCCAACTCACAACTCCTCTAAACAAAGTAAACACATGGCCACTAGTGGACCTTCGACAATCCAAGTCACTTGCCCAATCTACATCAACAAAACCTTGTATGTCCAATGTCTTATCCACACTATTAGTATCAGAATAAACCAAATAATAATCAGAAGTGCCACACAAATATCGTAGCACCCTCTTTGCATAATTCCAATTGTCTCTACTAAGGTTAGACATAAACCTACCTAAAACTCCCACAACTTGGCCAATATCTGGTCTAGTGCAAACCATTGCATATATCAAACTTCTTATAGCACTAGCATATAGCACATTAGACATATCCTCAAAATCATCTTCACACTTGGGACACATATCTAATGTAAGCTTAGTGCCAACTGGTAAAGGAGTTCTAACTGGCTTACATTCCTACATATAAAAATGGGTGAGTGCATGATGATGATGGGCCAAACAATATGCCTAACTGGCAATGAAAATGCTAAAAATAGACTTAAGTAACTTCATTTCAAAAATTGAATGAGTTATCAACACAATTTGAAAATAAGGTAGTAATAAATGTTGTAGAAAATTGAATGTAGTTTAGGACCAACCACCTTTTTTTTGGAAATTTTAAAATTAGTTTGGTGAAAATTGGATATTTAAATGAGGCACTACTAAATTTTTTAGAAAGGCATAAAAAGTAAGTGTCATTCCAACCAACCTAAGTATAAGAAAAAGAAAATATTTTTCCTCCAAGATTTGGATTTAAGTAATGGACACATGAGCAAATGTGATTTTTTTTTGTATTTTTTAACAAATGAATAATTTTTTATGAATTTTGTACTGTGACTTTTTAAAAATATTATTTAAAAGTAATTTTTTGGCCAACCTAACATGGTCAAAAAATATAAAATTCAAAACTTTTTTTTCAACCTATAGCCAATAAATCCTTGAATGTGAGGCATCTTTTGTATTTAACAAAGGATAAATAGTTTGAAACTTATGAATTTTTTCAGTATGTATATGTATTAGAAAATTAGACATAGCGTATATTGAAAATTAATAATAATTACCTATTAAAATTGTAACAACGCATATAATATCTTTTCAAAATCTTTATAGTTTCTTGTACAAACCCTTTTTGTTTTATTAAATTTATCTACAAAAAGTCTCTCAAGTTCAAGGATGAAGTAATGGTAAATTTTAGGATAACACTAAATGGCTAGTTTGCAAGTTTCTTTAGCAAGTTTAAGGACTCCCAATTGCCTAAATTTGTTAGGCCCATTCCTCCTCAAAACTACTTTTATATCTAGATAGGCTTGCTTGGTTTATGATCATGGATTTGTGTGAATACTAATGTTATGGCTAGATCCATGGTTTTTATTAGTTTGCTATGTTGATTTAGTTAGTTAGTAACTATGATTTACTCACATTATTGATATGATAGAATTAGAAGTATATATAATTTTAAATGTTAGCACTTTTTCATCCAACAATTTTTTTTTCCATTACCATTGTTTGGTCCATGATGGTCTCACACTCACCCAAATCTATGTAAAATAGTAGTCACATACTTACTTTGAGATAACCAAATATTTATGTTACCTCAATCCCTTTTAATTTCTATTCCTAATATGTACATTGCTACCCCCAGATCCTTCATCTCAAATGCACCTAAAAGCTCAGTAATCATACCCTTGATGTTATTGAAAAACAATATGTCATCCACATACAAGGTAACAATTATTATATGAGTTAAAAAATTTAGTTATGATAGTATAACTAGGCATCGAACGATGAGTGGGAGTGGGAATACTGGTATTTCCAGCGTTGAGGAGGATGGAGAGGGCCATGCAGATGAGGATGGGGAAGAAGGTGTCTAGAGGGGTGCTAAGGACAATCAATTCTCTATTAGGATAGAGGGCTTGATCTTTGTGCATCCAGATCCTTAACACGGCTACAAAGGTGTCCTCTGCACAACAAAATTTTTAGAGACGCGGTTCACGATGTCTACCATGGCGAGTGCGTGCTTAGTGTCAGGTGTGAATGAGAAGGTGTCAGCTACGAGTGCCTATGCTGGAGAACAGACAGATGACGATGGTGGGGTTTTAGGGTTGGGGTTTCTGGTTGTTCCGTAGTGCCATAGTATCTAGGATTTGGACATGGCTAGGTCTATCTCTGATCTCTCTTTGGGTGGGATGATTTAGATCCTTGATACTATTGATGAGAAGGTTGTCTTCAAGAAGGGGTTTTCCTTGTTTGGGAACAAACCTAGTTTCAATGTTTTTAGATTGTGGGCTAGAAGAAAATGGAAGCCCTTTGTTTATACTTGTGTGAGGAGCGGTAGAGAGGTGTGATGGGGAGTGGATATTATGGTTGTCTATTCAAACCTGCTGAGTGCTAGATGAATAGGTTTCTTGTGATGGAGATGCCTTTATTGTTTGTACAATCTTGAGGCTAGAGAAGACTTGGTTGTCTTGTGGCGAAGCTGCCACTTTGCTGGGTTAGTTTCTTGGTTCCAAACTTGATATTTTTTTAGATCCTGGGCTAGAAGGAAATGGGTTTCCTTGAAAGATGGTCTATGGCCAAGGGGTTCTTCAAACCATGAAGTTTGTGTAGCCTATGGTGTTTTGGAAAAAGAGTTCTTTCATTTATAAAATGGAGGCTAGGTTTTGTCTATAAGTTTGTTTTGAAAAAGATGGAGACAACTTCAGAAGCTGTCTCATTAACTTTTCTTCTAGGTGCAGTGTGGCTATTGTTTCTTTGTGGGTTAGCAGTGGGTATGTTGTTGTTCAAGTGTTTTCTTAAGGTTCCAGGGTCCTATCAAAACATGTTGATGTGAGATTGTTGTTGGAATTCTTTATGTTGTTGTTTGGCTACATTTATTCTATTAGACTATGGTTGTCTATATAGGGTTTCGGTTCCCTTCAAAACCTATTTTGTGGTTGGTGATAGTGATCCTTCTCATTATTTGTGTTCCTAGTTATAGTGTTGTTTTTGTTTCTGAGTGGGTCATGATTGGGCATGTTTATGTATGGAAGTTTGTATTAGGTTCCAGGGTCCTATCAAAACCTATAGTTGTGGGTTCGCTGAGGGCTTTCTTTTTGCTATTGTTTGGTTATGTTAATTTTGATTGACATCATCTGGTTATAAAGGGTTTCAGGTCCCTTCAAAACCTTTTCAGGTTTTGTGGTCCTGTCAAAACCCATTTTACCCCTTTAATAAAAAATAATTAGTATATGAGCATCAATACATATAATGTAAACATAATGATCTTCTTCACTTTTCACAAAACCCAATTTCAACATAAAAGAATCAAATTTTTGATTCCACATCTGGGGTGATTGTTTCAAACCATAAAGAGACCATTTCAACTTGCAAACCAAGTGTTCTTTTCCTATTACCTCAAATTCTTTTGGTTGTTGCATGTAAATTTCCTCTTCTAAATCTCCATGCAAAAATGTAGTCTTAACATCCATTTTCTCAATTTCAAAATCATAAGTAGCAACTATGGATAAAAGAAATCTAATAGAAGATAATTTAGCAACAAGAGGGAAATTTTTACTGAAATCAACTCCTTCTCCCTGGAAGTATCCCTTGGCTACTAGTCTAGCCTTTTACTTTTCTAATGAACCGTCTACTCCAAATTTTATTTTGTAGACCCACTTACATCCAATGGCCTTCCTTCCTTTGGGAAAACAAACAAGATCCCAAGTATCACAAGAGTCTAAATCCATCATCTCCTCTTGCATGGCTAGTAGTCAAGATTTACTATCATCTACAAGAATAGCTTCCCTAGAGAATCTAGGTTCATCATCAATACTCAATAAAAAAAATACACAATAGAAATCTAGTGGGCTATACCTGTCAACTGGGTTCCATTGTCTTGTGGATCTTCTTAAGGGTGGAGTAAGGGATTCTTCCTCTTGTTCTTTTGTATGCTCAACTTCTTCTATAATCATAGAGTCTTCCTCTTCTAAACTTTCACTTGAACCCTCTTCTTCTTCTCCATCCTCAAATTTATCATTCTATTCTTCTTGATATGCATCTTCTTGTTGTGAATCAAAATGTACTATCATTTTCCTTTCTTTTCCTTTTGGCTATATAGGATTAGAAATAGCTCTAAGTTCCCTAAAAATCACATCTCTAGAATGGACAAAATTATTTGTTAGAGGATTCCAAAGTTTATAACCTTTAACATTCTCACCATAACCAATGAATATACATTTACGTGCTTCTGGATCCAACTTAGAAAACTTTTCTTTAGGCACATGATCAAAAGTCTCACAGTCAAAAACCTTTCAATGTGAAATATAAGCTTTCTAAACTATCCACACTTCATAAGGTGCCAAATCAAGAACCTTATAATGAGATCTATTTATCAAGTAACAAGCAATACTCACAACTTCTACCCAAAAGCATTTATCCAACCATGCATCACTCAACATACTTTTGGCTCTTTTCGTAATTGTTCGGTTCATCCTTTCTACAATACCATTCTGTTGTGGTGTATACAAAGTAGTCTTTTATCTTATGATACTTACATGCTTGCAAAAATCATCAAATTCCTTAGAACAATATTCTCATCCATTTTTTTATCTCAATACTTCTATCTTTAGTCCTAATTAGTTTTCTACTAAGAATTTAAATTCCTTAAACTTAGTGAATAACTTTAGATTTATGTCTCATAAACTAAATCCATGTAAATCTAGATACATCATCAATGAAGGTAACAAAATAACAAGATTTCCCTAATTGAATCATTATCCACAGGATCAAACACATTCGTATGAATAATTTCTAACTTATTCTTAACTTTATTTCTTCATAAGGGAGAAGATGATGGACTTTTTTTTACCAAACACATGGTGCTCATAGAAATCAAAGAGCTCATTAGAATAGGAGAAATCATCCAACAACTTTCTATTGATAATAGTTTTCAAAACATTTTTATTTATGTGGCCCAATTTGTGGTGCCACAGAGTCAACCCACAATACTATGTCCCACTTTTTGGCTAAAGTAGGATATTGAAATCAACATTTTAAACCAAAATTTCACTTTCTGACACTTGTAGCAACTAAACCATTAAGAATTTCAAGATGATATGAACTAGTGATTTTTGAGATTTTGTGTGTAGATTTTAAATGTATTTTTTTTAAAAAATTAAGAAATAATTTGTGAATTTTTTTACGTAACTTTTAAGAAATTATTTGTTATAGTTAACAGTATTTTTTAAAAGTAACATTTATACCATACATCATAACTTTTTTATAGAAATTATCAAATTATAAAATTTTAAATATAGATTTGTAACACCAATATCTAGCACGTGCAGATATTTTTCATAATTTTTTGTTGCATATATTTTTTTAATTAATTTTTGAAGTGAGACTAATTATAATTCAAACATAGGTTTATACCATACAACATAACTTTTTTTGTATGTATCCAAATTAAATTGTTTTTTTTTAAAACAAGGACATCAATACCTAGTGTGTAGATATTTTTAAGAAATTTTTTCTCTATTTTTTTATTTTTCCATATGTGTGGAATAGAGACCTTGATGTTCGGTGAAAAACCTATGTTCACTAGAAAATAAAAAATAAATATAATAATCAAATAAATATGTTCAAGATCATACTTTTTGAAAATCATATACTGAGGGCTACATGCTTACAAAATAGAATTTCTAAATGACTTTGTTTGATCCCCCAAAAGGTGAAGAAAATTTGGTTTTTTGTCAGTATTTTGATAGGTGTGAAGGAGACTCCATCGAGGTTTTGATTTAAGACTAGGGGTATTCTTTCCATGGGGGTTTAATCTAAGGGGGTTTTATCTAACCCCCTTCAATTAAACCCCTTAGATGGAACTCCTCAAGGCTTAAACCATTAATTTTAAAAAAAAATATGTGATTTCAAACAAATATCATGATGTCCCAAGTTTGGGACTCAGTATTGTGGGACATGTATTCAAGCATGTGTAATTTGTTGTTTTTGTCTAATTATTAGAGGTCTATAGGTATTATTATTATTAGTTAGTCTAGGGTGATCTTAGTGACAAATCTTTGGGTTTACTTATACAGGTATGTCTTGTTGAATATCTATTATTTATGTTGTTCTCTTTAATTATCTTTATAATGACTAAGTCAATATTACCCTCCTTGGCCTTGTAGAGTCAAAAGTGTGGTGAATGCAAGATCATCACACACAAAATAGTGGCAATGAAGGAAAAAATTGCATGAAAGTGTTAGCCAAAATTGTAAAATAACAAAACTCTTTCTAGGCTTAGATTTTGGCTTTGTAAGTGAAAAGAAAATGGATATCCATTTTGAAAATAGATATGCATTTTGAAAATGCATATCCATTTTCCCAAAATGAATATTTGTTTATCCATTTTTTTTTCAAATTTCCCACTCATTTGTTTCAAAATGCATGGGGATTAAAATCAATATCCATATCCATTTTGAGAAATTTTTTATCCATTGGGAAAATGGATATCTATTTTCATTTTAGATTTCCCCCCCACCCCGCAAAAAAAGAAAAATTAAAAAAATTGCATGGGAATTATGCTTGGGAATCCAAACCCACCTTTTCTATGTAAATGACAATTTGGGATGTTGTCACATATTTTCCTTGACTTCACCCTTGATGTTGATGGACCTTTTTTTATCCAAATTTGATAAATTGAAAAAGGGTATATTTAGGAAACTCTCAAGATTCTAAAAATATAATATATGCCTAATTATAACTTTGATAGGTAATTATTAATAATTTTCTACGTACAGTATGTGTAAATTCCTGATAGACATACTGATTAAAGAACATCCATAACTTTCAAACCATTTAATTTTTTTCAAATCTAAAAGATGCATCACACTCTATACTTTGTTAGCTATAGGTATTATAATATTTCATTTTTTTTTTACCAAAGTAGATTGGTAAAAAACATTAATATTGTTAAAAAGTAATAGTAAAAAATTCATAACTAATTATTTGCTTACAAAAAAAATTCAAAAAAATATGTGTCACATCCACTTGTGAGTCCTTTACTTATATCTAAAGATTCAATTTTTTTTTCTCATACTTAGTTTGGCTATAATGAAATCTAATTTTTATTTTTTTCAGAAAAATTTAGTAGTGCCTCACTGAAATATCCAATTTTTGATAAATTAATTTAAATTTTTTCAAAAAAAAAAGTAGCCCATAAACTATATTCAATTTTCTCTAAATTTTATTACTACATATTGTTAAAATTGTGTAGATAAACCATTGAAATATTCACATGAAGTTGATTAACTCTATTTTTTAGCATTTTCATTGCCACTTAGAGGTATTGTTTGACGCATGATGATATTGCACTCACCTAGTGTAGATAAGTTATCTTCTCCTATCAATTGGCCTCTTCGCTATCACATTTTGATCATGATCCCCACCTCTTTGTCTAGGTCAACATATATCCCTGATCCTAGATATTGAGTGTCTACTCTAGAATTGATGAACTATAGTTTTGATTGTCAACATAGAGTACATGGCTTAGTTTAATGCATGCACACAAAAAGGGATAATCATACTAATGATACATATTTAAGGATATGATGTATTTTTGGATGCATGTGACATGCAATTTACTATAAGGAAGTCTATACAATAATTATAATTATAAATGATTCTATGAATGATCTAGGTAGTGCTAGGGGACCAATGCCTATATATACCCTAATGTGTAATTGTTTAGAAGGATATAAAGAGATCCATGGGAGATGATCCATAATCTATCCATTTATAATTGATATTAGATTAATATAAAGGTACGTTCATCTTTTTATGAAAGCATGGTAGTATAATGGGTGAAAGAATGGTAGTATGGAACACTTTTGGTTCAGTTATGCCACTATTTTCTTGCAAAATACATCCATCACAACACATCACTAACCACATGAATGCCAAATTGGATTGAGATTTTGGGCATTTTTTAGAATTTAGACATGAGTTTTATATTTTGGGATTCAAAGGGTTGGGGATAAAATAACACATTCAACTAAACCAATATTTGTATTCCTTCCATGAAGTTCAAATGTTTCATATCACCATAAGTTCGTAACATTATCTCAAAAATTATAGTGCATATGTCATAAGGGAGGGTGAAGACCTCAACATGCTTTAAGTGAGACAGAGAGATATTCTATTACATGTAAGGTCTTAAGTGTTTATCATTTAAATATTGCACATACATAGAAGAGAGGCTAATATTTTTCATTTATTCTTGGGAAGCTCTCAAAATATGTGTGCTACTTTTTAAGCATGATATAGTAGGCTGTGAATAAGGTTAGTTGAAGAAGGTGCTATAAATAAATCTATATTACAATTTACAATTTTTTCCTATTGTTTATTTGGTAAAATATTGCAAGAATCTCTTACATTAGTTAGACTAAAGTATTTGCACTAGATTATTTTTGAGTGAAGATAATGCTAATCAACAAGAATATTGAATCCCTTGATATGAAGTAGTCACCTCTCATGGAAGAGGATGCATAGTCATTATGTCTATGCATCTATTTATTTCATCTATATATAAGTATTCCTCAATATTTACATATTCTTGGATGGTAGACAAAGAAATTTTGGAGTCCTTATTCTTATTTTTATAGTGCAACTTAGGATGTAATATCCAACATTTGTTGTAAATATGGAACTCAATATTAAAATGAGAACAATGACTTTTTGGCTCCTTAGATTAATGAACAACATTGGTCTTCTTATCTTTTTAGTTATATTTGTTAAAGTAATTTACCTTTGTTGTAGTTTCCAAATAGTCCGTCTACATGAATGTATTATAATAGAAACAAGTATTAATGGGGGGTTACAACAATACAATTGCTCTTTGCTCACCATCAAGTCTCTTTCTTCTACAATATTTGAGTTCCTCTTTGTCCAATAGAATGTAAACCAATATTCTCCAACCTCCAAACCTAGATAATGTCTTTGTCATGCCCATTAGTAATGTTTTATAAGCATTTCCAATACAATAGAAGACTCCCATGTGTGATCTTTAACATAAAAAGACATGACTATTCATTTCCTATATTTGTTTCCTCTATCATTTTAAAATCACTATTTTTCCTATTCTGGTGGTTATAAATTCACCAATGCATTACAATATTGCTAGTTGGTTACACATTCACTAGATAGTTATTGAACATCATTTTTTTTAAATTGACTATTTTACAATCACCCCTTATGCATAATCAATAGTTTTGATTGTGACAAAACACCAAGTACCTGGACATTTTTCAAATTTATGGAAAACCATCAATTATTTATTTAAATATATGATTATAGATAACACATTGTCATATTTGGCCATGATATTATCCTCTCCTAAAATCTAATCCATAAAAATGTAAGCATTCAATTAGAGCTTTGACATATTACTCCTCTATACATTTTCTTAGTTTTACATGATTTTATGATTACATGGATTATAGAGGTTACACAAGATCCAACTTTGTAACTGTTAGAAACAAGGTAGATAACTAAGAGGGGGGGTGAATTAGTTATCTCAAAACTTTCTTAAACTTTTACTTCCTTTTCTTATCTTAACATTCAGTGATATATCAAAGCATGAAAGAATAAGTAACCATAAGAACTGAAATGAAATCAACACACATAACACAAGGATTTTTACGTGGAAACCCTGTTAAGGGAAAAACCACAGGGTGATTAACCCAAGATTGTATTCTCTATTAAAAGAATAAAGGAGTACAAAATGGCACTTGCCAGTTAGGGCTCACTGCCTGAGCACACTGCTCACAAGATGCTCACTGCCTACTAGAGACTTACAGATGATAACAATGTGTTTGAACTGATAAAAATCATCCACATATGTAAGAATTTAGTTCCGGTTAGGCTCAATATACCGATCTAGCACATTTCATTCTTCCTTCGCTCAATATCATTCTTCTGTCACATTCTGAGCTTGGATTATTGCCTTCGCACTTCTCTCTACTTTTCTTCACACTTAATCCATACTACTATCTCTTTCACTCCTTCACAAGCTTGAATCCATCAGGTATATATATCCGCATCAAGGATTTCAAACAAGTTTCTAGTTGGCAACAAGAACACTTAGGATATTTGCAAGATACTATTCTGTCGGCTAAATTCATATTTGATAGATGATGCGCACCAAAAACTTAGGCATAGAAATCATTACCTAAGTCAGACAAAGTCATATAATGCCTCAAGTTACTTGATCGACACCTTCTACACATCTAGATTGAGGTTTGATACCCTGTTGGCCAGTTCTTCCTCTGTTTGTACTGTCTAACTAAAGTCTGATACTCAGATGCTCATATATTTCACATGCTTTGTCACCAGAGGCTAAATCTCTAGAATACAATAGTTTAGATACTCCTTATTGCTCACCTAAATCCATAACATGCTGGGTTTCACCATCAGAGAGTTCCAGACCCAATCTATCAGACCCTATCATATGCTTTGTTCTTGACTACCGGATCAACCTATCTTCAATCTGACTTCCAGTATGAGTAATTTATGCACTGTGGATGTGTGGGATATACTTTTGTGCCATTAATGACAACACTTATGAATCCTAGCAGTGTCTCTTGCCAACAATCTCCCCCTTTGGCATTGATGGCAACACTTAGTGAAAAATGACTGTTGCTGTAACTCCCCCTTTGCTTGTGCTCCATTTCTCCACACTGCTTACCAGTGCTCCCTTAATGATGGATTCCTCATTTTTCACTACTCTTTACTCCCCCTTTGACATCAATGGTAAAGGGTGGGATCCACAAACCAAAAAATGTGCAAAAATTATTATATAAGGCCGCATATGTACATATAATCCATAAGATAAACTTACATATACTGAAGTATATTTGCAAATGTAGTCTTCAATTGTACAAGCTCTGTGGCCCAATTTCTCTTCATCCTATCCAAAATGGAGATGTGTCCACTCAACAAAAATGCATATGCTTCTGCCCTCTTCAAATCTATTGGATCAATGGTCCAGGCTATACTTAGAGCATCTACTAAGGCATCATGCATTGCCTCTAACTTAGGGATGATTATCCCTCTGAGTTCACCCATTCTATCCATTATATTTTTCTTCTCCTTAAGAAGTTTCTTTATTTCATTTATTATAACAACTGCTTGGCATTCTTGACTTACTAGAGAGACAGTGAGAGGATCAAAATTCTGAGATAGATTTGTCAATTTTTCTTCTTGTTCTTTCATTTCTTCTCAATGTCCTCTGCAACTTTGGGCTAGGATAAACATAATTTATATATGTCTCCACCATCCTTAAGAGCATTTTCAATACTCTTTATGCCAATGTCTAGGGGTTTTCTATCATTAACAATTAGCCCTTGTACCTCACTAAATCTTTTTTCCAAGAACTCATTCTAGACCTTAGTTTCTGCTGATTTTTCTAAAGAATCAAAATGTGTATTGATAGAATTAACTAAGTTCTTCAAGTTACTAGATGGAGAGGTAGATGGATCCTTCTGATATGAGGGCATAATCTTCTCCAGCACTCCAGATGCAATACTCAGCAGCTCACAGTCCTCCATATGAGATTTCAGGAGTTTTTCTTTGGCTTTGGCCTAAGCAAAAGATGCTATCTTCATTATCTGAACCAGAGAGAGAGAGAGTCCAGATTTAGTGGTCCTTGTATCAACTTTGGTTCATCTAATTCCACAACTTCCTTGTCCAAGAAATTTTACACTGCTTCTGTAGTGTCTCTTGTATTCTCATCTTCCTTTCCTTTGGGGACATCCAGACTGATTTTCTTATTGCCACCAATAGTATTTGTTTCTTCTTTCTGCACTTCCTCTTCCAGAATAGAGGAGTCTAAGGCCTCAAATTGTTCTTCATCAGTTTTCGTTAATCCTTCGATATCCATGTCAGAAAGCTCTTCATCAATTTTCTTTAATCCTTCAACATCCATGTCAGAAGGCTCTTCAGTTGTTTCGTCTACAATGGGAAGATTGAATGTTTTCAAGGCACTTCAAAGAATTTCTTTTATCTCATCAGCTATTTGGTCAGTTTCTCCAAGCATGAGCTTATTCATTCTGGACTTGCTCTAGAATTCTTCTTTGGCATCCTTGAAAACCATGTCCATTTGTTTTTGAGTGATGGTTGGACATAATTGTATCACTATTTTTTCCTGGATCTCCAATTCTTTTGCTTTTGCACTTACTTTTCTTAACTCCAAAACTTCTTCTAAGCTTTTAGGAGTCAAGGAAATTATTTCAATGAAAGCTTTGTTATAGATGTTTAGGTACCTTACTATTGCATCCTCAATAATTTTCTTGTCTGCATCATTGTACTTATCATAGAATTATGTTACCGACTGCAAGTTTCCATCCACAGTGACTTCTTTAATGATGTCTTCAATAGAGAGAGTGGGTCTCTCAACAAACTCTTCTGTCTTTTGCTCCTCATCATTCCTTTCATTCTTGGAAGGTTTGTTCTTGGCTTTCTTCAAATCTCTAATCTCCACATCTGATTATGTCTCTTCATCATCCTTAAAGCTCACATATGTTCTTGTGGCCTTAGACTTCTTTCTCTTTTCTCCTATAACAGATGGTTTGGTTACCGGTTTAGCAGTCTTTGAGCTTTTAGGAGAGACAAGGGCAGAACTCTTGGTAGATCTTGTCTGAGATGAGGCTTCCACCGGGACCCTTTCTTTCTTTGCTTCTTCCCTTCCCTTTCAATTTTCTCTATTTTTTCTCTATTTGCATCTACTGCCTCCTTTGTTATGCCAAACTTCTTAGCAAGTTCATCAACTTCCCTTCTCACTTTTCTTTGTGACTCAGGCTTCCTTAATTCAACATGTATTTTTATGTTCAGCTCATCAAAGGTGCCAAACCTCTCTGCTTGAGTGTCCTTGTGTTGGCTTAGCAAGTGTTGAACATGTACCTCCAATATGTTTTCATCAACTTCATAGCCCATGGGTATTACCCATACAGTTCTTGGCTCAACTGCCTCCATTAGGCATTGATCTGTATCAACCATGAAGCAAACTGTGTCTTTGTATTTCTCAACTATTGATTTTGGTATTCTTTCTCTTGCATGCATCATGCTCTGAAAATTCTTGAAATAACCCTAGAGAGCTGTCTTTTGGGCTTGTGCATCACCAAGTCCATACAAATAATCTCTTATTTGAATTGCAACAGGTCTCTCATTTGTCCAGATCAAACCTTTTGATCCTAGTAACTCATTCATGTAATAGAAGAATAGACACAACACCAGATTTCCATACTTGAAGGAATTTTTCGTATCTTTCTTAATCTTCTACAGATTCTCCATCAGTTTATTCAATAGAAGCTCACACAAATCATAATCTGCATTTTCTATCACCATCTGATATGCAGTATAGATTGTTGTACCGGATACAAAATTTTCCCTACTTAAGTAGTAAATCTTGTAACCAATTAGAATTGATGTAAACTTGACATCTAGATTAGTAATATCATCTATAGTCATTGCCCTCTTGTCATATTTTGATCCAATGGCTTCTGTTACGGTTTGATTTTTCATAGATTTAAGTGCAGGCAAGCCACCAGTTGAGTGCAATCTGGGTACAACCCTGATGGCATCTTTGGTTATCTTAAATGGACTCATTAACCACATAAAGTTATCATGCATCCTGCTTAACACATACCAGACCCATTCTTCCTCTGCAAAAGATGGGAAATGTATGCAATGTGTAAAGTGCTTGTCTTTTAGGGCCTTGAATTCTGGTTTGAGATCAAAATTCTCACTTCTTAACTATTTACGATATATTTTCATCAATTCTATGTCTCCAATGTCTTGAATATTTGCATGAATGTAAACCCTAATATCTTCTACATGCAGAACATCGTACGAGATAGGGAAAATACACCCAAGGGATCAAGTTCTATAGATTTGTGAGGGTGTTTCTTGAATTTTGGTCTCGGCCTCTCAGTGACATTCACAACCATAGGAATACCATTCTAGAAATTAAATTCAGAGAAATTTTTGCAGAGAAGAAATACCTTTTTCGCCTTAGGGTTTGTTGCAACTGCCAGAGCAAATTTATGCTTGATTTTGATCTTCATCTTTAACTTGAGTAATCTGCAGGATCTCTTCTTAGAGCTCTTCTCTCTTCTTCATGAGTGCAAAGTGTTGTAAATGATGAATGGAAAGCCTTTTATCCTTGCACAAAAACCTAATTCCTCATTGTAATAAATGCACACTTTAAGTCATTTGGTTACCCTATTTTGAGTGAATTTCTCATGAATCATTGTATGGATCTTCAAATTATCATCTAAGTGAGTTGACAACATAACTTTAGCCTTTCAAAACATGCCTTTAAATTTGTAGACCATAAAATTGCATTTTCAGATCATACCGGATCTGTTTGTGTAATTTTGTTTTTACCGAAAGCTACCGGAACCTAATCTACTCATGACTTCTTCAAATCAATATGTGGATTTCTCAATCTTTAACTAAATAATTTTAGATGAACCTCCAAAATCTCTTTAATCCACAACCTCTGATTCTTACTCAATGTGCCAAATTCAGGCACTTACTAACTAGCTGGGGGAATTTGATCTTCATTGCAGCTCCCCCTGAGCCAGAGTTCACCCTTTTTAATTTTTAGAAGGATTATCAACACCGGATTCCAGTGCGGACCCATCACCAATATTCATCACACTCTTCTTTACCCAAATCTTGTTCATCTCCTTCTGAATCTCATCTGCATTCATTTTACCTTTTCCTTTGTCTTGTTTCTGATCATGTTTTACCAGACCTTTTCTATCATGATTTCTGCTCCTGTCGAATCTAGCTATATGACCAGACTTTTGTAATTCTAACACACAACATTTCCTTGCTTATTTGATTGATATCCTCTTGATCTACACTGATTGGCCATATGCCCCATTCTATTACATGTAAAGCATCTACCATTGAAAGAATTGTTTATTTACATATTTCTGCATTCATGAGATATGTGACCATACCTTTTGCAATTAAAACATTGACCGCAAAAGGATGGATTATTTTGATTCATTCTGCTCCTACATTGAGTTGCTTTATGACCAAATTTGTTGTAGTTGAAGCAGCTTCCATTGAAGGATGGATATCTTTGAGCATTAGGTTGTCTTACTGCAGGTCTTCTAGGCATGTTTCTTTGTCTTTCTAACCCAAAATTCTTTTGACCAGATCCAGAGCTTTTAGCTTTCTCATATCCCAAGTCATGCTTATCATCTACCCTCTTTTGACTTTCAAGTAGTACTTCAAGTTTGGCTGAGCTTATCTGGAATTTCTCTTTGTATTCATTTGCGGTTTCAAGATCATGTTTAAGAGTGTCAATCTATCTCTCAAGTTGTTCTTCATTGTATCTGGATTCTCCAAGATTAGACTCAAGATTTCTACTTATTCTGTCCATTTTGTATCAATTTTTTGTCTTCTCCTCGAGGGATTGTTTTAAGTTATCTTTAGTCTTTCTCTTTTCTTCAAATTTTTGAGTAAATTTCATAACCCCTGATTCCATTTCATGTCTTAGCATGACAACTTCTTTTGATAGATTTTCATATAGCTATGTTTTCTCACTCAGGTCCTCATCAGTATTATTGGCTTCATTCTAATCTGCTAACTTCTGAAGTAGTTCCTTTCTCTTTTTCATGGAATTACTAAGTTTTTCTTTCAGCTCAATGATGAAATCATCAGCCTCCTTAAGTCACTCTTTCAAATTATTGACTTCAGACTGGGATTGATCAAGATCTTCTAAGGCAGACTGTAGTTGTTCTTTCATACCATATGCATCCATTGATATTCCCAGATCCTCCTCACACTGTTAGGCTTATTCTAAGGAACTTGGCTCTGATACCAATTATTAAAAACAAGGTAGATAACTAAGAGGGGGGGTGAATCAGTTATCTCAAAACTTTCTAATTTTTACTTCCTTTTCTTATCTTAACATTCGGTGATATATCAAAGCATGAAAGAATAAGCAACCATAAGAACTCAAATGAAATCAACACACATAACACAAGGAGTTTTACGTGGAAACCCTGTTAAGGGAAAAACCACGGGGTGATTAACCCAATATTGTATTCTTTGTTAAAAGAATAAAGGAGTACAAAATGGCACTTGCCAGTTAGGGCTCACTGCCTGAGCATACTGCTCACAAGATGCTCACTGCCTACTAGAGACCTATAGATGATAACAATGTGTTTGGACTAATAAACAACATCCACATGTGCAAGAATTTAGTTCCGGTTAGGCTCAGTATACCAATCTAGCACATTTTATTCTTCTTTTGCTTAGTATTATTCTTTTGTCACATTCCAAGCTTGGATTACTGCCTTCACACTTCTCTCTACTTTTCTTCACACTTAATCCATACTACTATCTCTTTCACTCCTTCACAAGCTTGAATCCATTGGGTATATATATCTGCATCAAGGATTTCAAACAACTTTCTAGTTAGCAACAAGAACACTTAGGATATTTACAAGATACTATTATGTTGGCTAAATTCATACTTGATAGATGATGCGCACCAAAAACTTAGGCCTAGAAATCATTACTTAAGTCGGCCAAAATCATATAACACCTCAAGTTACTTGATCAACACCTTCTGCACATCTGAATTGAGGTCTGATACCATGTTGGCCAGTTCTTCCTCTGTCTACATTGTCTAACTGAAGTCTGATACTCAGATGCTCATATGTTTCACATGCTTTGTCATTGGAGGCTAAATCTCTTGAATACAATAGTTCAGATACTCCTTATTACTCACCCAAACCTGCAACATGCTAGGTTTCACCATCAGAGAGTTCTGAACCCAATCTGTTGGATACTATCATATGCTTTGTTCTTGACTACCAGATCAACCTATCTTCAATTTGACTCTTCAATCTAACTTCCAGTATGAGTAATTTATGCACTGCGGATGTGTGGGATATACTTTGTTGCCATCAATGACAACACTTATGAATCCTAGCAGTGTCTCTTGCCAACAGTAACAACCATATGTACCATGATCTCATTCAAGTAGATTTTTATATAGTTTCATATTTACATAGTTTGTGAGGACCACATTGGTTCCAACTCAATGCAAACCCTACAAATCGTGATTTAATTTCTTATCACATGTGTGTATAGATTGTGGGGATACATAGTTGCAACTCCATTACAACCCCATAAATCATGATGTCATTATAAGAATTACACTTAGAATTAGAGTTAAACTTAGAACTAGAGCTAAATTTTATATCTTACATATACTTGTATAGCATGTTATGATGGTGATTATGTATTTCTAGAAGGACTGACATTATGTTTGTAGTTATGATTAACAAAATCATATGTCCAAGTATGGACATGTTTATGTACTAGAACATAGACATCGCATTACATCATCCTTACTTCATATCTTAAATTTGCTTGCTATTTTTTTCCATGTCTTGATTTGGCATACAAGAGTCATAGAGCTTCGCATGCAAGCCAAAGTGGGAGCATAATGTAAGGTATAAAAGTGTATAGCCTGCACTCTTACACCTTTATTTTATGCCATTTTAATTAAATAATATAAATACACTATTACAATACATTGTTCAACTTATTTGACACAGTGATTGACTCCTGTCCCATTCTAATTTAGTTGTCTATCTCCTTATATTTTCTCGATCATTCTTATATATAGTCTAGAATATTTATCTCACTTGGATGCTTCCATAGATAGTCTTTTTCATTAGACTAGATTGCATTTGGGACCTCATTCCCATATTTGAAAATCTATTTTCCTACCTTCTAAGATAACCATTTGAAAATTCTAGTCATTACTTTGTCATTAGGTTCATACCATTTACATCAAATTGAGTGACTAAGGACATGTATTTGGGGATATATCATGGTTAATTTTATTGACAAAAGGTTTATCAAGGAAGTTTTATTAATTAAGGGCATAAATTAGCATAAGTAGAATCTTTTCTTGACACCATCATGATCATCATGTGCATGGCATGTTTTTAATCTTGTCCATTAGCATAGAAGCTTGATTGGTATTAAGGAAGTCAAATGGTCTTCTTTCTATCTAGTGTAGGCCCTAAAGGCACTTTTCAACTGCACGAATCTTCAATACAGAAGTATAGGCTTAGGGAAATATATTCTATAGGTAAATAGACACAAAAGACAAATGTATGCTATCAGGATGTGACCATACAAGAGTATTGGACTATTGACACATATTTGTCCTAGGCATGAAGGACATTAGTATTATCTATCTTTGTTATCTAGTCATAATTTTAATATCAAAACTAGATTGTATCACATTAATGACAACATTGAACAAAACAAAAAACAAAATCAATAGTAACAATTGAAATAACTAAGAACACCTTGTCTCTCCAATTGGCTTTTATTAGTTTCAACTCATTAATTAATTTAATATTTCTATTATTAATTTATATCATTAATTAAAACATATAATTTAATTAATACATATAAATATATACTTATATATACATATAAGGATATAATTCTAGTAGTTTTATAAAATTGAGTATCATTCTATAAAATAACTATGAAGAGAAGGGGAAATCATCTTTTTGGCAATTTTTGATTTGCCTCAAAATGCATTTAATTTAGTTTCATATTCTACATATTTCCTGATTTTGAACATTTAACCCACTTATTATTTTGACAAAATGCTTCAACCTAATGATGGTTGAGATCATCAAGTTTAGTACCAAAAACAATTGCATTACCTATAGTTCATTTTTTTAAAAACAAAGTAGCTAGTGAAACCACTAAGTTTGATTTTTAGTATTAAAATTTTCTCACTTTTTTTTCACCTTTTATCTTTTTTATTGGGTTTAGTTTGTGATCAAGTGATAAATAGAAGGGTGACTAGTGTGTTCTAGTCAATATAGTAGTTGTTGTCTACATAATGGTATGTCACACGTAAACAAGGTTGTTTACTTCTAGACCACAAATTGAGACCTCATCTTGAATATTTCAACCACTCTATCTTTAAAGGATCAACACAATCAATCAATAATTTGTCACTTCTATCTTAGTAGAAATGCAATTTCAACATTCTTGACTTTTGGTATTAAGAGGTTGACACTCTATCTTAGAAGGTACATAATTTCAACATTCTTAGTTCTTCTATCTTTTTCATTGGGTTGAGGTGGTGAGGTCCCAAATTGATATGTTTAAATTTAATGTCCACGCATGCCCATTAATGTAGTAGTTTTTTACATAAGGGTGTCTCACATGTAAACAAGGTTGTTTGTTGTCAGGTCATAATTGAGACCTCATCTTGTACATTTCAAACACTCTATCTATCAAGGATCAACACAATCAATTAATAGTCTGCCACTTCTATCTTAGCATATATGCAATTTCAATATTCTTGACTTTTGGTATTTGTAATGTAGAAAATTGCATAGCCTTGCAATTTCATGTTGTATTTTGGGCTTTCTTTAGTGTCCATTCCCTTAGCATGTTTTAGGGATCATTTTAGCCTAGCCTTAACCTTTTCCTTCACCATTTGCCAAATTTTTCTATCAGATTCTAATTCTCCTTGTTTTCTTGGCAACACATGTTGAATTTTGTGCAACTTTTCTAGAACACTAGTGCTATGCACTAGTGTCATATGAGTTCCAAAATTTTAAAACGTTAATTTTCCACTAAGCCACTTATCACCACCTATTGTAAGCTTGGTTGTCAAAAAAACACCTTCACCATTTGAATCTAACCCTTCAACTTCCTCACAAACCCTTATGCAAAACTGATTTTTGAATCTCTCTCATGCCCTCTCATTTTATTCTTCTCTTGGCTATGCTTGGCTGCACATATCTCCATTGTTGAACTTGTTGAAGTTGCATGCTATTGAAATAATACCATTTTGAAGCTCTCTCATCATGCATCATGCTTGTAATATTGTTCTTGTTCTTATATTGAATAATATTGTATCTTTTCTTTATCATTTTCTTCTACATTTATATTTGGCAAATCTTTAGTGTAGACCACCACCTTGTTTATCTCAATAAGCAACACTAGGGTATTCTTCCCCATAGACGAGGGTTAATACTTATAGATTTATTTCATTGTCACTACTCTTAATTCCTAGATGCACGCAGGATAGGACCACACACTATTTTTTTTATCTTTTTATCATTGGTTGTTGTGGAGGTAGAAATACCAAAGTAGGGGTTTGACTTGAAGGCAAACCCCCAATCAACCCCAACATTTTCTCTTGTTTCAAATACAAGTATTTTGAGAAGCATTCAACTGCATGGAGGCTTTTTAGTTTCTTCCTTCCTGTTGTTATTTGAATATTTCATTTAATTTAGTTAGTTTGATGAGCTATTTAATCATTTCTATATTATTTGGTATTTGTCAGTTTGTTGTTATAGTTCTCCTTGTTTTTTGTTGTGCAGGAGAGTTTCAAATCTAGTAAAAACTTTAAGTTTTGTAACTTTTATGGATGACAATGTGAAACTAGGACAACAATGCATTATTTGGACTACAATGCTTCACATGGGTGTCTGTGCGCCACACTAGCATCTAAAACTGAGAGCTCCATCTGTTGGTGCCAAGTTCCTCCATTTCTTCTATTTACAATTCTAAATTTAGTTTTCTAATTTTGTATTTCAATTTCTTATAAATTAGCACTTTCTATCCCAAATAATATATGAATGTAATCTAGAAAGTTAAAGGTATCACTTTTTCTACATTATAGTATTAAGAGGCTGACACTCTATCTTAGAAGATACACAATTTCACCATTCATAACTTCTATCTTTTTCATGCGGTTGAGGTGGTGAGGTTTGAAATTGATATGTTTAAATTTAATGTCCACACATGTCCATCAATGTAGTAGTTGTTTACATAAGGTTGTCTCACATGTAAACAAGGTTGTTTGTTGTCAAGTCATATAATTGAGACCTCATCTTGTACATCTCAAACACTCTATCTATCAAGGATTAACACAATCAACCAATAGCCTTCCACTTCTATCTTAGAAGACATGCAATTTCAACAATCTTGACTTTTTGTATTAAGAGGATGACATTCTATCTTAGAAGATACAGAATTTCAACATTCTTAACTTCCATCTTTTTCATTGGGTTGAGTTGGTGAGGTCCCAAATTGATATGTTTAAATTTAATGTCCATGCATGCCCATCAATGTAGTAGTTGTTTACATAAGGATGTCTCACATGTAAACAAGGTTGTTTGCTATTAGGTCTAATTGATACCTCATCTTGTACATTTCAAACACTCTATCTATCAAGGATCAACAGAATCAATTAATAGTCTGCCAGTTCTATCTTACCAAAAGTGCAATTTCAACATTCTTGACTTTTGGCATTAAGAGGCTAACACTCTGTCTTAGAAGATACACAATTTCAACATTCTTAACTTCTATCTTTTTCATTGGGTTGATGTGGTGAGGTTTGAAATTGCTATGTTTAAATTTAATGTCCATGCATGCAGTCAATGTAGTAGTTGTTTACATAAGGCTATCTCACATGTAAACAAGGTTGTTCGTTGTCAGGTCATAATTGAGACCCCATCTTATACATTTCAAACACTCTATCTATCAAGGATCAACACAATCAATCAATAGTTTGCCACTTCTATCTTAGCAGACGTGCAATTTCAACATTCTTGACTTTTAGTATTAAGAGGTTGACACACTATCTTAGAAGATACACAATTTCAACATTCATAACTTCTATCTTTTTCATTAGGTAGAGTTAGTGAGGTCCCAAATTGATATGTTTAATTTATTGTGCATGCATCCTTGTCAATGTAGTAGTTGTTTACATAAGGGTGTCTCACATGTAAACAAGGTTGTTTGCTATTAGGTCATAATTAAAACCCCATCTTGTATATTTCAAAGACTAGATATCTATCAAGGATCAACACAATCAATCAATAGTATACCACTTCTATCTTAGGGGACCTACAATTTCACCTTTCTTGGCTTTTGGTATTACGAGGCTGACACTCTATCTTAGAACATACGCAATTTCAACATTCTTAACTTCTATCTTTTTCATTGGGTTGAGCTGTGAGGATGCAAATCGATATTCATCTCAGATATTTCTTAACTCGAGGGCTAGTCAAGCCGCTAGTATGTTTAAATTTAATGTCCACGCATACCCGTCAATGACAACAGTGTCCCCAAAATTAAATGCCTTGGACACTGCAGTAATGCCTAAATTATCTTACTTCAGCAAGACGTAAGACCGAAATAGTTTACCAGAAACAATATTAAATGCTAATAATCTACTCCGAATAAATATCGAGCGAATCTTAGAACAACCTCTAAAAACTGTTATGATTGAAAATGTACCACCCATTGTAAATGCAGAGCAAAAACCGTGAAAGTTTTGATAAGTAGTGCCAATCGAAAGATCTTGTTTCTCTTTCATCAGAGAGGAAAATTTTCAAATGTTGAGTTAAATTTGTTTGTTTCAAATTTCGGTAGTCGAATATTCAATAATTTTTGTAAGACCTTCAAACCATCGAAACAAAATGCTATTTTTTTTTAATATATTAAATGCCTATCTAAATAGAGAAAAAACACATTTGAAAGATTTTTTTATATGTACTGTCTGTGTTAATAATGGTAGAAATCTGTTAAAGATTTTAAAAAAAAGTATACCACCTTTCTAAATACAAAATTAAGATGTAGTTAGTCAGGTAGTCAATAAGTTAGTTTAATTTAACTTTAAATATTTTGATTGTGAAATTATGTTTGATTACAATGTTAGTTACATATTGACTGCTTTCATTCCTTTGCTACATTTTCACCTTTAGTTATTTAGTGCATGTTAGTTATAGCTTCAATTTTATTTGAATCTATTCATGTATGCTTAAAATATAATGTCTATTTGTTGGTGAAGTGTCTCAAATTTTACGCTGGATTTACATTCAGACAAAGGACAAGTCCAAGGTATAACAGTAACAGTAACTTTAGGAATGCGATATGAAAAAGTAGGGCTCAAGTGTAAAGCCTTAGATGCATGCTATAGCAAAGGAAGTGCAACAAGAAACTTTAAGAAGTAGATGTATTAATATAGGTTCAATGTGTGAAGTTCTAGGAAGTAACATTTATCAATGTTAGATCAAAGTATAGGTTTTGATACACTTGATATGTCAATGTGGGATTAATGTGTAAACTCAAGCAAGCATGATGTAGCAATATGTGATCAATAAGTAATTTTTAAGAAGCATGATATAGTAATACAAGATTACTAAATAATATGTACGAAGCATAATTTAACAATATGAGATCAATAGGTCACGAGGACAAGTATAAAATGTATAACAATATGAAGGAAATAAAAGTAATGGAAGCATGAACAAAGGATAAATGATAAGAAAATTTTCCAAGTTGGAAATGAAGATAAAAACAATAGTATTTAATCTAGGAAAATAGTGAAGGAATTGGAGAAACCAAAATTGCCCCCAATTGGGAGAGGAGGATCACATAAAATAGATATAGAAAGTGAAATATGTAAGAAAGGCCCAACAATCAAAGAATGAACTAAGAGGTCAAAATGAGAAATAAAATGTAATTAAAAAAAGTGAATAAAATCCAAGCATAAAGGAGGAGATAAATTAGGGGCTAAGACACTCATAGACAAGCACGGGTCCTTGATTATCCTAGGTGTACAAAACTTGAGTCTATGACCACCACTTACTAGATCCAATGAAAATATGTATGCACTTGTGGATTTTGTTGGTTTCTAAGAAGTTCAAATTTCATGAGAACCTACTTGTGTATAGTTTTTAACAAATATGAACATGTTAGGGCCTCTATAGAAGGCCAACTTCCTCATCTATTCTATTACTAGTAATTTAAACTATTCTAAGAGATGTAAAATGAAAGATAATTTAACTTAATCTAACAATGGGAAAGGAAAAGGGGTAGGAGGAGGGTAAGGGTTAGAAGAAGAGATAGGGTTCAAAACATATAAGGTTAGGAAAGAGATAGGGATTGAGAAATAAAATAAAAAGGGTGTGATGCATCAAATGAGTGACCAATTAGGTCTCTCTTATGTACAAAATCACTCCACATCCATGAACATGTAGATGCTTGTCATGGGATGCCTCAACGTACTTTACATAAACCAACCTATGCATAGAATGAATTTAATCAACATCTATGGTTAGTAGGAGTTCATTTATACATAGATAGTTCACTACTTTCTAGGGGAATAAGTAGAAAAACAAAATCTCATTCATAAAATCAAAATGGGGGGAACTCTCTAAGACAAGTTATGATAAAAAAAAAGCTAGAAAAGAATTTATATTCACAAAGATTGAAAAAGATATTTAAATTAGGACTAAGCCCATATTTATAGAACCACAAGTTCAATCCATGTGTTATGGTGTTATGTCGTAAATCATCGACACCGATGATTTACACTAGATTTAGCACCCTTGTGGACTAATATGCAAATTCTTGTTGAGAGAAGACTAGATTATGAAGCAAAGACTAGTTCCAAGTGTTATCCTCTGAGTTCATGCCCTGAAAGGACCTCAAACACCTGGACACTAGCGCCCAAGCACTAGTGTCCTTGATATTTGCAAAAATAAAAGTTTGAGTGGCCTTGGATGTCGGCCTTGTTACTCTAGGTTTTCCTAAAAGTGAATTGATATGCACATATAAACAAGTTTATTCCTCTCATTTGAACTAGATGAAAAGGATTAAACAACATTAGGAATGGATATGAAAAAAAGTGATATTCAAGTGATGAAAGCTCTATTGTGAAGATTATGTAGATTTATGTGATGTTCTATATTACAGATTTATAACATTTATTGCAGCTTCTAAGGGAAGCTCCTTCATCTTCATCCTTGTGGCGATCTTGAGTCATGCCACTAGGGTTTGTGTTGTGGTAAAGGTACTTTATTATACCATTCATTTATTATTTATTCTGCCTCTATCTTGTAAGGACATGCTCTCTCTCATCATCATGTCAGTTGTTGTGGAGGTGGAAACACCATTCACAGGGTTTGACTAAGGCAAGCCACTAAAATGGCCCAAACCTTTTCCTCTCTTATGTTTGTGTAGATCATAGAAGATCGAGAACAAGTACAACAAATCTAGAAGCAAATTGATGGATACAGGCCCTAACTCTCAGAAACTATCTTCGGAGGTCCTAAAACCCTAGGACATATGCGCCTAGGCAAATTAGTCCTCCCAGATCTGCCCTAATTTTTGGTAGTAACCTCTGACAGCTCTGCACTGCTCATTCCATATCTTGTTTTCTAGGTTTTCAGTTCTGTAAGGTATGTTATCTTTGTTTTGACATATTTCATTGTAGAAATCCTAGATCTAGATCACTTCATCTCAATCTTTCAAATTTACAACAAAGGAATAGAACCCCCATAGTTTGGCTCTCCTTCCAAGACTACAGTAAAGCTCAATTTGTGTTCCAATGTTTGATCTAAAGGATTGACTTAGATAACACATGATTAATTAGGTCCCTCTTTTCCATAATACATTTTGGTGAACCCGACAAGTTTTGAACTTTAACAACCTTCTTTATTCAGATCGGATCTATATGTTGTCCTATATCTGATTAGTTAATGGTTTAATTAGATAGAAAGCACATATACATCTTCATTGTTTTGATTGCTTTTGAATTTGATTGGATATTCATTGCATATATTTGTGGCATATGGTTAATCATTAAGAAACATTGATTCATCTAGAAAACTAAAACAAAACTCTTTCTTCTATCACATCATCCACATATTCCATCTTATCAACACATTCTTCTATAAGTGCATTTTGTGTGTCATAAAGCTTGTGATGTCTTTTATGAGTTTTGTAACTTGGTGTCCTGAATCTAACATCCTTATGAGGAGAAGTTATAGGCTCATGGGTTCTATTGCTTTAAATAGCTCTGATGTTCCCACATCAGAATCTGATGTTGATAACTTATTCACACATGGGAATTCATCACCTTTAGATCATATGCCTACTTTTCCTATGATATCTGAAGTACAAAATTCTCATGACTCTATAGACATAGATAGCCTCGTGGCTCATGTACCTGAAACACAAATTTGGAAACTAGACACTGAGTTGGCTCATTTTCAACAATTTGTGGGCACAAAACATTTAGCTAAGGAAGCTATGCCTCTTGTAGAAGGTCTAAGAAATTTGTGACTCTAAGGTCAAGAAGGCATAGAGATTTTACACAGGTTAGCTCACATAGTGGATAACAACATTATGTCGTCAGCTAGTTGTGCGGAAATGATCACTAATGTGTCCTCTCAAAAACAAACAAGGACACTAATGCCATTACCCATACTGACATCCTCTATATCAACATATAATTTTTCTATTCTCACCACCACTGCACATCCTGGTAGTAGTTCTAACACGAGTCTTGGAGTTTCAAATGGGAATCCTATGCACAACTATAGTGTTGTCCCCTTTACATATCATAATGCTCTTCCAAATGTGTCATCTCCTATTGTTAGTCAACCTCCATCAAATGTCACTTACCAAAAGTCTAATCACACAATGTCATCACCTCTACCTAGCCTTGACTATTCCAATCATAGCCAATCTCAAGCTACTCCGCAACCTGATCTCATCATTAATTAGCTTTTGAAGAATGTTATCTCTTTACAACAACAAATAGCTAGTATGAGCCAAGGTCCATCTCAACCTTCTATTCCATCTTACTACACATGTACTCCATTGTTCTTTGCCATTCTAAAAACACCAATTCCTGAGAAGTATGAAATCCCCTATTTTGAGAAGTATAATGGGAAGGGGGATCCTAATAGTCATGTGTCAGCCTTTACAACTTTGTGCAGTGATTGCCTCCTTGATGATGCTATCTTAGCTAAACTCTTTCCTCAGTAACTTAAGGATATGGCCTTGGATTGGTTTTGTTCTATACCTACGAATTCAATAAATTCTTTTCAACAACATATCAATCAATTTATACAACACTTTCGAGAAAGCATTGGATCTCAAGCCTCTTTGATTGACTTGGTTCATTGCAAGCAAGGAGTGAAGGAGAAATTGACTGATTTCATTGGGCATTATCAATCCCTCTTCTCGCAAATACCTTATTCTCTTCTTGATGCTGATGTACAATGAGTTTTCATTGGAAACTTGGAACCTCACATTCATGGTAAGATTTTGTTGATGCGTTATAGCTCTTTTACACATATTTGCATGGCTCTCCATGATTATCAATTGTGGATTAGTTAGTATGAAGATACTACCTCATTGGCTCCCATTGGTAAATCTAAAGCTGCTACCCCACACTATCATTCATTCAAAAAGTAAAATCGAAACTTCATAAAAATTAATTCATCTTCAAACAACATTCAAACACAAGTAGCAATTGCAACACCTCCTACTCTAACCCCTTATAAGTTAAAACCAAAGATACGACAGTTTTCACAACTTTCAAAGTCTCTTCATTCAGTAATGTTGTAGCTTCTAAATAATAATATCATCAAACTTCCACCAATTCGACAAATTGATGCTAGTAAGATGCATTTGTCTTCTTTTGATCCAAAGTACTTTTGTCAATTTCATCGTACCCCTAGACATTACACCGAACAGTGTATGCATCTTAAATATAAAGTTCAAGACCTCATTGACTCTAATGTTATCTAGGTATAGGGTGAAAATGACAAAGGGAATAAGTTAGTTGCTCCTCCAAAATTAGAATTTGCAAATCTATACAAATCCATTACCTCATCATCAAGAAAACATTATAGAAACACACATCGAATCACCACCTAAATCTACATCATTCAATCATCAACATAGAGACTTTGATAGTGTACTTGGTTGTTGCAAGTATGGGTCTAATCGGTGTTGTCATTGATGTCAACATACTCTTGTTGCATTAATGAGAAGGATTGGATGAGCAGAGAGGAACAATGGAGATAGTAACGTGAAGATCCCAGATAAGATGAAGATCAGAGGTTGCAGTACAAAGGGTTTGTATATATGAATCTTGAGATGATCCAATAAAGATTTCAGATGTCCACATAAAGATCTGAAGAAGTTATGGTTGTTCAAGTAGAACCGGTTCCGACATGTGTTCAGAGGTGACAGAGTGACACAGATAGGTCCAGTGAGATCCAGAAATGTATTATTCTATTCTATGGATTTGAGGGACTGTTGAGAAAGTCTGTTTGAAGTATCAACTCAATTGGTTCATGGTTTGAAGGTCTAGAAGCATCTATTCCTTTGTGACAGTAATGACAGACTGTGTTCTTGATGCTCCGGATGAAGGAGAGAAGGATTTCAATAAGCAGATCAAGTGCGGATGTTCTTGGTGATTCAGGAAAGCTTGTGGTGGTCTTTGGATCGTGTCCAGTTCATGTTGGTGGTCCGCATTGGAGTTGGAGCTCACAATTGAAGAATAACCTCCGAATGATGGTGTTCTTCCTGAGACTGGCCGACCAGATGTATTACACATCTTGTGGATGTTCTTGTAGATGTTTGCCAACTTAGATGATTATTCCTAAGTCAATGCCTTGTATAAATAAGGGATTGTAAAGTCATTTCATAGTGTGTCTTTTGGAGATGAGAGTGTAGTAGCGAGGAAGAGAGCAAAAGGCAGAGTAGAAGTTTTGGGCTTAAATGGAACTGATTCAAGCATGGTAAAGATGCTATTCTCTAGTTCAAGTTTGTGATACTTGTTACTTTGTAGACAATGTGTCTCTTGTAGGCAGCGAGCCTCTTGTGAGCAGTGTGCTCAGGCAATGAGCCCTAATTGGCATGTGCCATCTTGTTCTTTTTATTCTTCTAACAGAGAATACAATCTTGGGTTAATCACCCCGTGGTTTTTCCCTTAACTGGGTTTTCCACGTCAAAATCTTGGTGTCTTATGTGTTGATGTGTTTCTGCTCTTGATTTAAATGCATTATGTTTCATGATTGATTTATTGATATGCTAAGTGTGTAATTAAAGAAGAAAGTTTTGGACAACTGATTCACCCCCCCTCTTAGTTGTCTTCCCTAAGACTAACATTGGTATGGTAGATGCTCACCCTCCTCGAGAACGAGTAGAACTTGAACTTGCTATCTCTTTTACACCTCATGATGCTTCCATCTAGTCACCTAAGGGACCTCTCTACATTACTACCAATATTAATGACAAACCCATAAGGGGAGTACTCATCGATCCTATATGCATGGTTAATGTTGTTACTAAAGATTTCCTCTTTATGCATGAATTACATCGAGACAAGTATGATATATATCCGAAATCTCAATTAGAGCACATGATGGATCTATCCATCTAACTCTTGGTGCCTTGACTCTTCCTATCAAGGTTGGGCCAAGAACATTGTACGTGTCTCTTTTTATTATTACTACTTTGAACTTATTTCATGTGAATTTGGGTCACCCATGGCTCACCTCCATGAAAGAGGTCCCCTCGATGATTCACAAATGCTTAAAGTTTCCATTCCAAGGACATGTACATGTTGTACATCACAGTGGGTTTTGACCCTTGGCTTGTCATGGATAGTTTTCACTTGATTATTTTTGGCCTCAACCAAAAGGTTCTATTCAACCTTGTAATGATCTCTTCTTTCTATCTTATCAAAAGTTTAAAGCAAAGAAAATTGCTGAATTATCTCTTAGTACACTTGGAGAATCTTGATCTTTTGTGGCTACAACAATAGTTGCCCCTACCACGTAGAAGTTGAACAAACCACAACCTGAGTTGAAGGATCCTCCCCATTCCTAATCATGTGGTATTTATGTTGTGGCTCCACCTCTGCCATCCTATCTAGGACAATGAGATAAATACCCAACACAAACTAGACCTCCCTACAATTCGAGGATTGTTTTTGTTCCCCATGCCTCTTCAGAGTCTAATGGAAAGCAATCGGTTGCATGAAATCTCTTTCCCACGGTATCCCAATCACTTGAGGATGCTTTAATATCTCCACCTATTCTACAGCTTGAGAGAGAAGAGTAGCCCTCTTCTAGAGACCCTTCCCCTGTGGTCTCCCAACCTTTAAAAGTTCCTTTCGTTCCTCCTCATGCTCCTCGAGCAAAGGAATAAAATGAACCAACATTGGAAGATGTCATGGTTCCCCTAGAAAATGTTACAAATAAAACAAAGAGAAATCAAAATGCAAAAGAACGTAAGAAGTGATGTCATGCTTTAGCTCACCAACTTGCTGCAGGAGAAGAGAATCTTCCTCCTTGCAAGCGTTAGCCACCAATAGACTTGAAGGATATATCTTTTGATGCTTCGACTGCTCATGCGAATGATATTGATGCACAACCTACAGTGGCCCATGTTAGTTCACCTATTGTTGTTTGTTCCAATAGTGATATAGAAGATAATGGTGAAATAGGTATGACTCTAGTACCTTGCACCACACTTGCTATAGTCCATTTTTCATCTTGCCCTCCATCCCTTTATGATGAGAAATATTAGGAGGAGGACAATTTGCTTTAGGCTGACTTGCAAGTGTGACCTCTCTCTCTCTCTCTTTTGTGTTATGACTTCACGTGTTGTTATTTCTATATTATGTTGCTTGATCTGTATTTTATTTGTCAAGCTCTCTTTGGATGACCCTTTGACACTCTTGTTGGTGCAAGGATATAATGAGATTGAAACTATTGTGATATTCCTCTTTATGTATCTCCATTCTTCTATATGTCATAACTTCCAATTTGTTGATGGGCATGTGCATGAAGATGGGGGGCCAAAAAATGGCCACCCCACTTTTTAGAGCTAGGAAACCATAACATGATCACATTTTCGACTACTAAATAAAGTGAAAAAACATAGTCCTTTGGCCTCATTTTTTTAGTTTCAATTTCCTATTGCATCCAAAACATGACTAGGGCTTTAATGCAAGCGTGTTTCGAATGATTTGGAGGAAAATACCATCTAACATGATGTCGTATCGCCAATACCATTGTGGATGAGCACAACAAAGTTGGGCAACTACAGAAGGTAGGGTTTTATCAATTTTCTTCATTTCAAAACAAAATGAAGTTATTTTTCATTATTTTAATTAGATTTTTCTTTTTAATTTTTCAATTAATGAATCATTGCAAAACTTTGATCCAGATGTTGAAATTCTTGCTGAAGAGCAACCTCAAACTCCACCTTCATGTCTTCACCCTACAAAATTATGTAATCCAAATCAAAGAAAACAAAAAACAACTTCAATCCTTAGTGATTAACAAAGCCCTCCTAGCTAAGATAGGTTGGAACTTTCTGAGCAACAACAAAGATTGGTGCAGCAATATGAGGGCTAATTATCTCTTTAATAAATATCAGGATGATTTCCTTCATTCCATGGGCATCCCTAGGGGCTCTGTGGTTTGGAACAATGTGCTAAAAAGCAAAACCTTGCTGCTACAAGGTATTAAGTGGAAATTGGGGGATGGTAGAACCATTAGATTCTAGGAGGATAGTTGGCTAAAAGGCCACCCTCTCCATAAAGACCATAACTTCCAAAGACTTGCTGACAGGGCTAGTGCTTTCTTTGGTCGCTTGGCTACTAATTATCTTATTCCTGGAAGAGGAGACTGGAAATAGCTGTCCAACTACTATCAAGGATAAAATGAATTAATTCCGATTGTTGAAGAATTGCAGCTCTCTCAAAGAGTGCAGGATTCCCATTTTTTCCACTAATGATAAATTACTTTGGGCCAAAGACAAGAATGGAGTTTTCTCGGTCAAGACTGCTTACAATCTACTGTTAGAGCCCAGAGAGGATCATGGCTTCTGGATAAGGGTCTAGAACCACAACCTTATCCCCAAGATCGACCATTTCTGGTGGCTTGCTATGCACAATAAGATTCTTACCATGGATAATCTGCAAGTAAGAGGTTTTCAGATCCCTAACCATTGTGCTCTCTACATGAATGATGAGGAAATTGTTCCCCACCTATTGCTGCACTATGATTTCTCTCGGGAGGTGTGGAGTCTTGCTATGCAGAATCTTGGGGTCACCTGGTGTATGAACCATGACGTCCCTATTTTTATGAGGTGTTGGCTATCCCTCTTTGTCCAACCCATCTACAAAAAGATTTGGGCTCAGATTCCCCTATACTGGCCTAGGGCCTCTAGAAAGAATGTAACAATAGGTTGTTCAGAGATACTGCCAATTCCAACAAGGAGTTTTTTCACATGATTGCTAAGTTGTTGCAAGAAAACATCTCTAACAGCACTCTAAAATCTACTGACTCTCTCCCTGGCAAATATGAGGCTATCATCATCAGCAATTGGAATGTCCCCACCCATATTTGCAATATTGACAACACTAAGAGGTTAGCTCAGTTAAACACCAAATGGACCCCCCTGCTGAAGGTTATATGAAGATCAATTTTAATTGGGTGGCCAAAGGCAATCCTGGTTAGGCTAGTGGAGGTGGTGTCCTAAGATTTATGAAGGGAGAGCTTGTGGCTACCTATGCTAGGGGTTGGGGGTGAATTCAAATAATGTTGTTGAGGCCATGGCTCTCCTATGGGGCCTTAAGGTTGCTCAAGCTATAGAGATAAAAAATCTCTTGATCGAAGGTGACTCTAAGATTATCATTGATGTTGTCAAAGATAAGGCTAGGGTGGGTTGGCTAATTGCTGACATCATATAGGACATAAAGAAGCTTCTTTTTGGCTTTGAGGGTATTGAAATCAAGCATATCTATAGGGAAGGCAACCAAGTGGCAGACGCCATGGCTAACATGGGTATAAATCTATATCCTATTAGGTGCTAGATGAGGCTCATAAATCTTCCTGCTAATGTTAGAACCTACCTTCAGACGGAGGCCCAACCCTTCCTAGATCAATGATTCTCTTTAAGTGCAGGTATTATTGGTTAGAATGTATTTTCATATATGTTCTTATCAATGCCCTTATGATTGGGCCTAGTCATCAGAGGAGAAGCAAAGAGGTTGACATATACATGATTAAGATGACATGTGATCCTTCCCTAAGGAGTGAAGATTCCCACATAAGTAGAAGCTAGATCAGCAAGACCATGTGGCAGTTGCTTAGCTAGCACAAAAGGTCATTTCAAACTCTAGTGGCCCTTCCCCTTATTGAAAGCCCACACAAGCTTCATTATAACAATAATTATTGATTGAAATATGAAGGTGATTTAAAGGACGAGCTTGGGTGTTTGTACGACCTCAAGAGTAGGACTTATGATGATAGCTTGTTCATCGTTTCTAGACAATTTGAAGATAAGTTGCATTATTTATGGGTGCCAAAAATTGAGCTAAGCAACTTCCCTTGCAAGATTGTGAAGAAATTGAATATGGGTGGAGATAAGGTCAAAACCAAACCCTCTTCCTGTATAGAGTTTAAGGCCGACTCCATGTTGTGGATCATATGTTATGAGGGAGGTATCATGCCACTCCTAGAAAGCCTTAATGGTTGACGAAAATCTCTTCGTTTAGTTTGTTATGTCATGGGATGAAGATTGTAAAGTCCAGGTTGGTGGCGTTTAGTTTGAGGTGACCAAGGAATTGATAGCCAAAGCTATGGGGTTGAGATGTGAAGAGAATAGGTTGAAAAAGCAAACCAAAGTTCAGGACCCTAAGGGAATGAAGAAATTCTTTAGGGAGGGAGAGTCATGGGTTCGTATGCAAGGTGACTTTGAAAGGGAAAGCCTTGTTAACCCTTGGGACCGCGTCTACTATCTCATCATGAAGTATATCACCTTGGAGGGTAGGTTCAAGTGCTACTATCATTATCATTTTGCCCTTCTAAATCATTTTAGGCATAAGGTTCTTGTGAATTTTCCTTTTTATCTCTTGTCATCTTTAGAGTCATCTATTGAGGTGGCCAAGAAGACCCATGAAGGAAACCCTATTATTGTAGTTGTCCCACTCTATCAAGGCCTAATTCTTTACCTTTTCCATTTCCACCTAGCCCTTTGTCCTCCTAAGCCCATAAGAACTTGTCTTGTAGAGGAATCCAATGATAATGACTCGGATGATAACATCCCTCTGAGTATGAGATATGGTAGCCCTAGAAAAAGTAAAGCCATTAGCCCCACTGTAAAAGAACTCTAGGGCCCTACTGGGTCCCCCCAAAACCCTAAGGCTCAGATTGTTGGTAATCCTAGACCCCGGTCCCACAAGAAAAAAGGCACCACAATCCCGTTCGATCCTTAGAAATCCAACCCTTCTCTCTAGGGCCACCTGACCTGACTATCTAGTTGAGTGATGTGGCTAGGTCCCTGGAGGTCAATCTCAGATGGCAGCTATTGAGGGGTTGTGTGGTTTGAAGAATAACCCTTCTCATTTGGGTGGTAAGAAGAGGAAAGGGAGTCTTGATGATCCCTATGTGCCTAGGAGTGTTGGAAAGAAGAAAGGAAAAAACCTACTGGTGGTGAGAGAGTGGCTGAACCTGTGGGGGATAAGAGGAACACTAAACTCCAAGGGGATGTTGTTGCAGAGGAGGACAAGGATGTTGAAATTAAGGGGAGCACTATGAGGAGGCCAAGCATTCTTAGGTCGAGAAGATTGGCTAGGGGAAAAATGCCAGTACTAAAGATAGTGAATTATTCCCTGACTTTGGATCAAGAGGAAGAGGTTGAGATAAAAGAGGTCAAATCGAACCCTGAACAACCTGTTGAATAGGAGGGTGCTAGCCACTTCAAGGAGTTAAATAACTCCTACTATGAGACTGATCAGAAGGAAGTTGAGATCATGGAAACCTCTAAGAAGGAAGCTACCAGTATTAGGAACTGTGATAACAGTAACTAGCTCAATGAGGACCTAGATGATGTTAAGAAGAGGCTGCTTGTTATGGAGGACAAAGTGAAGGTGCTTGCTACCATGTGCTCTAAGGTTATTCACTGGGCTGCTACATCATTGACTATTCTGTAGGATGTTCACAAAGATACTATTGACAAGGAAGGTAAGACTGCTAGTAAGGAGGAGCTCCTTGGCTTTCTTAAGGATGAGTGGAATGCTTTGCTTAAGTAGTTTTTGTTTATGTTGTTGTTGTTGGTATTGGGTCTTTTTTGATACTATTATGTTAGTTAGTTGTTAGTCTACTGCTGGTTTGTTGTTTGTAGCCACCAGTCTATTTTGCTGCCCCTAGGGATTTTGTAATAGGGATCTGCACCCTTGTTTGCAGCTTACCAATATCAAAAATAATGAAAAATATAAATACAAACAATAATCATAGGAGAACCCTTGCCACTTCACTAGAGTTTATTATTTCTCATATCGACTCAATTACAAAGCAAATCACAAATTGGAAGGACTATAGGGAGGAGTGTCAGCAATTCTACACTGATAAATTATCATACAAACAAGTCAAAGATAAGAAATTTTTGAAAGGTGATCTATGTGCACTTTTCATCAATCCTAAAACGTGACAACCATTATATGGGAGTTGCAAATGATTTCCAATTTGTTAGTGTGCATGAAGAAATATCCTAAAACTTTTGGGATAGATGCTACATGGTTTTTGATGACCTCCCTTTGTAATAATAATGAAGTCCCCCAATATTTTTTGAGGAAACTCTATTGTGAGTTTTTCCTCAAGGACATCCCAAACTACTTTGACATCTGGGAGTTCCAAGGCAGAGGTGGTGGCTCTGCATAGGATAGAGAGGGTGCACATCATTCTCAGGACTGTCCACTGAGACCCATTATGAGGCCACAACATGTAGCACTCCCTTCAACTTTGAAGGAGAGTGTTGAGGTGGAGACACTACAGTCCCTGAGTTCCCTCACCCAAACTTTAGCATAGCATGGTAGTGTTCTTTCACAGGTTGGAGAGGGTGAGACTAGTATGTGTTGTCGGTCCTCCCATCTTTGCAGGTCATCTAGGGAATTGTGTGATGTTGGAACCCAGTATGTTACCTAGGAAGCAAACATTCGAGAGGGTCAGGATGATGCGATGTAGGGGCAGAAACGGGTGATTGACACATCCATATTAGATTTAATATTGTTCTCACAAATGACCTCTTACAACATATGTTTGGTATTGACTCCCAGGTAATTTTTTACAAGGTTCTACAATTTAATATATTTGTATTTGAAATCTCTGATTAATCATATCAGTAGATATTATAAGTCAAAATTAATATATGTAATTGTTTGCACTATGAAATTCCAGGGTCAAAGTATTCATCCTACATCTGTAAGTTGTCCAGTACAAGGTTATGAGAGGAGGTCCAGTCAATAGGTATGTAATTTATCAGAAGATCGTAAAGATAGTACATGTAAACTTGTTGTCATATATCAATGGTA
Organism: Cunninghamia lanceolata; assembly: GCA_027924645.1. NCBI lineage: Eukaryota > Viridiplantae > Streptophyta > Pinopsida > Cupressales > Cupressaceae > Cunninghamia > Cunninghamia lanceolata. The sequence goes on from BSBN01000669.1 coordinate 4,214,413, forward strand.
ATCTTATTTAGTTACAATTTGATGATGAACAGGTGGATATTGGAGGATCACCATCAAGATGATTTCCTTGGTCCCTAGACAGAGCTACTTTCACTAAGGTAAATTTTACCATTTCTAATCATTATGAATTTAAATAATGTTATGTATCTATTTTTCTCAAATAACCTTGAACTCTATTTTTAGATGTTGAATATGCAGACTCCTCTTCATCTTCGTTAGTCAATGAAGGTGAGCATTGTTGCAGCTGTTTTGTCTGCAAATCCTTTGACCGGGGTATGAGCCAGTAACATGTAAATGTCATTTTGTATTTCTTGTTTTATCTCACATCATTTAATGCACATAAATGATCTTCATGTTTACTTAAATTTGCTTCTTCAGGCTTCTCACAAGATGTCACAACTCATACCCATCTAGCTATAGAAGAAGAGGGATAACAAATGATCGAGAGGGATCACTAGTTGGCGGTAAGTGATTGATTACTTATGTCATGTTATATATTTTGAATAATTTCTATATTAATGTGGATATTGTTTAATTGTATTAATAGGTGGAACTTCAAAAATCTCTATCAAGGAGGTCTAGTCGATGTGCGATAGAGGATGAGTCATTGACTAGTTCACCATCTTCACAGCCTAGCAAGAACCATCGATTATTTGATAGCATTCCATAGGATATTTGATTTTGGGACATTTTGTTATATATGCCTATTTGGATTTGTAAACATACTTTTGTATGTTATCAATGTTTATCGTTGTATATGCTTGTATGGATTTATTTGTACATGCCTATATGGTTTGATATATACACTATATGTTATTTTCATGACATTATGTATATATGAGATTATGTATATTTTCATGACATTATATATAAGTTGACAACATCCTTGCAAAATACATTTTGTGTATATCTTGAAATCATTACATTCCATGAGACTACATTTCTTTTAGGCATCATGTCAAATAGTTCACACACCTTGTCTATGCTTCCACACTTTGCATACATGTCTACAAGGGTAGTTGCAAATACAACATCTAACAAAATTCCTATATCCTTTATGCTTTGATGGCTATCCACACCCAGTTCTAAAGATCCCATTTTGGCATAGGCAAGGAGGATGTTGGATAAGGTTGTGGAATTTGTCTTGACATGGCCAATTGCATTTTCTTGAAAGTTTCTTTAAAGCCAAGTATCAAAAATCCCTTTTGTGCATATCTTGCAATCATTGCATTCCATGAGTCAACATTCCTTTAAGGCATCATGTCAAATAGTTCAAGTGCATTGTCTATGCTTCCACACAAGTTGCATATATGTTTACAAGAGAAGTTACAAATACAACATCTGAAAAAATTCTTATATCCTTTGTTCGTTGATGGTTGTCCATACCCTGTTCCAAAGATCCTAATTTGGCATAGGCAAGGAGGATGCTTGCAAAGGTTATGGAATTTGGTTTTATACATGCCAATTTCATTTTATTGAAAGTTTCTAAAGCCTTTTGAAAAAAATCCATTTTGTGCATATCTTGCAATCATTGCATTCCATGAGATGGCATCTCTTTGAGGTGTCATGCCACACTTTGTATGCATGTTTACAAGGGCAACTGCAAATACAAAATATGACAAAATTCCTATATCCATTATGCTTTGATGGATGTCCATACCCTATTCCAAAGATCCCATTTTGGCACAGGCAAGGAGGATGCTGGATAAGGTTGTGGATTTTTTGGATTTACACCCGCCAATTGTATTTGCTTGAAAGTTTCTTTGAAACCTTATGAAAAATCCATTTTTTGCACATCTTGCAATCATTTCATTCCATAAGACAACATTTTCCCCATGTTTATGTCAACTTGTGTTGGACTTACAACATTCCTTCATTTGTGATGTGCATAACATGCTATAATTGTACATGCTTACAACAAGTGATTCATGCTACAATGAAGCACAACATGATGAAATAAGAAGATACATATTTACAACACTTAAGAATATGTAGTAGTGTTTCTTATGCCATCAATACATGTTATATCCCTTACTTTCTCATGCAAATGGATAAACTATATTTTCATCTTCACATACATGGCTTACAACATGTGACAATAAACCACTACAAGTCGTATATGTGTTTAACAACAAGTATACATGTGATACAACATCCCAAAACATGCATTGACTTAGGTGAGTGGTTCTTTTATTAGTGGTGGTGTTCATTTTGGACATAAAATAATAATGGTTATTTTTATACAAATTATTCGTGGAACTTGTAATTTGCAATCTTGTTCTTTATGCCTATTCCTTTTATGATTTTAAACAAAAGATGGAATTCTTACCCACATTCTATGCACCTACATTAGTGACCAATGTACTTTAACACATATGGAGAGAGACATAGAGAGAACACCATTGATGAAAATCAAGGTCTTTGCTTATGAATAAGACATCTTCTTGTTGTTTCTACAACCTTAGGACTATCACAATTTTGCATGCTTTTGACAGTGATAATGAGGGTTTTGGATGCTCAAAAAGGTTACCCTCCACTCATGACACCCTCAGAGTATCCTCATAATGGTTTCCTTGATGATCTAATGACTAACTCAATAAGATAACTTCATGGATTCATTAGAAAAAGGCAAGCCCATGATGTAATACTATAGATAAGGACCCTAGCAGCCATAGGTAATATCTCTACACACAAACATTAACCAAATATGCATGGAAGACCATGAAACCACAATGTAAGTCTGAAAAGATGAAATTTAATCCATTTTGGAACTTCTACCATAGCTGCAATAGTCAAAACAATAGCAAAACCTTCCATTTTTTCAAAAAATCATCATAAATCCTTCCATTTTTGTAGTATATTCTTTTAGGTGTGTTTTACCATTATGTTTTGTTTACTTTAACGCTAGATACATGTGCTTACAAGATTATATTTTGTTGTTTTAGATGATGTTATCTATCTCATTATTACATTTTTCTTGTGCTAACATGATCATATCTTTTGCATTTTTCTTGTGCTAACATGGATTGAAATGGGTTCATCATCTTCAAGACTGTTTGAAGATTTGATTAATACCGTATAACACATTAGATCAAGTGAGAAGACCACATCAACCTAAGGAGAGTAGAGGAAACACCTAAAATGGAGATTACAACATAGCTTTTAGTTTAGTTTCATCTACTAGAAAGGTGCTAGGACTGAATTTTTGCATTAAACATTTCCTAGGGCCAAATGGACAATGAAAACATGTCTAGGTGGGTGGGTAAATTCTAGGGGAGGTGTCTTTTCATTGGTGAAGCTTGTTGGTCGTTCTTAGCTACATTGGACGGAGACAATCTCTTAAGATCCCTAAGACAAAAAAAGGCATCAAACTTTGGACCAGTTGTTTCATCAATCTGTGACACCTAGGAACATCTTCTTTGCATGTATAGGTGGATGTCAAGTCCACCTACAAATACCTACCTCAGTTTTTTTTAAATCAATTTTGTTTTCCTCTAGTGGCAAGGAACACATTGTTCCAAAATGCTTTTGTTTCATGTAGTTGAAAGGTGCTAGGAGTAAAATTTTGCATTCCACACCTCGTGGGGCCCAACGGACTATGCCAAAACATTGGGGTGGGTGATTAAATGATAGGGAGGTCTCTTTTCATGTGTCAAGTGCCCCAAACATTATGGGTTGTATGCTACCAATAAAGTCACTTTGGATCCTTGAGAGTAAAAAATTGCCAAACTTTGATGAAGTGGTTCTCGGAATAATTGACACCTAGGAATGTCCTATTTAGACCTACAAGTACACATGGGGTCCATCCACAATAACCTCTCTTAGTTTTTGTCAACTCCAATCCATTTGACCATGCTAAAATTAAATGCATTCTTGCAAAATGCTTTAGTGGCATTCAGCACAACCTTGCCAAGAGCCATATTTTTCGTTTTCCTCATTGTGGGGCCCAACGGACTATGCCAACACATCAACGTGGGTGGGTAAATTCTAAGGGAGCCCTCTTTTCATGCACCAAGTGCCACAGATGTTTCGGGCTGCAGGCTACTGACAAAGTCACTTGATATCCCCGAGAGCAAAAAATTACCAAACTTTCATGAAGCGGTTCTCAAAATTTGTGGGACCTTGGAATATTTCTTTTAGACCTACAGGTGCATGTGGGGTCCCTCCATAATAACCTCTCTCATTTTTTTTGACTCCAATCCGTTTGACTATGCCAAAATTAAATGCATTCTTTCAAAATGCTTTAGTGGCATTCAACACAACCTTGCCAAGAGCCATATTTTTCATTCTTCTAGTTGTGGGGTCCAACAAATTGCACCAAAATGTCAGGGTGGGTAAGTAAATGCTAGGGGAGGTCTCTTTTTATGCACCAAGTTCCCCAGATGTTATGGGATGCAGGCTTCTGCCAAAGTCCATAAATGTGACTTTGGCGGTAGCCTGCAACCCAAAACATTAGGGGCACTTTGTGCATGAAAAGAGACCTCCCCTAGAAACTAACCACCCACCCTGACATTGTGGCATAGTCCGTTAGGCCCCACGATGAGCAGAACACAAAATATGGCTCCTGGCAAGGTTGTACTAAATGCCACTGAAGCATTTTGCAAGAATGCATTTAATTTCAGCACAGTCAAATAGATTAAAATTGATAAAAAATGAGAGAGGTTATTATGGATAGACGCCACATCCACCTGTAGGCCTAAATGGAACATTCCCAAGTGCCATGAATTCCAAGAACCACTCTGTCAAAGTTTGGCAATTTTTTACTCTCAGGGATCTCAAGTGACTTTGCTGGTAGATTGCAGCCTGGAACATCTGGGGCACTTGACACATGGAAAGAGACCTCCCCTAGTATTTACCCATCCACCTCAACATGTTGGCATAGTCTTTTGGGCCCCACGATGAGCAAAACAAAAAATATGGCTCCTGGCAAGGTTGTGTTGAATTCCACTGAAACATTTTGCAAGAATACATTTAATTTCGGCACGGTCAAACAAATTGGAGTTGACAAAAATTGAGAGAGGTTATTGTGGACAAACCCCATGTGTACGTATAGGTTAGAATGAAGCATTCCCAAGTGCCATGAATTTAGAGAACTGCTTTGTCAAAGTTTGGCAGTTTTTGGCTCTCAGGGATCTCAAGTGACTTTTTCGGTAGCTTATAGCCTAGAATGTTTGGGCTACTTGGCACATGAAAAGAGACCTCCCCTAGTATTTACCCACCCACCCCAATGTGTTGATGTGGTCTTTTGGGCCCCTCAAGGTGTGGAATGAAAAATTTCACTCCTAGCACCTTTCCACTACATGAAACTAAAGCATTTTGGAACAATGTGTTCCTTGCCACCACAAGAAAATGAAATTGATTTAAAAAAACTGAGGTAGGTATTTTTAGGTGGACTTGAAATCCACCTATACATGAAAAGAAGATGTTTCTAGGTGTCACAGTTTGACAGAACTGATGGTCCAAAGTTTGACACTTTATTGTCCTAGGACTCTTAAGAGACTGTCTCTATCCAATGTAGTCGATAATGACTAGGAGGCTTCACCACTGAAAAGACACCTCCCCTAGCATTTAACTAACCCCTTGAACATGTTGGCACCCTCTGTTTGGCCCCAGGAGATGTTGAATGCAAAAATTTAGACTTAGTACCTTTCTAGTAGACGAAACTAAACTAAAAGCTATGTTGTAGTCTCCATTTTAGGTGTTTCCTCTACTCTCCTTAGGTTGATATGGTGTTCTCACTTGATCAAATGTGTTGTAGGGCATCAATTAAGGTTTCCCTTACCACTACTATTAATTCTTAGTACCAAATGTGAAAAAACACATCAGGGTTTGCAAGATGGAATCCTTGTCATTAAAAATCATAGTAACATCATGATATTATGGTCTTAATCTCCTCATAGGATATGAGAAAGCTAGTTTGAAATAAGATCCTTGTATGATTTCATGATGCAAAGATAATTTTGATATACAATTTGAAACTTTGGTTTCCATTAATGAAACCATAATGTAACATAATAAAACAATCTTTGAAGGAATCCCTATCACTATAATGCATGAAGAACCATGGCTGCTCCCAAGCTTGATAGAGGATATTTTGGCCAATAATGCCACCATTGGTACTATGAAACCTTCAAAATCTTAGGGCCTACAAGACAAATGAGAACAATCATCAAGTTGACTCTAAAGGACATAATGGCATGACCCTTCAAGTGAATGAACAATCATAAAATTGACTCCAAAGGACATATCATCATGAAATAATCATGAAAACCTACCTTACTTTCCTTACAAAACCAACTTCATAAGGATTATGCCTACCTCCATCATACTCAAATCCTACATGCAAATATAATTGCACTATTTACCTAAAATGAGTACACCAACATAATGAAATGAGAAAATACCATCAAAATACCTCCCCACGGTACAATCTTTAGCCTGCCTTACCCCTCCTCTCTTTTGAGGATGATCTTTCTTTTTTATCTTTGGATCTATAATCAGTCACAAGCTCTATAATGAAACAAAGCTAATCAACTAGGACCAAGGAGTACATATAAGAAGGCAAGAAAAATGTCAAAAATATAGAAGGTGAAATGAGGATAGAAAATAAAAAATAACATACCTTTCTATCATTCTACTGATTCAATCTAATGAACCATCTGGATCTACTATACCCTTTATGGTGTCAAGTATTACTTCATGGTCAGACTCGTAAACTTTCCACAAGTTTCTATTCAATGGTCTACCCCATATTTTATCAAATGAACGTTTGATGCCACAACAAGGTTAGAATAATGAAGAATCTTCCTTTGTGTGGCAAATTCCTCGAACAACCACACATCAGACTTCTTCATTGGATGCCTTCTAATCCATGTTCTAGTAACAACCACTGATCATGTAGGATACTCAATGTTTTCTCCATCTATGATAGGGGATGTCAATTTCTTTTTTGCCTCACAACGACATAAATAATAATTTGTTCCCTCACCATTATCTTCATCTGCAATAACTGCATATACATGCTCTACAATAAATTGCACAAAAAAATTAAAATTTAAATGATAAAAAAATACATCATTTAATCTAAAATAAATAATAATTTTCATTAAGTAACATATTACCTGGTTCAACTAGATCTGAAATATGGTCAAAGTCAATCGATGATTCCATTTGTATGAGTTGTAGTGCTCTTGGAAGTTGATACATTGGAATTGAGCTTAAATATCTAGCATGCCATTCATCGACCCATTCTTTTGACTCACAATTATTCCATGAAAAATCCGTACACAATGAACAAAAACTCACCATCTACTTCAAATAAATAGTCCATGAAGCTGCATTTGAGCTTCTAAAAGAGTGGAACTCACTTGATCTTGTCACTATACAACAATCTTCATATTTTGCAATGTTATCTTCTTCTATCAACCAAAAGAATCTATGAAATGTAGACTTACCTTCATTACCTAGACCCATTGTAGAGTTGAACCATTCAACGATGGATGTTGCATCTATCAACTTTGCATTGTCATTGTACTTCAACTCTTGTCATGTTAAGGCTCTTTCAATACATGCTCCATCACCATCATGCTCCCATTTTCCATGCCTAGCCTTAGAGAAATTCCATATATGTTGAACACCATTGAATATATGCATCCTACTCAACCAGTAGAACATTCATGAATTCTTAAATTGTGATGGGCAATTATCTGACCATATGATATGTTGAGCAAACATGGTGTTCATGCTACTCAAATGACCATAGAACATTTGAAAGCAACCTTGTACAAACTTTGTAGAATGTGTGCAATCGTCACTAATATAAAAATGATACTCTCTCAATATTTTTCTATCTTCCTCTATACTATCAGGTGCATGAATGAATACTATATGCACAAATATAGGACCCTGAGTGGATTTGTAGTACTGTGATTGAACCTCATTCTATGGTTGTAGAGTATAATTCTTTACAAAGTCAACAATTGACACAATTGTACAAAGAGTAAATGTGTCCTTGCATAACTTGAATTGCAAGTCCAGCCATCAATCTTTGTGTGTATGCCTTCCATACTCATAAACTATATTTACTTGAAAAATAGGCATAAATGTAGATACTAGTATTTATTCACTAACTAATTCACACCTTTTTGCTTCTTTACTATCTTTTATACTATATTGTAGCGTCAGAAAATATCCCCTTAGGGGCTTTTCCCTCATAAGGTTTAGCTCCCAAGTCTTTTATCTGAATTTAGGACATCTTGTATCATATTTTGACATCCTAATGAAATGAGCCCTAAGTTTCATGACAAATGCAACCTAGGGGGATCCCTTGAACCTAACCCTAACCAAAATAGGAGGGAGGACTTGGGCACATGCATCCTAGTCCTGCCCTATTTTGGGTCAGTCCCAAATTTTGAGTGTCAGCTTGTGACCGTTATTTGGGTCCTGTGCCAACACAGTAAGTTTGAATTACGAAATTCTTGGCGGGAGTGTTAGTAGTTACATATATAAGCATGTTTAGGCATTCATTTGTAAACTAGATGACAACTAGATGATTACTAGCTAGCAATTTGGATTCTCAAGTTTGTGTGAAGGTGATTCAAGGCAATCATTATGTAGCAAGAGTAGATTTGTGTTGTCTATGTGGTTGTATATGTAGATTTGAACAATCATCTCCTCATGGCATGAAGAGCTTCTTCCTTCCATGAGATCTTCACTACAAGGTGACATCATTTGTGTTTTTGAGCATTTATCATTTGGTTTTTGCCTCTGCCTCACAAGGGCACGCGCTCTCTATCTGACAATGGTGTTTAGAAGAATTGAATGTCTCTCCAGGGCTTGACTGAGGCAAGCCTCTAAACACACAACCCCCTCCCAAAGTTTCTATGATTATAGGCTATAGGTTGAAGATATGGGAAATGTGGAGTTGCAGGAGGGTACTACAGAGTCTCAGATTTGTAGATTAGAGTTGAAAATAGCACCCTGGACTTGGGCGTCCACTCTTTAGTCCTCTGAATTCTGTGACGGGAAAATCTCTAATGCAATAGGAACAGGTTACAGATCAAGTTTCCAGATCCTAACAAAAACCTAGGCATTGGACTTGGGTGCCCTCTCATTAGTCCTCGACTGTTCTGCTTTCGAACCTCAAAAATAGGTGCACAATTATCTATCATTTTACATCTTTTTGTAGTAGTATTTTCTGATATTCATCTATTTGCTTCTGTATTTGCGTAATTAGGGTTTTGATGTATAATTGAACATAATTAAGCATAATTGATAATCAAATAGTACAAATCCAAGTTTCCCTACATCTCACAGTGACCTAGGGTCTGATAGTGCATTTCCACTCGACCCAAAGTCTTGAATGAAAGGGTGAAAGGAGGATATACACATAAACTATCAAAAACCAATCATCCAAATTTTACACTTTACATTTTGGTGAACCCATGTTATTGGAATTGTTTGCACCTTGTTAAGTGTTTTTATTTAGATTTTCTTTGATCTCATTCATTCATAGTATCATTCATTTTATTGCATTGGAAAACTTACAAAAAAAGTTGAAAATTTGGAAAATTTTGAAAAAATTACATTCTAGGGTTTCTATTTTGCAATAATTAATTTGAATTTCATCAAATTTCTGATTTTTGCATTAAATCTGAGCTAAATTGCATAAAATTACAAAAATTCAATAGATTGCATTGCATTTTTATCATAAAATTGCTAGGGTTTTGTTAGAAATTTTGCATTTTTCATATAACCTAGTAATTTCAAAAACTAGGGTTTGTAGGTAAAATCTTGTTTAAGATTTTTTTACTAATATTAGACACTCATTCAAATTATAATTTGGCTGTAGTGTTGCATTTTAGTGTAAATACATTTAGATCTTAAAAATTTGCATATTTACGTAGAAACTTTCAACAAAAACTAGCATTTTCATTGATTTTTCCTTAGATTTGCACTTGCATTTTGCATGGTAGGGTGTGAAAATAATTTTCAGATCTGAGTGCACTTAATTTTCATCATAAAACAGATTACAAAGCATTCATATAGCATTTTGCATCAAGATCTCAAACCTAGGGCTTGAAAAACCTTGATTTTCACTAGATTTGGCCTTATCAACTTTCAAAATTTGCACCATAGGCATGTTGTGAAGAATATTTTTGCACTAATTGGCTGTTATCATAGTAATTATCTTCTACCCCTCCTAGGAATATTCACAACACCTTGCTATTGGCCTCTTGTATTGAAAATTCGGTAAAAAAATTGCATATTTTTGTTATATTTGCCCTAGGGTTTGACCTAGTTTGCACCTCAAGCATGTTGTCAATGATTTTATGATTCTAGGTGACTAATATCATTTCCATTATTTTTTGTACCTCCTAAAATTATTTACAACACCCCTTTTCCTAGGTCTTGGAGTTGAAAAATCATGAAAAATCGCATATTTTTCTTATTTTCACTAGGGTTTGATCTTGAATGACACTCTAAGTGTGTTATGACATTTTTTGGGATTAGGTGGCTGTTATTACTAATATAATTTTCTGTCCGTCATCATTTTCCTCACAACACCCTTTGTCATGCTCTTTTGCATTGACATTTGGTAAAAAAAAAATCGCATATTTTAGTGTATTTTTACTAGATTTGGACTAGTCATCATCTTAGATTTACATCAAGAGTGTGTTGTGATGGATACTATTGCTGTATTGGACTGATATCAGAAATATTATTTGTTATCCCTAATCAAATTCTTTACAACACCTTTCTTTCATATGTTTGCATTGAAAAAGTACAAAAAATAAAGCATTTTAGGTCATTTTTGCATATAGTTTTGCACTTGTCTATTGCATATCTTTGGAAAAACTTTTAAAATCTGATTTGGCACTCATGGAATCATCCTCTCAGTGTTCTTTAGAATCTTTACATGGATATATCAAAAAATTTGAAAATCTTTACAAATTTCTTAGTATGCATCCTCATGTTATTACATATATACAAGCTATGTATCACAAGGATATATTTGTGTCATCTTCCTTTGAAATCCTTGACTATGTATCTAATCTTAACAATTTCATATCTCTCATCAATACATACCCTTGGGTAGTAGAAGAACTAATAAAACACACTTTGAATGAAGATCATGACACTTCTGATAATAGTTTAGAATTAATAGCTAAAACATATGGAGATGATATTTATGTTGAGGTCTATCATTCGTTATCCCTTCAGGGATTGGGAAGTGATCAAAATACATTAGACAGACAAATGGAACAACCTACACCTCTTTCTAGCATTCAGATTTGGGAGGATGATGACCTCCTTGATGATGGCCTCTAGCACGAAGATCCTACTAGGTAAGTATTTCTAACCCTTTATCTCTTGTGATGTGCTTCCCTTGTGATGTGTTATATGTTGTTTAGGCCTCCTGGGATGACCCTTGATTCTCTTGTAAGGTCTGGGATACCAGGAGACTGCCTCTGTTGTGACCTTCTTCTATTTGTATCATCATTCTTCTATGTTGAATCTCTCTCTGATTTCATTGTTGTGCGTTGTGTCTTACAAACATAGCATTGTGGTTGGTGACTTGGGGGCACCCTCCTATGTGATTGTCCCTAAGACACTTGTTTCTCCTCTCTTATTTATTGTTTCCCTTCCTCTAGTGTTTCTATCTAGCGGGCAGATGACAAAAAAAATTTATACTGATGCGGACCTAGAGTCCCTTTAGCGAGAAATCAAAAATTAGACTTAGTTCCTAATATGATGATGGGGTTGTATATCTTATCCCATGCTTGGCTAGTAGAAGCACTCATGCTTTCTACATAGTGATTTTGATGATCTTTATCTCACTTACAAACTATAACAATACTGTTGCTCCATGCACTTTGTTGTTCTTTGAATCTCTCCTTGGTGACACTCGGTTTTGAGATTTTTGTGATACAGCCCCATGGTTATCCTTGATCTTCAAATTCGTAGTATAACCTTGGCTCTTTGTGTGATTAATCATATGAATTAATGTTGTTGTTTATCATGATTATGTGGACACTAACATGTTTCTTGCAGGGATGTGTTTGTGGGAACATTTGGCAATCATAAAGTACATGTCACCTCTGGGGGGCATGGGCTTTGCGAGAGTAGGTGTTCCCTTGTGTGTTTTCTTCCTACCTTAACGTGCTTGTTATTGATACCTGATATAAACCACCTTAAGGTGGGGGTATACATAAGGTAAGTTGTCTGTTGTAGATGTTAGCCCATCCTATCATTTTCAAAAGTCCTCTACAGAGGCGGGGAGCGATTCTCTAACTAACTCAACCCTTAAGCATGTCTTTGGCGATTGTTGTGGTGAAGCCCAATCGTCAGTGTGTCCCTATAATGTGCCTAAGATGGTGATGAGACTAGAAATAGGAACACTCCATCATTGTCTGCCATGTTTTCTCTGTGTCTTCAAAGTGTGTGTTTGGCATGCCTTCTTTGTTTGGCATGTCTGTTGCCCCATATGTAGTCTAAAGACTAGCACGATGAGTGCTTCTTGCATTTTGGGAGGTTTGGTATGTCTTGCATGTGTGTTGCCCCATATATTTAGTTTAAAGACTAGCACGATGAGTGCTTCCTGCATTATGGGAGGTGTATTTACTTTCCTTGTACTTGCATCTGCATTTCATATATATGAGAAAAAGAAAAGAAAAAATATCATTCCTATCTTCCATGCATTAACTATCTTCTATGCATCTATTGTCTTCTCCATGTTTTACATTACTGTAACTATCTTCTCCGTGTTTTACATGCCTATCATTGTCTTCAATGTGTTTGGCGTGTCTTCTCCGTGCTTGGCATGTTTTTTGTGTTTGTTGACCATACTTTAATGCATGTATTGGCCTCGCGTTTATACATACATTAAAGTGGGGGCTAAATGTAACATCGAAAAATGTCCCCTTGGGGGCTTTTCCCTCATAAGGTTTAGCTCCTAGGTCTTTTATCTACATTTAGGACATCTTGCATCATATTTTGACATCTCGATGAAATGAGCCCTAATTTTCATGACAAATGGGACCCAGGGGGATACCTTGAACCTAACCCTAACCAAAATAGGGGGAGGACTTGGGTACCCGTGCCCTAGTCCTGCCCTATTTTGGGTCAGTCCCAAATTTTGAGTGTCATCTTGTGACCGTTATTTGGGTCTGTAGTGTGGTTACACAGCACGCCCCATTTGCTTAGCAAAACAAGGACCCAACTTTTCTTTCTACTTTTGCTTTCTTGTTTCTTGTTGTGTGCGGTTTGGGAAAATCAGTCATGCATGTCACCTTTGCTAGGGTATGTGCATCATAACAGGAGGTTAGTTGCCAAAGTTAGCATTTACTATCATAAACCTCATGGGTGGAAAGAGTACAAAATTCCAAGCAGGTTTGCCTTTTGGATCACCCCAATATTGTCTAAGGGTAGAAAGTTATGTTGAATCAAAGTTTGGTCAACCCTGATATTTCCACGAGGGGGTCATATTTCTAAACATCAGTCATATTTACTAATATCACCCAGACTTAGAAAATCACCCAATAACCATTAGATACCTGATAACGCGAACGTCAAAATTAAATAGGAGCTGGTATCTACCCATCAAGAACCTCATGTATTCGCGGGGAGTCATATTTCCTAATATCAATCATCTTACAAAATATCACCCCCACACAAATATCACCTTGTACCAATATGACTATGATGTCATCTAATTCCAATGAGTAAAAGAAATCACCCTGATGGTGACGTAATCATTACACTCGATCCACGGAGGGTCATATATCCAAATATTTGTCATATTTTTCAATATGATGATGACGTTGCAAAAACTTGATAACTAAAGAGCATTGATGGCATGATGATGTCATCATGATCTGGCCCTGAGGAGGTCACATTTCAAAGTATCCCTGATCTTAATTTCATGACCCAATCTAGCTTCTTGGTCAAAGTTTGACCATATCACCCCAATCTTTAGTAAACGATTATCCTACATAAAGGGGGGTCATATTATCCGTTAGGGGATCATATTTTCAAATATCCCTGATCTTTGAAAGATCACCCTCTGGCATTAAATGCAATCAAAATGGTAGATGAAGTCTCACCAATTTCAAATACAAATTTAACACTTGGTGTCATCTATGACCTTCATGCAAATAATCGACGAATTCGATCAAAACAACGCATCTACCCTAACTTGTCATATTGATCCATTTAAAAGTAAAATTTGAAGGTTATTTTCATTTACCCTATGATTAATTGAGAATTACAGAGCTTTGGAAGTCAAACCCTTATCAGTCACCTGTTAGTAGATCGTGACCCTCAACGTAATGTAACAGAATAGGTGACCCCACACATTTGTAGTTTTCCTGTTATCAGTCATATAATCAGAAAGGAAAGTGATATCAGGTAAGCAATTTCAAAATCCTCTCTATTGTCATTTTCTGCAAATATCCAGGTAAAATGATTCTTTACTAAATATATTCACAAGATGATGCTTGAAATAGTTAAAATGATGAATAATAGCCAGGAGAGGCATGATATTATTGAATGTTGATACAAGCACCATAGGATAAGACATGCATATGTCTATTGTAGGAGTCAATGGCAGAGGTTAGAAAGAATAGATCTGAGGCTGAGTTCTTGAAACCTATGTTGGCTAGAGGGAGTGGAGTTCAGATATGGTGTTATCAATGACATGAATCAGGGACAAACAAACTTGGATGAATGGTCAAGGAAATTTGATAATGATACTGACAATCCTATACTGGATAAGGTATTTACAACATGTATGTGGCAAGCAGCAGGATTCCCATATGCTATGGATGCCATTGAGCAGGTAGCAGAATGTGCCAGAAAACATAACCCTGGACCAAGGAGAGTAGAAAAACATGGCAGGGTATATGCTGACTTTTCAATCAAGGGCATCATTGTCACATTCAACTTTCTAGTGGGAAATAAGGTAGTAAGTGTAGACCTTAGCAAATTGGAGTATAACAACAATAAGAAAGAGGCAAGGAAAAGAATATATCAGTGGAGGGCAAAGAATAACACCTACACAGCCTCGGCCAAATTGCCAGTTTACCTATGCAAGTTTGATTTTGATGATGAATATCAGTATATAAATGCCCTATTGAGAAGGATGACCGAAAGACCTCATGCTGGTAACTTTAAGCAATGGATGTTTGGAATTATCCAGATGGTGTTATACTTAGATAACAAGCCTTTATGTGCCAAAATCATCATTGATTGCCTAGATGAGGGGATGAGGAACCTGGGAGGTAAGACATGCATATTTTACATGACCTCCTATGTTGTGTATTCTTGTGCTTTCCGAGGAACATTTGATGCCCTACAAACAGTAGGGAAGGAAACAACATTGGTGATGTGCATATATGGGATCTTTATCCCCAATTACAGAAAAAGGCATACCTCCAGGATTACAAGATGATAAATGATGCATTTTTTATGCATCTGGTCAGAACAATGGAGGAGGACCGAACCAAGAGACTGAGCATGGAAGCTCAAGAAATTGTTTACAAGTATGGAGCTTGGTTTATCCAATTCTCCACTTTTTCATATATAAGAATTGAAGGATTTGAAGGACAACCCCTCATGTTGCCAAGATACCTCACTGATACGGTCATCTTGATGGAATTTGACAAACAAGTGTCCACTACAGTTGAAGCTCACATAGAATAGAAGAAGATCCCTCTTGTACTATTCCCAGTATACATAAGCTAGTACTTATGGCCAGACAGACAGAGCATCAAGTATGCTATGGGAGGGCTGAAACTCATGTACTTGTATCCATTCCCTATCGCCAGGTCATATGACCCTTATGGCAGGATGCAGAAGCTGTTAGGAAAATAGATACATCAAAAGCATCTGGAGGACTTCTGAACTGACTGTGATGATGAGGCAGAGGTGAGGAGAATAAAATATCAAAGGCTCACCCTAAATCAAATCAAGACCTTTGATTGCATCCCAGTGCCCACACAACTACATCATGATGATGGAAAGATAATGTCCAATGAGTATGAGGACAAGAAGGTGTCTAATGACACCATTTTAGCCCCTGATCTGACATAGCAGCAGGAGACTTCCTTAGACCAAATAATGCAAGGAGTCATTAAATTGACCCAAAGTTGGGTAGATGCAAAGATTTCCAAATTGAATAAGAAGGGCATGGCCCTCACAGTTGATAATAAGAAAAAGAGATTGGAATTGTCAGATGAAGAATATGATGATTTTCTTATTAAGAAGAGAAAATCTAATGGAGAGAGATTACCCACTGAAGAACAAAAGCTACCATCCAAGGGTAAGAAGGTGGGAGATGAATAGAAAGGGGTCATCATCAAGAGGCTTACATCACAAGGTGATGGGGCATCTACATCAGCCCATGCATCCACATCACAACCACCACCTGACAAACAAAAGACCAAAAGGATAGTGAGGCCTATTACTGAAAGTACAAAGAGGCAGGTAGAGGTTGAGGCTCTACAAGATGATTTAGAAGAAGGTAATCCCTTAGAAGGTAAGCAATTGAATAAAGAGCCTAGGGATGATATCTTCTTGATAACAAGAAAGAAAAGAAAGGTGTTACAGACACCACCACCCAAAAAGCAAAGGACAGCCATGAGGGGAGATGTTAGCACTGAACCCATCATGTTAATGGGAATGGGTGGTGCGGCCTTCAGGAGGAACCCCAACAAGATCCCCCTCATGAGAAGGCACATGAAGAAAAAATTAGGAAAGAACAATCACCACCGAGGGTAGAATTTAACATAGAATCATAGGACACCCAAGATATAGAGGTGATCATTAGGAGCCTAAGGGTGATGTACCTCATTGGTTGCAACGAGAGATACATCTACAACAGGTTGAGGAGGTACAAGATTTTGATGTATCTACATTATTTGCTGGGAGCATGACGAAGACCAGAAGAAAGGTTAGGCTAATGTCTGCAATCAAAAGGGATCCTACTATAGGTAAGAGAATTGCACAAATAGCCCTGCCTACGGTTGAGAAAGAGAAAGGCAAGATAGGCCTTGAAGATTTTCAGATCACTAATATTGATCTAGGTTTTTCAAATTAGGAGCAAGAAGGTCAAGAAGGAAAGGACATTATTGAATCTCTAACACAAAGGGTGAAGAGAGAAAAGGAGAAGAATAAAAAACATAAAGAGCACATTGCTCAATTGCATTCTTTTATTAAAGGGTTAATTAATCCTCATCATGCACCTACTGATCATGCCACCCCACTATCCATTATATCACAAGAGGAGGTTACTAGATTGGACCTAATGAGGCATAAAGCATAGGTAATGGAGAATGGATGCAGTCATCAATTTTTCAAGCTGAGTATGTAGTGAAAACCTATTTGGAGAGGTGGAATTTGTTGAGTACCTTAAAGAGAAAAGTAGACAAACTACAAAATGAAATAGGTCGAAGGTCATTTAAACTGGAGAAACACCTAGATGCTCTAGGTGAGATAAAGAGGATTGATACACAGATCTTGATGACCAACAGTATATTAGACAATAACACCTCCAAGTTGCTGAGTATTTGGTATGAAGATACAAGATTTGAATGTGATATACTGAAGAGATGCAGCAGAAAGTTTAGGGATATAAGTGTCAAGCTACATAATCAAATGGCACATGAGGCAGAAACTCTAGAGGCGTTGGAAGGAAAAGTAGAAGGGAAGATTGAAAACCAAGATGTGGATTTCACTGTCAAAGCCTTCCATGATAATTTTGAGCAAGTTACAGAGGACCCCTTGAACCACTTGACAGAGGAAGTGATGAACAAGGTCATGAGAATAAAGGTCAGGGTGGAGACTTATAATGAGACACTGAATAGAAGGAAAAGCAAGACAAAAGCCTTCCAGGCTAAATTCCATTCTCACAGACATGCAGTAGTAAAAGCCAAAGTACAGGATGGAGGTGAAAGTAACAGAGTTGTGTAGTTATATGAGTCCATCAGGGCAACAATAAAGGTACATATAAGAGATGATCTACATCAAAGTGACAGTGATAATGAAGATGAAGATGATGTAGAAAGTGAAGAGGAAGAAGAAAATGAAGAAGAAGGAGATAAAGAGTAAACAAAGATGCATCACAATGTAAACATATGCATAGTCTACTTATAAGTAGTAAGTTTTGCTAGATAGTTGCTAGTTGGAAACTTGTGCCATGGATGAAGATGTTGACTAAGTCAATGAAGAAATGTTGATCATTGATCTCAATAGATAAATCCTAACCATTGGTCATTTGTAACCGCCTTCTCTCTTTATTCTATAAAAGGGGATGGAGTGCACTCTTTTAGACATTAGAAACTTAATTGAAATTTGATTGCTGAAGAATTCAGGACTGATTTCAAGGTTATTGTGAATCTACATGTTTTTACATACTTAATGAAAGAGAAGCTGTTTGATTACAAATTATTGTAAATCTTGAGTAATTAGTGAATGAGCTCTAGATATATGCATTGATCAGCTGCATCCCTTGGAGTGCTTGTCAAGTCTGCTTATGTTGTTTTCATTCCTTGTTCCTTTGAAGTTAGCATCAACCATATCTAGCTGTGGAACAACCTGGTGAATTATGGTTTGATTTCTTCTCTCCATGACTGTATCTAGAATGTATGTGACTCAATAGCTAAAGGTTCATTAAAATTAGAAGTATTTCTTTGAATTTCATAACAAATCACCTCCATAATTACAAAATAACATACAATCTAAAGCAAGTGAACATAGAATATGCCTATATCTCATAAATAATTGAAAATACAAAGCATATTATGAGTGAAAGCATTTCAACTTGATATATATCATTCAAATATAGAAGTATATCCATGATAAACATATGAATATCCACTTGTAAGCACACTATTTGAATGAATACACAGTGTAGAAGTATATACAGGTTCAAGAAAGTAGATGCTCAGAAGAATTGATCAAACTTGTGAATATAATCATAATTTGTTCAGTATAGTGAAAATAACATCATTTGTGAAGTGAATTTACAGTAAGCATGTATACAATCGATCATTCAAATAGCATAAGACCCCTTAAAATAGAACATAGCGCATCACATCAAACTCTGAGTAATGTCAGACGATCATGACCTGATGAACAGAGCCTTGGAGTCATCAAATTATCTCAAATTGATTATACTTTGCAAGATAATAAAGGTTTGTTGTACAAATTTTTATGAGTGTTGTTATGATTAACAATCATAATCAACATAAATTGGCTCTAGAAGGAGGGCTTTCTTTCTGATTTTTGAAAGTAAATTAGTTGTATTTGTGTTTCTCTATGTTAGAAATGAGGTAATCTTCTCAAAGCTCATCATACATGTTCATGTTTTGAGTATTCATGAAAAGATTTGCTCATTCTATAGCAGTTCATGCCTTTTCGTCATAAATATTTTAGAATTGAGCATAGATATCTCAGGCTTTGCAATCAATCCTTGTGATCTTTAAAAATTGAGTTGTTATTCAGGTCTTCCTGCTAAATCTTTGTTGTATTGTGCTTGTGTTGCCTGATATCCTAATATTTGTGTGTGAAATCCTTATACTTGTTCATATTTGTAGTGTTTGTGCAAATATTACATAAATATCCAATCAGTAGAAGGCTTTGATCATAAATACCTCCTTTCCGAGAGTAGTTCTGTAGATCTTTATAGAAAACCAAGTCAAATTTCCATAAATTGTAGAAATCCTGGCTCTTAGGCCAAATACCAGGTCTAGAGCCAATGGACTTTTTGAGGATCTACCTATCCATGGACTTAGACCTAGAACTATAGACATTCATCACACTCCTGGTTCTAGCACATCAGAATCGTCACCGAGACATACTCCAATAACCCTTGTTGGATTGCAAACACCAGAGGACCACCTATAACACCTCCAGTCCAACCTCTGCCAATTACAATGTCATTCTTTGCTATAGAGTCACCTCTGACCTTCACTGCATATCATCATTTACCTAAAAATCTTGACAAGATTTGTCCTAAGTATCATCCATATCAGGATGCTGATGATCACATCAGAACATTCAAGGAAGCTTGTTGTAGAGCAAGGATTGAACATCAAGATGTGGTATGCAGATTATTTCCATTTTCCTTGGGAGAAGAGGCCTATAATCGGTATATCAATCTTGGTCAAGGTTCATTTGGTTCATGGGCTGCCTTGGAGAAAACTTTTAAAAATAGATTCAAGATACCTATAGATCCTTCAATGAATTATCACCTATTTGCCACAATCAAAAGATTTCAGGGAGAGCCTATTGCTAACTTCAATGCTAGATTCCAAAAGATGCTTTCAAAACTGGTAGCTCCATACACTGTAGTAAATGAAGCTGCTAGGAGCATATACTATTCAGCCTTGGATCCCCTGACTTCTATGTTTATTAGGAGGGCACATCCTAATGTCACAACTTTGGCAGGGGCTTTTGAAGAAGCTATAAAAGTCAATCAACAATTGATCCCTACTCCAACACCTAATATTTCCTTCCCACATCCTGCATATCCTGCATACCCTACTCAACAATAGACCAATGGAGTCATGATGCCTCCAGCTATAATGTCAAGTCCTTTACAAGTACCTCCACTTAGCATCATGCCGCCTCCAAATGGAAATGGCCAGATGGTACCATATCTAGGAAATGCACAAGTACCTCAGGATGTAGGACATAATAATAACCACTGTTCTTCCTTTTTCAAACCTCAAACAGAGAATGTAGTAGCCAAAGTTTAGGAAGAAAAGGAAGATATTAAAGAAATGTCAGCATAGTTGAGAAAATTGACAACTAAAATCATGCATTTGAGAAGTCAAAATTTCTATTCTCAACCAAATCAAAACAGAGGATATAATAATGACAGATCTGGATATCCTGATAGGGGATATAACAATGATAGGAATTACAACAATAACAATAACAATAACAATAACAACAGTGGTAACAATAATTCCCCTAGACATCCTAGAGTATGGAATACTAGGCCAAACAATGGTTCCTTGCCATCACCCTTAGATAATCAGCCTCCTAGTGAACCTAGTAGAAGCAGCCCTTACTAACTGGTGTAGGATACATAACACCAATGCTCATGCTAAGTTAGATTGTCCTCAATTTAGGATAGCAGCTAGTAGATTCCAAGCTAAGGTATCAAGTACTACAGGTAATCCTCCTTTTGTTGAAGGAAATGAAATTGTCCCTTGTGGCTATGACTCTCCTCTTGTATTGGAAAGTTTTACCAATCATCCTCATCAACAGAAAGCCTCGTCTCATGAGAATTACACCTTAGCATGTGAGGAGTCAACCATGGCTTTTGAAACAAATTATGTTTTTCCTTTTGAAAATGAGAATGAGCCATCAGTTGAACATGAGGAAGTGCATGCTTACCAGCAGCAATATTAGGGTAGACATAACTATAACCTGAGGAATAACTCAAATAGACCTATTGGTCCTTTGACTACATCTTTGCCTCCAAACAATTTTAACACTCCTCCTGATCCTAAGGCACATAATAAACCCTGGATTTCCTCAGGTTAATGCTCAATACTTAGCACCGCAAAGTGTAGTGGCAAAAACTAATAACTAATCTCCAGAGTCTGATAAATTGGTCACATACTTAGCAGATGAAATGAAAAAGATTAAAATTAGTCTGTCACTTTCAAAATTACTTAAAACCCCATCTATTAAGAAGGTGTTCATGAAATCTATAGATGGCCCTACACCAAAAGAGGATAGCCATCCCCTTAATCCAAGCCAGACCTTGAATAAAGATCATGCAGCTAAAGATACTAATGTTAAACACAGAACTTCAGCCAGTGTCCAAGCTACTGAAACTTCACACATGACCCTTTATAGGGATAAGACTGAGTCACCTCCATTTCTCCTTACCATAAGGATGTTCAGTAAGAATTTGCATAACTGCTTAGTAGATTCAGGGGCATCTACTAATGTAATGTCATTGTCTATATGTAATGCCTTAGGGTTACATCCTGCCAAGTCACTAAAGAAGGTAACTCAGTTAGATAAAACTGAGGTGAGTGTTGTGGGAGAATTAACACACATTCATATGCAATTAGCATCAGATCCAAGAATTCAATACTACATTGATATCCAAGTAGTAGATATCCCTGATACATATGGAATGTTGCTTAGCAGGGATTGGTCAAAAACACTTAATGGATACATGTCCACTAATTTTAGGCACATGTGGCTACCTTGGAAAGGGATTCCCAAACAAATTAGGATAGATGCTAAACCCTAGATGAAACACATGATTACTGAGTATAATAAAACCAATGAGATCATGTACGTAGATGTTGAACCTGGAATCTATATCATCAGACCCCAAATAGTCAAGATAGAAGAGATCCTCATGTATGATATTCAGGTTCATAATGATAATCTTCAGGATGATAGAGTGATTATAGAGTCTAATCATAGTTCAGATGATGATAATGAAGTAGATCATTTTAAGAACTTTGAAATGTACTTATCCAGAGAGATGCAATGTTTCTGAATGTTGAATGTGTCTAATGAAGATGTTTTGATTGAGGGATGGTGTAGGTTACATGATGAAGCACATTCTGAGAAAACTTGTGATGTCTGTCTAGATATGATGGAACTGGAACAAGCATGTAGTGAGAAAAGATTGTGATCACCCACAGTAAGTAGTACAGATAGTTCTAGTGATATTGACTCTTGTTCATCATTTGCAGGTGTAGAGGAATGCACATATCGGGATGGAAGTTACATTCACAATTCAGAAGAGATCTTGGTGTGCACTGAGAATACTTTTAAGAGTAAAAACAATATCACCCCAGGGACCGATTGTTTGATTGAACCAGATTATGAAGTATCTGATGAAGATAGAGATAGTAATTTAACCAAGTTTGAAGAGTTTCGATCTAAACAAATTCAGAAGATGCTACTATAGCATACTTCTCCACATGATGCTCTAATTGAAGGTTGGTGTAGGTTACATGAAATGCCACATTTAGAGACTACTTGTTCATTATGCTTGCACATTTTGAAAAAGTAGATGATGCTTTATTCAAAGGATCATTCTCTTGATAATGAGGAAGAAAAATAGATATCAGCTTCACATCAATCAAATAAGGTGAAGCTAGATAAGAATAAGTCACCAAAACTGAAATGGATATCAGGTGGTGCAACCGCCAGAGCTAAAAAGAAAAGAGAAGGTCTAGATAAACCTTTAACTAAAGATAAGCCATGGATCCTAAGGTTTGATGGATCTAAGTCAAAACAAGGAGTTGGAGTAGGAATAGATCTCATTGATCCAACCAGAAAATCCTATTTAGCAGCATATAGATTACAATTCCCATGCACAAATAATGTGACAAAGTATGAAGCTTTAATTCATGGGATATTATTTGTACTCAAAAAGAAAGTAAAGATTATGCATGTCTATGGAGACTCAGAATTGGTGGTAAGACAAATAAGATGCATATATTCTTGTAATTACAAAAGGTTGTCTAATTATAGACATAGGGTATGGGACTTGATAGAAGATTTTGATGCATTCAACATCACCCATGTGCCTAGAGAACAAAATCATAGAGCAGATGCCTTGGCTCAAGCTGCAAGTACTTTGGAGCCATTATCCATATCTGGTTTGAAGAGGTTTTCAGTTAAATTAATATCAGTACCTTCTGTACTAGATAATGTCATCAATCTTCAAGTGTTTGATGATGACCAGTACATTTTGGATTTTATATCAAATAGAGATGTGTTTGATGCACATATCATAGATCAAAGAAATGTAGAAGATCATACTTGGGAAGAAGAAGAGATCATGGATCTACCTAGTAACAAGATACCCAAGGGGATGATAGAATTAGAAAGAGCATTTGATTTAGATAATATGCTAAAACACAAAGATCTTCCAAGAACTGATGGAGGAGAATATGTACCAGCCAACATTGGACAAGATGAAGAAATAAGGAATGTCCTAATCAGCAAAGTGTGTAAAGAAGAAGAAATGATAGTGATAACCCAAGCACTTAAAGATTACATCCATTTTATCACTTGGACTTATGATGAGTTGAAGACTTATGATAACTCAATCATCACCCATACTATACCGTTGAAACCAGATGTCAAGCCTTTTAGACAAAAACATAAACCTATTAATTTCTTATTAGTACCCATCATTTTTGAAGAAGTAAAGAAATTGCTCAATGCCAGGATCATATTTCCTATGAGGCACTCCACCTTGGTGGCCAACCTAGTCCCTGTGAGAAAGAAAAATAGCAATATCAGGTTATGTGTAGACTTCATAGATCTGAACAGGGATTCTAAAAAGGATAACTATCCTTTGACTTCACTGGATGAGGTCTTACAAATAGTAAATGGTGCAAAGATGATGTCATTTCTGGATGGTTTCTCAGGTTATAACCAAGTGATGGTAAACAAAATAGATAGATTGAAGACTGCATTCACCACCAAGTGGGGCATATTTGCATATAGGCGCATGCCTTTTGGATTAATAAATGTTGAGCCACCTTTCAATGAGCAATGGATATAGCCTTCAGAGGGTTAATTGGTAAGTGCATAGTCATATATATGGATGACTTGACAGTTTTGTCTAAACAGAGGGGTGACCACATAGAAGACCTCAAGAAGGTACTTAAAAATGTGAACATTATGGTAAATCCCTAAATCCTAAGAAATGCATATTCGAAGTAACTACAGGTAAGTTACAAAGTGATTTGATAATAGAGAATGGATCATCATTGACCCTTCAAGAGTAGAATCAATCATGAAACTACAACTTCCAGGAAGCAAGAAAGAGCTGAAATCATACTTTGGTAAGATAAATTTTGTTAGGATACTAGTTTTGTAGAGATTGTTAGACCATTGAATGCAATGTTCAAGAAGGATGCCAAAATTGAGTGGGCTCCTGAAGCCAAAGCAGCTTTTGAGGACATCAAGAAAGCCATATCTGATGCCCCTATTCTGATCAACCCATATTATACAAAAGATTTTTACATATATTCATTTTCTTTAGAGCATACATCTACAACAGTATTAACACAAAGGAATGAGGCTAAAGAAGAAAAGCCTATAGTGTTCATGAGTTGCTCATTCAAGGATGCAGAGATTAGATACATGGATGTTGAGAGACAAGCTTTTGCTTTAGTCCGAGCAGTGAAGAAATTTAGGCATTACATTTTGAGAAGTAAGATAATTGTTGTAGTACTAGATGCAACAGTGAAAATGCTCTTAATGCAAAGTGAGCCTAGTGAGAATAGAGCTAAATGGATAATAGTCCTTCAAGAATATGATATGGACATAACACCCATGAAATTGGTAAGAGGACAAGCCTTGAGCCAAATGATATTAGAAATTGATCCTAACATCATAAGCCAACAATATGTGATAAACACTAGAGAAACTGAAGAATGGTATTAAGATATCAGGCATGTCTTGATTACTGGGAGATGCCCATCAAAATTGTAGGCCTCATAGAGGAGAGCCTTGAAGATAAGATCACAAAAATATATGATAAAAGGAGGAGTCCTTTTCAAAAGGAACTATGAAGGAATATATCTTAGATGCCTAGAAAGGCAAGAAGCAGATAAAGTGTTAGCAGAGTTGCATAATAAATTTGAAACTGCACATGGATCACATCTAGCTACTACCCATGCTATCCTGAGAGAAGGATACTACTGGCCCACTATCTTTAAGGATGTTGCTGAACACATTAAATGTTGTCATACATGTCAAGTTGTAGCTAATAGAGAAAGATATGCTGCTCAACCTTTACAACCAGTGATGGAGATGCACCCATTCACTCAATGGGGGATGGATTTCATAGGACCCATCAATTCTCCATCATCTTCAGGCCATAGGTATGTCTTGACTATCATTGATTATTGTACCAAGTGGACTGAAGCTATCAGCAGTAAGACATGCAATGCTGAGGATGTGATCAAGTTCTTAGAAAGCAACATAGTAACCAGGTATGGAGTTATTTATGCTCTAGTGTGTGACAATGGGCTTGCCTTTGCATCATTAAAACTATCTAGTTGGGCTTTTGATCATGGAATTATTTTGAAGTTCTCTTCAAACTATTATCTTCAAGGGAATGGACTAGCAGAGTCTACAAATAAGAACTTATTGAATATCATACAGAAATTGATAGAGAAAAACCCTAGGGAGTGGAATACCCTATTAAAGTATGCCTTGTGGGTGGATAGAACTAGGATGAAGGCTGCATTAGGAAACTCTCCTTATCAACTAGTGTACGAGGTAGATCCTATTCTCCCTATTAACCTAAAGATCCCCACATTGCAGTTTACACAAGAGTATCTAGGCATAGACAACAAACAAGAAGTCAGGTTACTTCAGCTAATGCACCTAGAAGAAAAAAGAAATAGAGCAATTGATCAATTTGCTAAACATCAGGTTGTTGTCAAATGCTGGTTTGACAAAAGAGCCAAAGTTAAAGCTTTTAAGATTTCAGATCTAGTCCTTATGTGGGATAAAGCACATGAAAAGAAAGGTGACCATGGTAAATTTGACAAACTTTGGATAGGTCCTTTTCAAATTTCAAAGATCCTAGGAAACAGTACCTACAAACTTAAGACTCTAACTAGTGAAGATGTCCCATTACCAGTTAATGGATAGTTCCTCAAGCATTACTTCCAAGTGTTAATTTTAGGATAGACAACTAAGAGGGGGGGGGTGAATCAGTTGTCACAAAACTTTCTTTTCTTTAAACACTTAAATCCTTTTGTATTTCAATAGCATAATAATAATTCAATCATGGAAGCACAATGCAATAATTCAAGAGCAGAAACACATTAACACATATGACACCAAGTTTTTAACGTGGAAAACCCAATTAAGGGAAAAACCACGGGGTGACTAACCCAAGATTGTATTCTCTGTTAAAAGAATATGAGGAATAAAATGGCACTTGCCAATTAGGGCTCACTACCCGAGCACACTACTCACAAGAGCCCCACTGCCTACATGAGACACACTATCTACAGAATAATAAATATTACATACTTGAACTGGAGATTAGCATCTTCACCATGCTTGATTTAGTTCCATTTAAGCTCAATACTTCCGCTCTGCCTTTCTCTCTTCTCTCTACCACATTCTCATTTCCACAGATACTTTGAAATGACTTCACAACTCTTATTTATACAAGACATCGACTTTGGGATAATCATCAAAGTCAGCACAATACATACTTTATTTTATTATAGAGAAAATACACAAATGCAACTTGACTTATTACAAAAGACTTCATGTGAATCACCACATTGTTGGCCACACATTTCTGGGAATTAAATCTTCTTTGAGGAAAATGCCATACTTCATAGAATATCTTCAAGATCATCCACAAGATGTGTCAAACATCATCATCAAGAAGTAAATCTTCAATGCAAACCACCAACATGAACTCGACACAATCTAGAGACCCCCACAAGCTTGCTTGAATCACCAAGAACATCCACACCGCTTCTGCTCACTGAAATCATTCTCTTCTTCATCTGGAACCTTAAGAACACAGTCTGTCATCACTATCACATTGGAATAAGTGCTTGCGGACCTCCAGACCATGAACTAATTGAGTTGTCAATTCACATTAAACAGTCCACTAAATCCACAGAACACGATATTGCATTTTTGGATCTCACCGGACCTATTTGTGTCACTCTGTCACCTCTAAACATCTGTCAGAACCAGTTTTACTCATATGGCCATAAATTCTTCAAATTTTCATGTGGACCTCTCAAATCTTGACTAGATCATGTTTAGACACATATCTACAAGCCCTTTTGTGCGCATTCTTTGATCTTCATCTATCTAGGATCTTCACTTCATAGAACTTCACTATCTTCACTATTCTTCTCTAAGACTAATTTTCTCAATATCCTCAGCACACTGCTCATCCAATCCTTGACATTAATGCAACAGGAGTATGTTGACATTAATGACAACACTAGTTAGGCCCATACTTGCAACAATCTCCCCCTTTGTCATTGATGGCAACATATGATGTGAAAAATTGTTTTAACCATCAAGACAAGAACTTCTCCTCACAGACTGACATAGCTCCCCCTATCAACAACAACCATTCACATGTCTTCTCTTCCTTTATTGCTCCCCCTTTGATCGGCAACCACTTTTTGTTTTTCACATATCTTCTCTCCCCCTTTGACATCAATGGCAAAGGGCACATACTTGTATTAATCTTCTAAATCATACAAACTGCTCCCCCTGAGTAGCAGCTTACTATCATCAATCCAGACCACAAGATATGACTATGAGATCCATCAGATTGATACACATCAATGCACCTTAATTTAGAACTGGAGGGGTAATAACCCCTAAATTCTCCCTGAGATACTCAAAGGAGTCCTTAGGTAGAGGTTTAGTAAAATTTCTGCAATCTGATCCTTGGAGGGCACAAACTCCAATCTGACTTCATTCTTGTTCACCTGCTCTCTCAAAAAGTGAAACTTGATGGATATATTTTTTGTCTTTGAATGCAACACTAGATTTTTTGATATATTTATTGCACTTGAATTATCACAAAAGATTGTGATAGGTTCCTCATACTCCACTCTGATGTCTCTTAGCATTTGCTTCATCCACAATACTTGAGTGCAACTACCTGCTGCTGCAATATATTCTGCTTCTATAGTGGACAGAGATATTGCCTCTTGTTTCTTTCTTAGCCAAGAAACCAATCTTTTCCCTATAAAGAATGCACCACCACTGGTGCTCTTCCAGTCATCCACATCTCCTACCCAATCCGCATCTGTATATGCATGAAGAGAGAAATCATGATCCCTAGGATACCATAAACCATACTTAACTATTCCCTTTAGATATCTAAGAATTCTCTTGATTGCCATGACATAATATTCTCTAGGATCAGCTTGGAATCTGGAAACAAGACCAACAACATTCATAATGTTAGGTCTAGTTTGAGTAAGATACAGTAGTCCTCCAATCATTGACCTGTACTTTTTCTAATTAGCCTTAGGAGATTCATCATCTTTGCTTAGTTTACATCCGGTTTCCATGGGAGTATTCATTGGTTTTGAATCTTCCATCCCAAATTTCTTCAACAATTCTTTCACATATTTGGTCTGTGATATGAAGATTCCTTTCTTTGTTTGAGTGATTTGCAGACCCAAGAAGAAATTCATTTCCCCAAACATAGACATCTCAAATTCACTTTTCATTTGATTTGTAAAGGCTTTGCACATACTATCTCTTCCTCCAAAATGATATCATCAACAAATACTTCAACAATCAAAATATTTTCATTATCAATTTTGAAGTACAAATTACTGTCAACAGTACCTTTGTTGAAACCAATCTTTAAAAGATGCTTATCTAGTCTTTCATACCAGGCTCTTGGGGCTTGTTTGAGTCCATATAGTACTTTCTTCAACTTGCAGACCATATCACCATGATCAAACAATTGAAATCCATCTGGTTGCTCAATGTATACTTCTTCCAAGTCACCATTTAGGAAGGCAGACTTGACATCCATCTAATATACTTTGAAATCCTTGAAGGCAGCAAAGGCAAAAAATAATCTGACTACTTCAATTCTTGCCACCAGAGCAAAAGTTTCTTCAAAATCAACTCCTTCTACTTGAGAATAACCCTTGTAGACCAATCTGGCTTTGTTTCTGACTACTTCACCATCTTCATTCAGTTTATTCCGGAAGACCCATTTGGTTCCAATCACATTTTTGTTTCTAGGTCTGGGAACAAGATCCCAAGTGTGATTTTTCTCAATCTGCATCAACTCTTCCTTCATTGCTTTAGTCCAACTTTCATCATTGTATGCTTCACTTTCTATCTTTGGTTCAATCTTTGAAATCAGATAGTACTTTTCTGAGTCTTGAGCAATCTTCTTTCTTGTTTGAACACCTTTGCTTTATCACCTATGATCTAGTCTTCAGAATGATTCAATCTTACATATTTGGGAATTTTGGGAATTTCTTGCACTTCTATTTCATGGATAGGTTCATTCAAGCTTATCTCTTCTTCCTATATTTCAGGATTCTCTAGATCAGTCTGGATCTAAATTTTAGAAGGGGTTTGAACCAAAACATCATTCTAATCATCTTCTTCATATTCATTAAACCTTGAGGGTTTTTCAATGCCTTCATCAACCTTCACATTTGTACTTTCTATAATCTTTCTTAATCTCTTGTTATAACACCGGTATGCTTTGCTTTGAGTAGAATAACCCAAGAATATTCTTTCATCACTTCTAGCATCAAATTTGCCAAGGTCTTCATTTCTTTTAATGTAACATTTACTACCAAAGACTCTGAAATACTTTACAGTGGGAGTGATGCCAAACCAGAGTTCATAAGGGGTCTTACCAGTATTGCTTTTGATTTGTACTCAATTAAGAGTATAGACAGTAGTGCTTATAGCTTATCTCCAGTAGACCTGAGGAATATTTTCTTCCATCATCATGGTTCTAGATGCTTCCTAGATGGTTTAGTTCTTTCTCTCCACTACTCCATTCTGCTGTGGAGTCCTTGGAGCAGATAACTATCTTTTTATCCCATGTTTCTCATAGAATTTTATGAACTCTCCAGATGTGAATTATCCACCTCTATTAGACCTAAGACACTTTATGTTTAACCCGGTTTCATTTTCTACCATAGCCTTGAATATTTTGAATTTTTCAAGAGCTTCAGATTTCTCTTTTAGAAAAGTCACCCACATCATCCGAGAATGATCATCAATTAGTAACATGAAATATCTATCAGCTTGCAAACTCCTAATTCTTGCTAGTCCACATAGGTTAGTATGTACTAAGTCCAACAATCCGGTAGAAGATTGTTCCTTACTTTTGAATGTGACTCTACTCTGCTTACCCAACTAACATTCTTTGCACAAATTGTTAGTAGGTTTCACTAGTCTTGAAAGACCTCTTATAGCCTGAGTGTTGCTTATCTTGATGATATTATCAAAATTCACATGACACATTCTCCTATGCCACAACCAACTCTAATCAATTTGAACAACTAAACAA
This sequence comes from Cunninghamia lanceolata, assembly GCA_027924645.1. Lineage (NCBI taxonomy): Eukaryota > Viridiplantae > Streptophyta > Pinopsida > Cupressales > Cupressaceae > Cunninghamia > Cunninghamia lanceolata. The sequence goes on from BSBN01000669.1 coordinate 4,245,485, forward strand.
CTTTTGCCAATACCAACCAAGTGGAACATGTTACCTTTTGTTTGAGTACCAAATGCAATCTCTGTTCCAGAACTTTCAAAGATCTTAGATTTTCCATTTTTGAATAAGAGATCATATCCTTTGTCCACCAACTACCCAACACTGAGAAGATTGTGCTTCAAAACTTCAACATATAGTACATCACTGATTTTGTTCTTTCAAAAAGAAATAGTTCTTCTGCCTCTGATTCTACCAACAGAATTATCACCAAATTTTACAACTCCTCCTTCATATCTTTCAAAATCTATGAACTTATTTTTGTCACCAGTCATATGGTGGGAGCAACAACTATCAATGACCCAATCATCCTTTTCTTCAACTTGGACAGCCAGAGCTATTTCTATCATTTTATGATTGATAGATTCAAAGGGCATTGGATCTTCTTTCTTGATGGCAATAAACACCTAGTCACTTCCGGATTTGTTTTTTGTCTCTAATTCATCATCTGTTACTCCATCATCATCTTCATGAACATAGTAACATTTCTTTTGGAATCTTGATCTGTTTGGATTTGTCCTTGAAAGTCTTTCTAGGCATCTTGAGGCAAAATGACCAATCTTATTGCAATTGAAACATTTGAAGGGCAACTTTCCTTCATACTTACCAGATCCTCTTGGCAGTCTTTTTGCAATAAGGGCTTCAAGTTGAGCAGCTTTTGCTTCATCTTCTTCTAGATCTTTTCTTTCTTTTTCATACCATGATAGTTTCTTTGAGGAGTTCTCTCCTGGATCATACCTTTGTTTGCCTTTTATAGAGGTACTAGCTTTGAATGTAGATTCAGTCTTGGGGGGTGCATCTCCAAACTCGGCTAATTCAAATGCAGCTAATTTTCCAACCAATTGATCTCTTGTGATATTTGATAAAGATCTAAACTCTTCAATAACAGCAACCTTGTGTTTGTAAGAAGGAGGTAGGGATCTGAGAACTTTGGCAACAATCTCATCTTCATCCAAGGTTCCACCAGCACACCTAATGCCACAAACAAGCTCATTAAATTTTGGCATAAATGTAGTGATATTCTCATCTTGATTCATCTTTAGGTTTTCAAATTTTCCTTTCAGACTCTATAGCTTGGCAAACTTAACATATTTGTCTCTTGCATGTAGAAGTTCCAGTTTTTCCCAAATCTCATATGTATTTTTTAAATCCATAACATTTGTCATCTTTGAATCAGATAAGGCACTTAGTAAAGCTTCTTTGGCCCGAAGATTGTCTTCAGCATCTTTGATTTCATCTACAGTTGTCAGACCATTCTTTGGAGGAACATACTTCTTTGAAGTTATGGTCCAATATTGCATTCCCATATATTGTAAGTGACATTCCATGCAGCTTTTCCAAAGAGTGTAATTAGTTCGATCAAACCTTGGACTATCCTTCTTGTAGGAAGACATCCTCGATCTCCTCAAGCGGTTAAGCTCTTTTAGAGGAATTTAGCTCTGATACCAATTGTTAGTTTTAGGACAGACAATTGAGAGGGGGGGTGAATCAGTTGTCACAAAACTTTCTTTTCTTTAAACACTTAAATCCTCTTGTATTTCAACAACATAATAATAATTCAATCATGGAAGCACAATGCAATAATTTAAGAGCAGAAACTCATTGACACATATGACACCAAGATTTTAACTTGGAAATCTTGGTTAAAGGAAAAACCACGGGGTGACTAACCCAAGATTGTATTCTCTATTAAAAGAATATGAGGAACAAAATGGCACTTTCCAATTAGGGCTCACTACCCGAGCACACTGCTCACAAAAGGCCCATTGCCTACAGGAGACACACTGTCTACAGAATAATAAATGTTACATACTTGAACTGTAGATTAGCATCTTCACCATGCTTGAGTTAGTTCCATTTAAGCTCAATACTTTTGCTCTACCTTTTGCTCTTCTTCTCTCTACCACATTCTCATTTCCATGGATACTTTGAAATGACTTCACAACTCTTATTTATACAAGACATCGACTTTGGGATAATCATCAAAGTCAGCACAATACATACTTTATTTTATTACAGAGAAAATACATAAATGCAACTTGACTTATTACAAAAGACTTCATATGAATCACCACACTGTCAGCCACACATATATGGGACTTCAATCTTCTTTGAGGAACATGCCATACTTCATAGAATATCTTCAAGATCATCCACAAGATGCGTAAAACATCTAGTTGGCCAAGATTAGGAAGAACATCATCATCTAGAATTAAATCTTCAATTACGAGCTCAATCATTAATGCGAACCACCAACATGCACTAGACACAATCTAGAGACCCCCAAAAGCTTGCCTAAATCACCAAGAACATCCACACCACTTCTGCTCACTAAAATCATTCTCTTCTTCATCTGGAACCTCAAGAACATAGTCTGTCATCACTATCACATTGGAATAAGTGTTTGTGGACCTCCACACCATGAACAAATTGAGTTGTCAATTCACATTGGGTTCCTAAACACTCCACCAAATCCGCAAAACAAGATATTGCATTTCTGGATCTCACCAGACCTATTTGTGTCACTTTGTCACCTCTAAACATCTGCCAAAATTGGTTTTACTCATATGGCCATAACTTCTTCAAATCTTCATGTAGACTTCTCAAATATTGACTGGATCATGTTTAGACACATATCTACAGCCCTTTTGTACGCATTCTCTGATCTTCATCTATCTGGGATCTTCGCTTCATAGAACTTCATTATCTTCACTATTCTTCTTTGAGACTAATTTTCTCAATATCCTTAGCACACTACTCATCCAATCCTTGACATCAATGCAACAGGAGTATGTTGACATCAATGACAACACTGGTTAGGCCCATACTTGCAACACCAAGCCTAAAATAGGGTCATGTAAGTCATATGTATCATAATGTGCATATTATATAGTTATTTGTATAGATTTTGTTTGTTTTTTGTGTTTTTTTGTTTGGTTTGTTGAGTTTTTGTTTTGGTTAGTTAAGATGATGCATCTTATCACCCTAAGAAACTAATCATATTGTTAGGATTCAAGTGATGAGAACAAATTCATATATATGTTATGACTCATTTTGAGGTGTATCTTTGATCAGGTCTGTGATATCCTTTTCATCATGGTGCCTTTTCTTAACCAAGGAGATTTTCACAATGACTCATCTAATAGCCTTGGGTTTGTGGAAAACATAAGTATAGGTGTTAAGTGAAAAATCTAAAGGGACTCCCTTGCTACCAATACAATCTCCAACCTAAATCAACAAGTGACCACACCTTGCATATTAAGCTTACATGATGATATCATATGAACAAAATAGATAAATATTAAAAATTTACAAGAATAAAATTAGGCCATCTAAATAACTCCCCTGAGGCTATAGACACCTGCTGGCAGTGGGGCTCTACTTAGGGAGATTGTATAGATAACCTTGTTGGGGCTATGGATGCCTGTTGGCAACAAGGCTCTATTCTAGTTGGCTATGAGGGATGATCCCAAAATATGTAGCTTAACACTAGTTACTCATATTTTCCATTACTTTCAAGATGAGGATAATTAATCAATTGCACACACTTGATCCCTTGTTAGCATTGTTGCAATAATGAACATTATATCATTCAGAAAGGTCATAATACTTATGCTTAGAAAGAGTTAAAATGCTATGTTAGAATGTGATCCCATCACTTGAATCATTTGAATTTGATTACTTTCTTTGGTGGCAAGTTGTTGTGTGGTTACACAACATGCCCTATTTTGCCTTAGCAAAACAAGGACACAACTTTTCTTTCTGCTTTTGCTTGCTTGTTTCTTGTTGTGGGCGGTTTGGTAAAATTAGTCAAACATGTCACCTTTGTTAGGGTATGGGAATCATAAGAGGAGGATAGTTGCCAAATTTAGTGTTTACTATCATAAACCTCATGGGTGGAAAGAGTACAAAATTCCAAGCAGGTTTGCCTTTTGGATCACCCCAATATTGTCTAAGGGTAGAAAGTTATGTTGAGTCAAAGTTTGGTCAACCTTGATATTTCCACGAGGGGGTCATATTTTTAAACATCGGTCATATTTGCTAATATCACCCAGAATTAGAAAATCACCTGATTACCATTAGATACCTGATAATGTGAATGTCAAAATTAAATAGGAGCTGGTATCTACCCGTCAAGAACCTCATGTATTCGTGGGGGGTCATATTTCCTAATATTAGTCATCTTACAAAATATCACCCCTACGCGAATATCACCTTGCACCAATATGACTATGATGTCATCCAATTCCAATGAGAAAGAAATCACCTTGATGGTGATGTAATCATTACACTTGATCCATGGAGGGTCATATATCCAAATATCTGTCATATTTTTCAATATGACGATGACGTCACCAAAACCTAATAACTAAAGAGCATTGATGGCATGATGATGTCATCATGATTTGGCCCTGAGGAGGTCACATTTTGAAGTATCCTTGATCTTAATTTCATGACCTGATCTATCTTCTTGGTCAAAGGTTGACCATATCACCCCGATCTTTACTAAACGATTATCCCGTGCAAGAGGGGGGTCATATTATCTATTAGGGGATCATATTTTTAAATATCCCTGATCTTCAAAAGATCACCCTTTGGCATTAAATGCATTCAAAATGGTAGATGAAGCCTCACCAATTTCAAATACAAATTCAACACTTGGCATCATCTATGACCTTCATGCAAATAATCAACGAATTCGATCAGAACAACACATCTACCCTAATTTGTCATATTGATCCATTTAAAAGTAAAATTTGAAGGTTATTTTCATTTACCCTATGATTAATTGAGAATTATAGAGCTCTGGAAGTCAAACCCTTATTAGTCACCTACTAGCAGATCGTGATCCTCAATGTAACGTAATGAAATGGGTGACCCCGCACATTTGCAATTTTCCTGTTATCAGTCATATAATTAGAAAGGAAAGAGATATCAGGTAAGTAATTTCAAAACACTCTCCATTTTCATCTTCTACAAATATCTAGGTAAAATGATTCTTTACTAAGTAAATTCACAAGATGATGCATGAAAGAGTTAAAATGATGAATAGTAGCTAGGAGAGGCATGATATTGTTGAATGTTCATAAAAGCACCATAGGGTAAGACATGCATATGTCTATTGCAGGAGTCAATGGTAGAGGTTAGATATAACAGATCTGAGGCCAAGTTCTTGAAACCTATGTTCATACGGCCAAAGGGAGTGGAGTTCAGATATGGTGTTATCAGTGACACACATCAGGGACAAATAGACTTGGATGAATGGTCAAGGAAATTGGACAATGATATTGACCATCCTATATTGGATAAGGTATTTACAATAGGTATGTGACATGCAACAAGATTCCCATATGCTATGGATGCCATTGAGCTAGTAGTAGAATGTGCCAAAAACTATAACCCTAGAACCAGGAGAGTAGAAAAATATGGCAGGGTATATGCTGACTCTTCAGTCAAAGGCATCACTGCTACATTCAACTTGCCAATGGGAAATAACGTAATAAGTGTAGACCTTAGAAAGTTAGAGGAGGGCTAGGAAAAGAATATATCAGTGGAGGGCAAAGAACAACACCTACACAACCTCGGCCAAATTGCTAGTTTACCTATACAAGTTTGATTTTGATGATGAATATCAGTATATAATTGCCCTGTTGAGTAGGATGACCGGAAGACTTCATGCTGGTAACTTTGAGAACTAGATGTTTGGAATTATCTAGATGGTGTTATACTCAAATAACAAGCCTCTATGGGCCAAAATCATCAGTGATTGCCTAGATGAGGGGATGAGGAAGTTGTGAGGTAAGACATGCATATTTTACATGACCTCCTACATTGTGTATTATTGTGCTTTTCGAGGAACATTTGATGCCCTACAAATAGTAGGCAAGGTAGGAAACAACATTGGTGATGTACATATATGGGATCATTATCCCCAATTATGGAAAAAGGCATACCTCCAGGATTACAAGTTGGTAACTGATGCATTTTCGATGCATCTGGTCAGAACAATGGAGGACCGAACCAAGAGACTAAGCATGGAAGCTCAAGAAATTGTTTACAAGTATGGAGCTTGGTTTATCCAATTCTCCACTTTTTCATATATAAGAATTGAAGGATTTGAAGGATAGCCCCTCATGTTGCCAAGATACCCCACTAATAGGGTCATCTTGATGGAATTTGTCAAACAAGTCTCCACTACAGTTGAAGCTCAAATAGAATAGAAGAAGATCCCTCCTGTACTATTCCTAGTATACATAGGTTGGTACTTATGCCCAGATAGATAGAGCATCAAGCATGCTATGGGAGGGCTGAAACTCATGTACTTGCAGCCATTCCCTATCACCAGGTCATATGACCCTTATGGTAGAATGCAGAAGCTGTTAGGAAAATAGATACATCAAACGCATCTAGAGGACTTATGGATTGACTTTGATGATGAGGCAGAGGTGAGGAGAATAAATTATCAAAGGCTCACCCTAAATCAAATTAGGACCTTTGATTGCATCCTAGTGCCCGCACAACTACATCATGATGATGGAAAGATAATGTCCAATGAGTATGAGGACAAGAAGGTGTATAATGACACCATTTCAACCCCTGATCTGACACAACAGAAGGAGACCTCCTTAGAGCAAATAATGCAAGGGGTCATTAAACTGACCCAAAGTTGGGTAGATGCAGAGATTTCCAAATTGAAGAAGAAGGGCATGGCCCTCATATTTGATAATAAGAAAAAGAGACAGGAACTGTCAGATGAAGAATATGATGATTTTCTTATTGAGAAGAGAAAATCTAATGGAGAGAGATTACGCACTCAAGAACAAAAGCTACCATCCAAGGGTAAGAAGGTGGAAGATGAACAGAAAGGGGTGATCATCAAGAGGCTTACATCAAAAGGTGATGGGGCATCCACATCATAGCCACCACCTGACAAACAAAAGACCAAAAGGATAGTGAGGCTTGTTACTAAAATTATAAGGAGACAGGCAGAGGTTGAGGCTTTACAAGATGATTTAGAAGAAGGTAATCCCTTAGAAGGTGAGCAATTGAATAAAGAGCCTAGGGATGATGACTTGTTGATAATAAGCAAGAAAAGAAAGAAGGTATTGTAGACACCACCACCCAAAAAGCAAAGGACAACAATGAGGGAAGATGTTAACACTGACCCCATCATGTTAATGGGAATGGGTGGTGAGGCCTTCAGGAGGAACCCCAGCAAGATCCCCCTCATGAGAGGGTACATGAGGAAGAAATTAGGAAAGAACAAACCACCAAGGGCTGAATTTAACACAGGAGCACAGGACACCCAAGATACAAGGGGTGATCATCAGGAGCCTAAGGGTAATGTACCTCATTGGTTGCAACGAGAGATACATCTGCAACAGGTTGAGGAGGTACAAGATTTTGATGTATCTACATTATTTGTTGGGAGCATGATGAAGCCCAGAAGAAAGACTAGGCTAATGTCTGCAATCAAAAGGGATCTTAATACAGGTAAGAGAACTACACTAATAGCTCTATCTACAGTTGAGAAAGAGAAAGGCGATATAGGCCTTGAAGATTTTTAGATCACTAATGTTGATCTAGGTTTTGGAAATGAGGAGCAAGAAGGTCAAGAAGGAAAGGACATTATTGACTCTAACACAAAGGGTGAAGAGAGAAAAGGAGAAGAATAAAAAACATAAAGAGCACATTGCTCAACTGCATTCTTTTATTAAAGGGTTAATTAATCCTGATCATGCCACCCGACTATCCATTATATCACAAAAGAAGGTTACTAGATTGGACCTGATGAGGCATAAAGCACAGGTAATGGAGAAGTGGATGCTGTCATTAATTTTTCAAGCTGAGGATGTAGTGAAAACCTCTTTGGAGAGGTGGAATTCGTTGAGTGCCTTGAAGAGAAAAGTAGACAAACTACAAAATGAAGTAGGTTGAAGGTCATTTAAACTGGAGAAACACCTAGATGCTCTAGGTGAGATGAAGAGGATTGATACACAGATCCTAATGACCAATAGTATATTAGACAATAACACCTCCCAGCTGCTAAGTATCTGGTATGAAGATACAAGATTTGAATGTGATATACTGAAGAGATGCAGCAGGAAGATCAAGGATATAAGTGTCAAATTGCACAATCAAATGGCACATGAGATAGAAACCCTAGAGGCGTTGGAAGGAAAAGTAGAAGGAAATATTGAAAACCAAGATGTGGATTTCGCTATCAAAGCCTTCCATGATAATTTCAAGCAAGTTGCAGAGGACCCCCTGAACCACTTGACAAAGGAAGTGATGAACAAGGTCATGAGAATAAAGGTCAGGGTGGAGACTTATAATGAGACACTGAATAGCAGGAAAAGAAAGATGGAAGCCCTCTAGGCTAAATTTAATTCTCATAGACATGCAGTAGTAAAAGCCAAAGTACATGATGGAGGTGAAATTGACAGAGTTGTACAGTTATGAGTCCATCAGGGCAACAATAAAGGTACATATAAGAGATGATCTACATCAAAGTGATAGTGATAATGAAGATGAAGATGATGTAGAGAGTGAAGAGGAAGAAGAAAGTTAAGAAGAAGGAGATAATGAGTAAACAGAGATGCATCACAATGTAAACTTATGCATAAGCTACTTATAAGTAGTAAGTTTTGCTAGATAGTTGCTGTATACACCTAAAAATGACACGATTCATCCTAGATAAATATTCTAAATATTTATTCCATTCTTCTATCAATTAAACAAATATTCTAAATTTATTTAATCGATTCACTATCCTACAATTAAATAAAATCATTTTATTTAATTAAAATCCCTAAATTCTTCTAATGTCTAAAATCACAAAATCCACCTCATCTCCTCCACCTCACCATGTTGCACATATAATTAAATATTCTTAATATTTAATTAGCTAATATCCTCTATTATCTAAAATTGAATTCTTAATTCAATTGTCCCCCACCATTATCCAAAAATGAATTCTTAATTCAATTTTCCCCCACCATTGAATTACAAATTCAATTATTCTCCACTCATTGAATTAGAAATTCAATTGTCCCCCACCATTGAATTACAAATTCAATTATTCTCCACTCATTGAATTGAAAATTCAATTGTCCCCCACCATTGAATTACAAATTCAATTATTCTCCACTCATTGAATTAGAAATTCAATTGTCCTCCACTATTGAATTGAAAATTCAATTTGTCCTCCACCAAGTTGAATTAAAAATTCAACTTGTCATAACCCACTCTTCCCAAAAATGAATTTTTAATTCATCCATTATGAATTAAAGATTCACTTTTATTCCTAGCCATTGATCTTCATATCTTCTCTCAACCGTTGATCCTCATTCTTCCAAGTCTATAAAAGAAGCTTCATCCCTCCATTCTAATCATCTAGGCTATTCGTATTGTTACTCTACAGAATTCTACCCGCATGCCTTTGGCACCCCAATACTATTTTCTTGAGATCACCCTTTTGCTTTGAAGCTCTACTTCATAGCAATATCTATCAATATAGCCATTTACTATTGACATCCTACAATGCAGCTAAAAGAGTGCACTCACTGAGGACCTACTTCATCAGCAAAGGACGGTTGTAATAGGTGAACAACAGAAGCTTTGAAATAGGGAAGGTTTGCATTGTTATTCATTTGCTTCATTTCCTTCTATCTTTCTTGTTTTCATTATTTTGTTGATGTTTGGGTTTGATATTGTTCATTTGATCAATCTGATTTTCCCATTCACATTTTGGCACCCACCGTGGGGCCTTGCCCCATTATCTCATCAAAATCTGAGCTTTTTTTTTTGAAGGGAAGGTTCCGTATAGGTCACGCACAGTCACGCACAGGCTACTTCGGTGCATTTGAACATTTCTGCGGTGCATATACCCACTGTTACGGCACTTCCATTATTCCTGCGCTTCTATGTATTCTTGCTACGCTTCTATTGACTATCTCTGCGCATTTAGTCACTGAACCTGTGCATTTGTAATAAGTAAGGGTTTTAGTGTTTTTCTAGGAAAGTTTTCTAACGCTAACCTTTTCGCAGGTGTTCTTTGGAGATGTTTTGCAGGATAGGCTTAGGTTTTAGTTCCATATAGTTGCATCTAAATAGTTCACACTTCACTTTCTAAGGGATAGTAAAACTGATGTTCATTCAAATCCTCACCTAGCTCTAATTAGGAAAGAAGTAACTGGATCATTTGTTTCTTGCATTGCAACACTTTCCAAGTTATTGCTATCTGGGATTAAAACTGAACTCACCATTGATTTTGGGGTTAAAATTGAACTACTACTATCTCGTTGGACCAAAACTTCAAAGTTAACTATTTCGTGCTATGAGGATTAAAACTGAACTCACCATTGATTTCTGGGTTAAAATTAAACTACTGCTATCTCGTTGGACCAAAACTTTAAAGTTAACTATTTCGTGCTATGAGGATTAAAATTGAACTCACCATTGCTTTCTGAGGATAAAACTGAACCAATGCTATCTTGCTAAAATCACTTCAAAGTTCTAAGCTTGAGTAGATTAGCCCATTTAGTTTTTCTACTTTTAAATAGGTTGGATTAATCAGTGTCTTCTGTGCTTGACGAATGACAATAGGCTTATGCTCTCCCCTTTACTAGGTGATCAGAGTGCTAGACTTGTCATTCTATCTATTTAACCTTTAGGAGGGGCCTACCCTTGGATGCACGCTTGTCCAAGTGGGAATGACCCTAAGTGGTAACAGGCTAAAGCCAAGCCCTACCAAGCCACTTAAAATAAATTGTGCTTGAGGTGAAAACTTCCTACAACAAGTGCTGCTATGTTACACCAATGGCCAACCTCCCCCAAAACCCTCACAGGTGCAACCTTTGAGGCTGGGAGACTCCACAACGGAGAGTAGTGCCGCCGCATGTGTAACCACTTGAACGGTTTCCCGCATTAAATACCTCTTGTTCTAGTGGCCAAAATCTTTTATAATCTATTTCTAGCCTAGGATCTTTGTGCTTGCTTTTGTTCAAAAAAAAAATCTTTTTTTTCACCATATCTTCCTTGTTTTCACTCCATTTCCTCTGAAAAATCACTGAAACCCCTGAAATTCCATTCTACATATTTCCTTCCTTGAGGACCATATCCCAAATTCCCCTTATCAAAGCCCAAAATCCTAAATTTGTCTATTTTTAGGGTTTGTCCTAACTTCTTCAATTTTCACCCAAACACCTTCAAATTTGGCCACAATGTTCATTTCCCATTTCTGCTCCCTTGTCCCTCTTCGACAATTTTTCTCATTCTTTCACCCCACTTCTGAAATCCCAATTTTTCTACTTCCCTATCCCTTAGAAAGTGTCCAAACCCTAGTCAAACCCCCATTACCCATCTGAGTTTTTCCCAAATCCAAATTTTCCCTTACTAAAAAAGTTTTTGTTTCTGTTTTTCTATCCATTCCCAAAAGCAAAAAAAAATAAAAAAACAAAAAAAAATTATTTAAAAAAAAAATCCTGGTTATGGTTGTCCAAAATAGAGAAAAAAAAACCACAAAAACAATGAAAAACCATAAAATATTCTTTGTGCTTGCTATGTTTTCTTGCTGTTAATTCATAAAATCAGATCAAGAAGGCCTTTCCAAGCCAAAAAAAAAATATACCCAAAAAAACAACAGAAAAATCCAAAATTTTGCCCAAAAAAATAGAGCTGTGCATATACCCATTTCTGCTGCACATTTGTTTCTGCGCATACACAACAGTGAGCACATGCACTATTTTTGAGAAAATATTTTTTGGAGCACCCATTTCATCCTAGCTTCACTTTCTGAGATCAGATTCAACCTTGCAGTCAGTCTTCATCCGTTTCACCCAAAGTGTCTCTCTCCCGTCAATCACCCATTCACCTCCTGTCAAAGTGTAAGTCAATCTATTCCATACCGGTTCAACATAGGTCCTTTTTTTTCGTATCATTAGTGAATTCATGTAAGCCTAGTAGGTCATAGTACCTTTGCTAGTAGTCTTGTTGAAATGACTAGTCCCTACACAGTAAGACAGGTACCGGCTACCCTTACTAGTGGCTACTGTCGTGTGTCAACCGTCTTACTTGAAGTCATTGAGCGAGAAAATCCTTTGTCCAAGTCCTGCCCTAGGTATCCCATTCACAACAGTCTCAGTTGGCACCTTGCCATAATTTCTAATCCTAATCCACTCCATCCCACGTCACCTTGCATGGTCCTTACTCGATCCCAGTACAAAAAGCAAATAGAAATGGCCGGCTTGTCCAATCACATCTTTCCACCTCATGATGGGGATGAAGAAATTTCTTGTGAAGAATATGAAGCGCACATCCAAGATAGAAAATTCCAACACCTAATAGAGAAGGCGCTCCAAGAAGACCCTCATAAGTATTTCCATCATCTTTCTAGCCTTGGAATCAAACTCCCCGCAGACTTTGATATAAATACAATCATGGAAACTGTAGACAATGATCATGAGAGGGGTACAAATGATAGAGGAAAGAAACCCATGGATCAAAATGCTCCTATGGAAGAAATGCGAAAATAACTCGAGAACCTCACACAACAAATATCAGATCTTAAGACGGGTACAAGTACCAAGAACTACTCCTTGGAAGACATAGCTCCTTATCCTTTTGACAAAAGTCTGGACATGAGACCATTCCCCTACAGGTTCGAGGTGCCAAAGTTTGATAAATATAAAGGGAAGGGGGACCCTAGAGATCATATCCAGGAATTCACTGTAGCATGTTTAGAAGTAGCTCACAATGAGACCTACTTGATGAGACTATTCCCAAGATTTTTAGGTGGTCAAGCTATGGAGTGGTTCTCACGTCTCCCACCCAGAATCAAAACTTTTGATGAACTTGTCAATAAATTTATAACACGCTTCTCTTACAACATTGAACACGAGGTATCAATGCTAGATCTATGCAACACCAAACAAAAGAGTGGTGAGTCATTCGCCACCTTCTTACAATGATGGAGATAACTAGCTAGTAAGTGTTCTTATGATATGCCTGAGAAGTAGCTATTGGAGATGTTTGTCCACAACCTAAACACTGATCTTAGCTATCAAATACAGATACAATGCCCTACATCATTCACAAAGGTCATTGAAATGGGCTTATTCATCGAAAAGGCTATGATCACTAAAGGAGCTATCAAGATATACAAGGACACACCTACTTCCAATTACACAATGGATAAATCAAAGTTTTGGACCAAGAACAAGAATGTGGTCAATGATGGGGTAGTAAATGCCAAGGCGGCAGCTCCCAAGCAACAACCCATTTTCACTCTCAAGGGAGAAACAAACAATGGTACACTCAACAAGCCACCCTCAAGGGAGCCCAGACCTTGGTTCAGTTCAAATCCAAGGAGAAAATTCACACCATTGGGTGAGTCTCAAGAGTCTGCACTAAGGAAGTTGTTGGCTAACAACGAAATTTCTCTACCGCCAACAAGTGATTACGAGCCTATAGTCAAACCTCCCTACTGGAAGGACACAGACTATTGTGAATATCATCGAGGAAGGGGGCATACAACTAACAACTGCATCTACCTCAAAAATGTCATACAAGATATACTAGATCAGAATCAGGGAGGGACACAACAACATACCTCCAATGAATCTCATGTGGCCTACAGGGATCCACTTTTGAACCACAACAGGCCATAAAACAACAACAACAACGACGACCACAACAACAATGGCCACAACAACAATAACAGTTACAATAACAACGACAACAACAATAACGACAACAACAATAATCGCAACTAGCCAAATCAGAACAGCGGGACTAGTAATGCCAACTATGCAAGTGTGCCATTTGACTACACCATAAACTGCATTTCTGAGAAAATTCCACAAGTCAATGTCATCTCACCCAACCAACAACCAAGACCTAATAGAACTGGTTGTAGCATAATTACCCGCAGTGGTAAAGTTATGCTCAATACTGCCCCTCCAAGGTCGTCACCATCTCCATCCAATTTCTATCAATACAATGTCATCGACCAGTTACAGAAAACTCTGGCTCACATTTCTATATTGGAGCTATTGCATCTATCTCCTTCTCATAAGGAGATTCTTGAGAAAGCCTTAGTGGAAACCACTGTCCCCACTAATCTAGCCCAAGAAAAGTTCCAAACCATGGTAGGCAATCTGACATCCTCCAACTCCATATCATTTACTGAGTAAGATGACCTCTCTGTATCCCAACCTCATAACACCCCCTACAAATTGTTGCATTCATACACAAGCACCGCATCAAGAGGGTTCTCATTGATGGGGGTGCTGGTTTAAATATTTGTACATTAAAGCTAGTCCTTGCACTGGGGTTCTCCAAATAGGCAGTTGATCCAAGGAGGAAAATTACCATCAAAGCATATGACGAGGAAGAAAGAACCACAAAGGGAACAATTGTCCTACCCATTCAAGTGGGACCAGTAATAAAAGATGTGGTGTGTCAAGTCCTTGATCGGGAGCTCGCTTATAATATCCTACTAGGGAGACCATGGATTCATGCCTTGAAGGCTGTCCCCTCAACCTATCATCAATGCATTAAGTTCCCACACAATGGCAAGCAAGTCACCATTCAAGGCGACCCTGACCCCTACCAACACTGCAATTATTTCCATGCAAAACCTGAATGTGTCATACCCAACAACAGAGCATACATGTCCCCTACCCTGCGACAGGACCATACCGCTGAAGCTTCCTCCTCAAAACCAAAAGAGCAAAATATTACCATAAAAGAAACTGGGGTGGGAGAATACTCAATTGAGCATAGTCTCAATCTTGCCAAGCTACCTTTGCCTCCTAGATCTTTTGGCCAACCCAGACATGTTCCAAAGCCATCTACTCCTCCTGCAACTCCCGCAACTCCCTTTGTAAAATGGAGGACCTTATCTAATGAAATAGAGGAGCGAGATCTCCTGCAATGGCTTTATGCTGAAGAAGAAAACACACCCCAAGATCCACCTAGACTCCCAACAAAACTCTATGGGCAAGGTGAGACTATTCTGCACAGGATGGGATATGAAGGACAAGGTCCCATCGGCCTCAGAAAAGAAGGAATCATTGAACCTATTCAACCTTCTTCATCCTCATCGGCTAGAAACACAAGTGGCCTAGGATACAAAAGCAAAGGCAAAGCCAAAGAAAATGCCTGTCTTGTAGAAATGATCCAAACAGTCCAAGAAGACAGTGACACAGATTCCAATGAATATGAATGGGACGAGCTAATAGAGCACTCCTACGATGGCAAAGAGGTCGACACCATCCAAACTCTTAGCCCCTACCGTGAGGGACAAACGCAATGGAACAGACCACTGGAGTCTGATTTGCCCATCTCTGAGATTATACCTTTTGAGGAAGGTTCAAATTCCATCGCAATAAACAACTTGGAGGAAGGTACCATCCTGAACATCACCCATTCCTATACTCCTAGCATATCCATTCACACCATCAATGAATCAGGCCTATCCTCTGATTCCATCCCCCTTGTACATCCTGAGCTTATTAACTGGGATCTGTGAGGAACTCCCCAACTAGACATGTTCCAAAACGATGATGCTTACATTGACTATATGAACCTTAGGGACCACCTACCCAAAGGAGATCATAAAGCTGGTTTCTCTATTGAACTTAATACCATGGCTTATTTCAGAGAGGGTGCCAAGCCTTCCAATCACAAAAATATCAAAATAAAAACGGGATCTGACGGTGAAAACTATTTTATGGTAGTGTCAAATCCCAAAACAATAAAAAGAAAAGACGCATCTGAAGGTGAAAACCCAACTGTGGCACCTAATGATGGAAGGCTTGACACTCTCCCTGATGACATGCATCAGGAGAAGTCTCAGATTGTTGTGGAACCTACAGAGCCAGTCAACATTGGTACAGAGGAACAACCTAAAATCATTCATTTTGCTAAATCTCTCACTCCACCAGAGAAAACCAGGTTTGTACCGTTCTTCAAGGAAAAGAGGGGCAGCTTCACTTGGTCATATGCAGACATGCCAGGTCTAGACCCAAACTGGATTCTACACCATCTTCCGTTAGACCCAGGAGTAAAACCAGTGAAACAAAAGCTTAGAAAGATGCATCCACACATAGCACTATTGGTCAAAGAAGAACTCAAGAAATTACTAGATGTAGGGTTCATTAGAGCTATAGACTACCTGGAGTGGATATCCAACATTATGCCAGTGTCCAAACTAGATGATTTCAGAGACCTAAACAAAGCTTGCCGCAAGGATGATTTTCCATTGCCGAATATAGATATCATAGTCGACTTGACAGCAGGGCATACCATGTTATCTCTCATGGACGGTTTCTTAGGGTATAATCAGATCAGGATAACACCAGAAGACTAGCACAAGACAACCTTCACTTGTCTGTGGGGCACTTTTTGTTGGAACGTCATGCCATTTGGGCTAAAAAATGCAAGGGCCACATATCAATGTGCTATGACAACTATATTCCATGATATGATGCATGTAACAATGGAGGACTATGTCGATGACATCCTAGCAAAGTCACTCACAAGAGAATCACACCTGGATGTGTTAGAAAAAGTCTTTCAGAGATTAGACCAATTCAAAGTCAAGTTAAACCCAAAGAAATGTGTGTTTGGAGTCACTTCAAGCAAGCTACTAGGTTTTATCATGTCAGCAAATGGAATAGAGGTGGACCCCGCAAAAGTCAGGGATATCACAGACATGCCACCTCCTAAGACTCTTACACAACTAAGATCGCTACAAGGCAAGCTGCAAGCAATCCACAAATTCATATCAAAGCTGGCAGACAAGTGCCATCCATTCAGCCATCTCCTGCACAAGAACATTCCATTCAGATGGGATGAGAAATGCAAAGAAGCATTCAACAGGCTAAAGGAGTACCTTATGAATCCACCCATTCTCATGCCTCCAATCCAAGGAAAACCTCTAATTCTCTACATATCTGCTACACCTACTACTCTTGGAGCTCTTCTAGCGTAGCAAGATTAGGAGAACAAGGAAAGAGCTGTATACTACATCAGTCGAACCTTAGTGGGATACGAATTGCAATACTAACAAGTAGAAAGATCATGTCTCACGGTAGTTTTTGCTTCACAAAAACTCTGACATTACATGCTTGCACATCCAGTAAAACTCATTGCAAAAATTGACCCACTGAAGTATCTCCTAAGCAAAGCAGCTCTCACAGGTCACCTAGCCAAATGGGTAATGCTCCTGAGTGAATACAACATTGAATATATAGATAGAATATATAGATAGAAAAGCTATCAAAGGGCAAGTCATTGCTGATCAGTTAGCAGAGGCACCGCTACAGGACACCACCCCAATGCAATTTGACTTTCCAGATGAATCCTTATTCAACATCTCAACACATTCCTAGAAGCTCTACTTTGATGGGTCCTACACAAACCATGGATCGGGGGTAGGAATCTTGTTTGTAACTCCTCATGGAGAAACTATTCCGAAGTCTTACTATTTGCTATTCCCATGCACCAACAACATAACTGAATATGAAGCCCTAGTCATTGGTATCAAGATGGCAATCGAATGGAAAATCAGAGAGCTACATGTCTATGGTGATTCTCAACTAGTGATAAATCAGGTCAATGATGATTACCAAACCAAAGATGAAAAGCTTGTCCCTTACAAGAGAATGGTCAATGACTTTAAGGAATACTTTGTGATCATCTCTTTTGAGCAGATACCTCGAATTGAGAACAAAGCTGCAGATGCCATGGCAACCATTGCATCCCTTCTTGAGATTCCAGAGAATGAGTCATGGTATGAGTTCTTAGTAGAAACTATTCGACAGCCAGCTTATGATCTTCTAGAGAACCATACCATATGCCTTTTAGTTGGATCTGATTCACCTTGGTATAGTAAGATTTATACTTATCTCAAGGACAACACCTTCCCACCTAACCTAACTTCAAACCAACGACAGACCTTTATACGCCAAACCTCTCGCTATACCATTATTGTTGATACCCTATACCGACGTGGTCTAGATGGTACTTTACTCCATTGTTTAAAACGAGAAGAATCCATAATTGCTTTGCAAGATGTACATGAAGGGATTTGTGGAACACACTCTAGTGGTCCTTCCTTGGCCAAGAAACTCATGCACCTGGGTTATTACTAGCCAAACATGGAAACGGATTCATATCAGTTTGTTAAGAAGTGCAAGCAGTGCCAAATACATGGGAACTTGATTCATGCACTTGCTCAAGAGTTGAGACCTTTAACAACACCCTGGCCCTTTTGCCAGTGGGGACTTGACCTTGTGGGAAAGATTCATCCACCCTCTTCCAACGGCCACAAATTCATCATAACCGCCACGAGTATTTCACAAAGTGGATTGAGGCCATTCCCCTAA
Source organism: Cunninghamia lanceolata (assembly GCA_027924645.1). Taxonomy (NCBI): domain Eukaryota; kingdom Viridiplantae; phylum Streptophyta; class Pinopsida; order Cupressales; family Cupressaceae; genus Cunninghamia; species Cunninghamia lanceolata. The sequence continues at coordinate 4,263,916 of BSBN01000669.1, forward strand.
CCACCGTCATAGGCAAACAAATTTCCTCTTTCATTCTGAATTACATTATCTGCAGATATGGCATTCCTTCATCCATCATAATGGATAACGGAAGACCGTTCAAAAATTAGGATGTCCAAGAACTCTATGAGCGTTTCAAAATCTAACATCGTTTCTCCTCTCCATACTACCCCCAAGGTAACGGCCAAGCTGAGGCATCGAATAAAACCATTCTGAAAATCCTAAAGAAAACCATCAATGATGCTGGCCGTGATTGGCATGTCCAACTCAATCCTGCTCTGTGGGCCTACAGAACCAATATACGCACTCCCACAGGTGCTACACCCTACGCCCTTGTCTATGGTTCAGAAGCCATCCTTCCCATTGAGGTCGAACTACCCTCTCTCAGGGTGTCGTTGAAAGGTCTTATATCAGACGAAGAATACAGAATCTCCAGATTACAAGAACTAGAGTTGCTGGAGGAAAGGAGACAGAAAGCCTTTGACCATCTCAAAGCATATCAACAAATGATGTCAAGAAGCTATAACCATAGAGTTCGCCCAAGAATCTTCAAAGTTGGAGATCTAGTCCTTAAGGAAAATCCCAGCAATCAACGTGATAGGGAAAAGAAAGGAAAGTTTGAGCCTAACTGGCTTGGGCCGTATGTGATTGTAGCTGCTTACGGATCGGGGGCATATCAGTTGACCACATCAGAGGGTGAGTTGTTCAATGATCCAATCAATAGCATCCACCTTCGCCAGTTTTATACCTAGGAGAATCCCAGTGCAATGGGGGCACAAAAAAATACAAAAAAATTCAAAAAATCAGAAAAATACAAAAAAAAAATCAAAAAGGGAACAAAAGCAAAAAAAGTCAAAAAATCATAAAAGTACAAAAGCATCGTCCTTTAGTGAAAACCTGGCAAACAGGTGTCTTAGATAGGTATCATGATGAAAACCTGGCAAACAGGCGTCATGTTTACTTTCTAGCTTCTTATACAAATAAAAAAATAAGTGATGAAAACCTGGTAAACAGGCATTACTTGTGATAAATCGCCTTCTCCATCTCTGAGAATCCATTCACTTTGAGTCCAGTCTTCACTCACATCTCATTCGACCCATATCTATCCCATAATAAACACTTGGCAGTTACCTATCATGGCTTGATAACTCTCCCTCTTTGTGGCCTTGTCAACCAAGGTTTTGTTCCATACCATCTCTTCAGTGTGAGCCTAGCATAGTGTCTCTCGTCCGTTTCCATGGTCCGGGTCCATGAACTACATTGCCTCTGTGTCGTCACGTAGGCAAGGCCATTTAGCAATGCGCCCCCAAGGCACTAGGTCAGTCCCTTAGGGTCCATCTCACCAATAAAGATTGCAAGAATCTCTTCTCACTAAGCAAGTAGGTGCAAGCAGAACACAAGCTCCAAGCAAGAACCTTGACTTTACGCAACTTAACCTATTCAAATGCAAGGCAAAGTACCCAAGGCCTTCTAAATGACTTTACTCAAATTATAGTAGGAAATGAACACATCTAAATGCAAGAATGTTTTGTGGATTGAAATCATGGTTAAGTTACAGAGTCTTGATTTTTGTTATCAAGTCCTATGCTACTCAAGGATGCCAAAAGCTAGAGATGCTATGATGAAGGCATGATCATTTTCTTTGGTTGCTATCTATGGATTACGCTTTAGTAATGTAACACCTTGTCTAAGGACATGATCGACAAAAGATCATCGAGGACATCAAAGGTCTAACATGAACCGGGGAAATCCTTGTCTGTTGAAATGCAAGAAGTACTCAGGTCATCTAGATTCAATTTTGACTAGATGCTTGTATTGGCTTGCTAAAGCAAAACCCATGTAAGCAGTACTCAGGTCATCTTGGTTCAATTATACCTAGATGCTTGTATTCACTTACAACATTTCAGAAAAAGTACCAAAAATAAATCGCCCAATGATGAAATAAAGCACTCCAATAGCAAAGCATCCATCCTATATCCATTTATACATCCATACCATACCCCATGCAATAAAGATCCACCAATGTAGAGTATCAATACAAATAAAAGCTTGTGAGTCCTTCTATCGAGTCTTTCTTCTATCAATCAGACTTCTATCAATCATCATATCTTTCATCCTTGTCCAATTAGTCTGAGCAATGATCCAAATGCAAGGTCCATCCTTAATCCATACCAATCAAGTCAAGTCAATCTTGCACAAATGATCCAATCACAATCAGGGGTCTTGATCTTTGTCTGGTTATAAACCAACTCAATCAATTGTCTTATATAGGATGTGGCATTGTCGAAATCAGACCAACACACGCGTCTTACACGACATGATTCATTTCCTAAAACCAGACATTATCCTTCAGGTTTACTCTAGGGATCTATCATTCCCCGCTGTGATAACACACCTGCCATGTTGGTCTAGGGATATATCATTCCCCGCCATGACAACACTGTCGTATATCGTTATCAGTATATCATTGGTTTATTGCTCGACAAGGGCAATACCTTTTTTGTTCTTCTATCATTTGTGCATACTTGCTCGCTTGCTTATGTATGTTATCATTTTCTCTTGCATCACGTATCATTCAGCTCTTTCTTCACCCATTTTATTCAAACCTAACCTTCTTCATCGTGAGATTGTTTATCTCACATCTTCTGTCTTCTCCCCATCTAATCTCCCGAGGGGGCATCTTATCATCAAACTTGTACCAGGGGCAAACTGGGCCATGTATCATCGTCAAATTATCTATTCTTTGAAGCAACACTATAAACTGCATTGCATCAAAGAGGGGCAAAATGTATATGCCTAAAAATGACACGATTCATCCTAAATAAATATTCTAAATATTTATTCCATTCTTCTATCAATTAAATAAATATTCTAAATTTATTTAATTGATTCACTATCCTACAATTAAATAAAATTATTTTATTTAATTAAAATCCCTAAATTCTTCTAATTTCTAAAATCACAAAATCCACCTCATCTCCTCCACCTCACCATGTTGCACATATAAGTAAATATTCTTAATATTTAATTAGCTAATATCCTCTATTATCCAAAATTGAATTCTTAATTCAATTGTCCCCCACCATTGAATTACAAATTCAATTATTCTCCACTCATTGAATTGAACATTCAATTGTCCCCCACCATTGAATTGCAAATTCAATTATTCTCCACTCATTGAATTAGAAATTCAATTGTCCTCCACTATTGAATTGAAAATTCAATTTGTCCTCCACCAAGTTGAATTAAAAATTCAACTTGTCATAACCCACTCTTCCTAAAAATAAATTTTTAATTCATCCATTATGAATTAAAGATTCACTTTTATTCCTAGCCATTGATCTTCATATCTTCTCTCAACCGTTGATCCTCATTCTTCCAAGTCTATAAAAGAAGCTTCATCCCTCCATTCTAATCATCCAGGCTATTCATATTGTTACTCTACAGAATTCTACCCGCATGCCTTTGGCACCCCAATACTATTTGCTTGAGATCACCCTTTTGCTTTGAAGCTCTACTTCACAGCAATATCTATCAATATAGCCATTTACTATCGACATCCTACAACGCAGCTAAAAGAGTGCACTCTCTGAGGGCCTACTTCATCAGCAAAGGATGGTTGTAATAGGCGAACAACAGAAGCTTTGAAATAGGGAAGGTTTGCATTGTTATTCATTTGCTTCATTTCCTTCTATCTTTCTTGTTTTCATTATTCTGTTGATGTTTGGGTTTGATATTGTTCATTTGATCAATCTGATTTTCCCTTTCACATTTGCCAGCTAGCAACTTGTGCCACAGATGAAGATGTTGAGTAAGTCAATGAAGAAATGTTGATTGTTGATCTCAATAGATAAATCTTGACCATTGGTCATTTGTAACCACCTCCTCTCTTTATTCTATAAAATGGGATGGAGTGCACTCTTTTAGACATTAGAAACTTAGTTGAAATTTGATTGCTAAAGAATTCAGGACTGATTTCAAGGTTATTGTGAATGTACATGTTCTTGCATACTTAATGAAAGAGAAGCTGTTTGATTACAAATTATTGTAAATCTTGAGCAATTAGTGAATGAGATCTGGATATATATGCATTGATTAGCTATGTCCCTTGGCATGCTTGTCAAGTGTACATATGTTGTTTTCATTCCTTGTTCCTTTGAAGTTAGCATCAACCATACCTAGCTGTGGAACAACCTGGTGAATTATGGTTTGATTTCTTCTCTTCATGACTATATCTAGAATGTATGTGACTCAATAGCTAAAGGTTCATTAAAATTAGAAGTATTTCTTTGAATTTCATAACAAATCTCCTCCATAATTGCAAAATAACATACAATCTAAAGCAAGTGAACATAGAATATGCCTATATCTTGTAAATAATTGAAATATAGAACATATTATGAGTGAAAGCCTGTCAAATTGATAAATATCATGCAAATATAGAAGTATATCCATGATAAACATATGAACATCCACTTGTAAGCACACTATTTGAATGAATACATAGTGCAGAAGTATATATAGGTTCAAGAAAGTAGATGCTCAGAAGAATTGATCAAACTTGTGAATATAATCATAATTTGTTGAGCGTAGTGAAAATAACATCATTTGTGAAGTGAATTTACAGTAAGCAGGTATACAATCAATCATTCCAATAGCATAAGATCCCTTGAAATGGAAAACAACATGTCACATCAACCTTTGAGTAATGTCAGATGATCATGACCAGATCAATGGAGCCTTGGAGTCATCAAATTATCTCAAATTGATCGTACTTTACAAGATAATAAAGGTTTGTTGTGCAAATTTTGATGATTGTTGTTATGATTAACAATCATCATCAATAGGGTCCTATGCCGACACGGTAAGTTTGAATTACAAAATTCTTGGCCAAAGTGTTTGTAGTTGCATATATAAGCATGTTTAGGCATTCATTTGTAAACTAGATGACAACTAGATGATTACTAGCTAGCAATTTGGATTCTCAAGTTTATGTGAAGGTGATTCAAGACATTCATTGTGTAGCAAGAGTAGATTTGTGTTATCTATGTATTTGTATTTGTAGATTTAGCAATCATCTCCTCATGGCATGAAGAGCTTCTTCCTTCCATGAGATTGTCACTACAATGTGACATCATTTGTGTCTTTGAGCATTTATTATTTGGTTTTTGCCTCTGCCTCACAAGGGCATGCACTCTCTATCTGACAATGGTGTTCGAAAGACTTGAATGTGTCTCCGGGGCTTGACTGAGGCAAGCCTCTAAACACCACAACCCCCTCCCAAAGTTTTTGTGATTTTAGGTTACAGGTTGAAGATACAAGAAAAGTGGAGTTGTAAGAGGGTACTATAGAGTGTCAAATTTGTAGATTAGAGTTGAAAATAACACCCTAGACTTGGGCACCTGCTCTTTAGTCCTCCAGATTTTGTGACAAGAAAATCTTTGATGCAACAGGAACAGGTTACAGATCAAGTTTCCAGATCCTTACAAAAACCTAGGCATTGGACTTGGATGCCTGCTCATTAGTCCCAAACTATTCTGCTTTCGAACACAAAAAATAGGTGCACAGTTATCTATCATTTTACATCTTTTTGTAGTAGCAGTTTCTGATATTCATCTATTTGCTTCCATATTTGTAGAATTAGGGTTTTGATGTATAATTGAGCATAATTGATAATCAAATCATACAAATCCAAGTTTCCCTACATCTCATAGTGACCTAGGGTCTGATAGTGCATTGCCACTTGACCCAAAGTCCTTGAATGAAAGGGTGAAAGGAGGATATACAACTAAACTATCAAAAACCAATCATCCAAATTTTACCCTTTACATGTATGCCACTGTCTTATATTTTCCAAAAGGTACTAATTCATTTCCAATTGCATGTGCACTCTCCATGTGTGTTTGCAAACCACTACAACTATCACATGTTCCATCCAAACATGATGTCTTATAAAACATTTGTTCATCTACCATTTCACAAAAAAATACTTGAAATAAAATCTAGTGCAGTCATAGATGGAGGGTCGAGAGAATGGACTGTCCAACCATGCAGCCTGAGTAAACACAATGGAAACAACACAAGAATAACACAAGAATAGATTGCAATGGAAGATTTATAGATTCAATATCTCAGACAATTACAATGCTCATATGCTAGCAACATGTAGGCTACAATTTGGCTCACAGACATACCTTCTAGAATACAGTATACATGAATGATGTGGCATTGAACCACCTCCAGAAAACAAGTATCTTTCTACTCCATCTCTAAATATTAAAATACTATCCTCCTAATGCATCTAGATCATGAATATATATCAATCCCAAGCTCAAAGAATGCTCCGTGTTGGCATCAAGAGGGTTAAAACTCCAATGCATGATGAAATGTGTAGTTCAGCCTACAACATGTGGTAATGCTCTACAAATGGATGAAACATGTTGTGGTTCTCAATGAAGGTCTATCAGGTCCCATACTATCTTGTGAGATGTTCCATTTAGCTCCTCAAGTCATGAAAATGCTCTGGAAACCTTGTATACTCATACTGAATGCTGAAGTCTTTATTCTGTGAGTTATGATGATGTTCTGATAGCGATAACTCTCTGCAGACAATTCCAAACCTCATGAAGTTTGGATATGATGTAGATGACATAGTGTAGAATCTAAATCCTACTCCACAAGCTAGGAAATGATGATGTGGTAGAATGAGATGCAAAATGCTAAAATTGCAATTGAAATGCAAGAAAAGAAAGAAATCAAAATATTTTTGGTTGATGCAAGATTGTTTGTCAACCTAGGATGCTCCTGCATCAGACACCTGGGGTTGTTTGAAAAGTGAGTTGCTCACTTTGCTGGGGCTAGAGGAAAACCAAGGCAATCTACCTCAACCTGAGAAATCCATGATGAATCTTCCTCTAGTCTTCCTTTCCACTTAACCAGGTACTCTGTATAGTGCTTGTCTCTGGTGCTATGCCCAATTCTACTATCCAAAATCTTCTCTATCTACTCTAGTTGTTGTGGTCGTAACAAATCCTTCAATCCAACTTCAGTGCTATCACTTGATTCTCCCTCATGATATTGATATAAATATGCAATATTGAATATAGGCAATATACCAAGTGCTTCTAGTAACTCCACTTCATATGCATTTCTTGAATCAAACCTCTTAAGAATCCTACATGGTCCAAACTTTCTCATCTTCAGCTTGTTGTATGTCCCTACTAGAAATCATTCCTTCCTGAGATATACCATGACTTCATCTCCTACAAAAAATTCCTTATGTCTCCTCTTTTCATTTTCTTGTCCCTTATACTTGATGTTCATCTCTTCCAAATGCTTCCAGACCTAAGTGTGTACTATTTCCATGTATCCTACAAATTCTTCTACCTCTGCACTTCTCTTGTTATCCATACTAATGTTTCTTAGCTTCGTAACTCCTCTAGGTTGTACTCCAATCACAATTTCAAATGGTGGCTTTCTTGTGCTTCTATTCACTAAGTTATTGTATGCAAACTCTGCTTGTGGTAGAATTAGATCCAAATTCTTTGTCTTACCTCCTACTAAGCATCTCAATAAGTTACTCAAACTCCTATTCACCACTTCTATTTGTTCATTTGTCTATGGGTGAAATGTTGAACTGAACTTTAGGTCTGTCTTCATCTTCTTCCACAATATCCTCCAAAAATATCCTATGAATCGTGTATCCCTATCTAAAACTATACTCTTTGGTAATCCATAAAAATGTAACAACCTCCTTGAAAAATGGGTTAGCAACATGTACAACATCATTTGTCTTCTTACAAGGAATGAAATGCACCATCTTTGAAAATCTATCCACTACTACAAATATAGAATCATGTCCTCTCTGTGTTCTTGGAAAACCTAATATGAAATCCATGCTTATATCTTCCCAAGGTCTCTCTGATACTATCAAAGGTTTGTATAATCTTGTATTCTAACTACTCCCTTTTGCAACTTGACAAACTCTACAATTCTGAACAAATTTCCTTACATCCTTATTTATTTGAGGCCAAAAATAATGTTCATTCACCAAAGCTACTATATTATCAATACCAAAATGTCCTACTAATCCACCACTATGCTTCTCTTTGACTAAATTCTCTCTCATTGAACTCCTAGGTATGCATAATTGATTCCCTTTGAATAACATATCCTCCTAAATAAAATAATCCAACCACTTGCTTCGATCTGTAACAACAGGCTCTCTACATACTTTCCATGCTTCTGCAAAATCAAGAGCCTCTTCATACATGTGCTTAAGTTCTTCAAAAGCTAATACTTTTACCCTCATCTCTATCAACAAGTTCCTTCTTCTGCGCAATGCATCTACAAGTTTGTTTGAATTTCCACTCTGATTCTTCAATACAAATGTGTAACTTTGCATAAACTCTACCCATCTCATGTGTTTCTGATTCAACTTACCCTGACTGTTCAAATACTGCAAAGCTTGATGGTCAGTGTACAACACAAATTCCTTTGGTAACAAGAAATGTCTCCACTTCTTCAAGGCTTTAATTATAGCATAGAACTCCTGATCATATACTGAATATATCCTCCTTGCATCATTCAACTTCTCACTGAAATATGCTACTGGTCTCCCTTCTTGACTTAACATTGCTCCTATTGTATTCGTACTGGCATCACAATCAACTTAAAATACTTTGTCAAAATCTGGTAATGCTAACAGTGGTTGCTCTATCACCTTTTGCTTCAACAATTCAAAACTCTTATGTGCTGCTCATGTCCACTTAAAATCCTTCCGATCACCTCTCATGGTCTTTGTCATTGGTGTGCATATAGTACTAAAATTTCTAGTGAACTTCTAGTAGAAACTTTCTAGTCCATGAAAAGATCTTAACTCTCCAATGTTCACAGGTGTTGGCCATTCAACAATTTCTCTGACTTTCTCAGGGTCCATCTTCAATCCATTTGTAGAAATCACAAATCCCAAATATACTAGATCTATCTTCATGAAACTACATTTCTTGATATTTATCAATAATTTCTCTTCCCTCAGCCTCTGAAGTACTTGTCTAATATGCTGGAAATGTTCTTCCTTTGTTCTATTGAAAATCAAAATATCATCCAAATAGACAATAACAAACTTACCCAATAATTTCTTCAAAATCTCATTCATCAACCCCATGAAAGCACTTGGTGCATTAGTTAATCCAAAAGGCATGACTAACCACTCATACAATCCTTCATTTTCCTTGAATGCAGTCTTCCACTCATCTCATTCTCTAATCTTGATATGATGGTATCCACTCTTTAGTTCTATCTTTGTGAAATATTTTCCTCCACTCAAACAATCCATGATGTCATCCATCCTGGCAATGGACATCTATACTTTACAGTGATCTTATTGATTTCTCTTGAGTCAATACACATCCTCCATTCTCCATCCTTCTCTGGTGCTAGTATTGTAGTTACCGTACATGAGCTTAAACTTTCTCTAATCAATCCTTTCCTCAACAGCTCCTGTATTTGTCTATTTAGCTCTGCATTTTCTTCTAGTGTCATCCTATATACCGCTTTGTTTGGCAAACTAGCTCTAGGTATGAGGTCCATATGATGACTGATGCTTCAGACTGGTGGCAATCCTTCTGGCACATTCTCTGATATGATATCTTGGTATTCTATCAATAATTCAGTTATCTCCTCTGGCAGTGGTTCTTCTTCTTTTGTTGTGGTGGTTTCTGCACTTAGGATATCGTACTTCTTCTGAATCAATGCAAAACACATGTTCCCATGTCTCAATCCATCCAAAAAATTTCTTCCATCCACTAGATAGATCCTAGCATTGCCATATACTTCACTTTTTCTCTCTTCCTTCCATCATGTATTGCCTTTCTATCATACTGTCATGGTCTTCCCAACAATATATTACATACATCCATTGGCATAATATCACACAATACCTCATCATTATAAGATTCTATATGAAATTTCACCAAATATTGTTCACTCACTAGTACCTTGTGCTCATCTTGGATCCACACTATTTTGTAGGGCTTTGGATGTTTCATCTCCAGATTTGGCTTCATCACCATCTCCTCTGAAATCAAATTGTTTGTACTACCACTATCAATGATAACCTTGCAACATTTACCTCCTGATTTGCATCTTGTCCGGAACAAACTTTTCCTTTACAGTGGCTCCTCAGTTGCTTCTACTTGGAACAAAGCTCTCCTCATGACTAATGATTCACCCTTCTCTGGCTTTCCCATTGAACTAGGTGATCCAACTAGTTCTTCCTCCGCATAGGCTGCTCTTACATTATTCTCTGCCCTTTTTCTAATACTCCCTTGATGACATTCAAATGATTTGTGTCCTTTGCCTCCACACTTTAAACAGATGCCCTTGAATGATCTCTTTACAAATCCTCTTTCATCTCTCTAGTATCCTTCATTGCGGTAAGAATTATGACTTCCTTTATTACTGTAGTAGAAATTTATGTCATCTCTCCCTCTGTAGTATGAATTATTGTCTCTTTCTTCTTTGTGGTAGGGGATGCTCTCCTTTTTTTTCTCCACATATGGCCTTCCTTCTTTGGAATGTGTTCATCCTCTAAAATTTTCTTCCTCTACCTCTTTGTCTTTGCTCATGTCTCTTATTCAACTTTTCTTTAACTTTCAATACAAATTGATATGCCTCTTCCACTATTGTCATCCTTACCAAACTTAGTTCTTCTTGAATGTTTATCCTCAGCCCATTTATGTACCATGCCACTTTCTCCTTGCTTTCTTCACTATGTCTAGTCCTAATAATCATTTTGTGGAACTCTTCAATGTACTCTTTCACTGTCTTCTCCTTTTGCCTTAGGTTTTGCAATCTCTTCAACAATTCCATCTCATATTCAGTAGGTATGAACTGATTCTTCAATTTTGTCACCATCCTATCCCATTTTATAATTTTCTCTTTTCCTCTCCTATTTCTATCCAATTGAACTTCTTTCCACCAAATATCAGCATGTCCTTTCAACTTAGTTTTTGCAAATCTCACTCTTTTCAGATCTTCAATTTCTTCATATTCAAAGTATTCCTCCATGTCATTTATCCAATCAATCAATTCCTTAGGGTTTAAATTTATGGTATAGTTTGAAATTTTCATTGTAGGTCTCTTACCAATATTAGAAATAGCTTTCAACATCTTTACCTAATCTGAGTCTTCTTCTTCTAGGGTTTCTTCATTTTGGTCAGCAACTTGAAATTCATCATCATCACTCTCATCCGCATGTCTAGGGTTTAATTCTCTTCATCTGTCCTCTTCTACAACATCCAATCTAACTTTCATTGTTCTCATCATCTCTATCATTTCTTCCATTCTTCTGGAAACATTGGCCATAGCAGGCATCCTCCTTGGCGGCATCTCTTCCTTAAATCTAGTGCGACTGCCTCAATTCAGTGATCTGACTACAAGGTTACAACTACCTCACAGTCAACACTCTATTGAAAAACACAAGTAGACTACCTCAGGTCAGCGATCTGTTCACTTCAAGATATTCTGGAATGCCTTATCTCCTAAAGGATTCACAAACTTTGCTCTGATACCACTTGGTGTAGTCATGGATGGAGGGTTTAGAGAATGGACCGTGGACAACCATGTAGCCTAAGTAAACACAATGGAAACAACAAAATAGATTGCAATGGAAGATTTATAGATTCAATAGCTCAAACAATTACAATGGTCATATGCCGACAACATGTGGGCTAGAATCTGGCTCAAAGGCTTGCCTTCCAAAATACAATATACATGAATGATGTGGCATTGAAGCGCCTCTAGAAAACAACTATCTTTCTACTTTATCTCTAGATATCAAAATATTGTCCTCTTAATGCATCTAGATCATGAATATATATCAATGCCAAGCTCAAAGAATGCTCTATGTCAGCATCAAGAGGGTTAAAACTCCAAAGCATGATGAAACATGTAGGTCAGCCTAAAACATGTGGTAATGCCCTATAAATGGATGAAACATGTTGTAGTTCTCAATGAAGGTCTATCAAGTCCCATACTATCTTCTGAGATGTTCCATTTGGCTCCTCAAGTCACGAAAATGCTCTGCAAACCTTGTATGCTCATATTGAATGTTGAAGGCTCTGTTCTGTGAGTTCTGATGATGTTCTTATTACATCAAAAACTATCCACTTGGGGGCTTTTCCCTCTTAAGGTTTAGCTCCCGAGTCCTATTTATGCATTTAGAGCATTTTTCATGTTAATTTGACTTCCCGATGAGAAAACCCTGAAGTTTCATGGTAAATGGGACCTAGGGGTGCACTTGACATAAGTCCTGCCTAAAATAGGGGGGGAGGACTTGGGCGCCCACACCCTAGTCCTACCCTATTTTAGGTCAGGCCCAATTTTGGAGTGTCAGTTTATGACTATTAGTTAGGTCCTATGCCAACACGGTAAGTTTCAATTACGAAATTCTTAGCAGGAATATTTGTAGTTGCATATATAAGCATGATTAGTGATTCATTTGTAAACTAGATGGTAAATGTGAAGTTTAGGTATTCTTCTAATTAGAGCATTCTAAATATTCATTGTGTTGCAGAGCAGAGCATTGTTCTTGTGTTTGTATTTGTAGATTTGGCAGCGATCTCCTCATGGCATGAAGAGCTTCTTCCTTCCATGAGATCTTAAGTACAAGGTGATATCAATTGTGTTTTCAATCATTTATCATTTGGATTTTGCCTCTATCCTGTAGGGATATGCACTCTTTATCTGACAACGGTGTTTGGAAGACTTGAATGTCTCTCCGAGGCTTGACTGAGGCAAGCCTCTAAACACCACAACCCCCAACCAATTTTTCTGTGATTGCAGGTTACAGGTTGCAGGAGTAGAAAAAGTGGAGTTGCAGGGGAGCAGTGCAGACTATCAGAATTGCAAATCAGAAGAGAAAATAGGGACCTGGACTTGGGTGCTTGTTAATTAGTCTTCTAGATCCCGCAACTGAAGAATGTCTGGAATAGCAGGAACATGTTGTAGACAAGGTTTCCAGATCATGAAAAAAAGTATGGAAATGGACTAGGGCACCCGCTCATAGTCCCTGACTATTCCACTATCTAAACTTCAAAATTTGGTACACATTTGATTGTCATTTGATATCTCTGTGTGCAAGCATTTTCTGTAATTTGTCTGTTTGCTTCCGAATTTGTATAATTAGGGTTTTGAGCATAATTGGGCTTAATTGAATAACAAAATCACACAATTCCAATTTTCCCCACATTCCAAGTGACTGAAAGCCTGATAGTAGACTTCCTACTTAGCTGAAGTCCTTGAATGTTTGAGGTGAAAGGAGGATTCATACAAATTAAGCCTAGACATTAACAAATCCTCTTGCATCAATTTTCACCTTAAACATTTTGGTGAACCCATGTTTTTAATGAATTTTGCACCTTTCTGAGTGTTGTACTTCAGATTTACGTTTATTTCATTCATTCATATCATTGTTCATCTTATTGCATTTGAAAAATTACAATTTTTTTTGAAAAATTGGAAAAATTTGAAAAAATTGGCATTTTTAGCTTGCATTTTCATATAATTTGAATTAGTTAGCATTTAATTTCAATAAATTTCTATCATTATCATCAGATCTGATTTAAAATACAAAAATATTTTATTCATCATTCATTTAGATTGCATTTTCATGCTTAAATTGATAAAAAATGCTTTAAATTGTGCATTTTTCCATATAACCTAATTTTGCATTAGCTAGGGTTTGTAGTAAAAATCCTATTTCAGATTTTACTTACCATTTAAAACACTCATTATGACTGATTTCTAACTGTAGTGTTGCATCATAGTGGTTTTCTTGCAAAATTTCATGCCTAGGGTTTGAAAACCTCTATTTTCACTAGATTTGGCCTTATCATCTCTCTAGATTTGCACCGTAGGCATGTTGTAAAGGATTTTTCTACACTAATTGGCTCTTATCTGGGTTATTATCTGCTTCCCCTCCTAAAATTCTTTACAACGCCTTTTTATTGGCCTCTTACAGTGGAAATTTGGCGAAAAATTGCATATTTTAGTTATATTTTACCTAGGGTTTGACCTTGAGTTGCACTATAAGCATGTTGTGATGGATTTTTTGGAATTAAGTAGATTTTATCACTGTTATAATTTTCTTTCCATCATCATTTTCCTCACAACACCGTTTGTCATACTCTTTTGCATTGAAATTTGGTGAAAAATTGCATATTTTGGCTATATTTGCCCTAGGATTTGACCTAGATTTGCACTCCAAGCATGTTGTGACAAATTTTGTGGCTTTAGGTGAATGATATTACTTCTATAATATTTTGTACCTCCTAAAAGTATTTAGAACACTCCTTTTGTTGGGTCTTTGCATTGAAAATTTGTGAAAAATTACATATTTTAGTGTATTTTCCCTAGGTTTTGACTTGTTATCACTCTAGGTTTGCATCAAAAGTGTGTTGTGAAGGATATTATTGCTTTATTGGACTGATATCAGACATATCACTTTCTTCCCTTCATCAATTTCCTTACAACACCTTTTATTTCACTTATTGGCATTGAAAAAGTTGAAAAAATCAAAGCATTTTAGGTCATTTTTACACAGTTTTGCACTTGTATTTTGCATAACTTTTGAAAAGCTTTTAAAAATCTGAATTTACATTGATGTTACAAGAAATTTCACCATGGCATCTTCATCTCATTACTCTTTGGTATCTTTACATGCATATATCAAAAACTTCAAGAGTTTCTACAAATTTCTTAATATGAATCCTCATGTTCTCACTTACTTACAAGCTATGTATCACAAGGATATATTTAAATGATTTTCATTTGAAATCCTTGACTATGTATCTGATTATGACAATTTCAAATCTCTTATGAGTACATACCCTTGGGTATTAGAAGATTTAACAAGACATTGAGAATAATGAGTGTGAAACTCCTCTTAACGCATTGGAATTCATAGCTAAAACATATGACGATGACATAGAAAATGATTCCTCCTATGAGGATATACTAACACAAGAGGATGAAATCATTGACACATTCTTAAACATTACCCTACCCTATTTGCAAAATGAAACACTAGTGGATAAAGGGCTCCCTCTCAAGAAGGATTCTTCATGGGTGGAAAAAGACTATTCGCCTAATGATCATTTGGTGCATGAGACCTCTACGGATAATCCATTAGACCTTCCACCTTTGATTAAAAGACTATGGATAACTCTATTCTACCTTTGATGAGAAGACTATGGATAACTCTATTCTACCTAACAACACCATACCTTCCTCTCATCTCAATGCTCTCCCTGGCCAAGATGTAGCATTAGTGGATGAGAAAAGGTCTCTCACATTAAATCTTTTAGGGATAGATGTTGGGTATAATCAAGAGGAAAACAATGTTAATTCAATCTTCATTAATAGACTTTGTAGCAATATTCCTAAGATGATTGTCTGAGGGGCACCTAGTGCACCCTCTTGCTTAAAGCCAATGATTATGGTTCAAGGTAGACCTTCTGATCACATCTACAAATATGCACAACAAATTTCTCAATCGAGTGAAGGTGTTCAAAATGTGTTGTAACAACCACACCATAATGTGATTTCTCACACATACAACACCCGTAATAACAAACAAAGTAAGCAAGCACCACATGTGCCTGTCTCTCTTCCATGTTCTCAACCTATGCTCCCTCCACCACCTCGTCTTACTCATAAAAGTGGTCAAGAATATGATCTTGTTGAGCAACTTCGCGCTACTCCGGCTAAGATCTCTCTCTAGGATTTGATACAAACTCACCTACATACCATGGAATGCTCCAAGAAGCTTTACAAAAGGTGATTGTTTGGCCTGCTATTAAGCCAAATGAATGTAGCAGCTCTATTGGATTGTATGCATGCGATAAAAATGGATATTCTCTTTCAATCACATGAATTACCATCAATTAAAGTTCAAAACCAATATTATCCACTTATTATCTTTGTCACAATAAATAAAACATTGGTAAAATGAGTTATGATTGACAATGGATTGGCTCTTAATGTTTGTAGCATTGACCTACTGCACAAAATCAAGGCCGACACATCACAAATCAAACCGAATAAGCTTAGCATTCATGGCTTTGATAATCACTGTAGTCAATCATTAGGTACTATAACCTTACCTATACAAGTGGGTCTCATGATTGTACCTACCCTGATTCATGTCTTTCCTATCTCTTTATCTTACAACATGATTCTTGGTAGACCTTGGATTCACGCATTGGGGTATATCCCTTCTTCTCTACATCGTTCAATCAAATTCATATTCAAAGATAAACTTCTACTATTCATGCTGATCCTGAACTAGATAATTGCTTATATATTGAAATGTAAAAACCAGTTTACAATCATATGAGCTTAAACAATTTGCGAATTGATTCATTGATGCCTCTAGCCATGAATGAGGTTGTAAAAGATTCTACACCATTGAATGCACTTCTTGGTGATGACTGGAATTCATTAGATTTTACTCCTTCCTTTAATGGTGAATATAAACTCAATAACCCTTACACATCCAAAGTAGCATCGATCTCATCTAAGCAATCTTTTGAAGCATCTGGGAAATGTAAAGTCTCCCTAGTAGAAAACAAAGACAATACTCTCACTTATACTACAAATTATGAGACATATGAGGCTACACCATCTTCTAAAGAAATGGACTCTCTCTATAGTTGTGGATTTCAAATATTGTACAAATATCACGACTATGCAGGTAATGGATGTGGTGTAAATCAACAAGGAATCATAGTACATTTATAAGTTACTGGAATTAATTACATAGCTGGTATAGTATACTACTCTTTGAAGCCCACTAAAGGCTTTTGTCATCCTAAACCTAATTTTAATACAATATCAACAAGACCAAAACAACATGAGAGATATCCTAGATATGTATGCTCTTAACATTGGCATGAAACAAGTAAGTATTTCTAACCCTTTATCTCTCGTGATGTGTTTCCCCTGTGATGTGTTATGTGTTGTTTAGGCCTCCTGGGATGACCCTTGATTCTCTTGTAAGGTCCAGGATACCATGAGATCACCTCTGTTGTGATCTTCTTCTATTTTTATCATCATTCTTCTATATTTCTTCTCCTCTATTTTCACTGTTGAGTGTTGTGTCTTATGGACATAGCGTTGTGGTTGGTGACTTTGGGGCACCCTCCTATGTGACTATCCCTTAGGCACTTGTTTCTCCTCTCTTGATTTATTGTTTCCCTTCCTCTAGTGTTTCTATCTAGCGGGCAGATGATGAAAAACATATTATACTGATGCGAAACTAGCATCCCTTTAGCGAGAAATAAAAAATTGGACTTAGTTCCTATATGACGATGGGGTTTATATATATTATCCAACACTTGGCTAGTAGAATCACTCCATGCACTTTGTCATGTGATCTTGATGATGTCTTATTGCACTTACAAAAACATAATAATACTGCTACTTCGTGCACTTTGTCTATCTTGAATCTTGCATCATGCATTATTGTTTATCATGATTATATGGACACTAACACTTTTCTTGCAGGGATGTGTTTGTGGGAAGATTTGGTGATCGTAAAATATATGTCACTTCGGGGGGCATGGGATTTGGGAGAGCTCATGTTCCCTTATGTGTTTTCTTCCTACCTTAACATGCTTGATATTGATACCTGATATCAACCACCTTAAGGTGGGGGCATATATAAGGTAAGTTGTCTATTGTAGATGTTAGCAATGTGCTTGTTCTTAGATGTAGTCTTAAAGACTGGTGGCAATGAGTCCCTCCTGCACTCTGAGATTTGTTTGAAATCTATTACAATCATTTAAGCCCTCATTGTGAGGTGGGGATATCACATCCCTTTTCTATCTTAAGCCCTCTGCGGAGGCGGGGATCATGGATTTCTTGTGGAGAGTGTACATCCTATCATTTTCAAAAGTCCTCATCGTGAGGCAGGGAGCATATTTGTGACTAACTCAGCCATTAAGCGTGTCTTTGGTAATTGTTATGGCGAAGCCCAATCGTCAATGTGTGCCTGTAATGTGCCTGAGATGGTGTTGAACCTAGAAATAGGGACACTCCATTACTTGTTTGCCATGTTTTCTCTATGTCTTCCAAGTGTGTGTGTGTATTGCGTGTTTGTTCCCAAGCATAGTCTTAAAGACCGGTGGTGATGAGTCCCTCTTGCATTATGGGTGGTGAGTTTACTTTCCTTGTACTTGCATCTACATCTCATAAATATGAAAATGAAAAAGAAAAATAAAATCATCTCTATCTTCTTTGCATTCACTGTATTCACCGTGTTTTGTGTCTTCAATGATGTATTCTCTGTGTCTTGTGTGACTGTAACTGTCTTCTTCATGTTTTGCATGCCTGTTATTGTCTTCTCTATGATTGGCATGTCTTCTCCGTGCTTGGCATGTTTGTTGTGTTTATTTACCATACTCTAATGCATGTATTGGCCTTATGTTTATACATACATTAAAGTGGGGGCTAAATGTTACATTGGAAGATGTCCCCTTGGGGGCTTTTCCCTCTTAAGGTTTAGCTCTCAAGTCCTATTTATGCATTTAGAGAATTTTTATGTTAATTTGACATCCTGATGAGAAAACCCTGAATTTTCATGGCAAATGGGACCTAGGGGGTGCACTTGACATAAGTCCCGCCTAAAATAAGGAGGGAGGACTTGGGCGCCTGTGCCCTAGTCTTGCCCTATTTTAGGTCAGGCCCAATTTTGGAGTGTTAGTTTATGACCGTTATTTAGGTCCTATGCAAACACGATAAGTTTTAATTATGAAATTCTTAGCAGGAATGTTTGTAGTTGTATATATAAGCGTGATTAGTGATTCATTTGTAAACTAGATGGCAATTGTGAAGTTTAGGCATTCTTGTGATTAGAGCATTCAAAATATTCATTGTGTTGTAGAGAAGAGCATTGTTCTTGTGTTTGTATTTGTAGATTTTGTAGCCATCTCCTCATGGCATGAAGAGCTTCTTCCTTCCATGAGATCTTCACTACAAGGTGATATCAATTATGTTTTCAATCATTTATCATTTGGATTTTGCCTCTATCTTATAGGGATACACACTCTTTATCTAATAATTGTGTTCAGAAGACTCGAATGTCTCTCTAGGGCTTGACTGAGGCAAGCCTCTAAACACCACAACCCCCAACCCATTTTTCTGTGATTGCAGGTTACAGGTTGTAGGATCATAAAAAGTGGAGTTATAGGGGAGTAGTGTAGATTGTCAAAATTGTAGATCAGAAGAGAAAATAGGGACCTAGACTTGGGCACCCACTCATTAGTCCTCCAGATCCCACAACTAAAGAATCTCTAGAATAACAGGAATAGGTTGTAGACAAGGTTTCCAGGTCCCGACAAAAAGTATGGCACTGGACTAGGGTGCCCACTCATTAATCCCTGACTATTTTGCTTCCCAAACTTTGAAATCTAGTACACATTTGATTGTCATTTGATATCTCTGTGTGCAAGCATTTTCCGTGATTTGTCTATTTGCTTCCAAATTTGTATAAGTAGGGTTTTGAGCATAATTGGGCTTAATTGAACAACAAAATCACACAAATCCAATTTTACCTACATTCCAAGTGACTGAAAGCCTGATAGTAGACTTCCTACTTGGCTAAAGTCCTTGAATGTTTGAGGTGAAAGGAGGATTCATAAAACTTAACCCTAGACATTAACAAATCCTCTTGCATCAATTTTCACCTTAAACAGTTTTGATAGTGATAACTCTCCGCAGACAATCCCAAACCTCATAAATTTTTTATATGATGTAGATGACATAGTGTAGAATATAAATCCTACTCTGTTAACTATGAAATGATGATGCAGTAGAATGCGGTGCAAAATGATGAAGCTAAAACTAACTGAAATGAAACTAAAATGAAAGAAAAGAAAGAAATCAAAATATTTTTGGTTGATGCAAGATTGCCTGTCAACCTAGGATATTCCTGCATCAAAATCTCTTGCCGATTTAGGTGGAGCCTCTATCATAGACTCCTACAAAACATCATTAGTATGCAAAGATACACATATTTGTCGATAAACATCGTAATGCATATAAAATTCCATGTGAACTCTACAACAACAAGTTGTGCATGTGTGATTTATCTTATATAGAAAGGTTTTGCCATTTCAAAATACCTTTGGCTAATTTAAATTTGAGGATAAGTAGCTACAAATTTGGAGAAAAATTGTGTTTGAGT
Source organism: Cunninghamia lanceolata (assembly GCA_027924645.1). NCBI lineage: Eukaryota > Viridiplantae > Streptophyta > Pinopsida > Cupressales > Cupressaceae > Cunninghamia > Cunninghamia lanceolata. The sequence continues at coordinate 4,284,164 of BSBN01000669.1, forward strand.
CATATCTAAAAAATGTTTTGGATGTGGCTCATGATTTTGACAACCAATTCTCCTTCTTACAACATCCCTTTGATTGGGAGATACTCTTGTGTTATTGGATCAAAACTCCTCAATTAGGGGTTTTAAGGCTTCAACTATGGCTTTATCTTTCCATGGGAGTCTATCAGAAAATGCCCATAGTTCATTGCTATTCAGGTCCTCAATTCTTTCATGCCTTCCAATAGCTTTCATCAAAGTTTTTCTATTTATCTTTAGTGCTTGACTTGTTTTTCTTATCAAGTGAGATTTATTTGTTTGATTGCTCACAATAGTTGATGTTGTATACACCTTGAAATGACATGACTCCATCTAAATAAATATTTTAAATATTTATTTCATCTTAATATTCCTCTATCAATAAATAAATCAATCAATTTATTTATTTGATTCACATTCCTCCCAAAAATAAAATAAAATCACTTATTTAATTAGTTTCATCAAATCCTTCCAAACAATTAAATAATTTTAATTATTTAATTAAATCACTTGTTCCTCCAAATTTAAATAAATAAATCAAATTTATTTAAATTCTCTCAATCTCTAAAAACAAAATATAATCAAATATTTTATTTATTCTTCCAAAACATGCACAAACAATTAAATAAATTTATTTATTTAATTTTCTTTCTTATCTTTTAATTTGCTTTATTATCTTCCAAATCTTCTAAAAATAAATCTTGCTCATCATGCACACAAAATTAAATAATATATTATTTAATTTCTCTAAAATCATGCAAAAAGAAAGTCACAAGTTGAGTTAATTGTTTTAATCAATCTTGTTTTTATCAACAACTCTTAAATTAGAAAAAAGATTTCTAATTTATGAAATCAAATCTTATCTTTATCAAGAAAGCAATTAACTCAAACAATGTAGTTTTTTGTGTGACACTTGTCTTCTTTCTACTTGCACACATCCTCTCAAGTCTTCTATACCATTGATGTTCTTTTTCATTCTATACCGTTAATCTTCTCTCTCTCAAGTCTATAAATACACCCCTATTCCTCCATTTCAATAATCCAGGCTTTTAGTAAACTTACTCTGCAGAATTCACAGCACACCTTTTTGCTACCAACACCATTCCATAGCTTGCAATCACCATTTTTATTGTATTGAAGATCCTCTTCATTACAAGAACTATCATAATTGTTTCTCCATGGTCATCTTGAAGAACAAAGCAAGGAAGTGCACTTTCTGAGGGCTTCATTCACACGAAAGATCAATTGAGATTAGGTGACTAATGGAAGCTATGAAGTAACAAGGTTTACGAGGTATTGTTCTTTATTTTCAATCTTGTTTAATTCCATTTCTATTGAGTTATTGGGTTATTATTAATCATTGATATTATCCACTTTTTCTTGATACATTTTTAGCACCCACCGTGGGGCCTTGCCCCAATTTAAACCCAAAAATTGAGTTTTTGTGTGTTAGGTTCTGTACACAGGAAGATTTTGTGCATCTGTTCATTCCTAACATGCATCTGAGCTCTGTTTCAATGCATCTGAAGATTCGGTGCATCTGTTCACTAAAACTGCATTTTTGTGCTCTGTAACAACGTATTTATCCAAACTATGCATATGTTCTATGATTCTGTGCTTTTATCATCTGTAACTACGCATATATTTTTTCTTTCAGTACATTTATTCTTTGTAACCGTGCATACACCAGATCTGCGCATCTGTGCTTTGTATATGTGCATATATGCTCTGTAACTGTGCATTTGTTCAGACAGGGTCCTAGGGTCATTTTTTGTGATTTTTCACTAACGCTAACATTCCTCGCAGAAATATTCTCAGATCTGCTTGTAGGTTAGGGGTTGGTTAGTCATATAGCTGTATTATTACCTCACACCGTAGATCTAATTAGCAAGGAAATTAATTGGATTGTTCATGCAAATCTCATTTAGCTCTAACTAGGAGGATTGTAATTTGATCTTGTTGCATCAACAACTCAAACATAGTCCCTACTAGAAAGATATAAAATTGAACCATTGCTATCTTGCTTCTTTCAAAGTTAACAAATTGTGTGTGTGCCCAAGTAGTTTAACTCATTTAGTCTTTTTCATTTTAAATAGGATCAAAGAACCATTGTTCTCCATGTTTTCAGAACGATAGTAGGCCTATGCTCTCCCCTTTCTTGGGTGACCAAAATGTCAAACCTATCATTTTACATGTTTAACCTTTAGAGATGCCTACCCTTGGATATCCTTCCATCCAAGTGGGAATGACCTTAAGTGGTAACAAGCTAAAGTTAAGCTCTGCCTAGCCACTATAAATAAATTGTTCTTGAGGAGAAAGCTTCATGCAACGAGTGCCGATTAGTTATACCGACAACCAACCTCCCCCAAAACCCTCCAAAGCGCAACCCTTGAAGGCTAGGAGACTCCATAATGAAGAGTAGCGCTGCCGCATGTATAACCACTCAAATAGTTGCCCTTACTACTCATCTAGTGTTTTAGAAGCCAAAATCCCATATAAACTAGTGCCGGAAAGAGCGATTATCATCTTCCTAAGATGAATCACATACTTACGATTCAATAGTAGAGATAACAGGAAAATCCTAAGGTTTGCGAGCCTTGGGAACCTGGAACTTGGTGTACCAGAGAAGTTTGTGCATTTGTAAGGGGCAGCCTATGTCCCAAGTTCCTAAGTTATCTGCATTGAAATAGCATAGCTGGTGTAAAAACCAAGTGAGAATTTGATTTATATTGCCCTTGCCATCCTAGGATTTGTGCTTGTTTTTGTCAAAAAGAGTCAAAATCTAAAAAAAAATTCAACAATCATGAAAAATTCTGTGTTTGCTATGTCTTTCTTGCTACAATTAATAAAATCAAATCAAAAAGACCAAATTTCAGCCAAAGAAAACCAAAAACATTGAAAAACATTGAAAAAAAAATCAGTCAAAACTGCCAAAAAAACACAGAGCTACGCATATATACCTTCCTGCTACGCTTCTGTCACTTCTTGTAGTTCATCTATTTTTGCTATGCATACATTTTGACTTAATATGCTTTTGTTAAACCCTATTGCACATTTGTCATTTACTAGTCCTGCACATTTGTCCTGTTCTGCTGCGCATTCACCCTTTGTAACTGCGCATTTGTTTCAGCACATCCATCATAGTGAGCACTTCTCAGCCTTTTGAGAGAAAAATTTCAACCTTTTTGGGTACCCATTTCAGCTTTGTTCCAGTTTCCAAGATTAGATTTACTGCACACTCACTTCTCCTATCCATTTTTCACGTCATACTCTCTTTTCCGTTGAACATCTCGCCAAAACACTTCACAAATCTTCCCAAAATCAAACCAAGTATCAAAACTAGGTTAGTGCAAAGAAATTCTAGATCATATCATCCTCAAACAAACCTAGTAAGTCTCCACTATCAATGATCTATCATCTTTTTCTCACAGAACTTCACTAGTGGCTTGTGCAAAACTAGTCTACATCAAGTAATCAGATTCCAAACGTCCTTACTTTTGGCTACCATCTTGTATCAACCAACTTGTTTGACACCATTGGTCTAAGTAAAACCTTGTTCAAACCTCGTCACCACAAGTATCCCCTTCACCGCAACCTCTTAGCATACATTGTCAAAAACTTCCAATCTCACTCCATCCCATCCCAAATCACATTGCATGGTCCTAACAAGATCCCAAAAACAAAAACAACTTGAAATCGTGGGCACATTTGACAAAACTATCCCATCCCCTCATGACAGTGATGAGGAGATTTCTCATGAGGAACTTCTACAAGCTCAACAAGACTAAAAGTTCCAATGCATGATGGATAAAGTGCTCAATCAAGACCCTAGCAAATTCTTTCTTTACTTAGCAAACCAAGGAGTTAAGCTCCCCAAAGACTTTGACGTCGACGTGTTAAAGGAAACTAAAGAAGAAATAAGCCCTGAGGAAAGCACATGAGAGGAGAGAACCATAGACAAAGGCAAGACTACCATTGACTCTACAAACTCTCTAGGCTTATTGACTCAACAAATCCAAGCCTTGTAGCAATAGTTCGCAGACATGCAAATAGGAGCATCAACAAAACATTATTCTCTAGAGGATATTTCACCATATTCTTTTGACAAGACCTTGATCATGATACCTTTCCCCTCAAAGTTTGAGGTACTGAAATTTGACAAATATCACGGAAAGGGTGATCCAAGAGACCACATTAGAGAGTTTAGTACAACATGCCTTGAAGTTGCCCACAATGACACCTATCTCATGCGACTATTCCCAAGGAGCTTGGGAGGACAAGCTATGGAGTGGTTCTCTTGACTACCTCCCAACAGTTGAACCTTCAGCAAACTAGTAGATAAGTTTGTCACACACTTCTCCTACAACATTGAGCATGACATCTCACTTTTAGATCTTTGTAACACTAAACAAAAGGGTGGAGAATCCTTTGCCTCTCTCTTACAAAGATGGAGACAATTGGCAAGCAAATGTCCACATCAAATATCAAAAAAACAAATGCTTGAGATGTTTGTCCACAACCTACACGCTGACCTAAGCTACCAAATACAAATCCAATGCCCTACTTCTTTTAGTAAGGTCATTGAGATGGGTGTACTCATTGAAAAGGCTTTAATAGAAAAAGGTCAAATCAAACTTTACAAAGACACTACTAGTGCAAATGTCAACATAGATAAACCATGATTTTAGACAAAGAATAAGAACATTGTGAATGATGGGGTGGTTGATACCAAAAATGTGGCGCCAAAGAAACTAATTTTCAACTTATCAAGCCCACAAAACAACCCCCCCACAAAAAAACCACGAAACACTGAATCACGATTTACAAACTATCATCCTTGGTGAAAATTCACACCTCTAGGAGAAAAATTGGAAACCGCCCTACAGAAGCTAATAACAAATAAACTCATAACACTTCCAACAGTGCGGGATTATGAACCAAAGGTCAAACCTCTTTGGTGGAATGACAGTGACTTCTGTGAATATCATTGAAACAAAGGACACAAAACCAATGACTGTATTGCACTCAAACACACCATTCAAGACTTGTTGGACCAAAAAAAGTTATCACTTGATGAACATGCCTCTAATGATGATCACTTAGCATTCAAGAATCCACTTCCCAACTATGAGCAGGGAGGGGCATCAAATCAAAACAATGGTGGAGCTAACAATGCCAATTATACAAACGTATCATTTGACTATGTTGTTAACCATATTTTAGAGAGTGATTCACATATCAATGTAATCACTATAAATAAAACCCTAGATTGTAATGTGACCACTCGTAGTGGGAAAATTACTCTTAGAGGAGTCCCGTCCAATCTGTCCTCTTCGTCCAACTAGTACAATGTTCTAGATCAACTTCACAAGACACCCACACACATCTCCATCTTGGAACTTTTGTGTTTGTCCCCGTCTCACAGAGCCATACTTGACCAAGCTCTTTCAGAAGCCACCATTCAAACAAACCTTGCTAAAGAACAGTTTCAAACCATGGTAGGTCATATTACCACACCTCATTCCCTATAATTCACTGAAAAGGATGATATGTCAATCACTCAAGCTCATAATGCATCTCTCCACATAGAAGACTTCATCCACAAGCACAAAATAAAAAGGGTTCTAATCAATGGAGGAGCCAGTTTGAATATTTGCACCTTAAAGCTAATCCTTGCATTGGGGTTTTTGAAGAATGCTATCGATCCTAAAAAGAAAATCACCATCAAAGCTTATGATGAAGAGGAAAGAACTTCAAAGGGAGTTGTTGTTTTCCCTATTAGAGTGGGACCTATAGTAAAGGATGTAGTGTGCCAAGTAATTGATATGGAGCTTGCCTATAACATTCTCCTTGTGAGACCCTAGATACATACTCTAAAAGTAGCACCATCAACCTCTCACCAGTGTATCAAATTCCCCCATGAAGGCCATGAAATCACCATCCATGGTGATCCCAATCCATTTCAATATTGTAACTCCATTCAATCTAAACCTGAAGTTGTGATTCCCCATAACCGTGCCTCTACTTCATCTTCATCCGGTAACCCAACTTCACTCCCTTCCACATCGAAGGCACCCCAATCTAACCTCAAGGTCAAAGACAAAGGTCTCGGTGAATACACAATTGCACAATCCTTTTGCTTATCATAGCTCCCTATCTCCCCCAGATCCTATGGAAAGCCTTCCATGAGCAAACCCAAAGCAGTAGAAACTACTAAAGGTCTGTTTGTCAAATGGGGAAGCCTTGAAGATGAGAGTGATGAAAAAGATATCCTATAATGGTTATATAAGGATGAAAATAGTCTATCCAAGAAACAAGACCATCACTCCATGGTACAAACTAAACAGTACGATCAAGGACACTCAATATTACAAAGAATGGGGTATGAAGGTCATGGGCCCATCGGATTGAGAAAAGGTATCACTGAACCTATCCAACCTCATACATTAATAGCCCGAGACACTATAGGGCTAGGTTACACCGGCAAAGCAAAGACCAACAGAACAGATAAGCACAAACGCTAACCAGAAACATCTGCTACTAATCTAGTAGATCAAATTCATCGACTACAAGGATGGAGTGAGACTGACTCCAATGAATATGAATGGGATAGTCTCTCTAAACTATCTTGTGATGAAAAAGATATTGATATGGTCCATGAGTATGACCCTACCCATGTAACTAATGAGGGACAAAGTCAAGAGCTAGACCTCTAGAGTATGACTCGCATAATAACGATAGTGAGCTTCATGAGGAAAGAATGATGCCGCACTTGACAGATCAACTAGTGGAGAGTACCATCGCAAGCATTGTCAATGCTTATAATGACCACCTTAACTCCTCCATCTTGACCATGAATACCTTTGAACCAGACCAACCCAATGACCCTCTACCACTATTGCATCCAGAACTCATAGATTGGGAACTACAAGACACTCCCCTTGAGCTCAATACCTTTCAAAATGATGAAGCCATCATAGACTTTTTAGAGCTTAGGGACCATATACCCGTAGGAGATCACAGGGCTGGCTATGCCATAGAACTCAATGATAGGGCTTATTTTGGATAGAGTTCCAAGCCTTTCAGTCTCAAAAATGTAAAAAAGAAAGAAAGATCTAATGGTGAAAACCGCTCTGTGGTAGTGTTAGATCATGAAAATAGTAAAAATATGAAATACGTATCCAACGGTGAAAACCTCTCTAAGATGTTGAAGGATGGAAGGCTTGACCCTCTACCCAATCTATCACATCAGGAGAGATCCTCAATCTTGATAGAACTAGTGGAGCAGATCAATGTCAGTATGGGTGATAGTCCCAGGATGACTCATATGGCACAGTCTTTAACCGCACAAGAAAAGCCATAGTTCACTAAATTCTTCAAAAGGAAACAAATCAACTTTGCTTGGTCATATGCAGATATGCCAAGGCTAGATCCAAATCTCATAATGCATCACTTGTCCTTAGCTTCAGGAGCTAAGCAAGTTAAAAAGAAACTCAGGAAGATGCACCCGCATGTCGCCCTCATGGTAAAAGAAGAACTAAAGAAGATGCTAGATGTCAGGTTCATCAAACCAATAGACTATCCTGAGTGGATCTCCAATATAGTGCCTGTCACCAAACTAGATGGAAGAGTTCAACTATGTAATGACTTCAGGGACCTGAATAAAGCTTGTCCAAAAGATGATTTCCCTTTGTTAAACATTGACATTATTGTAGATCTCATGGCATGGTACACTATGTCGTCGCTAATGGATGGTTTCTTTGGATATAACCAGATCAAAATTGCACCTGAGGATCAACACAAGACCACATTCACATGTCCATGGGGCACCTATTGTTGGTGTGTCATGCCATTTGGATTGAAAAATACAGGGGCAACATATTAGAGAGCTATGACCACAATCTTCCATGACATGATGCACACCATAATGGAAGATTATGTCGATGACATCTTAGCAAAATCACTCACAAGAGAAGGACACCTGGCAGTATTAGACAAAATCTTCACAAGATTGGAGCAGTTCAATGTGCGCCTCAACCCAAAGAAGTACATATTCAGAGTCACATCAGGCATGATTCTCAGATACATCATGTCCGCCAAGGGAATTGAAGTAGACCTAGCTAAGGTGAAAGCCATCATGAAAATGTTGCCTCCCAAAAATCTCAGTCAACTAAGGTCTCTATAGGGAAAACTACAATCTATTAGAAGGTTCATTTCTCAATTGGCAGACAAGTGCCACCCATTCATGCACCTCCTACATAAGAACATAACTTTCAAATGCAATGATTCGTGCAAATAGACATTTCAACAATTAAAAGAGTATCTCATGAAACCACCTGTATTGATGCCATTGATCCAGGGTAAGCCTCTGCTACTTTATATCTCTACCACACCAACAGCTCTAGGAGCTCTCCTTGCACATCAAAATCATGAAGAGAAAGAACAAGAAATTTATTACATTAGTAGAATATTAGTTGGTTATGAGCTACAATACATGCCAATTGAAAGACCATGCCTCGCTATGGTCTTCACTTCACAAAAATTAAGACATTACATGCCATCACATTCCATCAAACTAGTAGCAAAAATTGATCCATTAAAATATTTGCTCAACAAAGCTGTCCTTACAGGTAGATTGTCTAAATGGGTCATGCTACTCAGTGAGTTTGACATCGAGTATGTAGACCAACATGCAATAAAGGGTCAAGTACTTGTAGATCAGCTAGCAGATGAGCCTTTAATAGATGATAACCCTTTGAGCTTCGAATTTCTAGACGAGTCCATCTTTCACATAACCAAAAAACTAGAAACTTTACTTCGACGACTCCTATACTCAACATGGGTCTTGGGCAGGTATCTTGTTGATCACACCTAGTGGAGACACTATTCCAAAATCATACAAATTACTCTTTCCTTGCACTAACAATGTGGTGGAGTATGAAGCCCTAGTCATTGGCATCAAGATGGTAGTTGAATGGAACATCAAAAAACTTCAAGTGTATGGTGACTCATAATTGGTCATCAACCAAGTGAACAATGACTACCAAAAAAAGGATGAGAAGTTAATACCATACAAATGGATGGTAGACAACTTCAAAGAATACTTTGTTGAGATCTCTTTTGAGAAGATACCAAGGATAGAGAACAAAGCAGCAGATGCCATGGCAATGATTGCATCTCTCCTCAACATCCCTAACAATCAATCATGCTATGAGTTCTTGGTAGAGCCAGTGTCCCATCCTACATATGATGCTCCTGAATCCCACATCATTTGCCACATTATAGGATCTGATTCTCCCCTATACAAAAAAGTATTTGCCTATCTTAAAGAGAATACCCTACCACTTGATCTCTCAAATAACCAAAAATGAACCTTCATCTAACAAGCATCTCATTATGCCATTATTGCCAACACCTTATATCGATGAGGTCTTGATGGTACTCTCCTTAGGTGTCTCAATAGTGAGGAATATCAAACCATACTAAGCGAAGTACACAACGGTATATCTGAGACCCACTCTAGTGGTCCTACCCTAGCTAAGAAACTCATACGCATGGTGTAGTACTGGCCAACCATGGAAAGAGGTTGCTATCATTTTGTAAAGAGGTGCAAGAAATGCCAGATCCACGAAAACTTGATACATGCACTAGCACAGGAGCTACAGCCTTTAACGACTCCTTGGCCTTTCTGTCAATGGGGACTCAACTTAGTGAGAAAGATCCACCCTCCATCATCCAACAGCCATAAATTCATAATCACTTCCACTGAGTACTTTACGAAATGGATTGAAGCCGTACCCCTCACCAATGTCAAAGGCAAACAAATTGCCTCTTTCATCCTAAACTACATCATTTGCCACTATGGTATCCCTTTATCCATTATCACTGATAATGGATGACCTTTCAAAAACTAAGATGTTAAAGAACTGTGTGACAAATTCCATAATCAACACCACTTTTCCACCCCATATTACCCCCAAGGAAACGGCCAGGCAGAGGTATCAAATAAAAGCAACTTAAAAATCCTAAAAAAGACTATCAATGATGCTGGCTATGATTGGCATATCTAATTGAATCCCATGTTGTGGGCCTACCATACAAGTATCCGCACACCCATAGGTGCAACACCATACTCCCTGGTCTACAGGTCTGAAGCCATCTTGCCCATTGAATTTGAGATCCCATCCTTATGAGTTTCATTAAAGGGCCTTATATTTGATGAAGAATACAAAGTGTCTAGACTTCAAGAGTTAGAGCTACTAAAGGAAAGAAGGCAACATACCTTTAACCATCTTAGGGCTTATCAATAAAGGATGGCCAGAAGTTACAACCATAGAGTAAAACCCCAGGTATTTCAAGTTGGTGATCTGGTACTTAAGGAAAATCCCCACAATCATCAAGATTAGGAAAAGAAAGGCAAGTGTGAACCCAACTGGCTGGGTCCTTACATCATCATTACTGCCTATGGGTTAGGTGCCTACCAATTGATTACATTTGAAGGTGAACTGTTTGATGATCCCATCAACAACATGCATCTTCGCAAGTTCTACATCTAAACCCCAATGCAAGGGAGTAAAAAATAACAAAAAAATAAAAAAAACAAAAAATTAAAAAAAAATAAAAAAATGGAAAAATAGCAAAAAAACCAAAAAAATGGAAAAACAATAAAAAAATCATCCTTTGGTGAAAACCTGGCAAACAGGCACCTTGGATAGATACCATGATGAAAACCTAGCAAACAGGTGTCATGTGTATTTTGGCTATTGTACAAATAAAAGCAAGTGGTGAAAACCTAGAAACAGGCACTATCTGTGACAAACTACTTCCTCCATCCATTGCGAACTCATTCCTTGTTCATCCTAACTTGCATCCATTGTGTCATTCATCCTGAGCCAATCCATCGAACCGTTGTCAAACTACGTTGCCTCTAAGTTATCACGTAGGCAAGGCTATTATCAATGCACCCCCGAGGCTCCTTTCCCATCTATTCCATACCCCTTTTTCCCCATCCTCTATCCATCTGAGACCGCACCAGTTCCCATCACCTAGGTCCTAAGTTCACAAAAGTCCGTCACTCTGAACTACGTTGCCTCTGCGTTGTCACGTAGGCAAGGCCATTTAGCAATGAGCCCCTGAGGCATTGGGTGAGTCCCTTAGGGCCTATTTCTTCGTATCTGTTTGTCAGTTCATCCATAATAAGTCAATCCTTTGTCTAAACTGGGGGCAAGTCCTCGACCTAGTTGCGGAATTGGATTCTTGAATGCCATATGTTCTAAGAGGACACCAATAAGGATTGTGATACATTTCACTGGACAAACATGCACAACAAAGCATGCTTCCAACATAAATCTTGACGCAAAACATCAACCCATTCAAAGAAAAAACAAAATAAGGTACCTAAATACTCATAATGATTTTATCTAAATTATGGCAAGAAGACATCCAATGCAAGAATGTTTTGTGTTTGTGAATAGGTTAAGTTATAGAGTCTTGATTTTTGTTATTATGTCTTTCTATGCTACTTGAGGATGTCAAAAACTAGAGAAGCTATGATGGGGGCATAATCATTTTCTTTGTTTACTATTTGTGGATCAATCTTTAGTAATGTGACGACTTTTGTCTAACGACATGATCAACAAAAGATCATCGAGGACTTCAGAGGTCTAAACATGAAAAGGGGCAATCCTTGTCTATTGAAATGCATGAGGTACTTAGGTCATCTAGATTCAATTTTGACTAGATGCTTGTATTAACTTGCTATATCAAAATCCATGTAAGTAATACTCAGGTCATCTTGGTTTAATTATACCTAGATGCTTGTATTTTCTTACACCATTTCAAAAGAGAAAAGAAATAAAAAAAGTGCCCAATGATGAAACAAGCACTTCAAAATACTTGCAGTATCAAGATGACATATATCCGCACCCATAATACATCCATAAATACATCCAATTACATTTCACATACCATCCATGCAATAAAGATTCTATGCAGAGTATCCATGTTTGCAAATAAAAGCTTCTGATCCTTTCATTCACATTTCCTCTGTCAATCAGTCTTTTATCTATCATTGTGTCATTTCTGCATTGATTGCATACACTTGGACATAACAAAAACATGGCATAATTTGCATATCATAATACATGAGATAGTCATTAACATGATTAAATCATTTGCATACATAATAGTGCATTAGATCATCCACATACATTTACATTAGCATAACATAGTGTCAGCAGAAAAATCAAAAACATAGACCAGTACATGTAGATCATCTCATAAACTACATAATCATATAGATAGCATTCACATTTGCATATTAGATCATTAGAAATCATCTAAGTCTGTATTACATCATCATAACATCAAAGTCCTAAATCATATATAAGCATCAAATCTCATAAAGCATCATAATATAGATTCATAAACAACATCATCATATAGACATCAACAACAAAGTGTGCATCCATATAGACATCAAAAGTAAGGTGCATCCATAAGACATCACATAATGCATGTAGATCATCAATAGCTGCATCATCATATATAAGTATAACATAAATATGTCCAAGTGTACAATGTCAAAGTCCATCATCTATGAGTCAAGTCATAAAAGAGGAATACATACATCGCAAAAATAATGATACATCTCTCGGTAACTATACAAAATGAGATAAATACATACATATCAGGCTATCCATGAGCCATCAAAAATGTATACATAAGAAAAAAAAATTGGTACAAGTAGCAACTAACCCTACTATCGTGGGGCGCTACTCCTAGTACTGCCCTCTCTACCTCCACCTCTACCAGCCCTTGACTATTGTGGACCCATGGCAAAAGCTGTTGATCGTGACCACCCTACTCTCTGAGAAGCCATTGACTGACTCCTATAGTTGAGTGCCCTCTAGTCTACTGGCACCACCCCATGATACAATCCTCTATAATACTATGTCTGAGCCTGCACTCTAGCAAGCTCACCCTGTATCTATGTCATCTGTCTCTGCAACTGATGTACTTGGGCCTGCCCCTGAGTCACCTACGTCACCAAGAATCCTATAGCCCCATCAGTGGTCAGGGAAGCTACAGATGCATCCTCTTAGTCCTCAAGGTCCATACCCTAGCTAATGTTGTGTCTCTCTTTGCAGTGAGCCTAGCTATAACTCTTGTATCTGCCTCCCTGCGAGACTCTATGGCTCGTAACTGTGCCCTAATCTACCTTAGCTGGCCCTGTAATGTAGCAACAACCCCCTCCTGTGCCTACTACTATGGGTCCATTTGACCTGGAGCCTAAGGTACCTGTGGCACAACTGCAACCTGTGGGACTTGCACCTGCTACTGAGCAACTTGCTGCTGAACCTGCACCTATTGCGATGCCACCTGCTACTGTGCAACCTATTGTGTTGCTTGTTGCTGAGATGGCCCCTTCCCCACTATCTGCCTCTATCTCTGCCTACCTCCCCCTTCACCATCCCCTCCATCATCTCCTTTGCCACCCCCATCTCCTCATCCTCATCTCCCCCTCCTCCATCTCCTCCTCCTCTTGCCTCCACCATCCTCCTCCTCTGAGTCCACCTCCTCTAAACGAGCAGCTAACTCTCCCAGTCCTGAGTATCTAGGGAATGGGTGTGCCGCAAACTAGTCCTCATAGTTGCGCGTCATGCTGGCATCCACTACATCTCTCCTCATCGGCCATGTCTAATAGGGTATCTGCAAGAAGTATACTCTAGCCTCCTCATACGACGTAGCAAGGCCCCATCGTAAACACTCTGCATAAGTCCTAGCAAACAAGGCCTACCCTTGTGGCTGACCCTACACTCACTCAAACTACCTGTGAACCCAAGTCACTATGTGCGTCTCTAGAATATGTAGAGTCCACCTAATTAACCACCGAGTCTAAAATACATAAGGAAGCTCATCATCCTCATCCTCCCACAGTTTGAAATCTATATAAGGTCACCAGATAATTGAGTCCACATTATCTAGCTGATGTCTCCAATACTCTAGCTTCCCCAGCTTATGTTGGGAAACTACAACTGCATATCCATATGAGTAAGGCTCACCTGGTTGCCTAGAAAACACACAAATTAGCCAAGTCACCGCTATATGCTCCCATGCCCAGAACTGTAGCAAGGAGATGCCTACAGACAAGCTGACTCTCCATGATACACTACCTCATGCATGTCATGATACAAGTGAGCTAGGACACAAACACCCCATGCAAAGTGGGTGCCCTCTGTCACCATCCTCTTGAGTATCCTGCCCCAACCAATCAGAAACCATGAGATCGTTTATCAAGGCATACCACACCCCCGATCAGTCCTACCACAATCCCCGGGAAGTAGTCATAGTAGTCATACATATCCTGCCATGAGATTACCTGACCCCAAAGCTCAGGATCATCAAAGACCCATCGACACTCCTCCAATCTAGCATCTCATTGTGACTCGTACTCCACTAGCTCACCTGCTATAGGTAGGTACAGTATCCTATAGACATCCTCCAAAGTAATGGTGATCTCACCAATGGGAAGATGGAATGTCCCATCCTCACTGTGGAAGCGCTCCACCATAGCAGTTAGTAAACCAAGGTTTGCATGAACCTCAGGCATGAAGCAAATGTACTCCAAACCCATAGCACTGAGCACCAACCAGTCAACCTCTGTAAGCATGTATCACCACAACATTGGCAAGCGAAACTGGTCCCGTGACATCAGTGTATCTGAAATATCCTCCTGCAATCAAGCAAAGAAAAGTGTCAACCATAACTGTATCAAAGCAAACTTGCTCAACTATTAAACCTATCAAACTCACTTATTTAGCATAGCAAATTGATCAAAACAAGCATATCATCTCTTGTCTAGATTCTATCAATCTCAGAGATCACTTATCAATTGTCATATTGATCAAGATGCCTATCGAGTCAATTTCGCTAAGTAACTGACTACCCTAAGGTAAATGCGCCATTACAGGTGGCAAATGTGCCTTTTTAGAGAAAATGCACTGATCCAGGACATATGTGCTGAATCTTTGAGCATATGTGTAACTCTAGCACAAATGCGCAGTAGAAACTAACAAATGCACATCTGAAACATATGCGCAACTAGACATAATGCATGCACAACTTCCTAATAAACGTGCTGAAACAAAGAACAACACATTCATTCAGGTAAAATTTCCTTGCATGTATTGCCCTAATAAATGACCCTAGGCTAGAAATTTTGAAGTATGTACCAGTGGTCCTGCCTTGGCTAGCTGCCTAAACCATTGAATGTGCTCAAATCAATGCTCCTCACGTGGAATATCCATATCTATACTAACTACTATAGCTCTTGTGCTCTCCTAAGCTTTGACGGACAAATCAACAAATGATAAGTGTGCAAATGACTAGGATTGTGGACCCAGCTTCTATATATAGCAAGTGAACCCTAACTAGTTGTGTGGCAACCGTGACTACTTCTCAAGCCCGTTTCCTACCATTTCTCTAAACCATAACCTATTTTTCACGATCCTAACCTATTCTTCCACCTTCTTCATCGTGAGATTGTCCATCTCATGCTCTCAAACTTCCTTCCCATCCAATCTCCTGAGGGGGCATCCTAGCATTGTTAAACCTATACCAGGGGCAAACTGGGGCATGTATCATTATCAAAAAAATCTATTCTTTGAAACAACGTGATAAAACACATTACATCAAAGAGGGGCAAAATGTATACACCTAAAAATGACATGACTCCATCTCAATAAATATTTTAAATATTTATTTCATCTTAATATTCCTCTATCAATAAATAAATAAATCAATTTATTTATTTGATTCACATTCTTCCAAAAAATTAAATAAAATCACTTATTTAATTAGTTTCATCAAATTCTTCCAAACAATTAAATAATTTTAATTATTTAATTAAATCACTTGTTCCTCCAAATTTAAATAAATCATTCAAATTTATTTAAATGCTCTCAATCTCTAAAAATAAAATATAATCAAATATTTTATTTATTCTTCCAAAACATGCACAAACAATTAAATAAATTTATTTATTTAATTTGCTTTCTTATCTTTTAATTTGCTTTATTATCTTCCAAATCTTCTAAAAATAAATCTTGCTCATCATGCACACAAAATTAAATAATTTATTATTTAATTTCTCTCAAATCATAAAAAATCAAGTCACAAGTTGAGTTAATTGATTTAATCAATCTTGTTTTTATCAACAACTCTTAAATTAGAAAAAAACTTTCTAATTTATGAAATCAAATCTTATCTTTATCAAGAAAGCAGTTAACTCAAACAAGGCATCTTTTTGTGTGACACTTGTCTTCTTTCTATTTGTGCACATCCTCTCAAGTCTTCTATACCATTGATCTTCTTTTTTCATTATATACCATTGATCTTCTCTCTCTCAAGTCTATAAATACACTCCTATTCCTCCATTTCAATAATCCAAGCTTTTAGTAAACTTACTCTGCAGTATTCATAGTGCACCTTTGGTACCCAACACCATTCCATAGCTTGCGATCACCATTTTTATTGTATTGAAGATACTCTTCATTACAAGAATTATCATAGCCGTTTCTCCATTGTCATCTTGAAGAACAAAGCAAGGAAGTGTGTTTTCTGAGGGCTTCATTCTCACGAAAGATAAATTGAGATTAGGCGACTAATGGAAGCTACAAAGTAACAAGGTTTGTGAGGTATTGTTCTTTATTTTCAATCTTGTTTAATTCCATTTCTATTGAGCTATTGGGTTATTATTAATCATTGATATCATCCACTTTTTCCTGATACAGATGTAACAACACGTTGTGTAGCATTACTATCTTTGGTGCATGAGGTGGAACCAATGTTTTGATATGCATTGATTAGATTTCTTACAATAGATTTTTCACTATTAGCACTTGATGTTCTTAGGCCAAGAATCTTCATGATTGGCCTAAACTTTAGATTTTTCATCATCTCAACAACTAATTGACATCTTCTAGTTTCACTTATGTTTTGAAAAAAACATGTTCCATATCTTATTCACATTTCTTCTACAAGTACGTTTTGGAATCTTATCAACCATTGGTTTTAGAATATTCTCATCAATTTCAATCAAAACCTTAGGATTTTTAAATAAAATTCTAGGACATGTTTTCAATGGAAAACTTGATTCACAAGATAAATTTTGACCACTAAACACTTGATCAATTGGTGTATCATCTACTACAATATTTGAAAATACATCATAATTTTCAATTGGAGATTGAACATTTTCTACATTATCAAATTGAGATGGAAAAGATGACATACCTTCAAGTTCTCCCACATTTAATTTCTTACTTGCATGAAGTTTTTTCATTCATTCCCTTTGCTTCTCCAATTCCTTCTCTCTTCAATGCTTCATCATCCAATTCAATTGGCAAAGATAGTTCACCTTCATTTGTGAAGTTCAATTTCTTATTTTCACAAAGTTGTCTCATTCATTCTCTTTTCTTTGTATTCTCATCTTCACGCTCCTCTGGTGTTAGAGTTTTTGCTCATTTCCTTGGCATTGTATTGAATTCTATATCACTCTAAAACTATGGTCAAAAGAACACAAAAAATATCTGATAATTTATCAAGTTATAATACAAAACATGCATAATTACATTGTTTTTGTCAATGCAAGACCAAAAACTAGATAATTTATTCAATCTAGTGTTGCAATCCCTCAAAACATGAAAATGCTTTCCGATATCAATTTTGAATTTAAAACATGTAAGTGGAATCTTGTGCATCGAAGCAAGAACAAAAAGTGCATTGATTTTGTCAACCAATGATAGGAGAACCTCAAAATCATGAAAAGTCTCTTTTAATGTCACAAAAAACACATAAAAGGGAATTAAAAATAGCATGTGCACTAAAAATCACATGACATGCCTTTTTGCAAGCCATTAGGTATCATTTTAACTAGTTCAGAATGCACTTGCATTATAATGCGAGTGTTTTATAATGTGACTACATTCTAAACTAGCTAAAATGCTATTTATCATCCTCTCTTCTACTGTTTCACAAACTCTTTCTCTCTCTAGCTATCTCTTTCTAACTCTCTCTATCTCTTTCTATTTGTCCCTAAACCCTAACCCCTAAATCTTTATCTCCCTATCTATATCATCCCTCTATCTCTCAATTCCCTAAATATACCCACCTTACACTTAGGGTAGGTGTAAGTTCCCTAAACCCCAACCCCTAACCCTTATCTTTCCCCTATCTCCCTATCTCTATCATTCATCTACCTCTCAATCTCTCTCCCTATGTCTCTAGACATCTCCCTCACTATCTCTCTCTCTATATGTGCATGTGTTATTACATTCATTTCATAGTAGCAATAAAACTATGCCCTCTTCCTAACCCATATATATGGGTAAATGAGACAAATTAATACTCTATTTTATAATAGAGTTAATAGATAATGATTTTTTTTAAACCAATTATATATATGAACTTAGTGATCTATTTGACATAGTATTGTAATGTGATATATTTTATATAGAAATGATAACAAACCTAAATCAATATTTGTTTGTAAATGAAGGCAAGGTTCCATTTGAACTGTAAACACTTAAAATTGTCCATGTCTTACAACATCACCTTGTCAACACATTAAGTGAGACATCTTGTAACATTTTTTCCTAATCCCACTCCTAATCTCATTTACCGCACTAGAAAATTAATTAAATAAATCCTATTTATTTAATTAATTTCCCTTTCCCACTTTCCAACTAATTCGAATAAAATATTTAAATTAGTCCTCACCTTTCACCACAATCCAATACATGTCCCATACTATATTTTTCATTTAATGCCTTCACATGTCTAATTAATTTAAATAATATTTATTTAAATTAGGCTAGCCCTATTCCTATCTGCACACTTGTCACATGACTACAACTCCTCATGGAGTGGGAAACCCTATTTAATCTCAACCGTCCACATCATTCAAATCAACTTTCAATCTTAGCCATCAATTCAAATCACTCATCTCTTATAAATCAACCCTCACCCAAACCATTTTGGGGATCCAATCTTCAAGTAGCCTCATGATGTTGAATTTCCTCTAGAATCATTCATCATTCCTCTTTCATTCCATTGTTATGCTACTGAAATAGCAAGAAATCAACATTCATCCTTAGATATTTTGCATTCCTATGCAAGATTGAGAAGAACAATGGAGGAGAGCCAAGATTAGCATAGGGATTTGATTTAGTTTTCTTTCATGCTTTGATTTCTATGTTATCTTGTAATCCATTGTGCTATTAGGGTTTAATGATTACTGTTTCTAATTCATAGCTCTAATTTTTCCCCTAATACATTTGGTGAACCTGACGTGAACCTAACAATTTTTATCAATTTTGGGAACTTGACTTTTGCATGTTGCTCCCTGGCCTGAAACATACCTCACCATTGCATCTGGGAGGCCTTGTAGGTGAAAAATGACATATAACGCTTAGTATTTTATTGCCAAAAAAAAGTTGATTTTTTTTAGTTTCGACCCCTGTTGCAGGGCCATACCATATGGACCCATACGACCTACACAGGGGCTCTTTCTATACATCGTAGGGTTTCATTATTTTGATGGTTCACATTCCTTTGTCACAAGGTTAATATGCTTGGTTATATGTTTAATATTATTGTAGGATTAATTTTTGGTTGTAGGTCTAAATTTGAAAACCCTGACGCCACTAAATTTCTCTGCCCCTACTCATTGACCTCTGCCCACATACTTCCCTGTCCCCTCCCTTGGCTCCTAAAACCCTTATACCTCCCATGGTCACTACCCTATTTAAAGCCATCGATGCCCTATAGAAACCTTGTCGTCACCTCTTGATCTATATTGTGGTCGCCACCCAATGTAGAAACCCTGGCATCTAAACTGAGGTCACCGCCCAATCTATACCTGTCGCCACCACATATTCACCCATCACCACTTCTTGGAAACCCTATCTCTACCACCACTTAGACCACTGTTGACACTCCCCATACCTCCCCTTTCAACTTAGTCACCGCCACCGTTCAATATTCGGTCACCGCCTACAATGAAACCTTAAACCTAACCCCTGTCGGCCTTACCTTCTCACCGCTCTGCCCTCACGCTTGGTCACCATTCATTTGAAACCCTACCACTAGGCTTAAAGACTTGGCTGCTAATCTTGAAGCGTACCGCTAGGCTTAAATCTTTGGCTGCAAAATTCCCTGCGCCTATTCCTTAGACAATGGTCCTATCTGTGACTGGTGGAGGGGGAAGGGGACTAACCTTCCCATTTCATTTTTATTTTTTTCTTTCACCCATCCCTCGGTCAGATGGGAGATTGAGGGCCCTACTTAAGACTAAACTACCAAATTTAACTGTCAATAGCCAAACTGCATATGTGACCACAACAGAGAAAACCACTAGCAGTCAAGTAAAACTGTTAGGCCTGTCCTCTTTTTATCCTCATGCCCTAATAGGCAATTGTTTTTCAAAATTTCATAACTTTCACATATGGAGGCAAAATTTTATGAAACAAGTGGCATTACAAAGCTAACTCACCCAGCTACGCTATGGTGAATTTTTTTTTAGGTGACTGTGTCATTTCATCAAGTTTTTTTAGTCAAAGTCAACCTTAGTTTTGATCTTCAAATGCTCTTAACTCTTGCAATTTTTGTCTGATTTTCGTGAATTTTTTTTCAAATTGCATAGAATCTCAAAAATTTTCTAATGATGTCATTTATTCTAATGTATCTAATCATTTTTATCATATTTTTATCATATTGTCATTTTTCATCATAACACACTTGGCTTGCAAGTTTCTTGTCTTCTCTTGGTCTTTGTGGATTCTAGGTGATCTTAAGGGGCTGTAACAACATCTACATCAGCTACAACAACAAATTGGAAAGCAAAAATTTTAGGTGCACTCATTTCATCAAATCAAATTTCTTTTCCATCACACTTCAATTTGGGTAAAAATGAATCATTGTCTTCAATCACACATTGAAATTGGGCTCTAAAATGAACTTGTGTCTTCCTTCACACATTTTGACTTTGGGATTAAAATAGATAAGTTCTTTCATTGTTTGGTGAACTTGGGTGTGATTAAAGGTGTGTATGCTCTTCTCATGCGCTTTCTACGATCTTGAGAATCAAAAACACTTTTCATCCATTCACTTTCACACCACACATTTCATTTCTAAGGGGAATTTATGTTGTGAGTGTGAATCTAGTGTGCATGTGTATGCTCTCTCCTCACACTACAAGGTGATCTTGGAGATCAAAAACACCCACTAGATTTTCTTTTGTCACCCTTCTTTGGAGGCCTGCTTGGAGACACACCACTCCAAGGGATGACCTCAACTCTAGCATTCCGACAGAGTCTAAATAGCGAGGTGTGAATCAAAAGACACCCTCTTGGAAGTTGAAATCTTGTCACTCAAGCTAAGCCCCCAAGAACTTTATACCTTGGGGAAGTGAAGGTGAAGGGTGGGTTACCCCTTTCTCTCAGTTGTTTGGCATTATTTCACTTTCATTTAATGGAATTGGGCCCCCGTACCTTGAGTATATTGGGGACATCCTTAGTCAAACTTGTGCATCCTAGAGTAAGACCTAATTGGCCACACCCACTTGACTAGTATTAGGCTTGTTGATGTGTCTTCAAATTTCTTCCTAATCATCACATTCAAATTTCAAATTCAAACTTGCTTATGTGTCTTGCATGTGTGATTCATGTGTGTACATGTGAAATCATTTGTTTCCAAATTGCCAAATCAATCTATCAACACAAATACATAAACACGTCATTCTAAACATTCTTGCCATCACATTCATCCTTTTCATTTCATCCTAATCAAAACCGTAATCATCCTTGTCATTTCATCCTAATCAAAACACTAATCATCCTTGCAATACCCTAATCATATCTTATCTATCCTAATCATTCCACATCATTCCACATCATCATTCTAAGTTCTAATCAATCACTTGCCAAAATGGTCTTGATCCTTAACAAGCCTAGTTCAAATCATAAGCCCAAAATCATACTTCAAGGAGGCCCTTCCTCTAGTCCTAATTATGTGACCAATCCTAAGCCCAAACTTATACTCCGAGGAAGCCCTCCTTTAATTTCTAATGATGAGACAAATCCTAGACCTAAACTCATACTTTTATGGGCCCCTCCTCCTACGTCCAATGATGACTAGAATCCTGTTGCATACCTTGAGGAAAAAGATGAAATGCAAAGATTTAAACACACGTGTGAAACCATGCCAACACTATAGAACAAGGTTCTAGCACCACACCTACAATCCATCATCCAAGAACTCCACAAACTAGAACAACCCCTAGACCAACAAACCATAAACAATTACAAGACATCATCCAACCACTTCAACAAAACCAATCACCTCAAATACAACAACTCCTAGCACAAGTCTAACAACTCATAACCACCCATCAATCCCAAACCCAACAAACACAACTACAACATTCATTTCAATCCTATGTGTCACCTCCATCATCATACCACCCTAATCCACCCACATACCATGTCAATTCCACATCAACCAATCCCACTTCGCTCAATGTAAACCAACATCCATATCAATTCACTTCAAAACAATAACATGTGAGTCCAAGGCACCCCTTGTAACAAGATTAAATGCCTTTGAGTCCTTATGCTACCTTTGACAAGGGGAACACCAATCTAGCTCTCCATCCTATAAGTATCTTCTGCTATCTAATCCTCCATAAACCCCACGTCCTAAATTCAAACATTACAAAAACAAACCTATGGGGTCATCCAAATCTACTAATCCATTCAATCTATTTGACCTTTCATCCAATCAAAATCAAAGCCCTATTCCTACAACATCTTCCACCCCCTTCATCCCTCCACCATGGGACCTATCCACTCCTAATCCTAATCCATCCAATACCCCTATTATCCCTCTGCCTAATCCTAATCATAAGACAACACCATCTACCCTTATTATCCATCCACTCTATTGTCCTTCCACTCATAAACTCAAGAAGGATGTGATCCATTGGCTATTAGCAAAGAATCAATCATCTCCATACCAAACATATACCTGTAATCCTCTCAAAGAGTCTTCAAACCTCATGTCCATTCCTTCAACTCCATCATGTCGTCCACAACATATCAAGCCCATTCATGAGTCTTACACTTCCATTAAATGACAAGAGTTATGTCAAGATCCTAATCATAAGCATGTGGAACCATTAGCCCCTCATTCTAATAAAAAATAAATCATGTCCATCTGACCCATCCATACCACACTTAATTTTATCTATGACCAAGCTCCCATCTATGATCAAGATCCCCTCTATGATCAAGAAAGCCATGATGATCCTCTTAGTCCACTTTATGCATTCCATGGTCAAGATCTTATTATTCCACCTATTCATAATCCCACAACAATATCCACTTCCCTTGATGAGACACATGCCTCCCAAGAACACATAGATGATCAAACAAATATCTTGGATCTTAGTGAACATAATGATAATCAAGATCCTAATGATCCTTCTTCATCCACCATCGATCCCATTTCAAATCCATCATATCCCCTTGGTCTATCTACCTTCATTCATGAATGTTCTTCCTTAAGACAACAACAACCTTTATCCAGCACATCACCTTCTCCATCCAATAATGAGCTCAAGTCTAGTGTTTAAAACTTCCCTAGTCCCATTGTCCATCCCATACTCCAAAAAATGTACTATCAAGGAAAAGACCTAGGCCTTCATGAACAAGGTATTGTGGAGCCCATACATGTCAAAATCTCTCTATGCTCATATGGCCTTGAATATACACCCCAAGGTAAATAATCTCAAGGTGTTGGTACTTCCTCCATGCCTCCTAATCCCACCACTTTCCATCATAAATCCTATCATACCTTGAAAACATATATTTCCATTCCACCTCCACTGTCCTACAAGTGCCAAAAGCATGTGACCATACACCTTCCACCATCCACTTTACCTCCACTACTTCCAACTCCTAATATCCCTCCATCCACTTTACCACCAATTCTCCCAACCCCTAATATCCCTATCATTCAATCACCTTATCCATTTATCCATAAATCCCCTTACATTCCTAATCATGACCAACAAATGCACACATTATCTAAACATGAAGCTTCCACTAAACCCATGGGATTCAAAAATAAAAATTTGGATGCCTTTACCTATAAAGAAAAAAATCCTAAGGATCCTAATGCCTTAGGACATCAATGCAATACATTGAAAAAGCTATCCAAGCCTATACCTCCAAAAGAAAAGGCTAAAAGTAAAATGGTTTGGATACCTAAGCAAAGAGAAAGAAAGTCAAATGAAGCATCCACATCTCAAAAATCCCAACAATCCTCTTCCATCAAAAATCCCATTCCATCCGAAAGTCTCAAATTATTTCATCCCACAAGCAAAATAAAATTCATTAAAATCCTAAGTCTATGTGGGTATCTAAATTCCTACACCTACCATCCCCTAAGAAAACATCCCCATTACTTCCTACACCTCCTACAAGTCAAAAAATTCAATGTTTATCATGGTGTGTGTAACCGTTGGTCTTGGTTCCCTTCCATTCTGTAACATTTCCACATACCTTCATCTCCCCATCTTTCATCCACTATCCTACATATCTCCCCCATCACCTCCCTATGGTCCATGCTTTTGCATAAGCCTTTCATCCATCCTTTTTCATAAGTCCTACATAATTCATTTCATAATCCACCTTCCTTCCATGCATAAACATTTCATAATCCACTATCTACTTAATCCATCTTCCTTTCATGCAATCCTTTACCAACATCAATGAGCATTATGAGACTTGACATGGTCTATGTGCGTTGATATCCATCTCTAATGGGACAATATCACCTTTCATGGAACTAGACACTTGAGTCCCTCTTATCCATATCCACCTATCCCATTCAAATATTCAAAAAAAAAATCAAAGTAGTAAAGAGAAATCCCTTCGTCTAACGGTGAAAACCACCCCAGTGGTGCCTTGGATAAGTACCATAATGAAAACTTGGCAAACAAGCATCATGTGTAGGTTGATCTTCTATGTCACTTACACTTGGGGGCATGTTGTCTCATCTAACCTATCATTTTTCAAACTATCTATCCTATCATACCATTTCCATACTATTTTTGTACCATCCTTATCCATTACGCCCATTCCTATCATATTGAGTCCATCCATCCTCCCTTCCTCCTTTTGATCTTGATAAAGATATGGGGGAAAAATGTTGACAAATGTTTTGGACATCTCTTGATATACCTATATCCTTTCCAAACTATACTACCATTATCCTATCGTCATAAGCCTTGTCATGTAAAATCCTAAGCATTACACCTAGAATGGGGCATGTTATTCCTATGCAACATAGCCTTTGGAGATCACATCCTAGCTCCCTTATGATGCATACATCCATTCCACTATATATTATCCTTTTATCCATCTATCTATCATGAGCCTTTCATCCTATTTACTATCGCCCATCCTTCCATGCATTCCTATCCTACATTATCCTTGCATCTAGACTTGGGTGTTCCTTTGTCATTGGTATCTAGCATAAAGGCTACCCAAATTTTCATCCAATGCCACCTCAAAACATTGCCAAAAAAAAAAAAAACCAATAACATTTCCAAAAATCTAAAAAAATCAAAACATTTCAAAAATCCAAAAAAATTAAAACATTCAAAAATACAAAAAAATCAAAACATTTCCCAAAAATCCAAAAAAATCAAAACATTCAAAAACACAAAAAAACAAAACATTTCAAAAATCCAAAAAAAATCAAAACATTCAAAAATCCAAAAAATTCAAAATATTTCAAAATCCAAAAAATCAAAATATTCAAAAAATTAAAAAAATCAAATCATCAAAAAAATCCAAGCAATTAAATCAATCAAATTATCATTCAATCAATCTTCAATTCAATTCATCAATTCAAATCAATCAAGTCAATTCATCAAATCATTCTGATCAAATCAATTAATCAATTCTTCCAATCATCAACTCAAATCAAATCACTCCTTCAATTCATTAATCAATCCAATCAAATCAAAACAATTCATCAATTCAATTCTTCCAATCAATCCATCAAATCAAATCACTTCTTCAAATTAATCAATCAATCCCTCAAATCAAATCATCAATTCATCAAAATCAATCCAATCAAATCAAGTCAATCTAAGCAATAACTCAAATGCAAATCAATCCTTAATCCATACCAATCAAGTCAATCAATCTTGTCAAATTATCTAATTACATTGATGGTCTTGATCCTAGCCTTGTTGTAAACCAAATCAATCAATCAATCAATTAATCAAATCCTGGTGTTGATTCGCATGGCCAACAACACTAGTATCAATTAGTCATATCAATTGTCTTATACAAGATATTGCATCATCAAAAGCAAACTAGGTGTCTTATACGACATGTTTCATTTCTTGAAACTAGGCATTATCATCAATCAATTAATCATTGGTTTATAGCTTGACAGGGGCAATACCTTGTTGTGTTTGAATCATTTATGCATGCATGCTTGCTTGCTTGTGTGTGTCATGATTTTCTCTTTCATTTGAATCAAATCCATATCATTCCATCTAATATTCATATCTTGTGTATGTTGGAATAGCTTTTTGCATTATCCTTTGCATCTAAGGTCATATCATACCTTTTGTGCATTAGGACTTCAATGCTCTAAGTTTACTTCCTCATACATTTAGACAAGATTGTATTACGCTGGTGCACAAGACACATCTTCACCCTAGTCCTTATACCTTGGTGGATAACATCTAGTGCTATATCAAACTTCATGGTTGCTTACCTTCATTGCAGTATAACGCATCATCCATTTCTTCCACCCATTCACTTATCTTTCTTCCTTGACCAATCCCTTTCATTTCGAGAGCCTACTCGTGTTTGTCCAACTCGCCTATCCTCTCGAGGGGGCATCATCATCCTATCCTTTTGCATCTATCCATACTTAGCTTCTTTGAAATGATGTTACTTCTCTTAGTCGCAACACCATCTCAAAGAGGGGCAAAATGTAGACAATTAAAATTGTCCATGTCTTACAACATCACCTTGTCAACACATTAAATGAGACATCTTGTAACATTTTGTCCTAATCCCATTTACCCCACTAGCCAATTAATTAGATAAATCCTATTTATTTAATTAATTTCCCTCTCCCACTTTCCAACTAATTCAAATAAAATATTTGAATTAGTCTTCACCTTTCACCACAATCCAACACATGTCCCATACTACATTTTTCATTTAATGCCTTCATATGTCCAACTAATTTAAATAATATTTATTTAAATTAGGCTAGCCCTATTCCTATCCGTACACTTGTCACATGACTACAACTCCTCATGGAGTGGAAAACCCTATTCAATCTCAACCATCCACATCGTTCAAATCAACTTTCAATCTTAGGCATCAATTCAAATCACTCATCTCCTATAAATCAACCCTCACCCAAGCCATTTGGGATCCAACCTTCAAGTAGCCTCATGTTGTCAAATTTCCTCTAGAATCATTCATCATTCCTCTTTCATTCCATTGTTATGTTGCTGAAATAGTGAGCAATCAATATTCATCCTTCGATATTTTTCATTCCTATGAAAGATTGAGAAGAGCAATGGAGGAGAGCCAAGCTTAGCATAAGGATTTGATTTGGTTTTCTTTCATGCTTTGATTTCTATGTTATCTTGTACTCCATTGTGCTATTAGGGTTTAATGATTGTTGTTTGTGATTCATAGCTCTAATTTTTCCCCTAATACATTAACAACCATTTAAATTTACAAGGAGGGGAAAGAGGTTTTCATTTATATTTTGTAAATAAAAATACATATAAATATTTCTTTGATAGCAACTATTCATTAAATAAAAAATAAAAGTAATATATTTACACTTCCTTCCTTTCCTTTCTTTCACAATATATATACTCATATGCATATGATGATTGATTTATACATTTTGAAACTAAAATAAGGGGAAGAAGAACAAATTGTAAGAACACATATCTATTTATTATTCCTCCATAACTCTACACAATAGAAGAAAATAAGGTGGAGATTTAATATTTTTCTTCCTTCAAGGATGAATTCAAAGACACAACAATATATTCATGTTTAAAACTTAAGGAGGGAAAAATAATCCATTTTTTCAACAACACAAATGTATATATAGGTTCATAGAAACTCATGCATCACATTTTACAACTACAAAACTCTCTTGACAATACTCAACAAGGCTTCATCCAAGGCTTTGAAATACAATACAAGGCTCTTTTATATAAATGATTTTCTCTTATACAAAGATTCCAACTTCACAATAGGAAATTCCTCTCCTTTCTTCTTCTACTTTAACAAAACCTACAAAACAAGAAACTCCAACCAAATCCAATGGAGGTACTCACCTCCCAACCTTAGTCTTTCTCACAAGCTACCCCCAAGATAGGAGGCCACCTAAGAAACTTAGGTTCACAACATAACACCAACACAACCGTTCAAATTCTAAAAAACAAGAACAACACCAAAACAACTAGTTTTCCCAAGGCTTGAACACTCACAAAGGTGTTAGGAAATATGTATCAACATTGAAACTACAAAAGGTTACTATTCCTCCCAATTTTGGTCTTTACCCTTTATCTTGAAGAATGGCTTATAGCTTTCAAAGTTTCAAAAGGGGATAAAAATGGTATGGTTTACTATTTTTAGTAACTCTACATTTGAGCTCCTACGGACTCAAAATTTTCCCAAAATGTGTAGAACTATCAAGTAAATATCTCAGGTGAGTTTTGACTCAAGATCATACTTGGATTGCAAGATATTAAAGTTTCCATTTTTTGAAACTGCTGAAAAAAGTTTCAAACTCAAATTTGAGGCACTTAGAGGTCCCTAAATGCCTTGAAAGTCATCATAACTAGAGAACCAAGTTATAGCTTGATATATCTCTTCACGAGCTTTCTGACATATCAAACAGTTTGTCAATCGGACACCCGGATCAAAAGTTATGACCGTCGGAAGTTGGACCTCTTATTTTGGGAAATGTGAAAACGTGTTGGACACTTAAAAGATCTGTAAAGGGGCGAGTCACACATGTTGATGTGTGATTTGGCACATCACAAGGCATCTTTTATTTATGATAATTTGGGCACCACTTTTGGGTGGTTTTTTAGCTCATGGTTTTGTAATTATTGTTGACAGTTTACTCTATTGTATCTCCTATATATCACGAGCTTGAGATCGAGGTTGTGTGTAAGAGTCTTATAGATATTGAGTTACCTCTAGATCTTTGGTTAGTTATAGTCCTGTGAAATCTTGCTCTGCAAGTATATTTTAATCTTTTTGATTCCTGAATAATATATTGGGTGGCTTTAGAGTGTGTGGTTTTTTACCTGAAAGGGTTTTCCCCACATATATCTTGTGTTGTGAGAATTGTACTTTTTTTATGCATTGTTACTTTTTTGTTAATGTGCATCTCATAATATGTAATTGTAAAAGATATAAATTTCCATAAATCTTTCCTCAGTAGATCAATGTAGGAAGCATTTCCGCATACCTTGCTTCCTTTTAGTTGGTATAGGAGCCTGACCACCTTTGGTTCTAGTTGTCGGATAGAGGGTTTTTTGAGCTGATCTTCATTTGAGTGGGAGCTTGTGCAGAGGATTTTGAAATCTTTGTTGTAGGAAAGAGATGGCGAGCACATCTGAGAGGTTTGATATAGAGAAGTTCAATGGACGCAACTTTGAGTTATGGAAACTCAAGATGGAGGACTTATTGGTGGATAGAGATCTATAGCTCGCAATATGTGAAACCATGCCGTCGAGCATGAAACAAGAAGATTGGGATCTAATGGATTGGAAGGATAAGGGTCTAATAAGACTTTATTTGGCTAATTCAGTACTCCTAAATATCCATGAAGAGAAGACGGAGGATCAGGCTAAATCCTTGGTGAACAAGTTATTCCTATGAAAGAAATTGTATTCTTTGAGGATGGAAAATGGAGGATTTGTCATTGATCACTTGAATACATTCAATATGCTTGTTGCCCAGTTGACCACTGTTGGTGTGAGGATGGAGGAGGAGGATCGATGTATGACATTACTATGTTCCTTAATAGATTCATGGGATCACCTTTCTATGGCCATTGGGAGTAGCACTATCACCTTCAAGATAGATGAAGTGGTTTCTTTGTTGTTGTTTGAAGAGATGCGGAGAAAGTCTTCTTAATCAGTTAAGGAGGATCTTGCAGTTCATGGTAGATCTAAAGAGAAGGGAAAGAAAAAGGATAAGAAAAAGGAAGATCCAAATCCCATGGGAGATCTAAGTCTACCAGAAAGTCCAAGGCTCTATGTGTTGAACACACCCAGATACTGAGAGGGGGGGTGAATCAGTATCCAAAAAAATCTCAAATCCTTCGGAGTAGATTAAAACTTAAACTTTATAGCATTAAGAGAAACATAAAAGATCAACACAATGCATAACACCACATAACACTAGATATACGTGGAAAACCCCAGAGGGGAAAAACCATAGTGAGGATTAACTCACAATATATGAAGCTCACTGCAATTAAAGTTACAAATTTGTTTTAGGGCTACAACCCAAGGAAGCTACTACTCCCTGTAGACTTTGTTTTAGGACTTCAACCCAAGGAAGCTACTACTCCCTAAAGAAAGGTTTTAGGGTCACTCCCAAGGAAGATACAACTCCCTATAAAATTTGTTTTAGGGCTACAACCCAAGGAAGCAACTACTCCTTGAACTGAGAACAAACTCAAAAAAGATTATAGCATGACAGTCCTTCTACTTCCTGAAACTAACAATGAAGCTCACCCCTTTTGATGATTACAATTATGATTTTCCACTCTTCTTTTGATGATTTCTCTTATGCTTTCACAACTTCTCCACTTTCTTCAACAATCTTCTCTGCAGCTTACTGACTCACTTCTTTTAGCCTTCAACAAGTTTTTCCTTTGGCTCACTACCTCCGGCAATCAGTTAGGCACACTCTTCACTTCCCTCCTATCTAAAAAATGTCTTCAAGATGAATAAAGATTGGTCTTATTACTTCTACTCTTTCTCCTTCAATCGCACATCATAATGCATTACACATCCATATTCTACTTCACACATTCATATTCACAATCATACTTCACCTATATCAACTAGGTTTACAATATATACATGATATTACATTGATTACATTGTATGTCGGCTAAAGGCACTAAGTATATTACAATTTAGAAGGCGGCTAGAGATCAAACAACATGAAACATGTAGAGGGCAAGCCCTAACATGAACTACATGCAATACCAAGAAGAGAAACATGCCTTGCGGATCCCAACACATGCTTAACCAATTCCTAAACATCCTTCATAGAATAACATCCACACACTTCACACAATTGAATTAGGTCACCCTTAAGTAGGAAAGCATGAATCTTGTAGCACATCAGTCATTACAACTTGGCAGTACTCATGGATGATTAAACATTACTTGGTCTTCTCCCAGATGAGTCGGCATGACCCACACAACATCTTCAAACACTCCTTGAACTCTGCACAGCAACAATTTTGTGGCACACATCACCAACATTCCCAAATATGCCTCAACAACAATAACTCTTCACAAACTGACTTGAAAATTTTGTGCGATACTAGAAATATGAAAGATCTGCATGCACTTCAAACTTGAGAAACATAGAGACATGTATAATGTTCACATAAACTCATATAACTGATATGTACAATCTCCAACTAGCACAAGTACTCAAACATATGTTCTATAGAACAATTGGGGATCTAGAACTATCTGTAGCACACTGCCATTTGAAAAATGAAATTGCAGACCACCAAATCATCTAATACTGCAAAATAGCATGTATTAAACATCCTTGAACATGTGCACAAAACTATATGGACAAATCTTTACTTATAGAGGAATGCAAAGAATCCCAACCAACCTTCATCATCACTTTATTTTTCCATAGCACAGACTAGAACTCTGTCACTTATAAATTTCACTATGGAGGAGCAAATGATATGAAACCTTGAATGTAGCATCTTCTCAACATACTAAACTTAACTTCTGAACCACATGACCATATCTTCAAATGCGGAGGAATGCGAAGCATTGTACCAACTAGTCTTCAAGGCAACTTCCTACATTAGAAACCTTCACCAACATCCAGAGACCAGAGTCTTCTTGTAACAACACATACTTTCTTAGGAACAACAAGAAAGAATATACAACATGCTACATGCCATCAGTACCATCTTCCCAATATCAACATTACTTCTAATCATCATCTTAATGCTTCTAATTCTCATCTTAATGCTTCTTATTCACATCTTAATATGTCATCATGATACCATCTCTGTTGACCACAAACATACTCAATACAAACTTAATTGACATTAAACAAGGCATGACATCTAACCATGAACATCAGCAACATCACTGTTAGCATACCATCATAGTATATCATCAACATAAGCATACAAGCTGAGTGTTGACATCAATGACAACCATATCAGTGACAACCTTAGGTGGCATATGTGCGACAATCTCCCCCTTTGGCATTGATGGCAACACACACCTAATCATTCTCCCCTTTTGACATCAAGGACAAAGGGCAACAACTTCTCCCCCTTAGGGCACAAACTCTCATTTTCAACCTTCTCCCCGTATCAGCAACAACCACTACCTGCTCCCCCTAAGAGGTAGCCACAATCAGTCTAGGAAAAAGATATGGCATGAATTACTCCCCTTGGACAGATGCACCAACTATGCATCTAGCAAGAAGGAGGGGCAATTACCCCTGACTTCTACCAGAGATACTCAAAGGTATCCTTTGCAAGATCCTTTGTGAAAATATTTGCAATCTGATCCTTTGTTGGAACATATTCCAACTTCACCTCTTTATCTACGACCTTTTCTCTCAAAAAGTGATACCTGATTGATATATGCTTGGTTCTAAAATGCATCACTAGATTCTTGGAAATATTGATAGCACTAGTATTATCACACAAAATAGGAATAGGCTTATCATACTGTATCTTTATATCCTTCAATATTTGCTTCATCCAGAACACTTGTGTATAGCAAGATGTTGTAACAATATACTCTACCTCTGCAGTTCATAAAGATACTGAATCTTGTTTCTTACTATACCATGAAACCAATCTACTTCCTAGAAAGAAAGCACCACCACTTATACTTCTATCATCAACACAACCAACCCAATCAGCATCAGTGTAAGCACTTAGATCAAAACCATTACCTCTTAGATACCATAAGCCATAATTTGGAGTTCCCTTCAAGTTTCTAAATATTCTTTTTACTACCTTCTCATGAGTTTTCTTAGGATTAGCTTGATATCTAGCAACAACACATACTGCATGCATAATATTAGGTCTAGAAGTAGTCAAGTACAATAATCCTCCAATTATAGATCTATAAAGAGTCTGATCAACCTTAGGTGACTCATCAGTCTTGCTCAAGTGACAACCAATAACCATAGGAGTACTTACTAGTTTGGAATCCTCCATACCAAATTTCTTCAACATCTCTCTAACATACTTATCTTGAGAAACAAAGATACCATCATCTAGCTAAACAATTTGAAGTCCAAGGAAGAAAGACATCTCACCACTCATAGACATTTCAAATTCTTTTTGCATCTCTTCTGCAAACCTTTTACACATATTATCATCTCCGCCAAAGATGATGTTAGCAACATATACATCAACTACCAAAATCATGTCTCCCTCTTCCTTAATGTAAAGATTACTAGCTGTAGTACCTTTCTTGAAGCTTTACTGAAGTAAGTACTTATCCAACCGAGCATACCAAGATATAGGAGCTTTCTTGAGTCCATACAAAGATTTCTTGAGTCTGCACACCATGTCGAGATCTTCTGATAACTGAAAGCCATCCAGTTGCTTAATGTAGAGCTCTCTTCAAGAATATTGACTTGACATGTCCATCTGATAAACCTTGAAGTTCTTGTGTGTAGCAAAGTGATACCATGCACCCATATAACATGCACACATACCCCAAAACAACCTGCTAGTGAAAACCCTATCTCTGCATAAATAAAAGGCCTTCCCTTGCCAGTTACATTAAATATTATTCATTATAGGCAGGACATAAACAACCTCAGTTATTACATGCAATAAGACTCTCGACTATGCCAACCAGGTGACAAGAGCTTATTTAATACAATTTTGCAACAACACTACTTCAACTCTATCATGCTACAGGAACTCAAATCAACAGTGACACGAGATTAACAATTAGATCGACAGAAGGTATACTATACAGAACTTAATATTCATGCATCCACATTGACAAAGTTATTAATCAAATTGGAATCTTCTATTACATATCTTCGATAATGTTTACAATATATATTGATCTTTCCTCATTACTTCCTATTTTAATCTGTTTGACCTCCATTCCAATCCTTTGACTGCCTTCTCAGTCATTGCCTTTAGCTTCTCCATCTATGGACACTCACTACACATCAGTCTCCTTCTCATTCTCCCTCGTGGTCTATTCTTTTTATTCTTATGTGGCCTCTACTAATTGGATCTCTCTCTGACTCCTCTCCATTCTTATTTGGCCTTCACACCTTTCTTTTCTATGGCTAATTACCAAATCGGTCTCACAACCGTTGGCCTGCAAATTATCGGCCTCACTTCACTGCTTCCCAATCGGCCTCTAACTTCGGTCTTCCTCCTAATTCACGACACCCCCTTGGCCTCTCGGTCTATCTCTTTTTGTCTTCGCAACCTCTCATCTATATCTATTCGGCCTATTGCCGACCATCTCTTCCTACCATTATTTTCCTCCTTATAACCAATGATCTACCTTTTGCTCTATTTATTCCTTACCCATTTTTTGATTTTAACCTGCCTTTCTTTCATCAGCCATTACAAGAATATCTCTACTTTTTGGCCTCACATCTATCTCCTCCTTCCATGACCCAACTGGGCTTCTTTCTTCTCCACTACTTGTTGATGATTCTGTCATTGCTGTGGGTGTTTTCTTTCTTTCATTCCCTTGCCTTCTACGTTCACCAATTTTGGCCATCCATCTTCCCTTAGTAACTATCCCAATGATTATCTGTTGTGGTGACAGGAGTTAACCTTTGTTTTATTATTGACAGGAATTCTTTAGACTAGCAATAGGAACCTTTCTAGTATCTTCAGTTAACTATATAGGAATTAAATGGTGACAAGAGTTGGTCTCTTCTTGAAAGTGTCAGGAGAATAAAATGCAAAGCAACAGGAGGCTACACCATGACAACACCAAACACACAAAACAACCAAAACACCACAGAAACCCACCAAAATTTACAAGCTAACATAAATTTCAAAAATTCATGAGATGCCCCTGCATCAAACTCCAGGGGACAAGGATCATGTGCTCCGACACATGTGATTCTTTGGCAAATTAACCAAAGTTTCTTCTTCTTTTGCTTCTTCCATATTCTCTCTTGCTTATGTGCAATATTCCTCCAACACTGTTGTGCACTGCTGTCCATTATTTTCTCAAAATTGTCTTCAACAAATTCCATCCTCCTCTGATTTCTTACTCTCCCTTTATTTCTAGCTAACATATCAGAATTAAGTGGAAAATTTTCCATACCTTCAACATTTTCCATCTCTATATCTAACTCTCTTTCCAGACACTCTTCCTCCATGGTCATCTGCTGCAACAAAGTATTTTCCAACTCATCTTTTATCAACTTCCTCTCCAAATCTGCACCATCTTCAATCTTTATTTCAGCCACCACTTCTGCATCATTGTCTTTAATCTCTTCTGATGTCCTTCTTATGCTCAAACTCTTAATCTTCTCATTCCATTCTTCTTGAATGGTTGTAAATTGCCTCCACAAATCCTCTTCATTGTCTTCAACTGCTATTCCTCTTTCAAATTCTTTTGCTACATCATCTTCATCATTCTTTTATTTGTCTTCCTCTCCTTGGATCACTACTACTCCATCATCCTCTTCATTTTCAGCTGCTCTCTTGTCCAAATCTGCACCTTCATATTTTGCAATATATACCATGGCTGTCCTCTTTTTCTGTTCTATCTTTTCAACAAATTCCCTTTCTTTTCTAGTATCCTTCATGCTGCATCTTTCAATTTGCCTTTGTTTACCTTCTTGTTTCTTCTGGCAATTTTTTTTCCTTATTTCTTTCTCATCCATAAGCTCCCACACTTTCTCTTCATACTCATTCATTTCACAATCACCATTCAACACATCAACACTGACAACTTCTCTAAAATTATAAATTTCATTCAAAGCCTCCTCACCAACATCACAATCTAGCACCTTATTTAATCTATCTTTTCCTTTATCAAAAAGATCATGAATTAACTTATCTTGTTTACCTTGCCCAACACATGTGGAATTCTCTAATTGCTGCCTCTCTAGTGCCTCCATCCTCTTTTCATCAAGTTCCTTCACTGGCTCTTTGTCACTATCTTCCTCTACAGCCTCTACTCTTTTATTAACATCCTTTATTGCAGGTTCCTTTGTCTTCTCAGCTGCCATACTCTTTACTTTCCAAATTTTGTTTGCCTCAACCTTGGACTGCCTTCTTTTTATTGTTGCATTTATGCTTCCCACTCTTTGCTTTGACTTCATGCTTAATTCATATTCTTCCCTAGGCCTCCTTGCTGGCCACTTCATCTGCACATCTGTTTGCTACATTTTCATCAGCATACTCTTCACACCTTGCACATGCTTGTTAGTATAAACATGATAAAAAATAAGATTATTCCTATACCTCAACTATGTTTCTTTATCCATTGTCCTCTTTTGCCAACATGGGATTATATACCCATGATCTACCCATTTTCTCTTCTCACCAACTTGTCAATTAGTAATCAGACTTCTATCCACATGATTTAAACCAACATTACAATCTTTATTTACATAATCAAAATTAGCTTTGCAACTCTTGTTTATCTACTGCCCCAAGCTATTTTTTTCATTGACTTCTTCAATTTCCAGCTCTTCCTCATTATGAGAAACTTGTGCTACAGCTGCAACCTCTTCCAAAGCATCATAAAATTTAGGGTTGTCTTCTTATCTTCATCTTCTAACCGAAGATCCTCAGCTTCATTTTCCTCTTCAGTTTCAGGCACTTTATAATGTACCTCTGCTACAAGCTCTTTTTGACATGTTGCTAGAATCAATCTTTTCTCACCTTCAACTCTCTTTTCAGGTGCTATTCTTACCCCATTTTCCATCATCTTCAAGGTCTCATGCTTGACCTTCTTTAATGCATTCTTCAAACCTACATACATAGCTACAAACATAATATTAATCAACAAAATAGAAGACCACAGTGTCTCTCTCAGTGCCTTCTTCAGGGATACTCTTCTCTCTTTATTTCTCTATTACACAAGTGCTACTTGCTGCATGTTTTCCTCTTTCTCTCCTTCTTTATCTTCTCTCATGTTCTCTTCAATGAGAAGTTTAGTCATCAATCCTGGTGTATGCTTCTCCTATGGCAACCTTTCACTATCCCAATCACCGTGGGCACTCTTTTCATCCTTCTCTACTATCCTCAAGGCATTCATCTTTTGCCTTTTTCTTTTCTCTATAATTTCTCTTACAAGCCATCTTACTTTCTTCTCAATTGGCCATACCCAGAAGTATTCCTGGCTACTTTCTTCAAGCCATTTTTGCCTTGCAATCATATATTCCTTTAAGTTATTTGTAAACACTGCTAGCTCTCTTTCGAACTCCATATTTTGCTTCCTCATCTTTCCCAGGACAAGTTGCCTCACGTCAGCGATCTACTTAGCACTCAAAATCAGCTTGTTAACCAACCACTAAACTACAACAAACAACACTTTCAATATTCATACTTAGATTGTTCTGAGCTCTGATACCAATCTAATAGCATGCACCCATATAACATGCACACATACCTCAAACAACCTGCAAGTGAAAACCCTGTCTCTACATAAATAAAAGGCTTTCCCTTACCAGTTACATTAATTTTTTTTCATTATAGGCAGGATATAAATAATCTCGGTTATTACATGCAATAAGACTCTCGACTATGCCAACCAGGTGATAGGAGATTATTTAATACAATTTTGTAACAACACTACTTTAGCTCTATCATGTTACAGAAACTCAAATCAACAGTAACAAAAGACTAACAATCAAATCGATAGTACATATACTATATAGAACTTAATATTCATGCATCCACATTGACAAAGTTATTAATCAAATTGGAATCTTATATTACATATCTTCGATATTGTTTACAATATACATTGATCTCTCCTCATTACTTCCTATTCTAATTTGTTTGGCCTCCATTCTAATCCTTTGACTGCCTTCTCAGTCATTGCCTTCAGGTTCTCTATCAATGACCACTCACTACACATCGGCCTCCTTGTCATTCTCCCTCACAGCCTGTTCTTTTTATTCTTCTGTGGCCTCTACTAATCAGCTCTCTCTCACGACTCCTCTCCACCCTTATTTGGCCTTCACACCTTTCTTTTCTACGGCCTTTTACCATATTGGTCTCACAACCGTCAGCCTGCAAATTATCAGCCTCACTCTACCGCTTCCCAATTGGCCTCTAACTTCGGTCTTCCTCCTTCTAATTCATGGCACCCCCTTGGCCTCTTGGCCTATCTCTTTTTGTCTTCGCAACCTCTCATCTATATTCATTTAGCCTGTTGCTAGCTATCTCTTCCCACCATTATTTTTCTCCTTGTAACTGATGGTCTGCCTTTTGCTCTATTTATTCCTTACCCATTTTTTGATTTTAACCTACCTTTCTTTCATCAGTTGTTATAAGAATATCTCTGCCTTTTGGCCTCTCATCTATCTCCTTCTTCCATGACCCAACTGGGTTGCTTTCTTCTCCACTGCTTGCTAATGATTTTGTCACTGCCACAGGTGTTTTCTTTATAACTGTCATTCCATTGCCTTCTACGTTCACCAATTTTGGCCATCCATCTTCCCTTAGTAACTGTCCCAACGATTATCTATTGTGGTGACAGGAGTTAACCTTTGTTTTATTATTGATAGGAATTCTTTAGACTGGTGACAAGAACCTTTCTAGTGTCTTTAGTTACCTGGACAGAAATTAAATGGTGACAGGAGTTGATCTTTACTTGAAAGCATCAGGAGAATAAATTGTAGAGTGACAGGAGGCTACACCATGACAACACCGAACACACAAAACAACCAAAACACCACAGAAACCCACCAAAATTTAAAAGCTAACATAAATTTTAAAAATCCATTAGATGCCCCTACATCACAAAGGCAAGAAACATCCTGATTGCCTCCATTCTAGCTACCGGAGCTAAAGTCTCCTCAAAATCAATACCTTCAACTTGTGAATAGCCCTTACATACCAATCTTGCTTTGTTCCTCACAACTTCACCATCTTCATTCAGTTTATTCCAAAAAACCCACTTTGTTCCTATAACATTCTTACTGGCTGGTCTAGGAACCAATTCCCATGTCTGGTTCTTCTCTATCTAATTTAATTCTTCTTCCATTGCCTTCAACCATCCATCATATTTGCTAGCATTAGAAAATGTTTTAGGTTCTATCTTTGACAGTAAACACAAGTTCACTTGCTCACTTGTTTTTGCAAACCTTCTCCTAGTCTGCACACCTTCATTCTTATTTCCAATGATCTGATCTACTAAATGATTCCTCTGAACATACTTTGCTGGAGCCTTATGGATCTTCTCTTATTCTTCTTCCTTCTCTTCTTTCTGTTCTTCTTCTTCAATGTAGGGAGGTATATCAGATCCATAATCCTTTGGTTCTTGTGAGATCTGGTACAAGTCTTCATCTACCTTAACATTTGTGCATTCAATCATCTTTCCCAATCTCTTGTTGTAGCATCTATAGGCCTTTCTTTTGGTTGAGTAACCAAGAAAGATCCCTTCATCACACCTTAAATCAAACATTCCAAGGTCTTCTTCATCTCTCCTAATGTAGCATTTGTTGCCAAAGATCCTAAAGTATTTGATAGTAGGAGATCTTCTATACCATATCTCATAAAGGGTCTTAGTGCTATTGACCCTTAATTGTACTCTGTTAAGCAGATAGACAACAATGTGAACTATTTCCTTCGAGTACATATTAGGTAGGTCTGTATCTTTCAACATTGCATCTATAGGCCTTTCTTTTGGTTGAGTAACCAAGAAAGATCCCTTCATCACACCTTAAATCAAACATTCCAAGGTCTTCTTCATCTCTCCTAATGTAGCATTTGTTGCCAAAGATCATGAAGTATTTGATAGTAGGAGGTCTTCTATACCATATCTCATAAAGGGCCTTAGTGCTATTGACCCTTAATTGTACTCTGTTAAGCAGATAGACAACAATGTGAACTATTTCCTTCCAGTACATATTAGGTAGGTCTGTATCTTTCAACATTGCCCTAGCCATCTCTTGTATAGTCCTATTCTCCCTCTCCACTACCCCATTCTACTGAGGGGTCCTAGGAGTAGACAGACATCTCCTAATACCATGATCTTCACAAAACTTTTCAAATTCATTTGAAGTAAACTCACCTCCTTTATTAGATATTAAGAATTTGATCTTAGAATCCATTTCATTCTCAACTATTGCTTTAAAAATCTTAAACTTATCAAAGGCTTCTAATTTTTCTCTTAAAAAAGTAACCCAAGTCATTCTAGAGTAATCATCAATAAGAAAAATGAAATACCTTTCACCTTGTTGACTCTTTGTTCTTGTAGGACGACATAGGTTAGTGTGAATCAACTCCAGAGGCATTGTAGAAGAATACTCCTTGCTTTTGAAATTTTTCTTTGTCAGCTTTCCCATTTGGCATTCCTTGCATAATGTATTTGTAGGCTTGGTTATCTTAGGCATATCTCCCACCGCATGAATATAGCTGATCTTTGCCACCCTCGTTGCTGCCCTACCCTACAGTGAAGGCATTTCTAACAAGATTTATAAGATTTTTCTTAAGAAGGGCCTCCAATACACCTTTAAACCCTTTTCTACTCTGAGAAACTAGATCCCTTCTCTGAAAGACCCCAAAGACCTCTTGCTTAACTCTGGTGTCTACAAGATTGTCTACTCTTGTGGTACTCCCTACTTTGGCAAAACGGGGCGTGCCTTCTGCACTAGGATCAAAGAGCATAGTACAGACATCAGATATGAACCTGTCAACAAATCAGCCCTCACTGAGTACTCTGCCATAACCAAACACTATATTTTCTTAGAAAACACTCAAATCTTAGCTAGTGAAGACAACTTCTTCAAGAGAAAACTTAAAGAGGCCATAGAGATCAACAAACACCCATCGAATCTCAATCATGATGATGGATGGAAGTTAAGTTTCTCTTGGAATCCCTTATTATCCCACCTCATGAACCTTTCCCTCTCCCCTCCTTAACCTCCTTCACTTCTCCTTTGTTCCTCCTCTCAGTGCTCTCCCCTCTCTCCTTTTTTCACTTCTCCTTATCTTGTTTTTTTCCCTTCCCACTCCCTTTCTCTTCCTCATTCCGTTCGTGCTAGTTTGGTTCTCCCATCTTTCTTTTTTCCCCTTCTTGCCTCTTCTTAAACTTGGCCTCTTACCCACTAACTTGGAACCCCCTGCCTTCTTGTCCACTCCCTACTTTGGTATATGTGAAAATTTACTCGCGTAATTTTTCATATATACTTTTCTCCATTTATCCGTTGGTGTTTTTAGTTACTTTGGAGCTCCGGTTCTTCTGTATTTCATTTTTTCACCATTTGGAGCCGGTTATCTTTCTCTTTGCCATCCCTCCCATTGTTTTGATGTTTGTTTTGGGTTTCTTGTTTTCCTTTATTTGTTTGCACCTTTCACTTCTTTCCTCCTCGCTCTGTTCTAGGTTGATGTATACAGGTAATTTGTACATGTATACATTGACTTATGCTAGTGCATTGTTTTCTTTCTCTTGCCTCGTGGCAGTCGAGTCTTCCTTTTTCTTCTTTTTTGCCCCTCTGGCCTCTCATTCCTTGGTCTATTTCTAATTTCTTTTGGTGGCTTGTGATTTATTGCCTCTTCTTTTTTCTTTAGGTCTCCGTGTTTGGATTGTTCCCTATTCAGGGTTCTTTCTTCTTCATTGTAACCTTTTCTAGTGTGGTTTTCTTTGGTCTCTTTTTTAGTCTCTTTTATTCTCCCTTTATTTGACTCACTCAAAAAAAAAATTTGGTTATATTTTTGTTATTTCAAGCTACCTTTTACTCTTTCTTTATTTTCTTTTTAATTTCTTTTCGTCCTTTATATATATATATATATATATAGAAGGTTTTTTGGTTAATTATGGCTTTGGTTTTTACTCATTTAATTAGTGTTTAGTAGTCATATTTATATATATAGTTATATAATATATTTTTACTCATTTAATATATATATATAATATATATATATATATATATATATATATATATATATTAAGGCTTTTTGGTTAATTAGGGCTTTGGTGTTTGCTCATTTAATTAGTGTTTAGTATTCATATTTATATATTTAGTTTTTAGTATTTAATTATTTAATCTTTTTAGTAATTTGTATATGCTTTTAATTATCTATTTTTTGAGTTTTAGTTTTTATGTATTTAATTTTTATATATATTTATTTTTATTCATTTATTGTTTTAGTATTTTGGACTTATATATTTACTTATTAAACATATACATATACTCTCCTTTTCAAGAATGTTTGTTTGTAAGTGGTTGTTGTTTGTAGTGTTTCTATCTAGTTTTATTTAATTGTGATTTCTTGGTTAGATTGGCTAACCCCTTATATTTTCTTGTGCATGTGGTTGAGTTCCTATTTGTTGTTGTTTCCAAGTTAGTATCTTGGCCCCCATGCTACCTCTCTTACCCCTTCCTATTTTACCTGGTTGGTCTACAAACTATTCATTCTATTTCTCTTCTCTTGCTTTCTTTTCTCTTGATT
This sequence comes from Cunninghamia lanceolata, assembly GCA_027924645.1. Classification (NCBI taxonomy): domain Eukaryota; kingdom Viridiplantae; phylum Streptophyta; class Pinopsida; order Cupressales; family Cupressaceae; genus Cunninghamia; species Cunninghamia lanceolata. The sequence goes on from BSBN01000669.1 coordinate 4,327,196, forward strand.
ATGGATCATGTAGTGTGATCTGAAACGTTGAGTGAAAATAATATCACACAATTTAATCCAGAAGCATCCAACTACAATATTATGGACTATGGAAATTTGATGTATATTAGAGTTGATCTTTACCATATTGTCAAAGTTGATGTAACCCTTTCACTTGTGCCACAAACAACACTCACCAGATTGATCCAATAAACATGTTCTTCCATTTACTTCCTTTAGATGATTGATATCTCCATATGTCTTAATTCCTTCTGCAACTATTCTTCTGGACCCTGCCTTCCTAATCTCACATCCTTTGGCATGAAAAGTAAGATTGTATCCTTTACTGCACATTTGACTGACACTAAGGAGATTGTACTTCAACCCTTTGACATAAAGGACATCCTCAGTCTTGTTCTTTCCATTAATAGTTATAGCTCACCCTTTCCACAAATTTGTGCTGACTCATCACCACCAAACTTAACAGCTCCACCATTCCACTTCTTAAGGCTAATAAACTTCTCCTTGTCACCAGTCATGTGGTTAGAGCAACCACTATCAATTACCCAATAATTTATTTCTTCTTTTGCATGAAAGGCTATCCATACAACCATTAATTTTTCATTATCTTGGTCAGCTTGCAAGGTATCAAAATTTTCACATTTCCCAATATCACCTCTTTTGTCACCAACATTTAATGCCATGAAAAGTGTTTCATCATTTGAATCATCATGATTCTCATCTTTTGAAGAGTAGTTGTTCTCTATAGAATAAAGACCCTTTTTGAACTCCTCTCTTTTGTTACTACCCCTTGATTCTTTAACCTTTTTGAACTTCTCTCTTTTGTTACTACCCCTTGATTCTTTAAAAAGACATTTAGAAGCAAAATGACCAATTTTCCCACAATTGAAACATTTGAAAGGTAACTTACCTTTGTTTTTGTTGGTGCCCTTCTTTAATCTTCTCACAAAGTTTGCCTCTACCTCATCAAGGTCATCATCTTGATCAATTGTTTCATCTTCTTCCTTCTTACTTACTTTGAATGTTGCTTCCTTCTTTGGAGCACCTTTGTCAAATTCTCTCATTTCAAAGTTTGTGAGAGAGACAAACAATTGATCTATTGTATAGTGATCCAAATCTTGAGTCTCCTCAATAGCAGATACCTTATGACTGTAATATTTAGTGAGAGATATCAACACCTACTTCACAATCTCATCTTCTTTCACTATTGCACCAAGACCTCTGATGCCATTAACTATTTCATCCACTCAGAGCATATAACTAGCAATGTCTTCATCTTCTTCCATCCTCAGGGTCTCAAATTTGCTCTTGAAGATTTGCATCTTGGCTTGCTTCACTTTACTATCTCCTGCATAAATGCTACTAAGTTTTACCTAGACATCCTTAGCAGATTTGCAGCCCATTACCTTTAGAAGTTCTGAATCAGCTAGCCCACTCATGATACCACTCTTTGCCTTGGCATTTTTATCATACAGCTTAATCTCATCTACATCTATAGGATCACTAGATGGAGTAGTGTAACCATTCTTTATAGATTTCCAAACACCAAACCGTAGAGAAGATAGATAGATTTCCATCATTAGCTTCCGAAAGGTGTAATTTGTTCCATAAAACATAGGTGCCTTATGAGATCCATTATGAGCCATCCTAGAGTTGTTAAAATTAGGGCAGACAATTGAGAGGGGGGGTGAATCAGTTGTCACAAAAACTTTATTTTTTGCTGCATCTAATCTTTTTTCATACTTATTAATAGATTAATGATATAACCATGAAAGCATAAATCAACAACACATGAGCAGAAACATAATCAATGCACATAACACTAGGATTTTTACATGGAAACCCGGTTAAGGGAAAAACCACAGTGGGGGTTAACCCACAAGATTTATTCTTTGTTAAAAGAATAGAAAAGGGAAGGCACTTGCCTTTAGGTGCACTGTCCAGAGCTCACTTCTCAAAAGTGGCTCACTGCCTACAAGAACATTTACAATGTTAACACAGAAAGATTGAACTGAGAAACATCATCTTCTTCATGCAAAGTTCAATTCCATTGAAGTGCACTATACTTCTACTCTGCCCCCAAACACTTCTTTGCTATCTCCTCATCATTTACTTCTCTTCCTCTTCTACTCTTCCTTTTCTCTGCTCTACCTTTCTTCCTTTCTTAGGATCTTATCATTTTCACACAAGGATGGCTTTTCCACAACTCAGCTACAAGTATTTATACACTTCATCAACCTTGGAATGAACATTAAGGTCAACTTGACTTAATACAAATCACTATACTATTGTCCAAACATAATTGGGACTTGAATCTTCTTCAAACAACACACCACTCTTCATAGAACCTCTTTTAGATCATCCACAACATGCACAAAGCATCACGTCGGTCAAGACTGGAAAGTACAGAAACACCCAAGGAGAAATCTTCATCCACGAGCTCAATCCTCAATGTGGACCACCAACACATCAAGCACATGATCCAGAGACCACCACAAGCACAATGAAATCAACAAGAAGAACAACACCACTTCAAATCACCAGAAACACTTGCACCTTCATCTGAGAACTCAAGAACACCAACTGTCATTAATGTCACACTAGAAAGATTGCTTGTGGACCTCCAAACCATGAACCACTTGAGTTGAGGATACACACCAACATCCCAGGCACACCTCTTGATCTGTAGATCATGATATTCCAATGCGGATCAATTCGCACCAAATTTCTCACTTTGTCACCTCTGAACAACTGCAAAACCTAGTTCTACTCAGATGGCCATAAATTTGCCATTTCTCCATGCGGGCCTCTCAAATCTTGACTCAAGAAACTTCAGACAATCCTCTACAAACTCTTTAATTCGTAGACTCTTATAGTCATCTTACTGGGAATGTAGAGCAATCTCCTTCACTTAACTGCACTGTCTTCACTATCTCTGACAGAGAGATATGTAACTCACTTATTTCTTTCAGAGAGTCTAATTTTCTCAATATCCTCAACATACAAGTCTTCTAAACAAGCTATAGAATAAGATATAGTTAACACTAATGACAACAAGGATATGTTGACATTAATGACAACACCGATTAGACACATATTTGCAACAATCTCCTCCTTTGTCATTGATGGCAACATATGATGTGAAAAATTCTTTCAACCATCAAGACAAGAACTTCTCCCCCTTTCTCTTATCACTGCTGCAACCATTTTCTTTACTACTCCCCCTTTCACCATCAACTGCTTACTTCCAAGTTTTTCACATGACTTCTCTCCCCCTTTGACATCAATGGCAAAGGGGACATATTTGCAATCATCTCTTCCTCTTTTTATTTCTTAATCCAAAATCAACATACTGACTACTCCCCCTAAGTAGCAACTCCTTAATACCAATTTAGATCACAAGATATGACTATGAATTCCACCAAACTGATGCACATTAGTGCACCTTAGTTCTGAACAGGAGGGGTAATAACCCCTAGCATCACTCTGAGATACTCAAAAGTATCCTTAGGTAGAGGCTTAGTGAAGATATTTGCAATCTGATCCTTTAAAGAAACAAACTCCAATCTGACTTCATTCTCATTTACCTTCTCTCTCAAAAAGTAAAACTTGATGGATATATGCTTTATCTTTGAATGCAACACCAGATTCTTTGAAATATTTATTGCACTTGAATTATCATAGAAGATTGTAACAGGTTCTTTGAACACAATTCTGATATCCTTCAACATTTGCTTCATCCACAAAACTTGAGTACAATTGCTTGCTACTGCTATATACTCTGCCTCTGCAGTAGACAGAGAAATTACCTCCTACTTTTTGCTCAACCAAGAAACCAATCTCTTACCCAAGAAAATGCACCACCACTAGTACTTTTCCTTTCATCCACATCTCCTATCCAATCAGCATCTGTATATACATGAAGAGTGAAATCATCTCCCTTAGGATACCATAAGTCATAATCAGATGTTCTCTTTAGATATCCAAAAATTATTTTGACTACTACAACATGAGATTCTCTAGGATCAGCTTGAAATCTAGCAACAAGGCCAACTACATTCATAATATCAGGTCTAGTATGAGTCAGATAAAGCAGTCCTCCAATCATTGATTTATACCTTTTCTGATCTGCCTTAGTGGAATCATCATCTTTACTCAACTTGCATCTAGTTACCATAGGAGTACTCACTAGTTTGAATCCTCCATTCCAAACTTTTTCAACAACTCTTTCACATACTTAGACTGAGATATGAAGATGCCTTTTTCTGACTAAATGATTTGCAGACCTAAGAAGAAATTCATTTCACCAAGCATGGACATCTCAAATTCACTTTACATCTGATCAACAAATTTTTTACACATACTCTCATTTCCACCAAAGATGATGTCATCAACAAATACCTCAACAATCAAGATGTGTTCATGATCAATTTTGAAGTAAAGATTACTGTCAGCAATGTGTTTGTTAAAGACTAACTTTAGCAGATACTTATATAATCTTGCATACCAGGCTCTTGGCGATTGTTTAATTCCATACAATGCTTTCTTCAATCTATAGACCTTATCTTCTTGATCAGACAACTAGAATCATTCTGGTTGCTCAATGAAGACTTCTTCTTCCAACTCTCCATTCAAGAATGCTGACTTGACATCCATCTGGTAGAATTTGAAATCTTTGTAAGAAGCAAAGGCAAGAATTAATCTGACTGCTCCAATTCTTGCCACCGGAGCAAAAGTTTCTTCAAAATCAATTCCCTCTACCTGAGAGCAACCTTTGCATTCCAATCTTTCTTTGTTTCTCACAACTTCACCATCTTCATTCAATTTATTCCAGAAGACCCATTTAGTTCCAATTACATTTTTGTTTTCAGGTCTAGGAACAAGATCCCAAGTATGATTCTTTTCAATTTGTATTAATTCTTCTTCCATTGCTTTTACCCAACTTTCATTATTACAAGATTCATTCACTAATTTTGGTTCAATCTTTAAAATCAAACAATACTCCTCTTGTTCTTCATCAATTCTTCTTCTAGTTTTAACACCTTTATTTTTATCTCCTATGATCTAATTTTTAGAATGATTCAATCTTACATACCTGGGAGTTTTGGGATTTTCTTCAACTTCTTATTCTTGAACTTGTTCCTTAACATTTGCATTAACTTCTTAAGTCACTGGATTCTCCAAAGTAAACTGAACTTGCTTTGCTTCATTTGAACTTTCATTTTGATCATCTGATTCATATCCAAAAAACCTTGAAGGTCTCTCCTTGCTTTCATCAACCTTGACATTAGCACTTTCAACCATCTTTTTCAATCTCTTGTTAAAGCACTGGTATGTCTTGCCTTGATTAGAATAACTCATAAATATTCCTTCATCACATCTTGCATCAAACTTGCCTAGATCTTCATCTCTTTTGATATAGTATTTACTACCAAAAACTCTAAAATATTTCATAGAATGAGCATTACCAAACCACAATTCATAAGGTGTTTTACCAAAATTACTTTTGATCTGCACACAGTTAAGAGTGTAGACAACAGTACTTACACCCTCTCTCTAATAGACATGTGGAATATTTGCTTCCATCATCATGGTTCTAGATGCCTCTTGAATAGTTTAATTCTTCCTTTCCACAACTCCATTTTGCTGAGGAGTCCTAGGAGAAGACAACTATCTTCTTATTCTATGCTTTTCACAAAATACATTAAACTCACCAGAGGTAAACTCTTCACCTCTGTCAAATCTCAGACACTTTATCTTCACACTAATCTCATTCTCCACCCTAGCCTTAAACACTTTGAATTTGTCAAAAGCCTTTGATTTCTCTCTCAAGAAAGTGACCCACATCATCTGGGAGTGATCATCAATCAGCAACATAAAGTATGTCTCCTTGCAAACTCCTAACCCTGGTAGGACCACACAAATCAGTGTGCACAAGTTCCAACAATCCACTTGAAGATTGTTCTTTACTTTTGAATGTAGCTCTATTATGTTTTCCCAATTGAAATTCCTTACACATGCTATTGGTAGGTTTCACAAGATTTGGAAGATCTCTTATAGCCTGAGTAGCACTTATCTTGACAATGTTGTCAAAGTTTACATGACACATTCTCCTATGCCATAGCCAACTCTAATCAATCTAAGAAATCAAACAACTTTTACCAGTACCACTTAAATGAAAGATGTTACCTCTAGTCTGTGTACCAGATGCAATCTTAGTTTTAGAGCTTTCCAACATTCTGCATTTTCCATCCTTGAATCAGAGATCATATCCCTTGTCAACCAATTGTCCAACATTGGGAAGATTATGCTTCAACCCTTCTACATACAAAACATCATTAGTGTTATTCTTACCATCAAGAGAGATGGATCCTCTGCCACAGATTCTACCAGCTAAATTGTCTCCAAACTTCACAATTCCACCTTCATACCTTTCCATACTTACAAACTTACTCTTATCACCTATCAAATGATGAGAGCATCCATTGTCAATTACCCATTTATCCTTTTCTTCAACCTGAGCAGCCAAGGCTCTTTCCACATTCACACAGCTAGTAGATTCAATAGGCACCGGATCTTCTTCTTTGATGGCAATGAACACCCATTCATTTCCTAAGGTACTTTCCTTATCAGATTCATCATCAGTGACTCCTTCTTTATCAGCTTCTTGGACATAGTAGCATTTCTTCTAAATCCTAGGTCTGTTAGGGCTTGGCTTTGAAACCCTCTCTGGACATCTTGAGGCAAAATGACCAATCTTATTGCAAGCAAAACATTTGAAAGGCAACTTTCCTTCATACTTACAGGATCCTCTTAGTAGTCTTTTGGTAAAAATAGCTTCAAGTTCTTCAAGCTCTGATTCATCTTCTTCAAGATCCTTCCTTGCCTTCTCAAATCTAGTTAGTCTTCTTAAAGAGTTTTCACTTGGATCAAATCTTTGCTTTCCAAAAATACTGGCCTTAAATATAGATTCAGATTTAGGAAGAGAATCACCAAACTCACTCATTTCAAATGCTGAGAGTTTGCCAACCAACTGATCTCTTGTAACAGTTGTCACGGTCCTGATCTCCTCAATAGCAGCAACTCTATGCTTGTATGAAGTAGGTAAGGATCTAAGTACTTTACCAACAATCTTTGTTTCTTCCAGAATTCCACCAGCACACCTAATACTACACACAAGTTCATTCACCTTCTGCATGTAAGAAGTGATGTTTTCACCTTCACTCATGCTCAAATTTCCATATCTACCCTTCAAGCTCTTCAACTTAGCACATTTGACATATGCATCACCTTCATATAGAATTTCCAACTTCTTCCAGATTTCATGAGCATTTTTCAATTCCAAGACATTTGTCATTTTTGTATCAGTCAAGGCACTTAGCAAAGCTTCTTTCGCTTGAATGTTGTTTTCAACATCTTTGAGTTGATTTGGAGTTGAGGGACCTTTCTCTAGAGGCTTATACTCTTCCTTAGTTATCAACCAATAAGCATCACCCATGCATTACAAATGGCACTCCATGTGACTCTTCCAAAGACAATAATTTGTTCCATCAAATCTTGAACTGTCCTTCTTGTAAGTTGACATCCTAGATCTCCTCAAGTGGTCAAGCTTCTTTTAGAGGAACCGGCTCTGATACCAATTGTTGAAATTAGGGTAGACAACTGAGAGGGGGGTGAATCAGTTGTCACAAAAACTTTATCTTTTTCTACATCTAATCTTCTTTCACACTTATTAATAGATTAATGATATAGCCATGAAAGCATAAATCAACAACACATGAGAAGAAACATAATCAACACATATAACACCAGGATTTTTACGTGGAAACCCAGTTAAGGAAAAAACCATAGTGGGGGTTAACCCACAAGATTTATTCTCTATTAAAAGAATAGAAAAGGGAAGGCACTTTCCTTCGAGTGCACTACCTAGAGCTCACTACTCAAAATAGGCTCACTACCTACAAGAACATTTACAATGTTAACACAGAAAGATTGAATTAAGAAACATCATCTTCTTCATGCAAAGTTTAGTTCCATTGAAGCGCACTATACTTTTGTCCTACCCCCAAACACTTCTTCACTATCTCCTCATCCTTTACTACTCTTCGTCTTCCACTCTTCCTTTTCTCTACTCTACCTTTCTTCCTTAGGATTTTATCATTTTCGTACAAGGATGCCTTTTCTACAACTCAGCTACCAGTATTTATATGCTTCATCAACCTTGGAATGAACATCAAGGTCAGCTTGACTTAATGTGAATCACTATACTATCGGCCAAACATAACTGGGACTTGAATCTTCTTCGAACAACATGCCACTCTTCATAGAACCTCTTTTAGATCATCCGCAACATGCACAAAGCATCTAGTTGGTCAAGACTAGAAAGAACAACAACACCCAAGGAGAAATCTTCCTCCACGAGATCAATCCTCAATGTGGACAACCAACACAATAGGAACATGATCCAGAGACAACCACAAGCAGAATGAAATCAACAAGAACAACAACACCACTTCAAATCAACAGAAACACTTGTACCTTCATCCAGGAACTCAAGAACACCAACTGTCATGACTATCACACTAGAAAGATTGCTTGTGGACCTCCAAACCATGAACCACTTGAGTTAAGGATACACACCGACATCCCAAGCACACCTCTAGATCCAAAGATCATGATATTCCAATGGGGATCAATCCAGACCAAATTTATGTCACTCTGTCACCTCTAAACAACTGCAAAACCTGGTTCTACTCAGATGGCCATAACTTCACCAATTCTCCATGCGGACCTCTCAAATCTTGACTGGAGTAACTTTAGACAATCCTCTACAAACCCTTTAATTCATAGACTCTTATAGTCATCTTACTAGGAATGCAGAGCAATCTCCTTCACTGAACTGCACTGTCTTCATTGTCTCTGACAGAGAGATATGTAACTCACTCATTTCTTCTAGAGAAGTTAATTTTCTCAATATCCTCAACATACAAGTCTTCTAAACAAGCAATAGAATAAGATATAGTTGACACTAATGACAACAAGGATATCCTGACATCAATGACAACACTGATTAGACACATATTTGCAACAAGACCTTCCTCAAGCAGTTAAGCTCCTTCTAAGGAACTTGGCTCTAATACCAATTGTTGAACACACTTGGATACTGAGAGGGGGTGAATTAGTATCCAAACAAATCTCAAATCCTCTGGAGTAGATTAAAACTTAAACTTTATAGCATTAACAAAAAAATAAAAGATCAACACAATGCATAACACCACATAACACCAGATATATGTGGAAAATGCTAGAGGGGAAAAACCACAGTGAGGATTAACTCACAATATATGAAGCTCACTGCAATAAAAGTTACAACTTTGTTTTAGGGCTACAACACAAGGAAGCTACTACTCCCTGCAGACTTTATTTTAGGGCTTCAACCCAAGGAAGCTACTACTCCCTAAAGAAAGTTTCTAGGGTCTCTCCTAAGGAAGCTACAACTCCCTGTAAACATTTTTTTAGGGCTACAACCCAAGGAAGCAACTACTCCCTAAACTAAGAACAAACTCAAAAAATATTACAGCATGACAATCCTTGTACTACTTAAAATTGACAATGAATCTCACTCCTTTTGATGATTGCAATTCTGGTTTTTCACTCTTCTTTTGATGATTGCTCTTTTTCTTTAATAACTTCTGCACTTTCTTCAATAGTCTTCTCTACAACTTACCAATTCACTTCTTTAATCCTTCAAGAACTTTTTCCTTTAGCTCACTACCTCCGATAATCAGTTAGGCACACTCTTCACTTCCCTCCTATTTGAAAAATATCTTCAAGATGAATCAAGGTAGGTCTTATATCTTCTACTCTTTCTCCTTCAGTCACACATCATAATGCATTACACATCCATATTCTACTTCACACATTCATCTTTGTAGTCATACTTCACCTAGATCAACTAGGTTTACAATATATACATGATATTACATTGATTACATTATATGTCAGCCAAAGACAACAAGTATATTGCAATTTACGAGTTGGCTAGAGATCAAACACCATGAAACATGTAGAGGCCAAGCCCTAACATGAACTACACGCAACACCAGGAAGAGAAACACACCTTGTAGATCCCAACACATTCTTAACCTAGTCCTAAACATCCTTAACAACATCATCCTTCATAGAATAACATCCGCATGCTCCACACAATTGAATTAGGTCACCCTTAAGTAAGAAAATGTGAATCTTGTAGCACATTAGTCATTACAACTTGGCGGTACTCATGGATGATTAAACATTACTTGGTCTTCTCCTAGATGAGTTGGCATGACCCACACATCTTCAAAAACTCCTTGAACTCTGCACAACAACAATTTTGTGGTGCACATCACCAACATTCCCAAATCTAACTCAACAATAATAACTCTTCACAAATTGACTTGAAAATTTTGTGACATACTAGAAACATGAAAGATCTGCATGTGCTTCAAACCTAAGAAACATATAGACATGTATAATATCCACATAAACTCATATAATTGATTTGTACAATCTCCAATTGGCACAAGTACTCAAACATATGTTCTATAGAACAATTGGGCATCTAGAACTATCTGTAGCACACTGTCATTTGAAAACTTAACTTGCAGACCACCAAATCACTTGATACTACAAAATATCATGTATCACATGGACAAAGATTTACTTCTAGACAAATGCGGAGCATCCCATCCAACCTTCACCTTCACTTTATTCTACCAGAGCACAGACTGGAACTCTGTCACTTATAACTTTCTCTACAAAGAAGCAAATGATATGAAACCTTGAATGTAGCACCTTCTCAACATACTAAACTTAACTTCTGAACCACATGACCATATCTTTAAATGTGGAGGAATGTAGAGAATTCTACCAACTAGTCTTCAAGGCAACTTTCTGGAATAGAAACCTTCACCAACATCCAGAGATGAGTCTTCTTGTAACACATACTTTCTTAGGAACAATAGTAGAGAGTACACAACATGCTGCAGGCCATCATCACCATCTTCATAACATCATTATTAATTTTAATCATCATCTTAATGCTTCTAATTCTAATCTTAATGCTTCTAATTCCCATCTTAATATGTCATCATGATACCATCTTTGTTGACCACAAACATACTCAATACAAACTTAATTGACATTAAACAAGGCATGGAATCCAACCATGCACATCAATAGCATCATTGCTAGCACACCATCATAGTATATCATCAACATAAGCATCCAAGCTGAGTGTTGACATCAATGACAACCACATCAGTGACAACCTTAGGTGGCATATGTGCAACAATGTGTTGGAACTGTGGCAAACCTGGTTAGTTTTGCAAGGATTGCAAGGAGGAGAAGAAGAAAAAGAAGAACTATGATTCAGATTCAGACAAGTCCTCTTAGGATGATGGAGAAGCATTTTTCACTACCTTGGTAATGCATGCATCGGAAGATGTAAGGCTTATTGACTCTGGTGCATCTTTTCACATGACCTCTCATCGGGGTTGGTTTTCAAAGTATGAGGAATATGACAATGAGAAGGTGTACTTGGGTGATGACTCTCACCTAAAGATTGTTGGTTGTGTAAGAGTTTTGATTCAATTCCCTAATGGATGAGTGAAGGGGATCAATGGTGTTCTACATATCCCTGGTTTGTCACAGAACCTACTATCTATAAGTAAGTTTAATGATGTGGGTGTGCAGGTTTTTTTCTTGAATGGAGGATACAAGATGACTAGAGGAGCTATGGTGCTAGCTAACGGTGTTCAGATTGGCACTCTCTTTTAGCTTGATGCATGTGTGATTTAGTGCAATATTGCTTCTATTTCAAAGAAGAGAACTTCAGAGTCTTCATCCTCACCATTGGAACCAATAGCAAAGAGGATTATTGCACCTACTTCTGATGGTTGTGCTTTCTAGGTACCTAAGGGTGCTCATTCTATGGAGATGAAACTTTCAGGTCAGAAGACAATGTTATGGTACCAAAGGCTTGGTCACATTGGTGAAAAGGGTTTGAGGACCCTAAAAAATAAAAATCTTGTTAAAGATATGAATGACTGTAACCTTGAGTTCAATTTTTATGAACATTACATTTATGGAAAACAAAACCATGTTCAGTTTTATTCCAGTTCTCGAAATCTTCTGAGGTGTTGGACTTGATTCATTCTGATGTATTTGGTCCTGTTAATGTTCCTTCAATTTCAAAATCTATTTACTTTGTTTCATTCATTGATGATTACAGTAGAAGGACATGGATGTATTTCCTTAAAAGCAAATCTGAAGTCTTTAGTAGATTCAAAGAGTTCAAATGTCTTGTAGAGAGTTAGAAGGATAGAAAGTAAGTGCTTGAGGACTGATAATGGTGGTGAGTTTTGTTCAGCATATTTTGATAAGTTCTGTAAAGAACATGGTATTGAGAGGCACAAGACAACTCTATATACTCCTTAGCAGAATGGAGTTGTAGAGAGGATGAATAGAACATTGATGGAGAGGGCTAGGAATATGCTAAGTGCAGCTAGACTTGAACAAAAGTTTTAGATTGAAGCTATTGCTACCACTTGTTACCTAGTTAACAAGTCTCCTACATCAGTGCTCATTGATAAGACACCTATGGAGGTGCATTCTAGTAAAAATCCTTCATTCAGACACAACTGAGTTTTTAGTTGTGAGGCATATGCACATTTGCCTAAGGAGAAGAGGTCTAAGTTGGAGAACAAGGCTATGAAGTGTATCTTCATTGGTTATGGCATCAGTGTGAAAGGGTACAAGCTTTGGGATCTAGTGACCAAGAGAGTTCTATATAGTAGAAGTGTGATCTTCAAAGAGATCAATCCTTCTTCTATTGATCTACAACTAGAGAAAGAAGAGAAGAAAGAGGATCTGGTTCAGCTTCCTTCCACCCCTGAGAAAGTTGAACTAAAGACATCTGTTGGACCTAATGATGAGGAGAGTTCTATTAGCTCTAAAAATTTAGAAGAAGAAGAAGAAGAACCTCAACCTTAATTTTTGAGGAGGCCCACACAGATAAGGAAAAACATGATAGGATTGGTTATTCATAGCATGATTCCATATGTATTTTTTCTTTGATTTCTAACATTGATGAGCCTAGAACCATAAGGGAGGCTATAGGTATGAGTGATGCAGATTCCTGGAAAGAGGCCATGGAAGAAGAGATGGCTTCCTTGAAGAAAAATAATACTTGGGATCTGGTACCCTTACCTGATGGATGTAAACCTATTGGATGCAAATGGGTGTTCAAGAAGAAGTTTGGTTTAGATGGCAGTGTTGAGAAATTTAAGGTAAGGTTGGTCACGAAGGGTTATTCCCAGGTCGAGGGAATAGATTATGATGCTCAATTTTTTCTCCCATTGCAAAGATGACATCTATCATATTTTTGTTATCACTTGTTGCAACATACAATTTAGAAGTTGAACAGATCGATGTGAAGATAACTTTCCTTCATGGTAACTTGAAGGAAGAAATCTATATTTCATAGCTAGAGCACTACATGGTAAAAGGTAAAGAAAATCTAGTTATCAAGTTGAAAAAGTCTTTGTATGGTTTGAAACAATCTCCTAGGATGTGGGTACCTAAAATTTGATGCCTTTATGTTGAGTTTGGGATTTCTGAGATCAAAATTAGATCATTGTGTTTATTATAAAATGGATAATGATCACATTCTCATTATTGCATTATATATTGATGATATGTTGTTCATTAGGAATGGTAAAAGTTTGATTTCTGATTTGAAGTCTCAATTATCAGCATAGTTTAAGATGAAAGATCTAGGGGCAGCCAGGTATATTCTTGGAATGGAAATCAGAAGAGATAGACCTAACAAAAAACTTTGGTTAGGCTAGAGTGAGTATGTGAACGCCATGTTGGAGAGATTCAACATGGCATCTTGTAGATTGTTGATAGTTCCTGTTATGATGGGGACAAAGTTATCTATTGCAGATTGTCCTAAGTCTCCTTTAGAGATAGAGGATATGAGCAAAGTTCCTTATGCTAGTGCAGTTGGCAGCTTGATGTATGCTATGATTTGTACAAGACCAAACATTGCCCAAGAAGTAGGAGTCCTTAGTCAGTTTATGGCTAATCTTGGATGGGTACATTGGGATGTGGTGAAGAGAGTGTTCAGATATTTGTGGGGTACTTTTGAGTATTCCTTATGTTATCATGGTCATCTCAGAGGACCTCAACATTCACTTTGTATTCAAGGATTTGTGGATTCAGATTGGGCAGGTGACATTGGTAGCAAGAGATCCACCAGTGCTTATGTGTTTACTATGTTTGGTGGTTCTATAAGTTGGATAAGTAAGTGGCAATCTATGGTCGCTTTGTCCACTACTGAAGCTAAGTACATGGAAAAAACTTATGCTTGTAAAGAAACCATTTGGCTTAAGAGATTGTGTTTTGATGCATGGAAGATTACTATTTGTTGTGACAGTCAGAGTGCCATATGTTTGGCGAAGAATCCTACTTTCCATGTGAGGACTAAGCATATTGATGTCTAGTACCATTTTTTTTGTGACATGGTAGAGGATGGGAAGGTAAACTTGGAGAAAGTTGACACTTTGAGGAATGTTGCAGATTCCTTGACAAAACCCATGAGCACAGAGAAGTTCAGATGGTGTTTGGAGTCTATGGGCCTCTCAACCCCTAGGAATTAAATCATGGTGTTGATACTTCATTTTCTCTTGCAAGGTGTTTGAAAAGTGGGAGAATGTTAGGAAATGTGTCTCAACCTTGCAACTACAAAAGGTTACTGTTCTTCCCAGTTTTGGTCTTTTTGAATACCCTTATCTTGAAGAATGGTTTATAATTTTCAAAGTTTCAAAAGGGGCTAAAAATGATAGGGCTTACTATTTTTGGTAACTCTACATTTGAGCTCAGATGGACCTAAAATTTTCCCAAAAGGTGTAGAATTGTCAAGTAAACATCTCAGGTGAGTTTTGACTCAAGATCATACCTAGATTGCAAGATATTAAAGTTTCCATTTTTGAAATTCTTGAAAAAAGTTTTAAACTCATATTTGAGGAAATTATAGGTCTCTAAATTCATTGAAAGTTGTCTTAACTAGTGAAGTAGGTTACAGCTTGATAGATCTCTTCACAAGCTTTCCAATGCATTAAACGGTTTGTCAATCAAACATCAGGATCAAAAGTTATGACCTCCAAAAGTTGGACCTCCTATTTTAGGAAATGTGAAAATGTGTTGGACACTTAAAAGAGCTATAAAGTGGAGAGTTACACATGTTGGTGTGTGATTTGACACATCACAAGGCATCTTTGATTGGATATAACTTGGGTGCCACTTTTGGGCAGTTGTTTGGCTCATGGTTTTGTAATTACCATTGACAATTTACTGTATTATATCTCCTATCTATCAGGAGCTTGAGATAGAGGTTGTGTGTAAGAGTCTTATAGATGTTGAGTTACCTTTGAATCTCTAGTTGGTTATGCTCCTATGAAAGCTTGCTCTGCAAGTATATTGTAATTATCTTGATTCTTGAATAATATATTGTGTAGCTTTGGAGTGTGGGGTTTATTACCCAAAAGGGTTTTCCCCATGTATATCTTATGTTGTGAGCATTTTACTTGTTTTTGATGTGTTGTTACCTTTCTATTAATGTTCATCTCATAATTTATAATTGTAAAAGATAAAAATTTGCATAAATGTTTCCTCAGTAGATTAGTGTAGGAAGTGTTTCTACATTCCTTGCTTCCTTTCAAAAGGATCCATGAAATGGTCCAAGTAATAGAGGAGAGAGTGGACATCTTTCCAATGGGGAAATGAGTAAGAATTATAATTCAACAGATTATCATAACTAGATCCTCCAACAACACCAAAACTCCTCACAATTCCATTTTCAACAACCACACTCTCCTTCACAAAATAACCATTCTTAATGGTACTCTTGCCAAACATGAAATATGAGTCACCCATGCCAAACTCCCTCTCAAAGGGATGAGATTTCTCCAATGAGGTTAACATATCCCTCAACCCCTCACATGGGTTTCTATCATCTATGCGGGAGACCCTAACCCAAACACAACACCCTTATCCCAGCAGAAAACCAACCAAGTATAACAACAAAGAATAAAAACCATCAACACAAAAGACAATTATCCAACATACATTCACACATATAAGCACCAAACTATCTAAGAAAAAAGATAGAATTCCTACCTCAATAAGCAATCTAAATGGTAAAGTAGCACTTGATGAATTCTTCCCAAGAGATCCTCAAACCTTCTTCACTAACTCTCAATCTCCCAAGCCAAGACTCTTCAAAAAAAAGAAGCAAGAATGAAGAAAAATTCCCTTCTCAACTTGCAAGAGTGTATATGTAATGATTGCCATGTCAAACCTTCTCCCAAAATGAGGAGGTGTCACATGGCCTCCATCTCATCCTCTCTCAACCAATCCCCAAATATCAAGGAGTGATTTAAATCCTCATGATTCTCACACATGTGTGAGACCTAGGGGAGTGTACTTGTACAATCTGTAGCATCGTAAACTATGTACACTTGTGTCTAGGCTCCTCCCTTTAGTGATCCGAAGCCTAGTACATTTTTAGGTCTACCTTAAAACCTTCTTTTGGCACCATTTATAGAAGATGTCATGATTCCAATTAAAGTTTTGTCATGACCGTGAGAAATGAATTGAGATTTGGAGTTAGCCCCACATTAAGAGTGGACTTAAGCCTTAAATTTACCTTGGGCCTAGGGCACCCAAGCACCCTAGTCCCTCCCATATTTCAGGATGCAATTTAAAGTTACAAATCGTCTTTGATGTTGTTTAGGCTGACCCTAAATTCAAATTTGATTTTTAGCTCGTTATGTCAGCATTTTAATCCTAATTACTCTTTTCTATAGCCTTGTATAAAATTAATTGACTTACCTCATTTTGAAACTAGATGACAAGATTGATTTTAAATGTGAAGAAGATCTCTATTTCTATTTTCTCTCTATGCTATTGTGTAATTGCAAGTTTTCAATTAAGTGGAGTTCTACTTTTCTCTTGCAAAGGTTTGTATGAAGGCTAGGAGATGAGATCTTGAGTCTATCTCATCGGATCCTAGGTTGAAGCACTTTGCATGATTGGGAGAAGGGTTAGAACCACCAACTTGAGTTTGGCTTGAGTACCCTCCAAGGGTATGGTTGCATCACCTTCTTATTTAGAAAACCTTCCATGAATCTTCATCCTTGAGGTGAAGTTGTGAGCTTCCTTAACTGAAGCATCCTTTACATCATTCCTTCCTATTTGGTTGAGTCATATAGCACTAGGGTTTGATATTATTTGGTTAGATCTTGCATGTTACTACTAACACTTAGGTTTTCTAAGCACACATGACATATGGATTTAATCTTGGCTATCTATGAGGTAGGAATACTAAAACGGGGGCTTGATTAAGGCAAGATCCTATATAGCCACAAACATTTTCCTCTTCTTTCTTGTGTGTAGAGAAGATGAATAGGTTTCAGGAGATACCAGGCTAGGAGACATAAGATCTTACAAGTGCAGACCTAACAAAAGTGATAGTTTCTATAAACCCTAAAAAAAAACTAGGGCACCTAAGTGCCCTGGTCGCAAGCATTTTGGTCACTAGATCCAAGTTTTGAACTATTTCTTTACCTCTGCTATTCAATTGGTTTCTCAGACCTCGCTTCCGAGAGTCATTTGTAGCTTAATGTTTCTCAATTAGGGTTTTGATCTTATGCCCTAGCTAGATTGGTTGAATTTAGTTTAACACTCATCTATACAACAAAGAGGTAGAACCCTTGTAGTTTCACTCTCCCTCAAGGGTAGAAGCCAAGCTCATTTTGTGTCTCAATGTTTGTAGAAGAGGGTTTTGATCTAGTTTAACTCCTAAGGCTACATCACTCTTTTCTACACTACATTTTGGTGAACCTGACTCTTCTTACACTCTTGCATCATTCTTCATTATGAAAAAAGATTGTTTTTTGTTATAGATCTGATTTAAATTAGGTACATTCACCATTACTTTGATTACATATAGTACATTTTTACATTAAATTCATCATTAGGGTTACAAAATCCTTGCATTTCATAAAAGTTTAGCTAGTCTTAAACCTAAGGTTTGGAGATTAGTGTGTTGTTTCATATCTTGTTAATATTATTAGGTTGATAAAAGTGATTTTATTTTCTATACCTAATCATACTTTGTCTTTAGTCCATGTCTTTCATTTTGTCATTTGAAATTGGAAAAATTAGCATGCATTTTTGATTGAATATAGCCTATGTTTGTGTTATTGTTTACACTTCATGAAATTAGATCATTGTAATGCAATTTAGATTTCTGATCTGATGTTTAGATATGATTATAATTTTAAGTTTGATATAAGTTCTTTATTCATACATCTTTCTTTCATTTATATATATTGATTAGGGTTGCCTAAAATATCATTTTATGGTAATTCTAGCTTGAAAATTGATAAATTTTCAGTATGTTTTAGCTATTTATTGAAAAGTGTAGTTAAAGCATTATTGTTCATAGTTTTATGTATTTTATATTATGCATAAAGATACTTCATTTCATTCCCTCTTCTTTACTTTATCACTATAAGGTTTGAAAGAGTAGGGTATGCAACTATGTCAGATTACTTTATTCAAGACTTTAATGCATTTGATGAGCCGTTTAGTAGTGATGATTTTGATATGTTAGATGAAGCCTTGGATAAATTCATCTCTATGGAATCATCCTATATGACTCCTAAACCATGTCTATTTCAAAGAATCATCAATACAATTTATGTTTCTGGTTCTCCAAAAGAACCTGAGAAGCCTAAAATTGTTGTGCATCTTTGAAATGATGCTCCTCAATCACCTATCACAATAGGAGGTTCTCTAAAAATTCCTATACCTCCTATTTATATATTCAATTATGCAAAACAAATCATTGGAAATAGTCCTCTCAATCAAAGTGTGTTACAACAACCCATTCACCATGCAGTTGCTCACACATGCAACACTAGAAACAATAAACAAAGGAAGAAAATATAATTTGTTCCTGCTTCTCTTCCACCTTCTCAACCTATTCTTCCTCAAGAACCTCATCTTCCTACTCATAATGGTAGATATTATGATCTTGTTGAGTAGCTCTGAGCTACTCCAACAAACATCTCTCTATGGGAGTTGATACAAACATCACCTACATACCATGGAATGCTTCAAGAAGCTTTGCAAAAGGTGATTGTTCCACTTGTTCAACCAAATGATGTAGCAGCTTTCTTAGATTGTATGCATGTGACTAAATCAAATATTGTATTTCAATTGCATGAATTACCTCCCATAGAAGTTCAAAAACAAAATGAGCCTCTTATGATATTTATCTTCATTCATAATATGAGAGTTAGACATACCATGATTGATGGTCGATCAAGTCTTAATGTTTATGGTATAGACTTGTTACATAAAATCAATGCTAATACCTCTCTCATTAAACTAGATAAACTCAACATTTGTGGCTTTGATAACATTGGTAGACAATCATTGGGTACTATCACCTTACCTCTTAGGGTTGGTCTTGTGACATTGCTTACCATTATTCATGTCATGTCTAATTCTCTTTCATACAATATTCTTCTTGGTAGACCTTGGATTCATGCCATGGGGGTAGTTCCATCTACCCTTCATTGATCAATAAATTTTTTTCACAACAATCAACTCCATACAATTGAAGTTGATTTGATTCTGAAAAGTTGTTTACAAACTGAGGCTAAAAATAATAAATATTTTAAGCCCTTTTCTCTCACTTCTCCTATTTCTAAAATCAATTCTTCTCCCTCTCCTAAGAAGGTTATTGTAGAAGAATCTAATTCACCTTTG
This sequence comes from Cunninghamia lanceolata, assembly GCA_027924645.1. NCBI lineage: Eukaryota > Viridiplantae > Streptophyta > Pinopsida > Cupressales > Cupressaceae > Cunninghamia > Cunninghamia lanceolata. Next base: position 4,347,083 of record BSBN01000669.1, read on the forward strand.
AATACACTCTTTGGTGATGATTGGGGTTTGTTAGACTTTACAACTACCTTTGTAGGGGAGTATAAAGTCTCACCGTCAAAGCCAAAAAGTTCTAAGGTGGCTTCAATTTCTACTCCTACATCACCTAAAATTCCTTTGCAAAGTAATGATGATAACACTTATTCTTATACTACTATATATGAGACCTATAGTTTTCCTCCTTCCTCTTCTAAAATGGCATCTATCTATGGTTGAGGTTTTCAAATCCTCTCTCAATGTGGGTACAATAGCAATGGTTGTCAGATTCTACCACTGGCCATGCATTGTTTTCCTTCATGGATGGTTTCTCTGGTTATATTCAAATATTCATCAATCCTCAGAATCAATATAAAATAGCTTTTATAACTCCTTGGGGAATATTTTGTTGGGTTGTCATGTTGTTTGGATTAAAGAACATTGGTGCAACTTATTAATGGGCTATGACACTTATCTTTCATGATTTCATGCATAACATCTTAGAGGATTATGTCGATGATATTCTGGCCAAATCCATTTTGCACCAGGATCACATCAAAATTCTCCATCAAATCTTTGAGTGTATACGCAAATACAACATGCACTTCAATCCTCGTAAATGTGTCTTTGGCGTTGATAGTAGCAAGCTATTAGGATTCATTGTTTCACATCATGGTATTGAAGTAGACACAAAGAAGATTGATGCCATTGTTAATATGCCATCTCCTAAGAATGTTTCACAACTCTGTAGCTTGCAAGGGAAGATTCAGGCTATTCATTGATTTGTTTCATAACTCATGTATCAGACTCTTCCTTTAAAACAACTACTTAAGAAAGAATCTACCTTTAAATGGGATAGCGATTGTTAGAAAGCTTTTGATGATCTCAAAATATATCTTGCCAATCTGCCTATATTACAATCGGTCATCTCCATATGACCATTCATCCTTTACACATCGGCATCTCCTAATGCTCTCGCAACTTTGTTAGCACAACATGATGATGATGGCAAAGAACATGTTGTGTATTACAATAGACAAACTTTGCTTGATTATTAAATGTGATATACTGCGATAGAAAGGAAATGCCTAGCTCTCATTTTTGCAACACAAAAATTGAGACATTATCTCTTAAATGCTGAAATTAATGTAATTGTAAAATTTGATCCCTTAAAGCATCTGTTTGCTAAAACAGATCTTTCAGGATGCTTAGCAAAGTGAGTTATGTTGTTAATGGAATCTTACATTAAATTTGTCTCTTAAAAGTCAATTAAAGGACAAGAATTGACTGACCACTTAGCAGAAGCTCCTTCACCATTCATTACAGCAAATCAAGAATCTTTCCCTGATGATCAAATCATCTCCTTAGATGTTGATGATAAGTGGAAACTATTCTTCAATGGGTCTAGATGTCGAACTAGCTCTAGTGCTGGTGTTATATTAGTACCTCCTTTAGGTAAGCTAATTCCTCTGTCTTTCCGTCTTAATTTTCTATGTACCAACAACATTGAAAAGTACAAAGCCCTTATTGCTATCTTGCGTGTTGTTTTATCTCTAAACATTAAACACATCTCAATATTTGGTGATTCTCAATTGATTAAAAGCAAGATAAGTTATCACAGTATCAAGACTTGGCCTTATCTTTGTTAAAGAATTTCTCATCTTACACAATCGACACAATTCCACAAAAAGACAACCGGCATGCAGATGCAATGGAAATTGTTGCTTCCCTTATGTCCCTTGATGATTCTTTGGGGAACTATCAACTTATCATCTATAATCTCAAAATGCCTTCAATATCTAAAATTCCTGACATAGCCTTTTGTGATAATATAGATTCAAGAGAATGGTACTCCCATATATTTCAATATTTGCATGATAGTACCTTTCCTAATCCAACATCTAGAAGTGCCTAGTTTGCATACACAAACTTGCAACGTGTTACACCATTTATCAAATATTCTATATTGACAAAGCTATGAAGGTCCTCTCCTTTGTTGCCTTAATAATTCTAAGATATGATTGCCCTAGAGGAGGCACATTCAGGTGCTTGCGGAGGACATTTATGTGGGAGATCTCTAGTTCAAAAATTACTTCATATGGGTTACTATTGGAAATACATGGAATGAGATTCCTTTTCCTTTGTTAAAAAGTGCCCGCAATGTCAACAACATAACAATCTCATTTGAGCTCCTACCTAAGAACTTCATGCTCAGGTTTCACCTTGGCCATTTTCCATGTGGGGCTTGGATCATATTGGAAAAATTTATCCTCCCTCTTCTTGAGGACACACTTTTATAATCACGACTACCAATTACTTTACGAAATGGTTCAAACTGATTCCCCTCTGATCCACGACTGCTGAAGTAATATGTTGTTTCATTCAAGATAACATAATCTCTTAATACGTTATTCCTTCCACTTTGTTTTCTGACAGTGGTGCTTCATTTAAGAACAAAGATGTGAATAAATTCCTTGAAAGATATCATATTCAACACCGCTTCTCTACATCATATTATCCTCAATAAAATAGACAAGAAGAAGCTTCTAATAAAGTAATTGGACAAATTCTTCAAAAGACTGGTAAAAAACATAAAAAAGATTGGCATACACAATTATCATACGCATTATGGGCTTACTGAACAAGTGTTCATATGGCTATAGGTACTACCCCATACAACCTTGTGTATGGCGCCAATGTGATTATGTCTTTAGAGTTAGAAATTCCTTCATTGCAAATTTATCACAAGGGTATCCTCGATGAGGATACCTAAAGGGAATTACGGTATCAACAACTTGAAATTGGTGCAGTCACGGTAGGAGGGTTCACAGAGTGAATTGTCCTGGCCGTGCAACAAGAGTAAACACAATGGAAACAACTCAAAGATATGAAACAAACATAGATTCAGTCATTCAGTAAATGATATAATTCAAATACAATCTGGTTGGCATCATGCAGGCTTACAAGTAGGGCTCAAAGGCCTGATTATAGAATATCAGAATATGTGCAAGATATAGCTTTGAAGATCCTTCGCACCAAATCTAAACTATGAACTTATGCTAATGATCATAACTTGATAAATTCTTTCCTCAAGATCTATTACATCAATATATATCATTTCTAGAACAAAAGATTTCTCTGCGTCAGCCAAGGAAGGTCATGAACTCTGATGAAGAGGTGTAATGTGTGTACACGGATAGGTCAAACCTAATCATGTAGAAAACCTCCACAAATGAATGGAATGATGTGTAGATCTCGGGGAAGGTCAGACACGACTCAAAGACCATTAAATGATGTGTCATTAGGCTTCACAAGTTGAGGAATGCTCTGCGAGTCTTCTCCTTTCACTAATTATCAGAGACTGTCAAGACGCTTTGTTATGTGAAAATAGTCGATCTTCTGATAACGATATCTTTCTGATACTTAATCCAAATGCTCTGAATTTTGAATATGTTGTAGATGAATGAATCTAGATGTTAAGTCCAGCTCCATAAGATGTGAAATGCCACTACAGCTAAATGCGGACCGAAATACAGAAATTGCTACTAACTGAACTGCCTGAACTAAACTAAAAAATGAAAGGAAACAAACTGAACTGCAAACAAACTAAAATGCAAATGTTTTTGGTTGATGCAAGATTGCTCTTGAACCAGGGATGCTCTAGCATCAGACAGCTGGGGTTATTGAAAAAGTGATTCCCTCACTTTGTTGGGGCTAGGGGAGAACCAAGATGGTCCACCTCAGCCTAGGAAATACATGCCGAATCTTCTTTCGGTCTTCCTTTCCACCTCACAGATATTCTTTGTATTATCTTCCTCTAGTGCTGCATCCAACTCTATTGTCCAAAATGTCTTCAATCTACTCTGGTGCTTGTTGTGGTAACTGCTTCTTCAAGTCTTCTTCCATGTTGTCGCTGAACTCTGCTTCATGATACTGATAAAGGTCTGTAATGTTGAAAATAGGTGATATACCCAATGTCTCCAGTAACTCCACTTCATATGCATTTCCTGAATCAAATTTTCTAAGTATCTTACAAGGTCCAAACTTCTTCATCTTCAACTTGTTATATGTTCCAACTGGAAATATTTCTTTTCTCAAGTATACCATTACTTCATCTCCCACTTCAAATTCCTTATGTCTCCTCTTCTCATCTACCTTTTCCTTATACTTAAAGTTCATATCCTCCAAATGTTTCTTCACCTGATTATGCACAGTCCTCATGTGATCTGCAAATTCCTCTACTTCTACACTTTGTTTTTCTTCCATACCAATGTCCCTCAATTCTGCAACTCCTCTAGGATTTACTCTAGTAACAATCTCTAAAGGTGTTCTTCTGGTACTCCTATTTATTGAATTATTGTATGTAAACTCTGCTTGTGAAAGAATCAAATCCCAACCTCATGTCTTTTCTCCAACCAAATATCTCAACAAGTTTCCCAAACTCCTATTCACTACCTATGTCTGTCCATCAGTCTATGGATGAAAAGATGAACTAAACTTCAAATCTATCTTCATCTTCTTCCAAAGTGTGTTCCAAAAGTATCCAACAAACTTTGTGTCTCTGCCTGAAACTATGCTCTTAGGTAATCCATGTAATCTCACAATCTCCTTGAAAAATAGGTTTGCTACATGCACTGCATCAGTTGTCTTCTTACAAGGTATGAAATGAGCCATCTTTGCAAATTTGTCTACCACTACAAATATTGAATCATGTCCTCTCTATTTCTTCAGCAATCCCATTACAAAATCCATGCTTATGTCTTCCCAAGCTCTCTCCGGTATTGTCAAAGGTTTATACAATCCAGTATTCTGGCTACTCCCCTTTGCAACATGACAAACTCTACAACTCTGCACAAATTTTCTAACATCCTTATGTATCTAAGGCCAAAAGTAGTTTTCACTTACCAAAGCCACTGTCTTATCAATGCCAAAATATCTTGCCAATCTACCACTATGTTTCTCCTTGATCAAATTGTCTCTCATTGAACTCTTAGGTATGCACAACTGACTTCCTCTAAACAACATATCTTCTTGAATGAAATAATCTAGCCACTTACTCCTATTTGTCACAACAGGTTCCTTACATGCTTTCCAAGGTTCTACAATATTAGTGTCTCTCTCATACATGTTCTTCAATTCATCAAAACCCAACACTTCAACTCTCATTTCTGTCAACACGTTTCTTCTTCTACTCAACGCATCAACAAATTTGTTTGATTTTCCACTCCTATGCTTCAACACAAAAGTGTAACTCTGCTGGAACTCTACCTATCTCATATGTCTCTGATTCAACTTACCTTGATTGTTTAAATACTGCAAAGCTTGATGATCTGTATATAGTACAAACTCTTTAGGCAACAAGTAATGTCTCCACTTCTTCAAGGCTTGAATTATGGCATAAAACTCTTGATCATAAACTGAATATCTTCTCCTTGCATCATTCAACTTCTCACCGAAATATGCTATAGGTCTACCTTCTTGACTTAATACTGCTCCAATTGCATTTTCACTTGCATCACAATCAACTTGAAATACCTTATTGAAATCTGGTAATTGCAACACGGGTTGCTCTGTCACTTTCTACTTCAACAATTCAAAACTTTTATCTACTCCAAATGTCCATTTAAAGTGTTTCCTGTCACCTCTCATTTTCTCTGTCATAGGGTTACTGAACTAAATTTTTTGATGAACTTCCGGTAGAAACTAACCAATCCGTGAAATGATCTAACCTCTCCAATACTCTTCGGTGTAGGCCATTCAACAATTACTTTCACTTTCTTAGGGTACATCCTTAATCCTTTTGCAGAAATCATAAATCCCAAATATACCAACTCTTCCTTCATGAAACTACACTTCTTGATGTTTATCAACAATTTCTCTTCTCATAATCTCTGCAAAACTTGTCTAATATTCCACAAATGTTCCTCTTTTGTCTTACTAAAAATTAGAATATCATCCAAGTATACAATCACAAACTTACCCAAGAATTTCTTCAAGACGTCATTCATCAATCTCATGAAAGTACTCGGTGCATTTGTCAATCCAAAGGGCATCACTAACCACTCATACAATCCTTCATTTGTCTTAAAAGTAGTTTTCCATTCATCTCCCTCTCTAATTCTGATATGCTGGTAATGTCTCCACTTCTTCAAGGCTTGAATTATGGCATAGAACTCTTGATCATAAACTGAATATCTTCTCCTTGCATCATTCAACTTCTCACTAAAATATGCTATAGGTTTACCTTCTTGACTTAATATTGCTCCAATCGCATTTTCACTTGCATCACAATCAACTTGAAAAACCTTATTGAAATCTAGTAATTGCAACATGGGTTGCTCTATCACTTTCTACTTCAACAATTCAAAACTTTTATCTACTCTAGATGTCCATTTAAAGTGTTTCTTGTCACCTCTCATTTTCTCTGTCATAGGGTTACATATTGAACTAAATTTTTTGATGAACTTCCGGTAGAAACTAACCAATCCATGAAATGATCTAACCTCTCCAATACTCTCCGGTGTAGGCCATTCAACAATTACTTTCACTTTCTCAGGGTACATCCTTAATCCTTCTGTAGAAATCATAAATTGAACTTACCCAAGAATTTCTTCAAGACTTCATTCATCAATTTCATGAAAGTACTCGGTGCATTTGTCAATCCAAAGGGCATCACTAACCACTCATACAATCCTTCATTTGTCTTAAAAGTAGTTTTCCATTCATCTCCCTCTCTAATTCTGATATGATGGTATCCACTCTTCAAGTCTATCTTTGTGAGATATCTTGCTCCACTCAAACAATCCATGATATCATCCATCCTAGGTGAAGGAAATCTATACTTAACTGTGATCTTGTTTATTGCTCTAGAGTCAGTACACATTCTCCATTCTCCATCTTTCTTAGGTGCTAATACTGTAGGTACTACACAAGGACTCAAACTTTCTCTAATCAAACCTTTCCTCAGCAACTCCTGTATTTGTCTGTTTAACTCTTCATTCTTTGTCAGTGTCATTCTGTGTGCTACCTTGTTAGGCAAACTTGCTCTTGGTATAAGATCCATGTGATGACTGATACTCCTTATAGGTGGTAATCCTTCAGGTACATTATCTAATATGATGTCTTCATACTCTGTCAACAACTCCTTTATCTCCTCTGGTTGTTCTTCTCCAGTCTCTTTCTTCAATGTTTTAGTTTTCTTAGGAATCAAAGCATAACACATATTCTCATGTCTCAAACCATCCAAAAATTTTATTTCATCTACCAAACAGATTCTAGCATTCCCACATACTTCACTCTTAGGATCATCTTCTAAAGGAATCAAAGTAATTCTCTTTCCATTTGCTGTTATAGTGTATGTATTATTTCTCCCATCATGTATAGCTTTTCTATCATACTACTAAGGTCTACCCAAAAAGATATGACATACATCCATAGGCATAATATCACACAAGACTTCATCATGATAAGATCCAATATGAAATTTCACCAAACATTGTTCACTCACCAGTACATTATGATCATCCTGAATCCATGATATCTAATAGGTCTTAGGGTGTTTCAATCTTTCCAACTTCATCTTAGTCACCATCTCCTCTGAGACTAGGTTATATGAACTACCACTATCAATCACAACTTTACAACACTTACCTCCTAATTTGCATCTTGTCCTGAACAAACTTTTCCTCTGCGGTGGTTCCTCATTTGTTTCAACTTGAAATAGTGCTCTCCTCATCACCAATGATTCTCCTTTCTCTAGATTACTGATCAAACTGGGCGATCAAACAGGTTCTTCTTCAACATAGGCTGCTCTTCCACTATTCTTTGTCTTCTTACTTGTACTACCTTGATTACATTCAAATGCTCTATGTCCTTCACCTCCACACTTGAAACAAGTACCTGTGAATGTTCTCTTATCAGATCCTCTTTCCTCTCTTCTGTATCCTTCATTCCAGTATGCACTAGGGTTTCCTCTTCGGTAAAAATTTTTGTTATCTCTCTGGTAAGAATTATTATCTCTGTCCTTCTTGAATGTGTTGTCAAACTTGTTCTGCTTTGAATGTGATTTATCTCCTCTAGAAAATATTCTACCTCTCTAAAATTTACCTCCTCTGCATTTCTATCTTGGATCTTGTCTTTTATTCATCTTCTCTTCAACTTTTAGGGCAAACTAATATGCTTCTTCCAATGATGTCATCCTTACCAGACTCGGTTCTTCTTGAATACTCAATCTCAGTCCATTGATGTATCTAGCCACTTTCTCCTTACTTTCTTCACTATGTCCTATCCTTATAATCATCTTATGAAATTTTTTAGTATACTCTTTCACAGATTTCTCCTTTTGTCTCAATTTCTGCAATCTTTTCAAAAGCTCCAACTCATAGTCAACAGGTATGAACTAATTCTTTAATTTTGTCACCATCCTATCCCACTTCATAATCTTTTCTTTTCCTCTTCTATTTCTTTCCAACTATACTTCTTTCCACCATATAGTAGCATGTCCTTTCAATTTTATCTTTGCAAACTTCACCTTCTCCAGATCTTCAATCTCTTCATATTCAAAGTAATCTTCCATGTCATTTATCCAGTCAATCAACTCTTCAGGGTTCAAATTACCAATATAATTTGGCACAAACTCTAGGTCTTTTTCCAATCTTTGAAATAGCTTGCAACATCTTTACTTGATCTGATTCTTCTTCTTCATCACCTCCTAGGGTTTCACTAGTTTGTTCAATGGATTAAATTTCTTCTTCATTATCACTTTCAACATTAGGTCTCGGTGTCAACCCTCTTCGTCTATCTTCTTCAACATCTAAATGAATTCACATCATTTTCATCATCTCCATCATCTCATCCATTCTACTAGCCATTGTTCCAATAGAAACAACTCTCTTTAGAGGCATTCTTCCTAGGATCAAGTGCAAACTACCTCAAGTTCAGCGATTGGGCTACAAGGTGACAACTGCCTCACAATCAGCGATTGGTTGTAACACAAGTAACCTGCCTCAATTCGGTGATCTATCCATAGTAAGATCTTACAGAATTCCCTCACCAACTTCTCTCAACTCACTCCCAAAGATTTGAACTTTCACTCTGATACCACTTGGTGCAGTCACAGTAGGAGGGTTCATAGAGTGAATTGTCCTGGCTATCCAGCAAGAGTAAACACAATGAAAACAACTCAAAGATATGAAACCAACACATATTTAGTCATCTAGTATATGATAGAATTCAAATACAATATGGCCGGCATCATGCGGACTTACAAGTAGGGCTCAAAGGTCTGATTATAGAATATCAGAATATGCACAAGATATAGCTTTGAAGCTCCTTCACACCAAATCTAAACTATGAACTTATGCTAATGATCATAAATTGATAACTACCTTCCTAAGGATCTATTACATCAATATATATAATTTTTTGGAACAAAATATTTCTCCACGTCGGCCAAGGAAGGTCACAAACTCTAATGAAGAGATGTAACATGTGTACATAGATAGGTCAGACCTAATCATGTAGAACACCTCCACAAATGAATGGAATGATGTGCGGATCTCGGGGAAGGTCAGACACGAACAAAAGATCATTGAATGATGTGTCATTAGGCTTCACAAGTTGAGGAATGCTCTGTGAGTCTTCTCCTTTAGCTAATTATTAGAGAATATCAGGATGCTCTATTATGAGAAAATAGTCAATCTTCTGATAGTGATATCTTTCTAGTACTTAATCCAAATGCTCTGAATCCTAAATATGTTATAGATGAATGAATCTAGATGTTAAGTCCATCTCTGCAAGATGTGAAATGCCACTATAGTAGAATGCAGACTGAAATATAGAAACTGCTACTGATTGAACTGCTTGAACTAAACTGGAAAATGAAAGGAAACAAACTGAACTGCAAACAAACTAAAATGCAAATATTTTTGGTTGATGCAAGATTTCTCTTGAACCAAGGATGATCCTACATCAGAAATGCTCTATGAACAGTGTATAAACACTTTCAAACACGCTTGTACACTAAACATGTAATTAATCCTTCATTCGAGGTTGGAGATCTAGTACTCTATGAAAATTAGTGCAATGTCAATGCACCTCCTGATGAAAAAGGGAAGTTTAGCTTGAATTGGTTAGGACCTTACATCATCATTGAATCCTTCAGATTGGGTGTGTATAGACTAGCCAATATACATGGTATGCCTTTTAAAGAACCTATTAATGCTAATCACTTGCGTAGATATTATGCCTAAATTTAGATGTTTACTTGTATGTTATCACTTTATTTATAAATAAAATGTGTGGTAGCTACTAAATGTAAATTTTCTATTTCATTATTTGCTTCAGTCTTGACAAAATATGTAGTTTGTCTTGATTCTTTAGAGTAGTTTTCTTAGTTTAGAGAATTACTTAATTTCTAGCACACAAATTGATAAATAGGCATCATGATCAATAATCGTTGTCGAATCTAATCTTGCAATGTTACAACATTGTTTCATGAGATCACAACTAAATTATTTCATCATGTGTGTACATCTTGTTTTGAAAACCTAATTAAGCATACATATGTGTGTTTCATTAGAACATGTATCATTTAAATCATTGTTGTATTTGTTAAACAATTACACATAGTTGTTTACCTAAATCACTTTTTGCATTTAATTTGACATGTACATGTATAAAAAAATCTAGATCTTTGTTGCATTTACTTTGCAAGTAGATCACAAATGATATCTAGAATAAACACACCAAGTCATGAATCAAAACTATATATATAAATCATAAGAGTTTGATTACATATATTCACCACTACATCAAAATGTGGTGAATCCCAACATAATATAGTAAGACATCATTAATGTGATGGACCGTGATACCCAAATCCCTTAGGACCTAGTGGTGAATGAGTAGTAGATGGTAGCCTGTGTGAAGCTACTGATCATGAGTGACTCCTAGAGGCACTCTATGATTGTAAGCTCCTAAGCTCACCTCTAAGCTATCCCACATCCTAACGCGACTCTATGTGCAAATGCTGGAAGTGATCTCTCTCAACTCTCATTCAATCCACCTTAGCCTATAGATAGCTCAGTAGATCATGCTCAGTACCTAACATCAGCATGACTCTATGCTAATTTAGCTGTGTTCAAAAAGCATCACATGCCTCCTTGGCACTCACTGCCCTCTGAATAGCCCAGTCTCACTCGACTACTAGCTGATCACGCTCCACCTATCCCACCTCAAATGCTTCTCTAAGCCAGGCTATGGGATCAAATATATCTGTGTGCCAACCTACCTCATTTGGTGATCAATAGTAGGCCTACACTAGCTACTGTGTTGATTCAGTGGGTACCATCACTGCTATGATCTAACTCACAAAGTCACACCATGGATTGGAACCAATTGTAGAGCTTAGAATAATCATCATGTCAATATCTAATCAAATCAACATTACACATTCTAAACCACTATAAGCATAATAACAAGAAATATAATCATCACCTGGATCACCCTTCTACCATGATCGATCATGTGGAACGGTGACTGCGCTAGTATCTGTAGTCATCCTAGCTATTGGGGGCATCGTAGTGACATCACCACTCAACTCTTCATACTTGAAGTGACATTGTACTCCTCTGGCTACATGCCATGGTCATAGGCTATGAGCTCAAACCTCAAGTCCCTTGTCATCAAAACATACACCCTCTACTAGCTAGCATCACCTACCTCTCATCATCAGCAAGGGTGGATCTTCATTGTCATCATCATCATCATCTCTCACAAAATCTCTATCATTATCTCCTTCTCCCTCCTTGGACTCATCTCCTTGCTTAGCCCAGGATCTGGGATCGCAACAAGATGATCATCAGGAAAGATAGGGGTAGGGCATGTTGTCTCCCACCATGTTGTATATGTTGGGGTCACACCTACATTGTCAACTTCATAGGTAAGATCATCATCCTCTGTATCATCATTAGGATCATTTGGTACCACATCTATGATGATGAGTTGTGACCTATTCTGCGGCCACACCCCACAATGTGATGACTTCATGTAGAACAACCGTGTGGCAGGAACCCCCTTCACTCGTATGAACTGCCTCATCACTCTATCATAGTAGAAGGTAATTATGATGTGATCTTGATGATTGGTCAAGAACTGATCTCTCTACATCCTCACTAGCTACTTCCTCTGTCCCATCCATGGTTTGTATCCCCTGTATGGTCTTCATGTGATGGCCTCTGGTTGCAGCCTATCTAATACAATCCTCTAAAATAGTAAATCACCATATCTCCACAATCCTCTCAGCTCGTAGGCATGTTCTCATGGATTTGTCCAGATAGTCTCTATCGGATAACCCATTGGCCTTGTGCATGTAATGTGCTCAAATTCCCACACCTGTAGAAGTGTGTATATCATCAAGTTGTGTGCCTCATTGTGTACATAGCCACCCAAATCATAATATAAGTGAGCAAGCATACTCTGTCCCTAGGAGTATATGTTCCTCTACTTTTCCATCGCTCTAATGGTATGAGGTAGGCCCCCGTGAAGATGTGTGCCTCACCCATCCGGTGTAACAACTAGTGCGATGGTAGTAATCATGATGCGACATATGGTAGGTATAATAGCTGCACCTTGCTCTAAGAATTTGATGCTGATGTGTCCTCAATCACTTGATGGCACTATGTGTCCAAGATAGTATAGCTAGATCTCCCAAGTATAGTCCTTGGACCTCTTCTCTATGACCCTTACTATCTCATCATGCACAGGTAATTGTAGTATCCTATACACATCCTCTAAGGTCATGCTCATCTCTCCTATTAGAAGATGAAAAGTGGATGTATATGTGTTCCACCACTCCATGAGTGTCATTAGCATAGAATGGTGGTATGTCATCATGGGCATAGTGTACACCCACCATAATCTGACATCTTGCAGATGTCCCAACTCTTCATCAGTAAGTGTACTCGATCAACTACACATCAATGTGAATAGACAACCATCGACATGCTCTTGCATCCCTAGGAGATCCTGAAACATGAAAAACAAAGTATGCATAAGATTTCAATCCTAATCACTTCATCAACAATCAAAAAAATCATTCATAGCCTAGTCCTAAGACCAGGGCACCCAGATAGGTCTAGGGTACTCAAAAAGGTCTAGAGCACCCCAAGAGGATAATGGTGCCCTAGGTGGATACTGAAAAGTGTCCCCTAGGCCCATTTTGGCTATAAATTAAAAAAACTAATTAAAATAATCACATAAATGAATTTGCAAGTCAGATAGATGCCTACCTCATACTCGTCAAGTCCCTACACTACCTAGCTCCATAGTGCTTCTAGCCTCAGTGGTCAATATGGCCTTCGGCTCAGCATGATGGCTCTCCTCCTTGCTCTATCTCTTCAAAGACTAAAAATGACAATAGAATGGAAAAATGTGAGAACTACTTTTACTATTTATAATAAAAAGCTAGAACACCTGATTACTATCTAGGGTCAAAGACCACTTTTTCTATAGACATCTCTTCATTTAAACAATGATAACTCTGGCTAGCAAACTCAGATTCGAGTGCCACTCATTGTGTTTGAATCCTGGTTATGTCATCCTTAAAACCATATGTTTTGTGTCTTAGCGTTATTCATTAGAATGACCCTACCAAAGAATATTGATCAACATTCTCTCTCTAGAAAGTCAAAGTGAAAAGATTGCAACCCTATTTCTACATCCTAAAGTAGCAAGCAGAAACACCTGGGGCATATATCTACCCACAATTTTTTCTCTCATCACCTTCCCCTTTAGAAATTTTAGACTAACACATACATCTGTCGGTTACAGGTTTATCTTATCACACTAATGTTGTGGTTTGTAGGATCACAGACTGGGGGCTTCACCCTCTTGCATGACAACAATCTACATCCTCTACAATATCCTTTTTATATCCTTTTGTAATATGTTTTTACTTTTTTGTCCTTTATCTTGCATATGCACATAGTGTCATATGACTGCTAAAGTGGGGGCTAAATGTAGCATCGTAAATTGTGTACACTTGTGTGTAGGCACAATTTTACTGTTTAGCTCCTCCCTTTAGTGATCCCAAGCCTAGTACATTTTTAGGTCTACCTTAAAACCTTCTTTTGGCCCCATTTATAGAAGATGTCATGATTCCAATTAAAGTTTCGTTATGACCCCGAGAAATAAATTGAGATTTGGAGTTAGCCCTACATTAAGAGTGGACTTAAGCCTTAAATTTCCCGTGGGCCCCAAGTGCCCTAGTCCCTCCCATATTTTGGATTAAATTTAAAGTTACAAGTTGGCTTTGATGTTGTTTAGGCTGACCCTAAATTCAAATTTACTTGTTTCATGTTATGTCGGCATTTTAATTCTAATTACTCTTATCTATAGCCTTGTATAAAAGTAAGTGACTTACCTCATTTTGAAACTACATGACAAGATTGATTTTGAATGTGGAGAATCTCTCTATTGTTATTTTCTCTCTATGATATTGTGTTATTGCAGGTTTTCAATCAAGTGGAGTTCTACTTTGCTCTTTGAAAGGTTTGTATGAAGGCTAGGAGATGAGATCTTTAGTCCATCTCATTGGCTCCTAGGTTGAAGCATTTTGCATGATTGGGAGAAGGGTTGGAACCACCAACTTGAGTTTGGCTTGAGTACCCTCCAAGGGTATGGTTGAATTGCCTTCTTAATCAACAAACCTTCCATGAATCTTCATCCTTGAGGTGAAGTTATGAGCTTCCTTGAGTGAAGCATCCTTTACATCATTCCTAGGAATAGGGTTTGATATTATTTGGTTAGATCTTTCATGGTACTACTCACACTTAGGTTTTCTGAGCACACACAACATCTAGATTTAATCTTGTCTATCCATGAGCTAGGAATACTGAAATGGGGGCTTGACTAAGGCAAGCTCCTATATATCCACAAACATTTTCCTCTTCTTTCTTATGTGCAGAGAAAACAAACAGGTTTTGGGAGATACCAGTCTGGGAGATGAAAGATCTTACAGGTGCAGACCTGACAAAAGTGATAGTTTTTGTAAACCCTAAAAAGGCCTAGGGCACCCAAGCACCCTGGTCCTAAGCATTTTGG
Source organism: Cunninghamia lanceolata (assembly GCA_027924645.1). NCBI lineage: Eukaryota > Viridiplantae > Streptophyta > Pinopsida > Cupressales > Cupressaceae > Cunninghamia > Cunninghamia lanceolata. The sequence continues at coordinate 4,362,179 of BSBN01000669.1, forward strand.
TCAGCAGATCTAGGTTTTGAACTATTTCTTTACCTCTACTATTCAATTGGTTTCTCAGATCTCATTTCTGATAGTCATTTGTAGCTTAATCTTTCTCAATTAGGGTTTTGATCTTATGGCCTACCTAGATTGGTTGAATTTGGTTTAACAATCATCTATACAACAAAGGGGCAAAACTCCTATAGTTTGGCTTTCCCTCAAGTGCAGAATCTAAGCTTGGTTTATGTCTCAATGTTTGCAGAAGAGGGTTTTGACCTAGTTTAACTCCTAAGGCTAGATCACTCTTTTCTACACTACACACTCTTCTCCAAAAATTTTCCTAGGTTATGCTCCCACATGTGTGAGTCATTGGGATGAGGGTGTACTTGGTCGAGCATCCCTCTTCCCAAAACCTACCCACGTCACTTTCTTTCCAAGGAACTTAGGAGTGGTTAAATCCACCCCAAAACTAAAATTTCAAAGTCCAAAAGGTGCCCAACCCCTAGGTACTTGACCTAGGTACCTTAAACATCAAAATACTCAAAAAATGACATTTTAAGACCCCCAAAATAGACCCCTAATTCTAAATCCTAAATTGAACACATAAGGTGACAACTCATCACCTATGACAACTCAAAAACCTTCACACAAAATTTAAAAATCAATTTAACATCATAAATAAATCACATTACAACATTTGCACAACAATAAAGAATTTACTCCCCATTATGGACTAAGGTCAAGTATCACATGGAAATCACATAGGGTTTCTAGATGACATCTAAAATTCCATTGGCCATGGAAGTTACCTGCACAACTCAACTATACACATCAATATGTCTAATATGTTGTAATGAATGTCAGTTCATTTCCAAAAAAATTACTAAAATTCACTAAGCATTTTTTTTAACAATGCCTTACTTATAAATCCGTAACTTTGATGGTAAAACAATAATAATAAAATTCACATTACATCATGAGAACATAGTGATTTATTTCAATTCCATAACTTAATAAAAGGAGTACAAAATTTCATATTACAATATAAAGAAGTAATCATTGTACACTGATATAGTCATATACAAATTTACAAAGTTTCAAATATAACATGTGGAATATATAAAGTGTCTCTACATGATCAAGTCTTTGGTGTTCTTTAACTGTAAGAGGGAGAGCATCACTTGAGTGCTTTTCCTCCATCCGCAGACTAGCGGTCCCCAACACATTTCAACTAGAAGTGGCCCTACCCTTCATGAGGGTAGCAGATAAAGAAAATTTGCAAGAATATCATGCCATCTGAGAACTAGTGTGGTGTCCTATCACATACAATCTACCATAAAACTCTAGATACCCTCTAGCTAAGAATGACAATTCTGACTAACATGCAACCCAACAGACACTGTGAACCAACAATGCAAGCATCTTATGCATCACTTTGGCCAAAGATTTCATAAATAAGATCACATTCCAATACGAAGATGTGGGTCATTGTGGGTCATTGTTCACATACCTCTATCTCAGACTTGTCAACAAAAGGCAACCTATTCACAAATACACAACAAAAAAATAAAAATTTCAAGTCATTTAAACAACTCCACTCTATGTGATTCATTCTTCCTATCACAAACTTGGCTAGTTAGTTAAAATCCCCTCTAATCTACCATAAACTAGTCAAGCAGGTGATAGTAAGACTTAAAAACCATCTTAAAACAAGTGATTTAACCCAAAAGCATCATGCAGCCTCAGAACCAACACAACAAATCAAGTAATAAAATTCTACCAGAAGTGTTGTAGCTACATATCATGAACTTAATTCAAAGCATAATGTTATCTTAATGCAAGAATTCTAATCACTGAGTACATGCTATCTCCATAAATAAGGTAATAAACATACTAACCTATTGGAAAAGGTTATAATTTCTTTATAGTCTATGTTCAGTCCTAAACTATAGATGAATAATGAAAAACATATTGAACCAACTAAAAAAGAGAATATGAACTCTACATTCTAGCAATTAACTAGTTTAGTTCATGCACAATCTCAACTATAATCTCTGCATCATTGGTGTTAAAAAATGTCAAAGTATTCTATACATAATTTGGATGACTCACAGTTGTTTTCTAACCAAGTTCTCTAAGTTTCAATATGTAATGTCCCCATTTTTGAGTCCTACTGCAACACACTGGAGCTGACTTTCTAGGTCGGGAATAGCATAACCAGAGGAGTATTTCGATGTCACCAAGGTGTTCAAGTGATCCAGTGGAGCTAGTTGACACTTTCCAGAGAGATTTCAGACAACTTGTCTATACTTACTATTTATAGTAAGTTCTTGCATGTCGACAATCTTTCTAGGTTTTTCTAGGTTTGTTCTCTTTGGTCCTCAAGGAACACTACTATTTTTAGTAAGTGTCAATTTGATGCTATTTTGGTGACTTGGCAGTTAGCTATTGGCTCTCCTAGACTTTGCATTAAGCTCAGAGTTATCAGATGGTTTGTGGATCCAGTTGGCACCCTCTATGTTTTCTCAGTTTGCTTATGGTCATTACTTACTATTTTTAGTAAGTTCAGGTTCGGTGTTGGATTGGGATTTTTAGAGTGGGATTGGATGCATCTCATCGAGACCTTTCCGGTGAGCTATAGATCACTGAATTCTGAGTTCATTTGGGCCTCCATTTTAAAGTCTGTAAATTATTATTATTATTTAATATTGGACTTTAGGTTTTATTGGTTAAGTGATGAAAAATAAAATATTTAAAAGTCACTTAAGTCATTTTATGGAGCGCTCACATTGGGAAATATTAAAAAGTGAAATTAAAAGAAATATTTCCCTCCAAAGTAAAACATCCCTCTTGGAGAGTTATAAAAGAGGGAAAAGTGCCTCATTTGAGATATGCTTGGATTATTATTTTTTCTCTTTTGAGATTTTCCCTTCGAGGGTTTCTGGAACTTGGCTCTAGGGTTTGGTATTGTCTTGCTGAGACAAAAACCTCTACAAGATAGTGTTGTTCTTGGCTTTTGGGGATGGAAACCTCCATTAGCAAATACTATATTGGCGGATGCATCCAATATTCATATTTGGGCTTCATTGGAGTCAGTATTTTATTGTATTTGAGGCTTCGTGGGTTATAATATTTGGAAGACATTGTTGAGTAGCTGATAAGCTAGTTTAGAGTGGATTTGGAAGTATTTTTGTGAGGATTGTGACTGCTGCAATTTTCTACTAGTTGGCCGTACTTTTCCATCTTGGTTGTACTGTTGTGTGAGGTGATTTGGAGGATTCTAGTGCATATTTATTCACTCTCATATCTCTGTTTTGGCTTCAGCAAGGCATACAGTCCAAATTGAGTTATTTCTGAGGAGTTTATTGCTGGCATACTACTGTGCATTCAACACCAGGGCCGTACCACTCACCTAGGAAATCGCTGCATCTGTTTGAGGTTGATTACTCTTGATAGAAGCCATTGTTACCCTCTATTGGAGGCATCTAGACCCTTGTTGATTGTCTTTTCTCATTGTATGCACATATCTCACAATATCACAGAGTTATGAGTGAAAGCAATGTTATCTATTAGCTAGTCCAGCTACAACATAAATATTAAAGTATAAAACATGACATGGGTATGTAACGATAATTAATATTTGGTGATTTGATGATCTAGGTCATTGTTTGTTTATGCAAATTTATTGTACTTTTTCTTGGTTTTCAATATATGTCATATATTGTATGCTCTGGCAACACACATCTATAGGAAAACTAAAACCCCTTCTGCATCTTTTGTCTAGTTTGAAAGAACACACTCTAAAAAGTAAAATAACACATAAAAAGATCTTTAAAAAATTACAAATAGGTATGGCACATTACAATGGTATTAGAGCTAAAGATCTTGCCATCCTGTGAGGTTATATTCAGAAATGTAGATGAAAATATGAGACATGCAACTTATATTTGCATGTGAGTGATTAGTACTTGCATGAATGTTCAGAGTTGGGCAGTTGATAGGATTTGAACAGCGAATGTGAATTCATGGCATCTCTCACAGAGGATGATCTTTGTGAAAAAAATTTTGATGCAGGTTTGAAGCTTAGATTTTTGCACTGGTCAGATGAGAGATTTCTCAGTGCTATGGAAGAAGTTGAGAAATGTTTATCTAAAGTTCCTCAACTTCCTTGTGAAATGCCACCGATTGTAGGTATTTTAAAGACTTGGTTGTGTAAGCCTAAGTTGTTGAGGCATCCAAATAAAATGTAAGATTGGTGGTTATCACATGCATTAGTGAAATCATGAGAATTTTAGCTCCCAAAGCACCTTACAATAATGATTTAATGAAGGAGTTCTTACAAATGATTATTGAAAGTTTTCATGGGTTGTGTGATACTAGAAGTCTTTCTTTCAAAAAGGTTGCAAAGATGTTAGAAATCATGGCTTGAGTCAGGTCATGGGTCTTTTTGATTGATCTTAAGTGTAATGATTTACTTGTTGAAATGTTCCATTGTTTCTTTGATAAAATCAACAAATATCATACAAATGATGTTAAAGCAGCCATGCAAACTATCTTGTCTATGATTTTAGATGAAGATGACGATATCTCCAAGATGCTATTATCTAACTTACTCAGCATTTGGAGAAAAGAATAGCTTGTTTCACCTGCGGCACATGAGTTATCAAGAACCTTAGTTGAGTAGAAAATTGAGAAAATTAGGCATCTCTTGACAGAAGAAGAATGTATTGCTTGTGGTTTATAGGTTACAAGAATGAGAAAGAACCAAATGAGAAGACAAGGTCTATTCTTCTCTTGCAAAGAATTTCAGGAGCCTAACCACCAATGCACAAATAAAAGGGAATCACAAAGTGATGATGGTTTGGCAAATGAAGTTACTTTCAGTTCTCAAGAGGTTGTTATTGTTAGAGTTGGCTATGATTGGAGCCACCCAGGATTCTCGTCGGTTGTACCTATAGTGTATTCGTTGAATCCCTGGCCCCTGTGAATCTGCGACATCTTCAAATGTCTGACAGAGATCTCAAACAGTTGGTAATCAGTCACTGCTGGTCACAATTTTTGGCCACTTTTCCCAAACATCTCTAGCGGTCTCCGACAACAGAAGGTGGTTTGGCATTCACCAAAGTGGTTTCCAGACATTAAACATCGGTGCTTTCCTGAAACAGTGGTTTTGCACAGTACAGAAGGAGAATCAAGGAATATTCCCTGACAAAACCACTCTCGAACCCGTGAAACCACTTTCTAAACAAAAGGCAATTTTTTGCACAGATTGGCAATTTCTAAGAAGGGGCCTATTTTTCACCGAAAAGGAATATTCTGAGAATATTCTGCCGATGTCAACACTGCGTCAACACCAGGGCCATTTTTGCCCCTCAAAGCCCTAAACTAGGGCTTTTTTTCTTTTTTGCATAACTTTTGCCCACAGAGGTGAAATCGGGCAAACGAGATATCGTCAGAAAGCTAATAGAGAGCACTTCGCAATTGTGTCAGTAGTTTTATGAAATTCTGTTGCAAGTGACTACTACAACAGTTTGAATATAGATCTTCATTTTTTGCTTCCGAGCTCACAACTTCTTGCCACGTTCTCTAATTTTTGCGATTCTTGTGGCATAGGAAAGGTATTCAAGAACTCTTCAAATCCATCCATGCACTTTTCTCAGATTCTTCTCCAAGTTCATTTTATTTCATTTGTTGACTTTTTGGCTTTTGAGTGATAACTTGAGCATTCTAACACTTGAGGAAGTGAAACTTGTTTTGAAGGGATCCATTTGCTGTGGTTAATCAGTGTGAGCAATTGTAAACTCCTTTGAATCTCAGTTTTAAGAGATTTTGATGCTTTCCCTTTTTTGGTCCCTTGAGGACAATTGTAAATCGCATTAAGTATAAAGTGCCACAATCTTTCTTTTTTTGGGGGGTGATATCTTTGATTGAGTAACAGGGGGTTGTCTTGTGTTCTTTTTTGTACTCTTGCATCATGGATTCACACAAACTTCCTCTACTCACACCATATAACTATCATGAGTGGAAAACTAAAATAGAGATTCATTTAAGAAGTTTGAAAATTCATTAAGTAATAATGGGTACAGAAATTAAACCAACTGCAACTACAGAAAAGAGAAAGTGGTATAATAGATGTGATCAAGCCTATGGAACACTATGCTTGTCTATCTCTCCTAATCTTCTTTTTCATATTGAATCTTGTAAAACACCTAATGAAGTGTGGACAACCTTAGAGAATCTCTTTGGTAAGCAAGATACAATGAGAGGTTTCAAATTGGAGAATGAATTAATTGGTTTGAATCCAACTGATTTTGCAAGCATCCAAGACTTCTTCACAAAACTAAAGTCACTTAGATTGCAGCTCAAACAATGTCAAATTGAGAAAGAGGACACTTAATTGATTCTTTCAATCCTTGCCAAGCTTGGTCCTGACTATTCAGTTTTTGTTTCTACCTTCTATGCTACGATGGATGCACTTGGGAAAGCTTTCACAATGCCTTCACTTGATGAGTTTGCTGCATCACTCACAAGGGAGCAAGCTAAGTTAGTACACATGGGCAAATTGAAGTCTCCTAAACCTCAAGCACTTCTTGCTAATCAAGGTTCTAAGGATCAAAAGGCTTCAACTAGCAAAGGCAAGAAACAGAAAAATAAGGATCTCAAGAACAATGAGCAAGCAAAGGAATTAACCAAATCATCTAAGTCCTCATCCTCTCCCAAGGAGGAATCATCTAAGAAGGAGAGACCAAAGTGTGCATTTTGCAAGAAACTAGGACATGATGAGCATAAGTGTTATGAGAACAAAATTGATGAGTTGACTCACATTATTCAAAAGCACAATATCCAAATGCCATCATCATCACCTAGTCCATCCTCTTCTTCGACACCATCATCATCTACACATACAAGGAAAGCAGGCATTGCAAATGGGACAGATAAAGGAAAAGGACATGTACTCTTTGCTTTTACAATGTTGGTGAGAACAGGGTTATCACCTAACTGGTTTACCCTAGTGTGGATAATTCATCTTATTTAACTATTTACTAGTTAAATAATATTCACACATCACACATTAATCACACATGTTAAGTTGACTTAGTGAGTCTACTAGATGTCTAGTTCTCTCAGTTGATCTCTCTTGTGCTTTCATGAAGTCCTAGATCCTAGGTGGCTCCAATCATAGCCAACTCTAACAACATGACCATGTGCCAATTAGAGGATGATAGCTAATTGCAAATGTGGAGGATAAGACAACTCACTCCAACTATCAACAACTCAACACACAACTAGACACAACTAGACACAACTAGACATCTAGTAGACTCACTAAGTCAACTTAACATGTGTGATTAATGTGTGATATGTGAATATTATTTAACTAGTAAATAGTTAAATAAGATGAATTATCCACACTAGGGTAAACCAGTTAGGTGATAACCCTGTTCTCACCAACAGTTATCAACCCTAATAACAAATCTAATTTTTATGACAGCAATCATTCTTTTGAGCAAAGTTGTGATTTAAATGTTATGGCACCTGAGAAAAATGTTGTAGAAGAGACTTCTAGTGTTGACACACAAGATATGGGTGTCAAACATGAGGAAAGCAAGGAGAATACAAGCCATAACAGTTATATTTTTTGTGATAGCAGTTTGATCTATTTACATTAGCGTGAGGTTACTACCATTACACATGAGAATGAGGTTTATGTGGACTCACCCAATGCAGACACTCTAGTTTCGAGTGATAGTGATGCAATAGGTGTTGTGGATTCATGCCACAATGATTTTGATTTGGTATACTAGACCTTATAAGATGGGAGTAAAACTGAAGAGCTACCTAATGGAGATGATTCCAAGGATTGTTTGACAGATGTGCATGCATATATTTTGATAGGGGAGGTGTGCATTGATATTGACAATTCAGCAGCCTCTAGGATGTGATTTGAGCCATCCTAAGAGATTCATAATAGTAGTAGAATTGATGAGGATGTGTGCGAAGTTGATAGCACACATGAGGACGCTTACCAATCGGTGAGTGATGATGATTTAGCCTCTTTCCATAGTGCAGATTTCAAATCAAAAAATTTGTGTGGGGACAATTTGTCAGTGGGGTCTAATCATTTAACAGGGAAATTGAAGGTGAACGAAAGCATGATTGCTGCAGCCATAGAACACTTTGATGTTTATCAACAGTTGTTGGTAAATTATTGTTGGAAGACTCCAGAAACACAGGAGCACTTTGATAGTGAACTTTCCATTGCCGAGTTTTAGGCATTGAGAGATGTGGTTGGAGTAATGAAGAATAATTACCTATAGCTGTTATCAGATAGAGATCATCTTCTCATGCTCAATGGTATTTATCATGATACTCTAAGGGGAAAGAAAGGGGAGGTTGATGAGCTCACCTATGAGCTCAAGGTCACCATAGATTCCTTGAAGAGTGCTCAAACAACCCTTCAAGAGTCAAAGCTATGGATAGATGAGCTTACCATGGAGTTGAGCTTAGCAGTCTTCATCTCCAAGAGTTACAGTTCTGACTTCTATGATAGTTACTAGTGATGAGCTTGCACCTACAGATAGTGGTAAGGAGTACTTTGTGGATGTGTCTACATCCATTACATTTACAGATGCAGATCACACAAATGGGATGATTGTTTTAGATAAGTGTAACAGGGAGCAATATGTTGCACTAGGTGTTCTTGAGGTTAGTCCCATTTCAGGTGATGTAGAGCAGATGATTGATAGCTCTTACAAAGATTTGGTAGATTTCCCCGAGAGTTGTGTGACATATCACCACACTACTCCATCTATTCAATAGGAGACATGCGGGGTATCTTTCAGTGGGGAGATCGATTCTCATGTTGATTTGTTTCCCTCTCCTGGAAGCAAATAAGAGATTGCATCCTATGTAGCTAATTGTGATCAACAGCTTATTGAGCCACAGAGATGGAGAGATTAGCTGAAGGTTACTGAGGATAAGGTTGTTCAAACCTTAACTTGTATTGACGGTACCCACAAGTTTGTGGAGGATCTCTTTTGGACAACACAATTGGAGGAAAGGTAGATAGGGGTAGTAGCAGGCACTTCCATATCTAATTTGTAAACTATCCAACATGCTATGGAGTTGATTAAATTAGAATACCTCCAATTGCTTTTAGATTGGGACTTTGCTATTGGGTATGCAGAGAGGACTTGCAAGTTATCTACCCAATTAGCCATTCAGAATCAAAGACATGAGCAATCATCTAATTGGAGTCATAAGGAGTGTGTTCCCCATATCTATGATGATCAACCATTAACACATGCGGGTACTTTTTATTTTGACTACATAGTGAGGAGTGCTCATCATTTCTCCTTTAGTCCACACATGGATGACCTTATGATGTGTAAGTGTGGATTGCCTCAGGATTTATACCATCCTTTGTGGGATGAAGGGTTGACATATACAAAAGATGGAGCTAGGGATTGCAGGTGGCTGACTCAGATACATTTAGAGGATTATTTGTAGAGTCAGAGATTAGATTACCATCATGGTGATATGCACCTGACAGAGTTTGCAACTTATTTGTCTCTAAAATTTCCATTAGAGACATGGCTTTAGAGAGGTTGCATTTCCAGTAGGCATAATGGCCTGTTTAGTTTTTACAGTGGTGATGGAGGAGAGTTTTATCATTCCCTCAATTTGAGAGGAGCGGTTTCATATCTTCCAGCACCTTTGTTGGATAGTCAGCACATCCATAGGAGTTTGGCAGGGGATGATAGGGGATGTTGTTGTTCAAACACTTCAAGATTTACTTACCCCTTCATGATTGTTGGATGTGAGGTTTTGATGTCTTGGGATCCAGGTGGTGATAGGTTTGGCATGTCATCTCAGTTGGATTCCATTGTGTTGCTTCACCACTCTTTGCATGGTGAAGATTATATCAGAGTAGAGTAGTGGAAGTCAATAAGTGATGTGTATGGCATACTTCCATATTGGATTTGGGACCCAGGGGCTCCTATGTCTAGCAGATTGTTTGATACTAGGGTAGCTACTTACATTGATGTTGAGCATGGTTTTACCTCTACCCAACAAATGCAGTGGAGATGCTATTGTACATTCTTTAGATTGATTTGGGATCCCGATGTTCAACTTTGGCATGCAAGTGCAGATTGCTTGAGGGTAAGCAATCTTTGGGAAGGGCAGACTGTAATGTCCCCATTTTGAGTCCTATTACAGCATAGTTGGAGCTGACTTTTTGGGTTGGTGACAGCATAACTAGAGGAGTATTTCGATGTCACCAGGGTGTTCAAGTGATCCAGTGGAGTTGGTTGACACTTTCCGGAGAGATTTCAGACAACTTGTCTATACTTACTATTTATAGTAAGTTCTTGCATGTCCACAATCTTGTTGGGTTTTTTTGGGTTTGTTCTCTTTGGTCCTCAAGGAACATTGTTATTTTTAGTAAGTGTCAATTTGGTGCTATTTTGGTGACTTGGTAGTCAGCTATTGGCTCTCCCAGACTTTGCATTAAGCTCAAGGTTATCAGATGGTTTGTGGATCCAGTTGGCACCCTTTGTGTTGGCTCAATTTGCTTATGGTTGTTACTTATTATTTTTAGTAAGTTTAGGTTCGGTTTTAGATTAGGATTTTCAGAGTGGGGTTGGATACGTCTTGTCGAGACCTATCTAGCAAGCTACAGATCACTGAATTCTGAGTTCATTTGGGCCTCTATTTTAATGTCCGTAAATTAATATTATTATTTAATATTGGACTTTAGGTTTTATTAGTTAAGTGATAAAAAATAAAATATTTAAAAGTCACTTAAGTCATTTTATGGAGCGCTCACATTGGGAAATATTAAAAAGTGAAATTAAAAGAAATATTTCCCTCCAAAGTAAAACATCCCTCTTGGAGAGTTATAAAAGAGGGAAAAGTGCCTCATTTGAGATATGCTTGGATTATTATTTCTTCTCTCTTTTGAGATTTTCCCTTCGAGGGTTTCTGGAGCTTGGCTCTAGGGTTTTGTATTGTCTTACTGAGATGAAAATCTCTGCAAGATAGTGTTGTTCTTGGCTTTTGGGGATGGAAACCTCCAAATTAGCAAATACTATATTGGTGGATGCATCTAGTATTCGCTTTGGGCTTCATTGGAGTTAGTATTTTATTGTATTTGAAGCTTCATGGGTTATAATATTTGGAAGACATTGTTGAGAAGCTGATAAGCTAGTTTAGAGTGGATTTAGAAGTGTTTCTGTGAGGATTGTGACTGCTGCAATTTTCTACTGGCTGGTTGTACTTTTCCAGCTTGGCCATACTACTATGTGAGGTGATTTGGAGGATTCTAGTGCAAATTTATTCACTCTCATATCTCTGTTTTGGCTTCAGCAAGGCATACAGTCTAGATTGAGTTATTTCTAAGGAGTTTATTGCTGGCATACTGTTGTGCATTCACCACCAAGGCCCTACCACTCACCTAGGAAATCACTGCAGCTGTTTGAGGTTGATTACTCTTGATAGCAGCCATTATTACCCTCTATTGGAGGTGTCTAGACCCTTATTGATTGTCTCTTCTCATTATATACACATATCTTGCAATATCTTGGAGTTATGAGTGAAAGCAATGCTATCTATTGGTTGGTCCAGCTACAACATAAATATCAAATTGCAAAACTTGACATGGGTATGTAACGATAATTAACATTTGGTGATTTGATGATCTGGGTCATTGTTTGTTTATGCAAATTCATTGCACTTTTTCTAGGTTTTCAATATATGCCATATATTGTATGCTCCGGCAACACACATCTGTAGGAAAACTAAAACCCCTTCTGTATCTTCTATCTAATCTAAAATAACACACTCTAAAAATTAAAATAACACATAAAAAGATCTTTAGAAAATTACAAATAGGTACGACACATTACACAATAAAGCCTCTTGCTCTAAATTTTTTTTGGGTCAGAGACATGTCAGTATAAACTATTGAAAGCATTTGTAGCTTCATTTTTGAATCATGCCAAGGTAGCATCATTTTGAGTCTAAATCAAGTTCAAGTTAGACTGCTATGGGATGTTAAAATTAAGCCCATGATTAGCCACGTGGAAGGTTTTCACAAGCTAAAGGAGTCATTACATCTAGCAGTATCCTTACACTGTGCCTTGGTGCCAAGTGTCCCAAGTTGTCAGTGGTGGGCTTGAGTCTTAAAATGATACAGCCAAAGTAAGGAGGTTACGAACAATGCCACTTGTCACCACGATGCAAGACAAAAGAGAAGGAATGTTTGATATCCCCTTAGTGTTGTGCCAAGGTACCATGTGTCAGGGGCCAGACTATGGTGGGCCCCCTACTCCTCAAACCACTTCAAGTGTTGAAGCCTCTATTATTGTAACTTGGCACATCCATGCTCCTCCCTGATGAGAACATACCTAACACTTCAAGGAGTTGCACCAAGATGCCAAGTGTCATTTTCCTCCCAACAATGGTCCCAACATCTTCAAAAGGGGAAGCAAGAAAAAGGTTACACTTGGTGTGTTCACGCACTATTTCAACAATATAGTCCCGACAGCCTCAAAAGTAGTGTTAGGATGCCATGTGGTGATGGAACCCACTAGATAGGCATAAACTCAATGGGCTTTCGAATTCATCTATCACGAGACATTGTACCCAATGGTCCATGAATTATGAAGGACCTTCAAGGAAGATAAAAGGAAGTGACACACCAAAAGCTGATAAAAATGAATCAACAAGCCTCTAAGGCTTGCGAGGAGGACATGAATGCAACTTGAGGCTTCCATAGGTGGTGCAGTAGTATAACAAAACATCAAAGAGGTGGTTGGGCCTCCAATAGTTTCTTGGTGA